>CM018694.1:41238932-41978349 GCA_009363875.1 Mikania micrantha | reverse complement strand
TGCAAATCTGAGTCTGAAACTATTGACATTGAAACTTATTCTTATTCTCTTGATGTACAAATGTTATCCAGGATGAAACATGTCAGGATAGTGTTTTAATTGAGATTAACCCGATGAAAAGGTTCAAATGAACTAAATTTAAAACTGGTAAGGTGAATGGGCATGGCACTGGAGAGAAAGATGACACGGCTTCTGATAAGTCAGAAGTCACTCATCAGTAGTTGTAGAAAAAGCTGATGCCACAACTAATGATAAGTGGAAAAGGATTGAACGACAAGTGGAAGAATACCTCTTCAGAGGTTCTCAGCACACAGCTGTTATCAATTTGCTACAAAATACTGATGTTCCAAAGTGCTGATGAACAAGAACTCAGTATCTAAGTCATCAGTACTTGTAGATAATCACAGGGAAAGCAAAAGAGGGTGCCTTGTGATATTTGTAGGCTGTTTAATCATTCAAATGATAAATGCTGGTACAGAAAAGGTTCTAAATTCAACAAAATCAAGAATAAAAACAAGAACATACTCAAAATGAAAATGAATTTAGTTCAAAATTTGTACCTGAATCATCAGTTGTTTAAAAATCTGGAAAATCCTTACAAGGAAATACCTCCAGTAAATCCAAGAAAGGAAAAGATTGTTCAGATTCAGGGAAACAACACTTGACAGCATCTCATCTCTTGATTAAAGACACTAAAATGATCAAAACACAAAAATAAAAAATCAAGTTCTGATGTGTCTGATGAATCAAAAATTTTAACTAAAAATCATAATCAACTGATGCTAATGATGAAACAACTGATAGGAAAAGTCAATCTGGCAGAGGCAATCTGTTGATTCATTCATAAAAAGAAATCAAAGTCAAAAGTCAAATCAAAAAATTTCTGATAAGAATGCTTCAAGTGTTGCTTCAACTGATAATGCTAGTTCTGTTTTTCAAATGTTAACAGACCCAAAACCAAAATGGTTTGGTCCAAAAGTCTAACTAAGTGTGTTGTTGTATGCAGGGTCCTTCAGCATGCCAAAGTAGCATCTGGTATGTTGATAGTGGAGGATCCATGCATATGACTGGGAGCAGATCTCTTCTTCATAACTTTTCACTGGAAGGAGAGGATTTGTGTCCTTTGGTAATGATGCTAAGGGGTATATCATAGGTAAAGGTGTAGTCACTAATGGTGAGATTAGGTTTGATGATGTTAATCATGTTGAGAATCTTAAGTACAATCTGCTGAGTGTTAGTCAAATGTGTGATAAGGGTCATGATGTCTCTCTTCACTAAGCAAGATGTAGGATTTTATCTTGATGTGATGCCTTTGATTACAAAGTGTTAGATGAGTATACACTTCTTAAGGCTAACAGAGGGAAAGGTATATGCCTTTGATCTTTCTAAGAAAATCTCTGTCAAAGGTCATCCTTGTTTATTTTCTAAGGCCTCTTTGAAGGAATCAAATCTGTGGCATAGAAGATTAGGTCATGTGAACATTAAGAACATGAATCAATTGGTGAAACATGGTTTGGTTAGAGGTCTTCCTTTAAAGGTTTTAGTTGTGATGAAAACTGTTCTGCATGCTTGAAAGGAAAGCAACACAAAGTCTCTTTTCCTTCAATTGGAGATTCCAAATCCACTGGTTGTTTACAACTGTTACACATGGATCTGTTTGGTCCAGTGCAGATAATGTCTATGGCAAAGAAGAAGTATTGTCTAGTTATTGTTGATGACTATTCAAAGTTTGTCTGGACTTTCTTCTTACACTCAAAAGGTGAGGTTGCCAAGGCTATTATCAATTTTGTGTTGTATGCTGAAAAGCAGTATTCTCTTTCTATCAAGTGTGTTAGGAGTGACAATGGCACTGAATTCAGAAATCATCTTCTTGATGAATTTTATCAGTCAAAGGAATTCAGAGACAGTATAGCATTCCCAGATCTCCTGAACAGAATGGAGTGGTAGAAAGAAAGAATAGGACCCTGATTGAAGCTGCCAGAACAATGCTTGCTGATTCTGGTTTACCTCTCACATTCTGGGCAGAAGCTGTTACACAGCTTGCTATGTGCAAAACAGAGTTTTGGTGAATCAAAGATGGTTGAAGATTCCATATGAAATCCTTCATTCTTTAATCCTTTGATTTCCTTCTTCAGAGCTTTTGGGTGTCCTTGTTTCATTCTCAACACCAAAGATCAACTTACCAAGTTTGATTCCAAAGTTGATGCAGGATACTTTGTTGGATATTCTTCAACATGCAAGGCATATAGAGTGTTCAATTGTAGAACAAAGACTGTAGAAGAAACTCTTCATGTCAAATTCAATAATGTCCCTAAAGATTCCATTCCTCAGAATCCTGCTGAGATGTTTGATCTGAATATCTTGCAACATGATTTTCATGTTGAGAATAGTGGTGTAGAAGATGAAGTTCTTCCAGCTGATCCACCACCAGCTTCTAATGCAACCTCACAAGGAATTTCAGATGATGAAGATGCAAGTACTCATTTGTTCAGATTCAGTGACAATATGTCCACATCTACCAAATCTGATGCTCCTCTGCTTCAGCAATCCCACTCAATACAAATGCTGATGAAATTCTGGAATCCTCTCAATCATTTGAAAATCCCAGCTGCTTTGTTTCCTGAATCTTCTTCAACTGCTGCATCAGTTCCTCCAGCAAACACTTGCACTGCTCTCATTCCATATCAAGAACTGAAGGATCATCCATTATCTCAAGTTCTTGGTGATATTTCTGCAGGTGTTTCAACAAGAAGTCAATTATCTAACTTTTGTCTTATGCTTTGTTTGTCAGTCAACAAGAGCCAAGAAATTACCACATAGCACTTAGAGATATTGGCTGGGTGGAGGCAATGCAGTTGGAATTGTTGCAATTCAAGAAGCAACAGGTTTGGGAGCTGGTTTCTTTACCTCCAGTAAGTGTGCAATAGGCACAAATGGGTGTTTAGGAATAAAACAGATGAAAAAGGTCAAATCATTAAAAACAAAGCTAGACTGGTTGTACAGGGGTTCTGTCAGGAAGAAGGTATTGATTATGATGAACTTTTGCCCCTGTAGCCAGATTAGAAGCAATTAGGCTGTTTTTAGCATATGCTGCCTTACATAAACTTAAAGTTTTTCAAATGGATGTCAAAAGTGCTTTCTTATATGGTAAAATAAAAGAGGAAGTGTATGTGTGTCAACCTCCAGGCTTGAGGACAATAAACATCCTGATTGGGTGTACAAGCTTGATAAAGCTCTTTATGGGCTGAAACAAGCACCTAGAGCCTGGGTATGACACATTATCCACTTTTCTTCTAAAAAATAATTTCACTAGAGGCTCCATTGATCAAACTTTATTCATAAAGATTGTAGGCAGCATAAGCTACTTGTTCAAATTTATGTTGATGACATCATATTTGCTTCATCTGACCCACAGTTGTGTGATGATTTCACTAAACTTATGACTACAAATTTTGAAATGAGTGCTATGGGGGAGTTACAGTTTTTCTTGGGTCTTCAAATCAAACAAAAACCTGATGGGATTTTCATTCACCAATCAAAATACACAAAAGAGCTTTTAAAGAAATTTGATTGCAAAACTGTAAGCCATGTCCAACCCCATGAGCACCACCACACAACTTGATGCAGATCTGAAAGGTACTTCAGTGGATGAAACTCTTTATAGATGTATGATTGGATCTTTAATGTATCTAACTGCATCCAGGCCAGACATTATGTTTGCCACATGTGTTTTTGTGCTAGATTTCAGGCTGCACCCAAAGAGTCTCATTTGATAGCTGTGAAAAGAATTTTCAGATACTTGCAAGGTACTCAATTCCTGGGAATATGGTACTCCACGGACAATCCTGCAAGCTGGTTGCTTTTTCAGATAGTGACTACGCAGGATGCAAACTCTCAAGAAAATCTACTTCTGGTGGGTGTCAGTTTCTAGGAAATTGCTTGGTTTCTTGGCAAAGTAAGAAGCAAACTTCTGTAGCCACTCCACTGCTGAAGCTGAGTACATTGCTGCTGCAAGTTGCACTTCCCAAATTCTCTGGCTTCAGTCTCAACTCCTGGACTATGGCATCAAAGAACTGAAGACACCATTGTTAATGGATAGTGCTTCAGCTTTGTATTGTCAAGAATCCAGTTCAGCACTCTAGGACTAAACACATTGAGATCAGACATCACTTTATAAGAGATTGTTTTGAAAAAGGTCTGATTGATCCCAAATTTGTTCCTAGTGCTGATGAGCTTGCTGACATTTTTACTAAGCCTTAGACACATCAACTTTTCAAAATTTAGTTCTAAGGCTTGGTATGTTGCAACTTGAATAGGTTAGTGTTTAAATGAATAAAATGTTAAATATCCTTTTAAAAATCCAAAAATATTTTTTCCTTTATCTGACACATTTTGATATTTTCAGTACATACTGATACATATCAAAAGTACTGATTCAAGAACAGTTATGACCTTTTCTAATACTCTAAGTTACAAGTACTGATGAGTATTGATGTTCTAAGTACTGAAGGTCAAACATTGTTCACAAAGTTTGATGAAACAAATTTACTCAAGTTCTGATGAACAAATTGTGTACAAGTTTGGCTGAACACATTATTCACAAGTTCTGATGAACAAAATTTCTACAAAGTTCTGATGAACAAATTGTGTACAAGTTCTGATGAACACATTGTTCACAAGTTCTGATGAACAACATTTCCACAAAGTCTGATGAACAACTGTTGAAAACACTGATGAACAAAATATCGACAACACCTGATGAGTAATTTTACTCTTCAGTTGTTTTTTAAACCTCAGTTGTTTTCTCTATTTAACTCAATCCTTCTCAGTTGTTTCATTATCACTTTCTCAGAACTTTTCATCTTTTCAAAACCTATTTTCCCTCGTTCATCTCTGCTTCCATGGCTGCTCTTACTTTGAAACCGCGTCACAATTCGATTGCCTACTTGACCAAATCTTCATTCTGGTCCAAGTTGGAAGCAGTCGATTTGATGAACTCCTCTCAATTCAAAACTGCTTTTCTCATCAATCAACTCTGTATGTTGAATCCATTCATCAATTTTGGATGAATGTTGAACTGGTAAATGTTGGAACTGGAGTCATCTCTCTTCGATCAACAGTCAATGGTCACAACGTGCATATCAGTCCCACTGAGCTCAGGGATGTTCTTCAACTTGACGATGCCAACCTAGTCACTCAGTTCCCTAAAAGCGCCACTGACCTCTGTTTTACAAGTCATGAATACCAGGGCGACTTGAGTGACTCAACACTTTTCAAGAAGCACTTTAATGATCCAGAGCGTCTGATATTCCATATGATCAACATATGCCTGGCTCCGAAGTCTTCTTCATGGGATCAAATGTCATCTCGTTGGCAACAGGTATTGTACTCTATTCTCGAATCTCAAAAGCTAAATTTTTCTCAAATACTTTTTTCTGAATTAACTGAACATGCTGGTAAGCCTGTTTCATCTAGATGGTTACTCTATCCTCGTTTTATTATGGCATCATAGAGAAACAGCTGCCACAAACAGGCCTTGTTGGTCAGGGGATCCCTGCTCCAGCAGTTTTGCTGGAAGTATATTCTAGACACAACTCCAACCTCACTTTAAAAGAGGCTGCCCGGAAGCTCAAACCCAAGCAACGGGAACCCACAGCCTCATCTCAAAATCCAAATCCAAAGTCCCCACTAAACCAAAATCCACTAAGCCCAAAAGGCTGCTCAGGGAAATGAGTCCCCTGAGTCTGCCCATGCCTCACCAAGGCATGAACTGACCACTGGTAGTAGTCAACCAGTGGTTCATCAGACTCAACCGGCTCAAACGCCCAGGTTTCCTCTCTACAGGATCCTGGTGCAACCTTTGTAGGGGACACCACATCACTAGAACCTATTTCAGTTGAAATGGTTTCTATTGAAAGCACCAATCTCCCGGGTGCATTCTCCTTCAAACCCACTTTCTATAGAAACCACCACCAATAGCCCAACATTTGTTATTGATCAAATCCTGAATCAGCTGAACACTCCTATCCCCTCCCAGACACCTATCACTACTGGGATAAGCTCCAACATTGAGGGGAGGACCAAAGTGTCTCTGATAAACCACAGGATCATGACTACAACATCAGATCTCCTAGTGTGGAAAGAGAGATTCTGATATCTGACAAGGCTGCTACTTCATCACCTCCATCATTTGGAGTGATTGCTAGTGGTACCATTGCTAAGACCTTGTCAGAGGCAACAACTGATGAAGGGGTTACCCCTGAGTTGGAAGTCCCCAGTACCAAGACAAAGGGGCACCTGAATCTGTTGAGCCACACTCAACTCAGGTAAATCCTGAGATTCTCAGGAGGTCAGATGATGTAGCTAATGCTACTGATGACCAAAGATCAGTTGCTGAGCTTGTTAAGCAAAACCAACTCCTTGAGGCTGAGGTATGTAGACTCAATGAGCTACTCACCAAAATGTCCAAGGACAAAAGTCCATCTTCCCCACTTAACCCACAGATGGCACCTTCTCATTCTGAAGGTCACCCAAACACTTCAACCACTCACATCCATTTTGAAAAGCCACCAGCCACTGTTTTGGCACTAATCCTTGGGTTCTAGCCCCCCAGAGGCATTAGCTGCTGCCTTTCTACAAATCCTCCCTCTCATCACTCCATTACTGAAATCAATTATTGTTCAAGCCCTTGATGAGAGGTTACCTTCCCAAACTCAAATTCAACAAATGGTTGATGAGGCTGTGACTGCTAAACTTTCAAATCTACATACTCCTTCTTCCCCTGCAGCCAAAAAGGGGGAGTTAGGAACTGAATCAGTCACAACTTCAGCTTCCAAAAGGCCAAGGTCTGAAGAGGTTGCAGTTGAAAAGTCTCCTGTCATTCAAGTAACTTATAAGAGACAGAAGAAGAACAACCTGCTGAGATTATCAACACAGATGATGTGGAAGTTGAGCAGGAAATGGTTGCTAAGAAATTGAAGTTAGTGCTGAACAATTGGAAGCACAACCTCTGATGTACAAGAATTGGCTACAACTTCTGAAGTTCAAACACAGGCTACAATCTCTGATGCACAAGACATGAACTAGAAGGGGTTCAAATTCCAGAGGTTCAGACTCAGGTTGAGACTCAGGTTGTTGAGGTAAGGGCTCCTCCAAAGAAGAGAAGGCAACTCAGAATTCAAGAAGAAGAAAGTTCTGATGAAGAAGACAGGTTGCCTATCTCCACAATCATCAAGCCAAAAGCTCAAAAGCCTGCACCTTCAACACTGGGGTAGATCTGACAGTTCCAAAGAAGAAAATTAATCTTCCTGCCAAGTACATTCCTGAAAAGTCATTAGTTTTCGGTCAACAGCCAATTATTACACCAGAGGCTAGGATGTTGGCAGTCAAGTAAAACTGGAAGAAGAAGAGAGCCAAAGAAACATGATGAGCAATTCCTCAAGTTGGTGGATAAAGATTATCCTCAGACTTCAACTATCACTGCAATGAAAAAGGAAGCTCAAAGATTGTATGCTCTGAAATGGACATTTAAATATACAAAAGAATTGATTAAGATGTGGCCTGACCCAAGGGTTCTTCATAGGATTCACAAGAGACAGCCCCAGCAACTTATGCAATAGGATCAAAAGGGTGTTGAGTGCTGAAATCATGCTTGGGTCAGTGCTTGATCCTTGGGAAATTATTAATGACTTCAAGAGTGTCTACAACTCGGGTGCAAAAGCTCCTAACTTCTTAGAGAACAAAATGATAAAGAAGGGACTGGTGTATAGGAGGCTGGAACATGTTCAGCAAGAAGAACTCTTTTTGTTTTTAGAGGGTAAGCACCCTGATGAGTTTGTGTACAGGGAAATTACAAGAGTAGAACTGAAGGATGGGACTACGGCCAGATACTTGTCTGAATTTTATGGGCCTGAGTCCTTCTTCGAAGGTGAACCTGAAAGAATGACTCCAGAAGAGAAGATGTACTACTTGAAGCTTATGTCCGGGAGTCTTTCAGGTTAGTATACAATCAATAGCTTCAATGAGAGGGGTTAATGCTCATAGTCCATTTCCCCAATGGAGTTCCCTCTCATATTTTGAAAGTTAAAGTTTTTGGAAGCTGTTGGTTATCAGGCTTATACTTTAATTGGTCATTTTGATACTGATCTCAAAAGAAAAAGACATATCTTTCTGCCTGGGAATAAATAAGTGAGACCTTAAATAAGTTAGAGGTTTTTGGCTGCATTGGTTCAGGGGAGTTTGTTGGACTAAAAGAACCAATGAGCCTGATCAGAAAAATCTCTAAGTCTCACAGCATTACAACAACTGAAGAAGAACACAAGGCTGATATTCAAATGTGCTGAAGTCACAAGATCTGAAGAGATGTACAACAGCTGAAGTGTAAGTCATCAGATGTTGTAGTGTATAGTTAGTCTTCAGTAGTTTTTTTTTATTGTTTGTAAAAGTCTGATGAGTAGTTTACTCATCAGATGTTTTAGTATTTTGTATTTCAGTAGTTCAGTTTTGTACTTCAGTAGTTGGTTAATCAGTAGTTGCAGAGTTTGTCTTCAGATGTTGAAGACATTCTCAGTAGTTTAGTTTATTTCAGTTGTTTTGTTTTGTCTGTTAGATGTCAACATCATGTGACATCATCAGACGTCACTGCCTTCTATAATAGGCAGTTGACATGATTGTAATGTAACGAAGTTAATGATCTGAATGAGATATTCCTTTTACAGAAAACTTTCTCTCTCTATAACAAACTTGCGTTACTGTTTGATTGAAATGGATCTTACTTTGATTATGCTAATTCGTGTAAATTCCGCTGCTATACTCTATCGTATCAATTGAGAACATCTGATCCTACAACTATCCCCTCTTTTACCATAAAATGGCATTTTCTCCCAATCAGCATCAAATTCGTCTCAACAAACGTGCCAGATCCTATCCAAGTCCTCCCTCAGGCATGATCGAAGGAACTCCCAAACACAGAGTCGTCCATGAACACCTCCATGGAGTCCTCAGTCATATCATGGAATATCGCCACCATACATCGCTGAAAAGTGGCTGGAGCGTTACACAACCCAAATGGCATGCGGCGATACGCAAAAGTGCCACAAGGGCATGTAAACGTGGTCTTTTCTTGATCCTCTGCAGAAATGGGGATCTGAAAATAACCAGAAAATCCATCAGGAAACAGTAGAACTGTTGTCCTGACAGACACTCCAACATCTGATCGATAAAGGGTAGGGAAAGTGATCTTTCTCGTGGCATCATTCAACTTCCTGTAGTCAATACATACTCTCCAACCTGTGACTGTCCGTGTCGGAATCAACTCATTCTTCTCATTAGTCACCACTGTCATCCCCCCTTTCTTGGGGACAACCTGAACCGGACTGACCCATGCAGAGTCTGAGATCGGGTAAATCAGACCAGATCTAACAATTAAGCACCTCTTTCTTAACAACCTCCTGCATGTTCGGGTTCAGTCTCCTCTGGCTCTGCACAACAGGCTTAAATTCATCCTCCATAAGAATCCTATGCGTGCAAAAGGAAGGGTTAATACCCTTAATGTCCATCAGCTTCCACGCAATTGCCTGTTTATGTGCCTTCAACACCCTCAATCAATCTCTTCTTCTCCTCCTCCGTCAATTCAGCAGCAATAATGACGGGTAATCGGGCATCCTCGTCCAGAAATGCATACTCAAGGTGAGATGGCAATTCTTTAAGCTCCAAGGACGGGGGTGCCTCGACAGACGGCTTATCAGCTGGCTCTGCTCTGTCTAAAACCTCACACACCTCTTAAGAGATTGGGATCTCATCAATCAAAACATCTGGATGTTGCTCACTGGAATGAACAGACATCCTACCTCCCTATCATCACCAATCTCATGATCACCTATCCTAATCTCACTCAAACAACGATCCATGTGTGACATGACCGTGTCAATGAAGTACAAGGTATCGTCCTGGCTCTCTGTATGCTGCAAAGATCTACGGATCTCGAAAGTCACTGTCTCGTCTGCAACTCGAAGAGTAAGCTTACCATCACAGACATCAATCAATGCCTTAGCAGTAGCTAAGAATGGACGACCTAAGATCAGTGGAACTTTCTCATCCTCCTCCATGTCTAGAATCACAAAATCCACAGGGAACACAAACTTATCTATCTTCACTAGCAAATTCTCCACAATGCCCTTGGGATACTTAACTGATCTGTCAGCCAGCTGGATGCTCATGCGGGTGGGCTCAGGCTAGCCTAAGTCTAATTTAGCAAAAATCGAATAAGGCATCAAATTTATGCTCGCCCAAGGTCCGCTAAAGCATAGCCAACAGATGAGCTGCCTAATGTGCATGGGATAGTGAAACTACCCGGATCAGTCTTCTTATGTGGCAGCTTGTTCTGAACAACTACAGAATATTTCTCACTCAAAGTAACAGTTGACAACTCCTCCATCTTCCTCTTGTTTGTCAACAAATCCTTCAGAAACTTCGCATACTTAGGCATATGCTGAAGTGCCTCAACAAATGAGATATTCACCTTAAGCTGCTTGAACAACTCAAGAAATCTCCCATACTCCTTCTCATATTTCTGTTGAAGGACTCTCGCAGGGTATGGTATCTTGGAAAGGTCAATCTCTAGATCCTTCTTCTTCTCGGGAGTCTTCTCAGGTTGTGTTGTACTTGCTGGGACTAGCCTAGTGGGTTGCACCTCTCCTGGAGCCTCCATCTCTATCTCCTCGTCCATCACTTCCTCATCCTCAGCCGGTTCAACAACCGGTTTCTCAGTTCCAGTACTCATTCCACTTCTTGTAGTGATTGCCTTAGCATACCCTCTCGGGTTCTCTTCTGTCTTACTAGGTAGAGAACCTGACTGTCTCTCACCCAACTGACTAGCAATCTGACTTACTTGCCTCTCAAGATTCTGCAATGCTGCCCCTTGACTTTTAATCATAGTGTCATGCTCCTTGTGTTGAGCCTTACTCTCAGTAATGAATTGAGTCAATAGCTGGGCCTGTTGTTGCATCATCTCCTCCAAAGTGGACTTCTTCTCCCCATAACCACCACTACTCTGACCTGGTTCTCTTAACAGATTCTGCATCGGAGGTCTAGAGTTAAACCCAGGTGGGTTACCACTCTTCCAGGTGAAACCTGGTTGGTTCCTCCCTCCCGAGTTATAGGAATTGCCAAAGGCATTTCCAGGTCCTCGGTTAGGATTTCCCACATAGTCAACCTGCTCTTGAGATTCATCAGTCATCTGAGGACACTGAATGGTCTCATGTCCTCCTCTACACACTTAACACCTTGTATTGTTCTTCACTTGCATGTCCTTGACTAGTTTGGTCAATGCTTCAACTTGGCTGTTAAAGCAGTATTTGAATCAACATGCAAGACTCCAGTTTTCTGAGTGGCAGTGGATTTTCCCCTGGTGGGATATTGATAGCTACTCATAGCCATGTTCTCAAACAACTTCAGGCATTCATCGGGGGTCATATTGGTAAGCAAACTACCCCCAGCAGTGGAATCGAGTGTATGCCTTGTAGCAAAAGTAACTCCATTATAAAACTTCTCAACCAATGCCCAATCCTCAAGCCCATGATGTGGACACCTATTCAACATCTCCTTAAACCTCTCCCAAGTAGCAAAGAAACTCTCTCCCTCCTCCTGCTGAAATGAATGAATCAAACTCCTAAGTCGTGCAGTTTTTGCAGGTGGGAAATACTTGGTCAGAAACAGTTCCTGCATCTCATCCCAAGTAGTGATCGATCCAGATGGAAGGGACTCAAGCCAAGTGATGGCTTTGTCCTCAAGAGAAAATGGAAAGAGACGCAGAAAGACAGCATCATCAGAAACACCTTTGATCTTAAAGGTGTCACACATACGAAGAAACTGACCCAGATGAGCATTGGGGTCCTCCTCGGGCAGTCCATGAAATTTAGATGAGTGAATGATCAAAATGATGATTTGAGTCGGGATGTGCTAGTTGTCCTCGGTGACAACTGGTCGAGTGATGGAAGAACGATTTCCAGCAGCAGTCGGCTTGGCAAAATCAGCAACGGTCCTCCTAGCAGGTGCAGCCATCTCTCCTATAGCAGTGTTGTGTGTGCAGTGAAAAAGAAGGTGAGATCGTAACCTCGAGTGAAACTCTCTCTGGCTCGGAAAAAGCAGTGTACTCAGGTGACTCCGGCCGTCTACTGCGGTGCATGCACTGTAACAATATAAGAAAAGAAAAAGAAAAGAAATATGATTACTTACTAAAGTTAACCTAATTAATACTAACTATCTAGTAAATTACTAACCTGAATAAGAAATAATCACCAAACAAAAACAAAACTCAAAAGAAAGCCCTACTATCTAAAAGGAATCCTAGAAACAAAAACTTACTAAAAATAGAAACCTGCCAAAAATAGCAGCTGCTAAAAATGGCAAGTCCCGAAAAGACGTCAAACAACTAAAAACAGACACTTACTAAAAATGGAAAGTTTCTAAAAATAGAAAGTTACTAAATATGGAAGTACCTACGAATAGAAACTTACTACGAAACTAAAAAGGAAAACTAGGTCTAAAGCTAAGGTAAATCTAAGGATTACCGTGTCCCCGGCAACAGCGCCAAAAACTTGATGTGTCGGTTTATATATATAGAAATCCTAGTTCAACACTATCGAGTAATAAATCGAATTAACCTAAACCGAACTACAAACTACAGGCAAGTGTACCTGACGTATGAAGTATAGCTAAGGAAAGTCCGGATATCGAACCTAAGGACACGGAATCGGCTAATAAACCCTAACGGTAAACCTAACGAAATGAGAAACTTACTAAAATTAGAAAACGGAATTTGTTTTAAGAAATTGACTCCAAACAATTAAAGAAATAAAGAAAACTCAATAAGTCAACTCAACACCTCAAGAACGAGAAAACCAAATACGAAGGAGATTCAACCTAGACTAGGAATCTTAAAGGAATCTAACAGTTATCGGGAATGGTTGAATGAACGCTACCGGATCTAATGATACAACCTTTTCAGAAACTTAAGGAATGCTAGATCTCCTTCAGACAATCCAACACTTAGAAAGATCCTACTGGTTGTTTAAAGCTTACCGGGGTGTAATGATGGATTACCGAGTCGGTCTTTCCAAACTACCAATGCTTAAGATTTCTATGGTTGAATAATTAGGTCAATCTCAACAACCACAATGTACCAAAGCACAAATGAATCAATCTAATCTAGATTAAGTATGAATTTGAAATACATGGCATAAACAATCAACAAATAATCCAATGATCATGCAAATTACCCGAAATCCCGTTTAAACCACGATATCCCAACACCTTGTTGCTTTATTAGCCTCTAAGGTGGTTATCCCACTGATTACAATCTAATTATATGAAATTCTTATGATTTACTAGGATTAGTCAAATCACAATTAGGTTAAAAACAAGTTTTTGCCCAAAATCATGTGAAAATCGAGTTTTAATCGAAACCGAATAAAACCTTATCCACAAAATAGTTTAAGCATATAATCAGATCATTCACAATAGTTTAATAACATTCACAATCATTCACAATCAGATTCAAATCAAAAGCAACGATTCATTCAATCAAACAAACCCGAAAAACCGAAAAACGAAAAACATCCAATAATCATCCGTAATCTAGGTAGAATTAAAGATCTAGCCAAAAATCATCATCCAAACATTCATAAACATGAAATCAGATCTAATCATGGTAGAAAATTCGAAAACAAACTGAAACGAAAAACTACGATGCATAAACAAACCCGAAAACGCGTTCCAAGCACTTGTATACGCGATCTGAGCCTCCCCCGAGCATCCGAATCGATCCCGAAACTCCAAAGTCTTCAAAAATATGTTTCTCCTTCGTTTTCAGTCGTCCTTGGTTGATTAAAACGCGAATTAGGGTTTTGAATGGCTTAAATATGTGATTTTTCGCAAAGGTTCACGATTTGGGCTTTTAAACCAGTTCAGTGGGCTCAAAAAGGGTCACCAGGGGGTCCAATGGGGCGGTCAAAGGTCCAAGAAGGCGTGGTCAACGCGGGTCAACACCGGTCAACAAGGGGGAAGCCACTCGGGTCACGGGTCGGACGATGGGGCGAGGCGCGGATACATCTGTGAGGTGAAATGGGGTTGGGCGCGGGTTGGGGCGGGATCCGAACCAAGTCACGCGGGTCAGATGGGGGTTTTAGGGCTGATGTGGCACTATCTGGGGCTGACACGTGTCCCCTGAGCTGCATCTTTGGCAGATTTGCATAATACCCCCCCTGCACTTGCTGAAACTCCTTTTTATGCTCCGAAACTTTCTAAAATGCTATTTTTTTAACCTCGGAACTTCTAAAAAATATATTTTAGCTTCCAACTTCATCAAAATAATTTCGGGCTCCAGTTTCTTCGCAACTACGAACGTTTATTTCGCGAAACCTATAAAATTGACATTAAAAATAAAATAAGCAAAAATACTTAAAATCTAATAAAAACTAAAAAAAAAACTAATAAAATAAGATAAAATAATATAAAATAAATACAAAAACGATGTGTAAATAACGACACATCAGTATGCTACATGATGTTTTTGAAAAAAAAGTAGAAAAAGATTTATGGATTATAAAAACTATGTAAAGATTTTTTCCCAGTGGTTTTCGATCACCATGATTTGGATTGATAGTCTTCTTCATCGTATTCGTATAACGCATACAGACATGATAGCGATAATTGTTTAAATAATAAGATTGTATTTCACATATCACACACATATAACGAGTACATTACATGGCTATATATAGCCTTGATCTTGAAAGTTAAATAACAGTTAACTAAACTAACCTAATAACTGTTAATACAGTTAACATATCCATAATGACCGAGCGTATCTTGACCCACTAGGATCTGACCCGATCTTTGCAACCTGTTAACCATTTTATTCTTGATCTATACACGACCCACTATTACTTATATACATGGTATTTACACATAATATTAACATAATTAAATACCTAAACTTCATATGGCTTAAATTCTAACAATCACATGCAACATCAGTGCCGGAAACGTCACCGGAACAGTGATCTGCACAGTAACTCAGGTACAAACTATGTGAACTATTGTATACTATTAACATTGTGATGCTTGACACTAAACTATTATGCAATCGTTTCTGTAATCTGATTAAATCTCACGGTTTAACAGTCAGAAACACATCAGACAATGCTGAACTGACACACAAATGCTTGATTTAATGTTATTATGTATAAACGTATGTGAGGCAGAACAGAACAAAACAATAATGGACGTCGTTACAAGAATGCTAAATGGACGGATTATTCGTATAGGGGACGATCTGTACGAATACATCTGAAAGTTTAACGTTCCGAATGATGCCAAGAATTAGAAAACCACATTGAAAAGTGTAGTTATCATCGTATTCGTACGGATGACGATTCGAACGAATACGCGCGACAACTATACAATTCGTTTTAAACTGTAATTCAAACGTTTTCAGAAAATTTAAAATAAACGAAGATAATTAGTTAATTTACTAGGAATAACCAACTAAATTAATTTTTTTAAACTCTATCCTTAAAACCGAGACGTTCGTCACGAAAACGAAACTGAAACGACACTTTTACGCGAAACCGAGCGGAATCGAACAAACCCGAACGACACCTGATAACTTGAAGCCATTTATTATGGCATTTAATGCCATAAACCTCCCCACCAACCAGCTACCATCACCAAACTCGGCCCTCTCTCTCTAGACTCTCTCTCTAGAAACCAAGCTCATATCTCTTCCATTTCTTCACCGATTCGAGTGTTTTTGGTGCCTAAACGACCACCACATCACATAGATCATAGAAGTACAAAGGATCTGAGTTTTTGTCCAGAAAATTCGAGCTAAAAACCCATCTTTATGCCAATTTTAGGGTTTTGAAAACCCAATTTCGAACCCACCATTTGACCGGTTAGCTCTCCCAAAACCTTAGGGAAATTACATCCACAACACATAGGATGAGTTAGAAACATGCTAAACACCATGCCTTGTTCATAGATCTCGAAAATAGGGGTTTCACTTTGTTACCAGTCGACCAGCCGAATGGGACCAACAACCAGCTTGCCAAATGAGCCCCATCCCCTATTCGGCAGAATGGCCCTAGCTGAGTATGAAGCTTCATTCGCTCGTAGCCCTTCGGCCTAGCCCCATTCGGTTGGCACTTCCTCATTCGGCCACCACCTCCATTCGACCACTCCTTCTTCGGTCGAGGTTTTTTTCCCATTCTGCAGTTCTCATTCGATCAAGTCGGCTCCTCTTTCGGCTATCATCTATTCGGCCAGGCTATCACCTATTCGGCCAGGTTGATTCGGGCATGGCCCCTTAGGCCAAGGGTTTGGGGGTTAGAATCATCAACCACGGCCAAGGAACCTTGGGGGCATGGTATGCATGGGAATAACCGGGTATGCATGGATGAGTTATATAAGCACGTGCATGTATGTGTGTGTGTGTGCATGGGGATTTTTTTTGAGTTTTCCTAACAAGAAACTATCCTAGTTTCACAAAACAAAGGTGGTAGGCTTGAAATCTTTTCATACTAAGGGCTAGGACATCAATACTTTGCTAAAAACTAATGCTAATCATATTCCCCATATGACACATGGGATTTGGGAAATACAAAGAGCTATGCCACAACCTTAAGGATTTTTAGCTATTTCAAACATAAAGCGTAAATTTGAAGGAGCAAACAAGTAACTAAGTGCGGGTGTGGATTAGATTCCAACATCCAACATTTCGTGATTCTATGCGACAATATAACTAAACTAGAGAATTCCTTGGAGTTTTCTAATCTAAGTTGTATACACGAACGATTTAAGAAACAAAGGAAGCTAAGACTTAATCTTAGGCTTAGGGTTAATCCAATGGGATTAACTTAAAGTCTAACAAATTAAGCTATGATTTTCTTAAAATACCTTATGATTTTCTTAAAATAAATTACTTTACAAATACTTAATCAAAATCTTACAAGATCACGGGTTCATTTATGGGTAATGTATTAGGCTAACTAGAAAGATTCTTAGAAAACACATTAGTAACATAGGACACATAGTTGCACACCGAGACCAAAACCCTAGTTTGCGTCTATCATACTTACTTATAGAACTCGAATCATTTAAAACAACTCAGGTGTTGAAGATACTTAAGCTACAATCAACGAGCGTGCACTATCTGTGGTAACTTATACATAGCAACACAGGTGAGTTCATTGTCCCTTTTCAAACCATTTTGGATTTTACATCGGGACTGAGAAGCATGTAATCTATTTTAAACAGATGTTTAAATGATTTGTAAATGCTTTTATATTCAATTACACTGCAACAGTAAATGCTCATACACTTATTCTAAAAGCTAATTCTAAAAGTTAAAAGCTAAGACTTTACACTAGTTGCTAATCTCTCATACACCTAATACTACATGCTAAACTATATGCTAATGCTAGATGCTATAAGCTACATGCTCTGACTATATGCTAATGCTAGATGCAATATGCTACATGCTAAGACTATATGCTAATGCTAGATGATATAAGCTACATGCTCAAACTATATGCTAATGCTAGATGCTATAAGCTACATGCTCAGACTATATGCTAATGCTAGATGCCACGTGCTACAAGCTAAGACTATATGCTAATGCTATATGGTACATGCTACAAACTAAGACTATAAGTTAATGCAAAGCTTGTATCTATATATGAGATACGTGAATGCTAAACTATGCTAATGCAAAGCTTGTATCTATATATGAGATACGTGAATGCTAAACTATGTTAATGCAAAGCTTGTATCTATATATGAGATACGTGAATGCTAAACTATGCTAATGCAAAGCTTGTATCTATATATGAGATACGTGAATGCTAAACTATGCTAATGCAAAGCTTGAATCGATTCATGAGATACGTAATTACTAAACTATGCTAGTGCAAAGCTTGTATCTAATCATGGGCTACGTAAATGCTAAACTATGCTAGTGCAAGGCTTGTACCCATGCATGAGATTCGTAAATGCTAAACTATGTTAATGCGAAGCTATTATCCGTGTACAGTATACGTAAAGGCCGAGCTATGTGAATGCTATAAACATGTAAACTTTTAAACAGTATGCTAAAGCTATGATGGACACGGGATTGGGGCGTAGGTAAAATGCTTAATTATCATTAACAACAATGTCATATGTGATTTAGTATGCGGTGGGACGGTGGTTGGGCGGGCGGTAAGTTCGACCCTACATATGCCCTATATATAAGCAAACCGAATTGGATATTACAGGTGATGTTAATGAGGTTAAGGTTGTTACCGAAGAGGTTTGCTAAAGCTATTTTTCAACTACTAAACTATATGAACTCACCAACCATTGTGTTGACCTTGTTTTCTTACATGCTTTCTCAGGTGACGTACAGGATTAGGCTAAGGCTAAGGAAATGCATGCTAGGATGCCCAGGTAGAGGACCTAATAGATTTTGAAAAAGCACATGTTTTGATGAATATTGTGAATCACTTTTGATATGTTGTACATATACAAGATAGTAAACATTTAATTCTTTTGATGGGTTTACTTAGTTAAATTATCAAACATTGACGATTATTTATTCTCAATATTGATGCCATGTAAACAATCTGATCATCACGATTATCGTCTCACGATATCGCGCCCCGAGAACCTTCCACTCGACGGGACACTCGATCCGGCCCGCCGGCTCGGGGTGTGACATCACCCCCTTAATCCATATAAGTTTAGTATAAATATGTTAAGTGCTTGCAGTCTTTTTTTCTTCCTCCAGAGACAGAAATTCTTCAAGATCATCATAATCCTCAATGTTAAAGTCTTCCTCGTCTAGAGCTTCAATATCTACGTAAGACCCATCACTGTTTTCTTCTTCCTCCATGATCTCTCCTTCTCCAAGATCTTTTTTTTTCAATCTTATTTGTAGCCTCATTGATAGGGTTAAGAGAGGCACTTGGTTCTCCAGCATTAAATTCCCCTTCCTTTTCAACTTTATACCTCCAAGACATTAAGTCAAGGTATCCTTGATACACAATCATAAGATTAGTTGCACAAGATTTGTCAAAACCCAATTTTATTGCAATCTTGGGCCATTTGCAAAACTTTGATGCCTTGTCATATCCTCCTGCCTCTTCGATATACGTATACATATTTAGGAGTTCAATAACACTACCATTTGGTAGTTTACGGGATACTCTTTGTTCTTTTGGTTGAAGTGTTCTTCATAGAACCACTTAACTAACCTAGCAAATTCCTCCCTTAGATATTCCTTGGATTGTTCAACATAATTTGGAAGATGCAGTGTATCTAAGAAGATTACCCAAGCATCCAATTGTGTATTCAATTATGCCTTATTATCTGGTACAACCATTTTTCCTTTTTCTTTTACGAATCCTTCTAAATCTTGATTAATGTCTTCCTCAACATTAGTTTCTTGCTTTGTTGTTTCTAGTTCAGGAAGTTTTTGATCATATATGCCAAGTTCATTATTCGAAAAATTTTCTATATCAACTGTTATGCTTTCTTTTGGTTTCTTCGAGATTTCTACTTCCTTAAACATCCCTTTGATTGAACAATGATCACCCTCAATCATGACATCAAAGCCTTGATCGACTAACTGATCATAACTAAGGATGTTTTTATTCAGGTTTGGCACAAATCTCACACTTGGAATAAGTCTATATTGTCCATTTAGAAACAAATCGACTTCTCCAATCTTAGTAGCAATTATTTCTTTGAGATTTTCAATTTTTATCTTTTCACCAAAACATTCCTTCTTATTTTTAAACATCTCTTCATCACCTTTCATATGCTTTTTGACAAAAAAATCTACAACCCAAATCCTATTCCAATTTCCATGTTCAATACCTTTTACTATAAAAACAATGGACGTATTGGAATTGTTTTTCACAAACTTACGTGGGCAAGAAGTTACTTTATGACCGAGTTTATGAAAAAAGAAACGCCTGACAGAAGCCACAGACGTTTTCTGGGCATAATTTCGCTTAAAAGGTGTTGTTATGCGAACCAAATTTCCATCAGTCATCTTTCTCAGATTAGGAAGTTTTGGTCTCTGATTTTGTCTACGAAACCCGGATGAGCACTCACCAATTTCCATCCTTTTGATACCCTCCGACTTCGTGATTCCTTTTTGGTCATTCCTTGGATCAAAACCAACACGTGAACGCTTTTGTGCGAGATTTTCCCAATCCCTCATGGTTTTGTTCTGTCCATAGAATCGACTGGAACCAACGCCTGAACCATCTTGTTCAAGGTATTCAGAGAGGAAAGAATTGGAATTAAACTTGCCTTTGTAAGTGTTTTGCTTCTTGAACCTTGCTCTGATACCACTTTTGCCTAGTTGTTCTCGATCACCATGATTTGGATTGATAGTCTTCTGCATCGTATTCGTATAATGCATACAGACACGATAGCGATAATTTTTTAAATAACAAGATTGCATTTCACATACATATCACACACATACAACAAGTACATTACATGTCTACTTATAGCCTTGATCTTGACAGTTAAATAACGGTTAACTAAACTAACCTAATAACCGTTAATACCATTTTATTCTTGATCTATACATGACCCACTATTACTTATATACATGGTATTTACACATAATATTAACATAACTAAATACCTAAACTTCATATGGATTAAATTCTAACAAAGATATGAATTTCATTTGTTTAGGTCTAAATTGGGATGTACCTACTCGATGTAATTCAACTTTTAAAATGTTTAAAAGTGCTTTACGAAAAAAGGAAACTTTATCTTTTTTTTTATAGATATCTTTCCGGATCAGATCGAGCTAAACCCTTTTACAAAAAGGATTGGTGAATAATTTTTTTATATCACTGACTTTTTTGAAGTTTCTAAAAACTCAACTACAAAATTATACGGGGTTTATTATACCACTAGTAGTTTAGTACTTTCTAAATTGTATTTTATGGCTAATAATATACAAAAGTTTGAAAATATAAACGATTTATTTACAAAAATGGTAAAACCAACGAAAGAAATCTTTTTTAAATATTTTAAATTGCTACCCTTCGTTTTTACTTGTGTCGTGACCTTAAATCCTATTTTAAATGTTACAGGGGTAGAATTTATAATTGACGAAATAAATTTTGATTTATGTTTTTACAAAGACGACCCAAATTTTCCCCCCGGAACAAAACGTACTTTTCTTCATAACCTTCAACAAATGTATGAAAATTATTCAATAAGATATGAGCCTAATATAAACCCATTTGGGTAAATGGCATCGAGATCAAGTCGTACAATTAGGGATTCGGTGGTTAATTTATTTAATACGTTAAGAAACGAAACTACTAAATGCCAAATAGGTAATGTTAGGACATTTGGTAATAGGTTGCTTTCAAAAGTTTGTAATTTAACTTAGGTTTTTGCTAGGTTAGTCTGGCCCACGAACCTAGGCAAATGTTGTAAAGGTTCGGCGAACCTTATGCTTTGTAAAGTAAAGGTTCGTACAGCGAACCTAAATGTTCGTCTGGCGAACCTGTTGGTTCGGCTAGGTTCATCTGTTTTGTGTATATATTGCAGGTTTGTCTGTATTTTGTTTTAGGGAGACAGAACTGAGAGGGAGAGAAAATCTGTGTGAGATTAGTAAACTGTGTGTTCTTATTTCATGTCATTGTAATCAGATATTGTTGATCAATGAACATGATGTTTATCATAATGATTGTGTATCTATGATTCATATATATTTAATCTAAATTCTGCATAGATTGAATTGTTAATAGAATTCCATTGATCGATCCAAAGAAATCTACAGTGGTATCAGAGCCATTGGAGGAGTTCTATACAAGTTCTTGAAGATTATCAATCATTTTGAAGATCAAGAGATGGCTGAAATTTTGATTTAATATATCTGATGGATTGCTGATATTTTTATCATCATTCACAGCTATTTGGTTGATAAAAATCAGAAAATTCATGGTTGAAATCTGTGGATTTTGAAGGTTTTCCCTCCAAAATTTTCAAGTTTAACTGATAGGTTCATGAGTTGAACC
This sequence comes from Mikania micrantha, assembly GCA_009363875.1. NCBI lineage: Eukaryota > Viridiplantae > Streptophyta > Magnoliopsida > Asterales > Asteraceae > Mikania > Mikania micrantha. The sequence goes on along the minus strand of CM018694.1, from coordinate 41,956,252 downwards.
TTTTTGTATCTCAGCTGCAGTTTGAAGAAGAGGTTCGCTGAAGAAGAAAATTTTGGAGAGGTTCGTTTCATATGTTTGACAAAGGTTCGTCTATTGATGAGGTTCATTGGTTAAGGTTCGGTGTTGATTCGTTCGCTAAGGTTCGTTGGTCAAAGGTCTGTTGAAGAGATTCGTTGATCAAGGTTTGTTACAGGTTCGTTGGATAAGGTTCGTGAGGTCAAGGTTTGGAGAAGGTTCGTCTGACACTTAGGTTCGTGAGCTTATAATCTAAAAAGAGTTTCGCTGATATAAAAGTTAGAATCATGGCGGATATGTTTGCTGCTGTTGCTAATCAAAATTCTAAGATACAAAGTATTTTGATTAGTGAAACTGAGTCGGGGAGCACAAATAAAGTACCGAAACTACTAGATTTGACTGATTATGAAAACTAGAAAGGTCGATTTGAGACCCATCTCAATGGTACTGATACGAATCTTTGGGAAAGAATCTTATCACCATATGAACGGCCAAAGGTGGTTGGAACAAATCTGGATCAAACTCTTGATAGATTGGATGTTGAATAAAGAAAGAAATATGATTCTGAAAAGAAAGCATACTGGATGTTGAGTCAAGCTATTCCTAATCAAATTCTTCATCAATTTGATGAACATAAAACATCATATGGTTTATGGAATGCTTTAAAGGCAAGAATTGAGGGAAACACCAAACTCAAGAAAATGAAAGCCACTGCGAAAAGAGTTTGAGAATTTCAATTATATTGGAAATGAGAGTCTTGAAGCTTTGATAACAAGATATATACATTTGTTGACCGAAGTTCGTAAGTGTGGAATTGAGTATTCTAAAGAAGAGAAAATAGATTGTTTTGCAGATGCTTTGCCAGAAAGATGGAATTCATTGGTGTTGATTTTAAGAGAAAATCTTCTTGGAATGACATTGGTTGAATTTATTCAAAAGTTAGAAGAACATGAAATGAAAAACAAAAGAAAAGAAAAGCAAGAAGAGTTAATGTAACACAGGATCCTTCACTTTATGGTGCATATGTGGTTACACCTCCTGTTTCCTCTGAAAAAATTCAAACAGCCTTTGTTAAAAGTACTACTGAGAGTACTTCTGTACCATCTACATCTACTAGTTCAAGTTCATCTTATTCTGGGAATGAGAAAAAATCTGATTCTTTATCTACTCCAATTCAATTGAATACAAATAATCTAGGAAAGTTTTCTGTAGAGGCGGTCAAAGATCATATGTCTATATTGTCATGTGTTGTTAGTGCTTATGATGAACAGATAGCTAAAAGGATAGGAAATTACAATCTTACTTTTGAAGACTATGAGCAAATAGATGATGATGAGACGGAATTAATTGATACTCAGTGGGCTTTGGCTAGTGCAATAAGAAGAATTAACACATATGAGAAGAAAACAGGTAAGAAGTTTACTTTTGATAGGAACATAAAGTTTGGATTCAGTCCAAAGGCCACACAATGTTACAATTGTGGTGAGTTGGGTCATTTTGCTCGAGAATGTAAAAATCCAAAGAAGCAAGGAAATTTGAATCCTTTCAAGCCAAAAGAAGCTTATCAAAAGAAAACGGAGAAGCCTGAAGAATCAACAAAAGCTTTAGTCAGTCAAGCAAACGAAGCATATGACCGGGGAAAACAATATGATGATTTAATGGGCGCGTTTATGGCTTCTATGGATGAAGAAACAAGCAAGGGCAAAGAAAAGGCTAAGGAGGTAAATGATGATCTTTTAGAGGTCATTGAAAAGTTGAAAGCAATGAATGCTCAATTGATTGCTGAACTGATCGAGTGCACTGAAGCTAACAAAAAGTTTATTTCAAGAGAGAAAAGTTTTGATAAAAAGATCACTGATTTGGGAAAAGAAAATGAAGAATTAAAAATTAAAGTTTTGCAAAATAATCATGCAGTTTCTGTGCATCTCGAGTCAGTACAAAAGTTGAAAGTTGAATTGTCAGCAGCCAGAGCAGAAGCAGAAGCAGAAATGAATAAAAGCAAGCTTGAGAATTATCAGAATTCTCAGTATGTTATCGATTATTTTGCTTCCATGCAAAGATCATCGGATGATACTACTGGCTTGGAAGTTCATCCAGTTTCTTTGAATGAACATGAGTCTGAAAATGTTGTTGAACATGCTGAAGTTTCATCTTCTGATGAAAAGGTGTCACTTGACAGTGATGCTCCAATAATTGAAGATATACCTCAGTTAGAATATTCTTCTAATATTTTGAGACAAAATGGTTACAAAGGAAAACGTGTTGTGAAAAAGAGTTTTGAATCTCAGCAGTCAAAATCTGAGATTAAACAAGTTGAGAAGGTGGTGCTTAAAACCACTCAGGCTTCCAAACCAGTGATTAAAACCAAACCAGTCACCACTCTTAAACCGATTGTGTATGTTAGATCATCTAATACACATCAAGGAGAGTCTAGTGGAAATTTTCAAAAGAAAATTGTGATTTCTAAGAAAGTTGAAAAAGTGGATTTTTTCTTTGACAATTTTGGGGTTGGATATAAAGCTAAATCAAAGAATTTCCAAAAATACATGAATAATTCAAAGACAAATTCATCTGGTTTGAGAAACAAAATTTCATCTTCAAAGGTTGTTTCAAAACCTTTTGATTCATCAAGTTTTTATGATGAACCCACAACCAGAATTCATATTAAGGATAGAAAATGTTACTGATGTGATAATATGGATCATTTGGTTGCTTATTGTAATGTAGATTTCAGTTCAAGTGATTGTAGCAGTTTTAAGTCTTTTTCACCAAGAGAACACGAAAGTGTTTTACTTGTTGTGGTAAAGGACATATTTCTGCTAATTGTCCAAATAACAAAATTAGAAAGAGTTCTGATGATGATTGTCGGGTGAATGATTTAGGTGGAAGTTCTAGGAAAGCTAGACCTAGTGAAGATGAGATGAGAGTTCTTAGAAAATTCAACCCTAAATGTTTTTGGGTTTAAGAACAAATCAAACAAAAGAAAAGACTTTTTGAGAACAAAAGAAATGTTAAAAAGATTGTAAAATTGTGACTTTATCTCATGATGATTTCTTTGAAAATTTTTCATCAAAATCATTTTTAAACAAATCTATCAAATCTAAATCATTTTGAAAAACTCAAAGATAGATCAGGTGATGAATTTTCAAAGAAAGCGAATGACACAAGTGATGATGGTTATTCAATCATATCATCACAAAAGAATGGAAAGAGTCCATTCCGAGAGACTCGACGCTGAAATGGCAGGGGTCATCCCTTTTGAATACTGATAGGTTTCTTTTAATTTATTATGAAGGTTGCATCCATGGGCCATATTAACAATCGTTGGATTGTTGATAGTGGATGTTCCCGCCATATGACTACAGAATTGAATTTGTAAAGAGATTTCAAGTTGGTCAAAGGAAGTTATGTGAATTTTGCTGGAGATAAAGGAGGTCAAATTACAGGAATTGGTAGTTTGACAAATCGAAAGGTTTCATTTGACAATGTTATTTTTTGTAAAGAATTAACTAACAATTTGTTGAGTGTTTTCAGATTTGTGATAAAGATTACAAAGTGGTGTTTGATAAAGATAGGTGTTATGTACTCAAGCAAGGATTTCAAATTCCTGAGGAGTGGATACTGATGACAGCTGATCGGAGTAAGGATCTTTATGTGCTTGACATGGCTAAGGCGGAGACAGTAAATAAAGTGGAAACATGTCTGGTATCCAAAGCTACTGAACAAGATACACGTTCATGGCACAGGCGAATGGGACATATTCATATTCGGAAAATGAATCATCTTGTACATAATCATTTAGTTGAGGGTGTACCTGTTAAACATTTTAAACTTCTGGATGTGTGTGTGTCATTTAAAATGGGTAAACAGAAAAGAAAGTCTCACAAAACAAAGAAAATCTTTTCTATTGATATGCCACTTGAACTTCTTCACATGGATTTGTTTGGACCAATTAATGTGAAAAGTATAGGTGGTGAATCTTATTGTTTTGTTGTGACTGATGACTTTTCAAGATTTTCATGGGTTATGTTTTTAAAACATAAATCAAATACTTATGAAAATTTTGTGTTGTTGATAACTAGGTTGGAGACTTTATATAAGTTGAAGGTGAGACGTGTATGATCTGATAATGGGACTGAGTTTAAGAATCATCAAATGGAGGAATTTTGTAATTCCAAAGGCATTCAACAGCAGTTCAGTGCACCTTATGAGCCTCAGATGAATGGTGTAGCTGAACGAAAGAACAGGACTTTGATTGAGTCTGCAAGGACAATGCTAGCTGATTCTAAACTTCCCATTACTTTTTGGAGTGAAGCTGTTCATTTTGATAATGAGGCTGCCATTGCTATTACTAAAAATCCAGTTTATCATTCGCGTTCTAAACATATTGATATTATGTTTCATTTCATACGAGATTGCTATGAAAAGAAACTTATTGATGTGGTGGAGATACATACAAATGAGCAACGTGCAGACCTTCTCACCAAAGCTTTTGATAAAAATCGTTTTGAGTATCTACTCAAATTAAATGGCATTCGGGTCATGGGCAAGGTTATTTCAAATCAAATTTCTTCATAATCAATTTTATTAAATTAACATCAGATATTTTTTTTTTGTTTTGTGTTTTAGTTTTTAGGGGGAGAAATTTTGAAAAATCAAAAACATTTAAAAAAATCAAAAACACAAAAACATTAAAAAAATAAAATTTTGAGAAATTGATTCGACATAGTGAGAGATGATAGTACATTGTAGCAATCAGAAGCACATCTGTATCATACTAGAATTTAAACATAAAGAGTATTTACAATTACTTAGTATGATATGTTGGTAGGTTAATAACTTAGTTGAGATAACATTTGACAAAATTATGATTATACTTTGTGGGAAACAGTTGCTTAGAACACAATGCTTAGCTTTGTCCTGAATGAGTGGTTGTTAATCTTACAATATTGTTCTTGAATAAAAATTACTAAATTGCTAGTTTTTGATCATGTGTTCAATTTTAAAAGAAATTATAATTTTTTTTTTATTTTAGTTTAAAGCTGAAACATTCTCTGTGTATACTTACGTATCGACTTGATTGTTATAGCTTTAAACAATTCAAATTTGTTTTCTTGGTTTGAATAAGTTTTGGACAGTCTCTGCGTATATGAGAATATCGATCTAATTGTTAAAAGCTTAATCTTAAATTATTGTTTCGTTCATTTTCTGGATCATCTGAGAATACGAAAGTATCAACCTTGATTCCAAGATTTTGAACAATTTCAATTTGTTTTACATTTTGTTGATTTTCAAAAAGAAATTCTATTTTGTTTTTGCATGATCAAAATAGTTACAATTGAATTAAATTGTTTCAAGAACATTATTGTTTGGTTAATTATTCGCAAAATGGGGATGTGTTCAAGTAAACGAGGAATATAAAGTATTTGATGGTTTTGATTTTATTTGATATCTTAACTAAGTAATTAAATTTAAATTGGATTTAAATATTGACAATCATCTATGAATTGAAATTTGCTAATAAACATATTCATTAATTCAATCAGTTTGTGTTGATGATTGTAATGCAATATAATCTCATGTCAGGATCTTTCTCACCAAAAATATATGTTAGTTTTGTTTATTCTCATATTTCATGATTAGGTTTATTATAAAATTAATATTGTGGTGTGATTGATATAAAACTTGAAAAGTCCAAAAAGATTTTTTATATATCTGATGTTAAATCAATAATTATTGATTATTTGTTTTAACTCTAAAACACCAGAGTGTTGGCTTGCTTGAAATTTTAAATAAACTTGCTTTTTGAAAATATGAAATTGTTGAAACGAACCTTTAATGGTTTGTTTGAAGGTTCGTTCAACAGGTTTGTTTGAAGGTTCGTTCAACAGGTTTGTTTGAAGGTTCGTTCAACAGGTTTGTATGAGAGGTTCGTATGAAAGGTTTGTAGATAGGTTCATTCAGAATGATAATGACAGGTTCGTTCATCATGTTTTTGGAAGGTTCGCTTGAATAGGTTTGCTAAGAGGTTCGTTCAAAAAGGTTTGTTCATTGGTTCGTGTGAAAGTAATGAAGGTATAAATGTGAAGGTTCGTGGAACAACTTCGTCACTTTCATTAGATTCTCAAAAACGAACCTTCTTGACTTGATTTTGATTTTTTCGATTTTGTGAATCTCAGTATCATTGTCTTATATCATTAGACTCGTAATTGTACTGTGATTTTAAAAAGGTAAATAGATTGAATATTCACAGGCTAGATTTGTAGATTTTTTGATTTTTAGGTTCAGTTAGTCGAACATATATTCATTTGATTAAACCTGTTTAAATCAAAATTTGAGGGAAAATGCTTTCATTAAAGTTGTTAATCTGTTAATGGCGAACCTATGGGTATAATTAGATTTTTCTAATTCGTAGATTTAAATTTTGATTCTAAATTTGAACAGGTTCGTTTGAATTCAAAAGGTTCGGGCCGAACCTTTTGAAATTATAGAACCGAACCTTAATTGGTCAAAGGTTCGTTTGACCATAAGGTTCGCATTAAATTCAAAGGTTCGTTCATCTTTGAGGTTCGTGATGTTAAACAGATTTGTCTTGAATATAGGTTCGTCTACAATAGGTTCGGCACAGGGGGTTCGCTGATTTTAGACTTAAAAATTTTTTTAACTTTTGAATTTTTTTTAATTTTTGTAATTTTTTTTAATTGATGTTTGTTTTTAATTGTAGATATGGCAAATCTAGCATTCGGTGATAAACACAATTTATGTGCTTATTTGGATCCAACTACAAAGAATGACTAGAAGTTCAGACCGATGATAGAGTTTCTGAGAAGATCAAGGATTTACTATGTCATCTCCAATTCATGTCACATTTATAGATCTCATATTCAGAGCTTCTGGGAATCAGCAAAGTTGATTACTGTGGATGATGTTTATGTGATTGAAGCTAATGTGTTGGGACAAGCCATTAGAATAAATGAAGCTGATATAAGAAGAGTGTTGTAGTTCGGTGGAGAACATGAAGGAAGGACAATAATTCCTGAAAGGTGTATCAAAGGATTCTTCATGAGGATCAAGTACTTCGGTGTGTATAGTGAGTATTCGATCAAGAAAGGAAAGTTGCCTTTACGATACAAGTTTCTTGCTCATGTACTTTTACATTGCATCAGTATGAGGAAAGGCACTTTCGATGAACTAAGGGATTTAATGATATCTGCAATGGTTGCTTTGATTATGAACAAACCATTCAACTTTTCTGCAATGATCTTCAGATATCTTTCTGGCAACATTATTAAGGCAAAAGATAGATTCTTTATGTATCCAAGATTCATCCAGATGTTGATTAATGTGAAGTTTCCAGAGCAGAATTTACCAAGAGTTGCTTCTGATAAACTAAAGTTGAAGCACATGACTGATTCAAGTCTGGGATAAGTGAAGATTTATCAGAAGAGTAGTGATGTGATTCTGACAAAAAATTTGATTTGTCACTGTGCAAGAGCCAATTATGTTGCTCCAATGGATGATGCCTGGAGACATGATGATTCAAACTCAGAAACTGAACAAATGGATGATGATGATTGTAGGATCAGATGTTCTCAGTTTGATCAGTATTAGGTTATAGCAGCGGAATTCAGAGATGAATTAGCATAAGAATTAGCAAGAACACTTGAATATCAATAAAACAGTAAAGAACAGTTATAGAGAGAGAAGTTTCTGCAAAAGGAATAATTTCATTCAATTCACTAACTTCCGTTTTTATTACACAATGTCAACTGTCCTTTTTATAGGAACAGTGACGTCTGATAATGTCACTTGACAGTGACATCAAACAGACTTGTTACAACAACTGAACATAAAGAAACTACTGAAGATGTCTACAAAGTCTGAAGACATCTTCTTACAAAGACTGACTAAATACAACTACTGAAAGTAAACTACTGAAGAGTAAAAACATCACAACATCTGAAGACTAACACTTCAGCTGTTGTGATCAACTTCAGATCTTGTATCTTCAGATCTTGTGTAACATGAGTTGGTCTTCAGCTGTTGTGTTCTTCTTCAGTTGTTGTGTACCTGTGGGACTTAAAGGTTTTTCTGATCAGGCTCATTGGTTCTTTTGGACCAACAAACTCCCCCTGAACCAATGCAGCCAAAACCTTTAATTATTGACTGTCCCACTTATTGTTGAATTCCCAGGCATAAAGATCTTGTCTTTTTCTTTAGATCAGCTTTTGAGTGACCAATTCAGCACAGGCCTGGTAGACAGCTGCTTCTGATGATTTGAATGGCAAAGGATGAGAGGGAACTCCATTGGGGAATAGGACTATGAGCATTAACCCCTCTCATTGAAGCTACTGACCGTAGATGAGTCTGAAAGACTCCCTGACATAGGCTTCCAAAAGAACTACTTGATCTTCAGGTGTTAGTAGCTCTGGATCACCTTAAAAAAGAATTCAGGCCCATAATATTCTGATAAATACCTAGCCTTTGTCCCATCATATAATTCAACCCTTTTAATTTCTTTGTAAACAAATTCATCAGGGTGTTTGCCTTCCAAAAACAATTGCAGCTCATCCTGTCTTACTCCTTCCAATCTTCTGTACACAAGTCCTTTCTTAATCATTTTATTCTCTAATAACTTGGGGACTTTCAATCTAGCATGATACACTCTCTTAAATTCTTCTATAATCTCCCAAGGATCCACCACAGAACCTAGCATAATCTCAGCACTTATCACCTTTTTGATTTTTCTAGTGTAAGCAGATGGTACATCTCTTTTGTGAATTCTGTCTTTCACCCTTGGGTCAGGCCACATTCTGATTACTTCTTTTCTATACTGATAAGTGTACCTGAGTGCATACAACCTCTGAGCTTCTTTCTTCATTGCTATAATTGTTGAAGTCTGAGGGTAATCCTTATCAACCATTCTCAAAATCTTCTCATCATGCTGCTTTTGACTTTCTTCTTCTTCAATTTTGATTTTCACTGCTTGCCTCTGAGATTCTGGAGTAATTTTTAAGGCTTTTGAAGACTCAGGCATATTCAATTTTGGTTTCAACACAGTGGATATAGGTAGCCTGTCTTCTTCATCTTCATTTTCTTCTTGAAGCCTCAACATCCTCCTTTTCTTGAGAGGAATATCATCTGCAGTGGTTTGATGTGATTGGATAGATGGTTTGATATGTTTTGAAGCTAATTTAATCAGCTCCTTCATACTTCCTTTGTCCATCTGGTCCATAGTCTCTAATCTTTTTCTTTGTTGAAATTTTCAGAATTACAGATCTTGGTAACTATGGCCAAGATATTTTCTCTGTTCCAAGCTCTAATCTCAACAACTGATCTCCCTAGATATTTTGCAATGAATCTAGCCATCACACCCAGTCTATCACTTTCTTCTGAATCATATCTTGCCCATATACCATCAATATGCTTCAGCTCCAACTCCCTGATTTTCTGATTCATGTCATCTGGTTCAACACCATGCTTGAAGATCTTACTGATAATCTCATCCATGGCATTGAAATGGACTCTATCAGCTTGTTGGATCAGCTTCTGTATTTCAGTCAATTCAGACTCTTTGACATCAGTAGCCTTGTCCACCACAATCTTAGGATCTTGATCTTCAGCAACCTCTTCTACATCTTTTCCAACCTCTCTTTCAGATTCTTTCTCAATCTCAGATTCTTTCTCAATCTCCTTCTCAACTACAACCTCTTCTTCAACAACCTTTTCAATCTCAACATGTTTTGATTTCTTCTGCCTCTTATAAATAACCTGTATGCTTGGAGACTTTTCAGGAACATTCTCCTCCTCCTCACTTCTCATTCTCTTTTACTCAACCTCTGATTCTTTCACTGACTCCCCCTTTTTGGTTGCAGTTGGTGAAGGTGTTTGAAAGCCAGAAAGTTTTTCAGTAACAGCATCATCAATCATCTTCTGAATTTGTGTTTGGGATGGAAGCCTCTCATCAAGAGCTTGGGAAATGATATTCTTTAGAATTGGAGTGATGAGAGGTAAGGCAGTTATAAAGGCAGCAACTAATGCCTTTGAGGGGTTTGAACCCAGAGTATTAGTGCCTGAAGCAGAGGCTGGTGGTTTATTTTGTTGTTGAGGAGTGTATGAAGTGTTTTGGGGACCTTCAAGAGTTGAAGGTGCCATCTGTGGGTTTGGAAGGGCAGATGGACTTTTCTCCTTGGACATCTTGGTGAGCAGCTCATTGAGTCCGCAGACCTCAGCCTCAAGGAGTCTGTTCTGAGTTAGAACATCTGAGAAGGACCTTTGGTCATCATTAGCCGTGGCTGAATCATCTGACCTCCTGAATATATCAGGATTAACCTGAGTTGAGTGTGGCTCAACATATTCAGGTGCCCCTTTGTCTTGGTACTGGGGACTTCCAACCTCAGGGATAAACCCTTCATCAGTTGTTGCCTCTGGCAGGGTCTTAGAGATGTTACTACTATCAATCAGTCCAAATGATGGAGATGATGAAGTGGCAGCCCTGTCAGAAATCAGAATCTCCTTGTCCACACTTGGAGACCTGAAATTGTAGTCAAAGTCCTGTGGGTTATCAGAACCACTTTGATCCTCCCCCTCAATGATGGAGATATTCCCAGTAGTGATGGGTGTCTGGGTAGGGATTGGAGTGTTAAGCTGATTCAGGACTTGTTCAATAACAAATGTGGGGCTATGTGGGGTGGTTTCAGTAGGAGTTGTCTTTGAAGCAGATTGCACCTGGGGAGAATGGTGCTTTTCAATAGAAACCTTTTCAAATGAAAGAGGTTCTAGAAGTGTGTCTTCCCCTTCAACAGTTGCACCAAGTTCCTGTTCAGAGGAACCTTGGGCGGTTTCAGCTGGTGGAGTCTGGTGCACCACTGGCTGACTACTGCCAGTGGTCATGACATGCCTTGGTGAGGCAGGGGCAGACTCAGGGGACTCATCTCCCTGAGTAGCTATTTTAAGCTTTTTGGGAAGTGGCTTGGTGGGGACTTTGGATTTGGATTTGGATTGTGAGGCTGTGGGTTCCCTCTGCTTCGGTTTGAGCTTTCGGGCAGCCTCTTTAAGTGTAAGGTTGGTGTTGTGCCGGGAATATACCTCTAGCAAAACTGCAGGAGCATCGATTCCCTGACCAATAAAGCCGTCTTTTTTTAATTGTTTTTCTATGATGGCCATTATAAAACGTGGGTAAAGAAGCCATCTATTTGCAACAGGTTTTGCAGCATGTTCTGTTAATTCTGAAAATAAAATTTGTGAAAAATTAAGCTTTTGTGATTCCAGAATAGAAAAATATACCTGCTGCCACCGTGAGGACATCTGGTCCCATGAGGATGATTTTGGAGCTAAACAGATGTTGATCATATGAAAGATGAGACGTTTGGGGTCATTGAAGTGTTTCTTGTAGAGAGTAGAGTCACTCAGGTCACCCTGATATTCATGATTGGTAAAACAGATATCGGTAATATTCTTTGGAAATGTAGTGGCAAGATTAGCATCGTCTAAGTAAAGAACGTTCCTCAGTTCTGCGAGACTCACATGCACATTTTTTCCATTCACGGTAGATCTGAGTGAGATTACTCCTGTTCCGATATTGATGAGTTCAACATTTGTCCAAAATTGATGAATGGATTCAACATAGAGTTTAGGATTGAGAAGGAAGGCTGTTTGGTATTGGGAGGTGTACATAAGATCGACAGCTTCATCAAATTTCGACCAGAATGAAGATTTAGTGAGATAGGCGACTGAGTTGTGACGAGGTTTTAGGTTCATGTTCGCCATTGAAGCAGAGACTTGGGAGGGAAGTTAGGTTTTTTGAAAAATGATGGAAAGTTCTGAAGAAGTGGTAATGAAACAACTGATTAGGGGTTGGTTTATATAGGAAAGAAAACGGCTGAAGATTTGGATTATAGTCTTCAGTTGTTTCAGATTGGGAACAACAGTGGTTGTAACATCTGAAGAGTAAATTTACTCATCATGTGTTGTCGACAATTCTTGTTCATCAGTTGTTTCATTCGGACCTTAATCATTTGTTCATCAGACTTTGTCTAACTTCAGATTTACTCATCAGGTGATGTGAAAATTGTTCATCAGAACTTTTGAACAGGATTTGGTCAGCGGTACTTGATGAGGGAAATTAGTCATCAGTACTTTTGAAATCATCAGTCTTTGGAAAATCTGATGACCAATTTACTCAGCAGTACTTATTTTGACATTCAGTACTTTGCAACCAAAACACATCAGTATTTGTAACTGATAATATTGGCAAAGGTCAGATGTTTCCTTGAAACAGTACTTCTGATACTTATCAGTACTTACTGTAAATATCAGTAGTTTCAAGGTGAGACAAATTTTTGATTTTGGCATATTTGAATGTTTTTGGATTTTTAAAATATTATCATGTGGTTTAAGTTTTCTTATTTTAAAATCCATTTTATTCTAACTGCAACATACCAAGCCTTAGCACCAGATTTTGAAAAGTTGAAGATTCTTTAGGTGCAGCCTGAAACCTAGCACAGACACATGTTGCAAACATAATGTCTGGTCTAGATGCTGTGAGATACATCAAGGAGCCAATCATACATCTGTAAAGGGTTTCATCAACTGCGTTACCTTTCAAGTCTGCATCCAGTTGTGTGGTGCTGCTCATGGGGTTAGAACAGGGTTTACAGTTTTGCAGATCAAATTTCTTTAACAGATCTTTTGTATATTTTGACTGGTGAATGAAAATGCCATCAGGACTTTGTTTGATTTGAAGACCCAAAAAGAACTGTAATTCTCCCATGGCACTCATTTCAAAATTCTTTGTCATGAGTTCAGTAAAAGCATCACACAACTTTGGATCATAGGAAGCAAAAATGATGTCGTCAACATAGATCTGAACAAGGAGCTTATGCTGTCCTACTTTCTTTATGAACAAAGTTTTATCTATGGAGCCTCTAGTGAAGTTATTTTGAAGGAGAAAAGTGGATAAAGTATCATACCAGGCTCTAGGTGCTTGTTTCAACCCATAAAGAGCTTTATCAAGCTTGTACACCCAATCAGGATGGTTATTGTCCTCAAAACCAGGTGGTTGACACACATACACTTCCTCTTTTATTTTACCATAGAGGAAAGCACTTTTGACATCCATTAGAAAAACTTTTAGTTTGTGTAAGGAAGCATATGCTAAAAACAATCTAATTGCTTCCAATCTGGCTACAGGGGCAAAAGTCTCATCATAATCAATACCTTCTTCCTGAGAAAACCCCTGTACAACCAGTCTGGCCTTGTTCTTAACTATTTGACCATTTTCATCAGTTTTATTCCTAAACACCCATTTAGTGCCTATTGCACACTTACCTTGGGGTAAAGGAACCAGCTCCCAGACTTGCTGTTTCTTGAACTGCAATAGCTCCAACTGCATAGCCTCCACCCAGCCATTGTCTCTGAGTGCAACATGATAGTTCTTTGGCTCTTGTTGACTGATAAAGAGAGCATAGAGACAGAAATTTGACAGTTGGCTTCTTGTTGAAACACCAGCAGAAATGTCACCCAGAACTTGAGCTAAAGGATGATCTTTCAGTTCTTGATAGGGAATAAGGTCAGTGCAAGTGTTGGCAGGAGGTTCAGTGACTGCAGATGTTGATGAAGATTCAGGAAACAATTCAGCAGGAATTTCAAAAGATGTAGAGGAGTCCAGAATCTCATCAGCATTTGTAGTGGGAGGAACCACTGCACAGGAGGAGCATCAGGTTTCGCAAACACTGGTAGATTTTCACTAAACCTGAACAGGTGAGTACTCACATCATCATCATCAGTACTACCTTGTGGATTTTCCTTAGCAGCTGTTGATGAAACTGCTTCAGGTGCATCATCTGCCATAATAGCAGACTCAGCTGGAGGTTGATATGACACATATTACAGTATATCCAAATCAAACATCTCCACATGGTTTTGTGGGATAGGATCTCTTGGAAATTCATTGAATTTGACATGGAGAGTTTCTTCAACCACCTTGGTTCTGCAGTTAAACACTCTATAAGCCTTGCAAGTTGAAGAATAACCCATAAAATATCCTGCATCCACTTTGGAGTCAAATCTTTGGAGTTGATCTTTGGTATTGAGAATATAACAAGGACAACCAAAGGCTCTGAAGAAGGAAATCAAAGGGGTCAAATGATGAAGCACTTCATAAGGAGTCTTTAACAATCTTTGATTCACCAAAACCCTGTTTTGCACATGGCAAGCCAGAATCAGCAAGCATTGATCTGGCAGCTTCAATCAAAGTCCTTTTTTCCTCTCAACCACTCCATTCTGTTCAGGAGTTCTAGGTATGCTGTACTGCCTCTTGATTCCCTTTGAAAGATAGAACTCATCCAGAATATGATTTCTGAACTTTGTTCCATTATCACTTCTTACACACTTGACAGGAAGGGAATATTGTTTTTCAACATACAACACAAATTGAATAATATACTTAGCAGCTTCATCTTTTGAGTGCAAGAAGAAGGTCCAGACAAACCTTGAGAAATCATCAACAATTACTAAACAATACTTCTTCTTTGCCATACTCATGATCCTCACTGGCCCAAATAGATCCATGTGTAACACTTGCAAGCAAGCAGTTGATTTTGGATCTCCAATTGGAGGAAAAGATACCTTGTGTTGCTTCCCTTTCAAGAAAGCAGAACAATTTTCATCACATCTAAAATCCTTTACAGGAAGACCTCGAACCAAACCATGTTTCACCAGTTGGTTCATGTTTTTGAGATTTACATGACCCAACCTTCTGTGCCACAGGTTAGATTCCTTGAGAGAGGCCTTAGAGAATAGGCATGGATGACCCTTAACAGAAATTTTCTTTGACAAATCAAAAGCATAAACCTTTCCCACTCGGTTAGCTTTAAGAAGGGTATATTCATCCAAGACCTTGCCAATCAGAGGCAACACTTCAGAAGACAGTATTCTGCAGTCTTGCTTGGTGAAAAGGGAAATGTGGCCCTTATCACACATCTGACTGACACTCAGTAAGTTATACTTAAGATTCTCTACATGGTTCACATCATCAAACCTTAACTCACCATTAGACACATATCCTTTTCCTATGATGTAACCCTTAGCATCATTTCCAAACGAGACAAATCCCTTCTTTCCTGCAAAGTAGTCATTAAGAAGAGATCTGCTCCCAGTCATATGCATGGACCCTCCACTGTCAACATACCAGATGCTCTTTTGGCATGCTGAAAGACCCTGCATACAGTAACACACTCAGTTAGACTTTTGGACCCAAACCATTTTGGTTTTGGGTTTGTTATCACATGAAGGAACAAGACTGACAGTGTCATTTGAAGCAACACTTGAATCAGGCTTTTCAGAAGATTTAACTTTGACTTTTGACCTTGGTTTCTTCTTCTGAAATAAAGCGACAGATGCAGCTGCTAGGTTGACTCTTCCTAGCAGATGTTGCACCATTATAACCAGTTGATTCTGGTTGTGAGTCAAGGTTCTGATTTCCTCAGAGACATCAGTACCTGACTTTTGATTTCTGTGCTTCATCACCTTAGCTTCTTTGGGTGATGAAGAAGATTTTAAGTGCTTTTTCTTTGAATCTGATAAACCCTTTTGACCTTTCTTTAGGTTGTTTTGATATACTCCTTTGGACTTTGAATTTTCCAAAGGTTTTCCAGATTCTAAAACTACTAAAGACTCTTTTACAAATTTGGAACTGAATTCGTTTTTTATTTTTGTTAATCTCTTGTTTTTATTCTTTGTTTTATTGAAATCAGAACCTCTTCTGTACCAGCATTCTTCAGTAGTATGATTGAACAGACTACAAACTTCACAAGGCTTTCTCTTTTATTTCTCCTTGTGAGTATCTACAAGTACTGAAGACTTAGATACAGAATATTTGTTCTTCAGTACTTTTGGTTCTTCAGTAGTTGTAGATTGTGTTACAACTACCGATGGTTTGACAACATCTGAAGATTTCTTCTTCAGAACTTGTCTACCATCAGTCTTTGTAGACCTTTGTGGTTTTTCTTCAGCTTTTTCTACAACTTTTGATGAGACACTCTGGCTTATCAGAAGCCTTGCATCATTCTCTCCAGTGCCATGCCCATCTGACTCAAGCAGCTTTAAATTTAATTCATTAGAAACTTTTTCATCCGGTTTAATCTCAATTAAAACAATATCCTCATTTGTTTCATCCTGAAGGACATTTGTACATCCAACAGAATAAGAATATGTTTCAATATCCATGGTTTCAGATTCAGATTTACATGCACTTGACTCACATTCAGATGTATCTTCAGCATCAAATATTTCTGAAGATTTGGTGGATTGGTATACACTGTCCCCTTCAAACTCACATTCATAAATTTTTGGTGTATAATTAGCTGGGGGCAGTGTGATTGTATCCAATACCAAACTTCACATTTGATGCTTTTTGTTTGTTTAACAACATCTCAAACCCCTTACAGGACTCAACCAATTTTTCACAATCTACTTGGGTTGTTGCAAGTGTTTGTTTCAGATCATTATGTTTTACAAGCATGACTTCCACCCTAGCCTTTTCATCAGATAACTGACACTTGAGCTTATAAATTTCAGACTCTTTTTCATTTAATACTTTCTCAAATTCATTTTTATTCTTAGCCACAGCCTTTTCTAACTCAAATTTCTCATTAATTAGTTCAACATTTATTTCTCTGATGGAAGCAAATGCTGAAATACATGATTCTGAACACAACTTAGCTTTTGATTCAGATGATACCTGTGAAGTTGAAGAAGTTGAACATGAGGTTTCATTTGAATCTATAGCCATCAAAGCAAGATTCCCGAATGGGTTGTCTCCACCATGTGGACCAGCTCCAGAAAACAGCTGTTCATTGAAATCAGATAAGTCATCAGGTAAACTGCTCCAATCAGCAACACCTGGGGTGAAGAAGCTCTGATGTAGTTGTTGAGGCTGTAGATTGATTTGAGATTGGCTAGTTTCAGGAAGAGCAGGAGGTTGTTGAGTTGTGAGTGCTTGATTTTGTGTGGGTTGTGGCATATAGAAGCAGGGGTATGGATAAGGCATGGGACTTTGTGGTACAAAATGAGCTGGATAGAATTGTTGTTGACCAGATCCAGAAGATTGTTGCCCTTTGTTTTGTGTGTTGTTGCTAGGAAAGGTCACAAAGGGTGCAGAAGAACTAGATCCAGTAGATTTGCACTCTCTTGCAAAATGTCCAAGTTTGTGACATTTATGACATCTCAACTTCCCTTTGTCAAAACCAACCTTGGTTTTTCCAGTTAATCCGGGGAATTTTCTTCCAGTTCTTTTATAGAATTTTTGAGATCTAATATTTATCATTGCCATCTGACTTAATATTTCCATCTCCTCCAGATCATCATCTGGGATTCCCTTCAAATCATCCATCACAAAGCACCAATTGTCTCCATATGTACCTGCATTACCATCAACTCCCACAAAAGCATGTTCAGCACTATTAGTAGAGAAATCAATATGTTCATCATAAGAACACTCAGACGCAGCATACTCTGACTCTTGACCTATCAAGGCAGTATTGCTAGGAATGAAGTCATCAGTGAGCTTGCCAGATGAAGACAACTTTCTCTTCTGTTCTACCTCTCTATCAAAAGTTAAAAGTTTCCCATGGAGTTGGGTGAGAGATAGATTCTCTAGATTTGCATTAGAGCGTAAAACAATAGTGTAAGTGTTCCATCTCTCAGGCAATGATCTAAGAAATCTGTTGTTCATCTGACTATTGGTATACTCCTGCTTAACCATTTTTAATTCAGAAATTAGGCAGGAGAACCGCTCAAACTGCTGAGTCAGTCACTCACCCTTTCTATGAGAGAATGTCTCATACTGTTGAGCAAGGATTTCTCTAGTATTTGCTAAGACCTCATCGGTTCCACCGAATTGCTCTTTCAGTGCAACCCAGAGATCATGAGCAGTATCATGATGCATCAAGCCAGAGTAAATTTCATTAGGCAGGGCCATAGCCAGAATACCATGAGCTTTTGCATCAATCTCAAACAATTTTATATCCTCATCCGAATACATATCGGATGGTTTTGGAATCATCGTTTTAGTTTCAGGATCACTAATCATGGGTTTGTATGGACCATGCACCACAGATTTCCAACATCCTGCACTATTGAATGACAGGTGATGTAGCATTCTACATTGCCAAATGTTGTACTCACTCCGAACCAGCATCGGAGGCTTGGTTGCGGAGCCTGTGTTGTGCGGATCATTGTTTGGAGTTGTCATAATCTCAGATTCAATCAATTTCAACTCAATTCAAATGAATTAGACACAAACTCAACAAATTGATTCAAACAAATCAATGTTGAAAAACAAATCAACAGAAGTTATCAGAAAACTTCAAACTATAACGAGTTCTTACTAATCAGCTAATTCGATCAAATAGAGAACTGAAATGAGCAGTTTCAGAGATCAATTGTTTAATCGATCAGTGATTAACCTGCTCTGATACCATTTGTAGGATCAGATGTTCTCAGTTTGATCAGTATTAGGTTATAGCAGCGGAATTCATAGATGAATTAGCATAAGAATTAGCAAGAACACTTGAATATCAATAAAACAGTAAAGAACAGTTATAGAGAGAGAAGTTTCTGCAAAAGGAATAATTTCATTCAATTCACTAACTTCCGTTTTTATTACACAATGTCAACTGTCCTTTTATAGGAACAGTGACGTCTGATGATGTCACTTGACAGTGACATCAAACAGACTTGTTACAACAACTGAACATAAAGAAACTACTGAAGATGTCTACAAAGTCTGAAGACATCTTCTTACAAAGACTGACTAAATACAACTACTGAAGAGTAAAAACATCACAACATCTGAAGACTAACACTTCAGCTGTTGTGATCAACTTCAGATCTTGTATATTCAGATCTTGTATAACATGAGTTGGTCTTCAGCTGTTGTGTTCTTCTTCAGTTGTTGTGTACCTGTGGGACTTAAAGGTTTTTCTGATCAGGCTCATTGGTTCTTTTGGACCAACAATGATCAACAACCACCACCTCCTCCTCAGGATCCACAAATTAAACAAACTCAAGCACACTCATCTCAATCTCATCAACAAACACAAGAACCAGAACGAGAAATTCCAAATGTAACTCAGACTACATTTGTTCCTCTTCAAGTCATTTATCCTGATCAACCTGATGTTCAAGAACAAGCTGATGCTACTATTTCATCTTTACATGTTGAGACTGAAAATGTTGATGCTGAAATGGAAGAAGAATCCACTGCATCTGAAATGGAAACAGTTCAAGTTGGAAATAGAATGGTGAGAAGATTGAAGAGAAAACCAACACAACAAAAACAAAACTTGGAAGAAAGAGAAGAAAGGAATGATCATAATTTTATGGTTGATGAACCAGAAACATCAAGACCAAAGAAAAAGAAGAAGATGGCTAATGTTCCTAAGAAAAAGAAGTCAAGGACTCCCAGAATTATTGTTTCTTCTCCTGTGACTACATCTTCAGCACCTGTATCTATTTTTGTATCTGTACCTGTGTCTGTTGCTGTATCTGTTCCAGAGGCTGCTGTTTCTACATCTCAAGTTCCTGTGTGTACTAAGGCTTCTATGCCTAGTTTTGATCATGTAAATGTTGCATCATTTATGCCTTCATTTGTGAATGTTACTACAATTACAACATTATTTCAAGAAGCTTCTACTTCCAGAGTTGATTCAATGTTTGAGGGTTTAGATGATCCGGATTTAAACTTCTCTTTGGATTATGATGATTCTGAATTGAGAAGAAGAATTTCTATTTTATCCCAAGAATTTGATATATACAAGAAGCAGAAGGAGAAAGCTGAGATTGAAAAACAATCTTCTTCAATTCAAACTGATTTGGAAATGATGAGAAGTCATATTGATCAATTACAAAAGTGGAGAGAAAAGGATTTACAAGACAAGAAGATGATGAATGAAAAATTGTATCATTGGAAAGATTGGCCAAAGAACAGAATGATAAGATTGCTGATTTAAAGAAAGAAAATCAGATGTTGCAGCAAAGGCTTAATAAGATTCAAGTTAAAGTTGTTCATTCAGAGACTAAAACTGTAGATACTGAAATACTTCATAATTCTGATGTTGATCCTGTTTAGTAAACATTGATGATGAAGAGGAGGAAGAAAAAGTTGATTATGAAGATTCTGATTTTGATGAACATCCAGGATTTAATGCATTTAATGATGATGGTGAAGATGATGATGGGGATGTAACTGGAGTTGGAGGTTCAAGTGGATTGAATTCCATAACTGGAGCTATAGTGATTTGCAAACCATCTGGAATTTCTTTTGATGCAAATCCAGTTTCTTCTGTTACTCCTGATAAAGCAAATGATTGTGAAGATATGGAGATAGAAGATATTACAGAATTTGAGTATCCAAAGTCAGTTGTTGATTTTTCTTTACCAACATTTGCAGAATTATTCAAACAAGCTGGTGATGAAGAACTACAAAGGATGATTGGTGAATTCAGTAAAGTTAGAGAATTAGAAGAAGGAGAGATTGATGATGGATACACTAAAGAAGATTTTGTTGTGTTGTTTGGAGTAAAAGTCAATGATCTACAAAATGCTAATGATTCTGGAAAGATGATTGTTAGAGAATCAGATCATTCATTTGAATTTGAGCATGATGAATATGTTGATGAAAATTTGTATAACTAAAAAAAAATTTTGATATTGAAGTTCATAGAAAAGATCAAAGCACAACAAGTGATAAAATGAAGATCAAAACACATATGGATGTTTGGAGAGAAAATCAAGAAGAACAAAAGTATATCATTGATCATTTGATGATTTTTAAACAGATGATGTATATGATGAATCAGTTCAAGAAAATCAGTCAAGACAATTCTCAAGGTTCAAGATTGGATCTAAATCCAAGATGCGTGAAAGAATTGTGAGTTATGGATACTTTCACAATATTCCAGGAGTTTTGAAGAATAGAGGATGCTATGTGGTGAAGAGAACAGATGGATGTCAATATTTTGGAAAAGCATATGATCTTATATCTTTACCGTCATTTGAATGTATGCAGTTGTCAAGACTTAAAATGATCAAGCCTATTCAGACTGAACATAATGAAAGATTTGAGAAGTTGTTGAAGAAGGAAACAAAGATAGGATGGAATTGGTTGGTTTTTCAATTTTCAGAGCTTAAACATAACTCTTATATGTATCCAAAGCCACAGGTTTATTCTAGACCAAGATTGAGAAAGATAGAACAAAATTGGAATTCTTATTTCAAGTTTTGGTTCTATGATGAAAAGTCTTCTGAAGCAGTTATTTTATTGAAAGAAATGAGAAATGGAGAGTTATAAGATTGCTTGATCCTGTTTGGTTGGTGAATTGTTCAAAACAAGATATTGATTTTCTCAATGAAGCTGAAATTTATGCAAGTGAAGGATATCATGATGTGGGAGTGAGTTATAAAGATATGGCTTTGCAATTTCAAACTATAGCAAGGATGTGCTACACTTTGGGAATTTATTCTGGATACAACTGGGAAGATGTGAATTATTTGTATGTTGAGTTAATGGCATTGCGGAAAGAGATTGACGATAGAGATGCAAAGATTGAAGCTGAACGTTTGTCAAAGATTCCAAAGTCAGTGATTATTCTTGTTGAAGATAATGTTTGTCAAGATCAATCGACGAGTAGGACTCAGATTGAAGGTTGAAGATCAAGATTTTGAAGCAACTATTAAGGGGAAGTTTGTTAGGACATTTGGTAATAGGTTGCTTTTAAAAGTTTGTAATTTAACTTAGGTTTTTGCTAGGTTCGTCTGGCCCACGAACCTAGGCAAATGTTGTAAAGGTTCGGCGAACCTGTTGGTTCGGCTAGGTTCGTCTGTTTTGTGTATATATTGCATGTTTGTCTGTATTTTGTTTTAAGGAGACAGAACTGAGAGGGAGAGAAAATCTGTGTGAGATTAGTGAACTGTGTGTTCTTATTTTATGTCATTATAATCAGATTTTGTTTATCAATGAACATGATGTTTATCATAATGATTGTGTATCTTTGATTCATATAGATTTAATCTAAATTCTGCATAGATTGAATTGTTAATAGAATTCCATTGATCGATCCAGAGAAATATACAGGTAACCCCCCAAGTAGCGAGCTTGGGAGATATAGTGAAACATATTTATAATCCACGATGATCGGCAAAGAATATATGCAATTTGATATTTTGGTTTGATGAAAAGGAAATCAATCCCAGTTTCCTATTCTATCTGCTATGGCCTGTGATTTGCTTATCATCCAAGCTTTTACAGTAGCTTCGAAATCCGTTTATTCTGTTGGTGTCAGGGTTTTATCATTAAAAAGTACAAGACTCACCTCGACATCTGTGGAAATGTACATTTGTATAAAAGATCACTTGAACGCGGGGGATCGCATACAAGAGTCTACAAATCTCGAAGATGAAATAGTAATTGAAGCTCAAGTACACGAAAAAGAGCTTAACGAAGGATTATCCACCGGTATATCGGATGAAAAACTCATCTATGACGCATCTATTCGGTTGAACAATAGCTCCATTGAAGACTAAATGTAAACCACAAGTGAATTTAGAAAAAAAATGTATAATTAGTTTTTATTTTTTAAATCATGTATTAGTTTTTAATTTTTTTCAAAAATATAAAAATGAAATTTATGTTATTAAAATGTTTATGTATTAGTTTGTAAATTGCTAAAAATGTTTAGAATCATGGGTATGGTTTTCGTCTAGTAGACCCGACCGGGACCTGGACCCGGATGTAACCAATTTCAAAAAACCCAAAGCCGGTACCTCAAAAAACCTAGTTTGTACACCTATACCCCCGTACCCCTAAAATGCTTTGTCCTTGAACATAAGCATAACTATTTTTATTTTTATAATGTATTAAATAAGAAGTTTTAGCTATCAATAATTATAATATGTAAAGTTCATGATCATGCTAAAAAAGATTAAAATACCTTGAAGCAGGGATCATAAATTCTTGATTAATTGTTACGTTAATAAGTTATGAAGATATTAGTCGGAAATATCAATATCACCACCGATATAATCTCTACACCATTATCCTATATTACCAGCCTAATGCGAATCTAAGTGAAGAACAACAAACGGTATAACCACATTTAAATCATTCATTATTAATCAATTTCTTGTACTATCTGTGACATGATAAATCATCCAAAATCCCGTCCTATTACCATCATGAAATATGAAACGGTTCTTATATTGACACACTCATTCCACCCACCTCACTCCCTTTATACGTCTCGTATAAATCTATACAAGGCATATAAGATGACAATTATTGGGTGTAAGAATTTGTTTGTATCCATGATTGGACTCTTATACAAGTCGTATAGACATATACGCGGCTCTATACGTGACCAATCATTAGGTGTCAGTGTCAATGGTTGGACTGTTATATGACGCATATATGGTCGATAAAAGTGTTAAAATAAAAAAGTTGATTTTGTAAATAAAAAAATCCAAGAGTAAGAAATAGATTGAGATATCAATGTTTATAAAACGAGTGACGCGTGTGCAATGTTTTAGCCGTACGACATAATCCAGTTATTGGGTATGATTTAGCCACGTGGCGGTAATAATTGACGAACGTTATCTTTCCAGCCAACCAATTATCACATCATATCTAATCCCCAATTTTCTATTTCAATTTCAATCAAACCCACCTTCCCATCTTTCTATA
This sequence comes from Mikania micrantha, assembly GCA_009363875.1. Classification (NCBI taxonomy): domain Eukaryota; kingdom Viridiplantae; phylum Streptophyta; class Magnoliopsida; order Asterales; family Asteraceae; genus Mikania; species Mikania micrantha. The sequence goes on along the minus strand of CM018694.1, from coordinate 41,932,497 downwards.
CGTACTCTTGCCTCCTGCTGTTTGTCTGACACAGTAAGTTTTATGTTCATTTATTCTTAATTTCAGGCTATTTTACAAGTTTTATTACATAAAGCACAACCCATTTTAGGTATATAGCTCTGAATTTAAAGATTATTGGTCTGGAAATTACAACTATTTTATATGTTTCTTAGTTTATGAAATTCATAAACTAAAAGCTGGAATTTTTTATTATTAAAAAAAATACTTATAATCACTATGTAATTTGGGAGGTTGTGTTTTGTGTTTATTGGGGTCCTATTTTTTTAAAGTTTTTTGTTTTGTCACTTTAACAGTATATTAATATTTTATTTTGTTTTAATTATAAAAAAGTTAGGTTTGTTGTTTTAATTTAATATTTTAATTGATCCGTTTGTTTTTACTTTGTTGATTTCTAGTATTTTAATTCCGATTCTTTTTGTTGGTGACAAAAGGCTGTTAAGTAAAATATTTTTTTAAAGAAGCAAAAAGGTAAAGAGAAATATTTTATTTATATCTTGTAGGCAAAGGGTAAATTTGTGGCAAATGGAAAGAATCGAAGGTGAATCAAGCACAAAGGACATTGATACAGAGCCGACCAGCAAATGGATGGCATTCGACAAAGATCCTAAAACCGGTCTTTCTATGGATAACAAATTAGATATTGAAAAAATAGCTGAAAGGACAGCAGAATGGCCAAGAGGGGCATCGATAGCAAGTTTAATTGGAGACGAGGAGAGAAACAGGAGGAGCTCATCACAATCATGGAGGTCATCACGTGATGATTCTTTGTCCTATAACCAACCACGAGTTTCACAAGAGTTAAAAGATGCTCTAGCAACGCTTCAACAAACATTTGTTGTTTCAGATGCCACAAAGCCCGATTGTCCAATCATGTATGCTAGCAGTGGATTCTTTTCAATGACGGGATACTCTTCTAAAGAAGTGATTGGTAGAAACTGGTAGGTACAAGTTTACATAGATATTGATGGTCTAATAGTGGATTTAATAAAGTTTTCACTAGTGATGTTATAAAAATTATGAAAGAGTGTCGCTTGAATGTTGAATACAAATGAAAACATAAGTATAAAAAAGATGTATATCAGTTGTTGATAGCATAAAATAATCATTTACAGTCATATGATTCAAGTGATACCAAAGTAATTTCTTTAAAAAAACTACTATTTATACTCTTTAAATCATATATTCACAAATAACTAAGTTAATACCTTGTGTATTACATGGTGTGAACAAAAAATAATAATAAGTAGTCAACAATGAAATTTTAAATAACATAATACAACCTTTTAAAATAAAAATATGATTATAATTTCGTATAATTTAATACTTTAAGTATTAAAATAATAATATTATTTTTTTATACATAATTTTTTCAAAGTTTATTTCTTTAAACATTTCGTTTAAAGAAAAATGTTTTTAAAAATTTTATATTTTATAATAATTTGTTTTTTTAAAAGTGTGTTTGTTCGTATATCAGATTTTTATAATAATATCTTTTTTTTTGTTTTTAATATATATAAAATATATATTTAATATTTAATATAAGATCTATTAGATAAAAAACGAGAAATCAAAGTTATTGTAATCAAGAAACATGTTACGTGTCTTTAAGAATAATTATTTATTAAAATAGTTAGATTTTGTTTTTTATTTAAACTAACATTATTATGCTCTTCACATTATCTACCTATTATTATAAATGAGTATTTGTAAGAGACACGTGTTGTTTTTTAGTAAAATCTGGAAAAAAAAAATTTTCCCTCTCTCTCATAATATATATTTATAATATTTTAGTAATTAAATTATATAATTAGTAATTAAATTATATAATTAATTATTAAAAATATAAATCTTCTTATTATAATTTAATACATTATAAAAATATTTGAATTATACCTTATCTTAAAATACAATTTTAAAATTATTTAAAATTTATTATTATTTTATATTAAATATTAATAAACTAGCGTAGAAAACCCGTGTATTACACGGGATGAATAATTAAAAAATACAATTTATTAATATCAAATCATAAAAATATTTAATAAATAAAAAATTATATTTAAAGATAATATATAATTGAAATATTCTTACAGTAATTAAATATTAATAAATTAGCAAATTAATAGAATAACAAGATTTATATTTTTTGATATTTAGTTATATAATTTAATTAGTAAAATTCATTAGTATTTATTGGGTGAGAGATGCGGGAAAAAAAATTTCAGATTGCAACAAAACACGACATGTGTCTCTTAAAAATATTCTTTTATTATAATAGGTATATTATATTTTTAATTATTTAATCCGCGTAAAAAAATAAAAATATTCTAACATCTCGTGACACACGCAACTCTTCGGTATATATTCAAATAATACACGTTAGCAAGTAAAATACTTTGCAAATTACAAATTTAAAATGCGATGGTCCGACGGTGGTGCACCGACGTTCGTCGGTGATCATGGTGGTTTGTTTTCGTGATAACGAACAAGTTTTGTCGCACATACCATGCATGCACCATTTTCTGAAACTTATAAAAGCTTTCTGGAACTCAAGTGACCGGTGTTTGTGGCTGCAGCCGGTTTCTACAGGGGAAGGATACGGACCAGAATGAGGTCGATAAAATCCGGCAGGCAGTCAAAAACGGAACCAGTTACTGCGGTCGTCTTTACAACTACAAGAAAGACGGCACCCCTTTCTGGAACCTACTCACCCTCACTCCGATCAAAGATGAAAATGGAAGGACAATCAAATTCATCGGGTAATTTGTCTTCCGATTTCATATTTATGTAATTCGAATCACTTTAATTTAGTTACTGTAGCCCTAGAATCGGAATTAGGTTTCATGATGTGTAATAATCGTTCCTTTGCATTGTGCAGAATGCAAGTAGAAGTGAGCAAATTCACAGAAGGTTTGAATGAAAAGGATTTGAGACCGAATGGATTGCCAACATCATTAATTCGTTATGATTGTAAGTATTAGGGTGAATATATACTACAATCTTGACCAATGAGGCAAATGCGTCAATTGTACTACAAGATTCTTCCAAATGAGAGGTCTTGGTTCAAATCCTTCCCGCAGCGAAATAGGGTTCTGAGGGGTCAGGGTTTTCCCAATGGGGTTTCCTCCTGGGTGGTTGTGGTGGCTCATGGGAGGTCTAGGTAACTAGACCTTGGTGACATGGCCTGGAAACAGTGAGTTCACACGATTGAGACCTTCGCCGTTCAAAAAAAAAATACTACAATCTTGACCCAAAAACACAATAAATGTGTTGATTTGGGTGAGCATTTATTGTACTTTGGTTTAAATGGAAATGGGAACATAGTAAAATATCACGGGTTGAGATCTTAATACAAATACGTCATGATGAGTGACCTAAAACTATGAGAAATATAATAGATTCAAATGTGTAATAACTATCAATAAAATATTTGATAATAAAAATACTATAGATTATTCAAATAAACTATCTTTTACTTGCAACCTATTTTAACTTGAACCAAATTGATTTTTTTTAAAAAGACTCATTTAGACCCCAACTGATTTTGTATAAATTCATCCTGCTCGTATTCTTACTTGAACCTATTTAGACCTGTTTATCCTACCTGGACCAACACGTCCCATGCTTAATGCAAAAATATCTTACCAGATTTTTAATATTCTACGGACACTTTTACTATAAGCAGAAGATATGATTTGAGTGATTTAAATTTGTAACATGTCTGTCTCGTTTGTGGTGCGCTTATATAATGTACGTATGTTTCGGCCCTTGATGGGCAAAAGTAAAATTGCACTAATTTTAACGTTATATTACTTGATTTTTGTGAAAATAATGTTAAAAACATTGAGTTGGTCGGTTAATCAGATATCATAAGTCGAGGGTCTTAGTGGATGCAGTTTGTCTAATCCTACGGGTAGAGGAAAGACTGTCTACGTTTTACCGTCCTTATACCCTAACTTAGCTTTCCTAATGATAGGATATATTGAGTGCGATACCGTAAATATTTGTTGTAGTTGTAAAAACAGTTTATCAATTCTTACCTGGTTTTGATTATTCCACACAGTTGTTGATTTTTGTACAGAATAAAATATTGCTTTTAAGGTTAAAATTTGTTTATGGGCAGCTCGTCAAAAGGAAACAGCAAGGGGTTCTATTGTGGAGGTTGTGCAGACTGTTGAGCGTCCCCGTAAAACAGAAATTCAGGAGAAGATAATTGAATCCCCGCCTGCTGATTCAGCAGCAAAACTGAGCCTAAATACGCCTGGAAGAGAAACACCCCTCGTCAGTGTTTCAACTCCTACAAATACAAAATCCAGAAAATCAATTCGCAGTTCTTTGATGGGGTGAGTGCTTATATATTTGCTGGTGTCACTTGTTGTATTCCTAATGGTGGAATAATGGGCACGCAAATTGGGCAACTTTTATTATAGAAGTTGGGTTGACTCATATCTGATATTCTTAAATAATTAACTAGTGTGTCAAATATGATAACTTTTGAGTTAATACCCTACAGAAACCAATATACATTTTCTTGAAAAAGTCTCTTAAAAACTTATAAATTAACACAAAAAGTCACTAAACTAATTCTTGCATGCTAAAGTTCTTAAACTTGTGTCAAATGCATCTGCTTTTCAAATTTTCTCTTTTTAAAATATGATTTGTTGATTGTCTAATTCTTCGAAATAAGATTTTATAATTCAAAATGTTGTATGTCACTTTATCGAGTTTTGACCAATCAAGTTTTAACAAGTAATTAATTTTAAAAAATTCACAAATACGTTCATTTTAGACAAGTTTAGGGACTTAAATATCACCAAAGTTATGCTATGTTATAATTAAATATTTTTTGAATAAAATGTTTTAGGAGGTTCTCTTTAAACTACACATCATGAGCCTGACTTTTTACAGTTTCTTTTGTTGGCTGTTTTTCTTGATTTTACCCGTTTGAACCGTTGGAGATAAAAGTTAATGTATTGTCACCTCTACTTATGCCAATCTCGTATTAGTGTCAAATTTAATATGGATAATGTTTTAGATTTAAAGGAAGGTCTTCAACCCATGAGCCTCAACCAGTTCTTGAGCCAGAGGAATTAATGACAAAAGATATAGCTCGTACTGACAGCTGGGATCGTGCAGAAAGAGCGAGGGACATGCGTCAAGGAATAGATTTAGCAACTACACTCGAACGTATTGAAAAGAATTTTGTGATTACAGATCCTAGGCTCCCTGATAACCCCATTGTAAGAACATGTTTTTATTTTTTAAAGTTCTTTTATCACATACATGTTATCATTCTTACTTTACGCCCCATTTGCGGTGCACGCATATAATGTATATATGTGTAGGCCCTTAAGGGGCAAAAGTAAAAGTGCACTAATTTTAACGTATTTTAGTTATTTGTGAAAATAACGTTAAAATCATTGGAATGATCAACTTCTAACAATAACTTTGAGCCGGGGACTCTTTCGGAGCAGCCTCTCTATCCCAATTGGGATAGGGGTAAGGTTTGTATCTATCCTTCCCCCCCAGACCCTACTGAAAAGTGGGAATATACTGGGTAAGGTGGTTGTATGTTATCATTCTTACTTCACTTTAGTAACATTTATGTTATACAATAATGTCTGAAAGTTTGAGTTGCAAGCATAAAAATGGCCTCCTGATCGATATGCAGATTTTCGCATCAGATAGCTTCCTTGAATTGACAGAGTTTACACGTGAGGAGATTTTGGGAAGAAACTGTCGGTATGAACTATGAAGCTTAAATTTTTATGATATCTTTTGATCTGATGATATAATTTATTCTATTTATTTATGTACAGATTTCTGCAAGGACCTGAAACAGATCAAGGAACTGTTGACAAAGTACGAGCTGCTATCAGAGAACAAAGGGAAATTACTGTGCAGTTAATTAACTATACAAAGAGTGGTAAGCTTTGCCTTCAACTTGATATGAAAACTGTATGGGTTGGGTAGTAGGTCAATACATGTTCAGTTGAAAATGTTTAATTATTGTTCAAAACGGGCCAGATCTTGGCTTCACACATCTTACTATATTTAGAAAGTTTTATCTTTTTATAAACAGTTCGTGTGTGTGAAATATGATTACAAATATTATTTTATCTTAAAAAATAAAGTTTATAAGGAAACAAGTTTGAAAGTTTTATGCATGTAAAATAAACTTTGGGAGGTTTTCTACCCATTTGATCCGTTTTCTTTTTCCATTTTCTTGTCTCTATAACTGTGGTTCTACATAAACGGGCTCATGTGATTGGTTTTTTATTTTCTGTTTGAACGAAATGTGTAAAAGGGAAGAAATTCTGGAATTTATTTCACCTGCAACCTATGCGCGATCAAAAGGTAAAGTACAAAAATTCATACGTGGTTGCATTTTCTCAATGAAATTTGATCCAATTAACTGCTTTTAACATTCAGGGAGAACTTCAATACTTTATTGGTGTCCAACTCGATGGAAGTGGTCACGTGGAACCGCTAAGGAATCGTCTTTCAGACACAACTGAGAAACAAAGTGCTAAGTTGGTATATATATTTTCTTTCTAGATATGTATCAATGGAAATTTTGTCTTCCCATTGCTGTTTGCAAATTATACACTTTGTTGCCTCCAAAAACAAAAAAAAATCAAAAAAAGGGAAAAGAAAAAAACCTGCTTGAATGATATTTTTTTTAAATAAAAACCTTACATAAGGTTTATTTTTCTATCACTAGGTAAAAGCTACGGCAGAAAATGTTGATGAAGCTGTTAGAGAACTTCCTGACGCCAACTCGGTAAGGTACTCGTTTTTCCTTAGTGTCCTGCTTGATAATTTTCATTACTGTTTTTTATAACATTTTGGCTCAAATTTTCTATGACAAACACATTTTTTGCATTGAAGTTATAAATATGGTAAATAGAGAAGTTTGTTTTTTTTTTTTTGTGGCTGAATTTAAACATATTTAACCTTCATAAGCTTTGAAAAGCTCCTAATGGTTGTTTAAAATTACTTGCTCTGACCCATATTGAGTAATTGAGTGAATCTACCAAGTATGTTATAAATGATACAAGTGTTGTTTAAACTTTAAGTGTTAATTATGAGATCTTTGATGATCATAAGAGTTCTTAAATCTTATAAATATTATATCAATAGTGCTTTATGGTGACTTACACCTCAAAATGATAATTTATGCTTTGAGCAGAAAGCTTCATTGTTACATATATATTTACTTGTTTTTCACTGCTGAAGTTTCTTTCTTTCCTGTTTCAGAGGCCAGAGGACTTGTGGGCTATACACTCTTTACCTGTCTTTCCCAGGCCCCACAAGAAGTACAATTCTTCTTGGAAAGCAATACAAAAGGTACATCTATTTAATTATTATTATATATTTTTCAGTATCCATATGTTTTGTGTTCCATCATATCATTCACAGCCTTACTTCTGCTACCCTCTGTCTTTTTAGATCACTGCAGGTGGTGATGTAATTGGACTTCATCATTTTAAGCCTATCAAGCCTTTGGGAAGTGGAGATACTGGCAGGTGCATCTTCTGACTCTTTAAATTAATCTTTTTTCCTAGTATAACTTAATTTTAGTACTTTGTTCATTAAGAAGTTTATTATGATTTATATGTTTGTTGCAGTGTCCATTTGGTTGAACTGAAGGGCACTGGTGAACTTTTCGCCATGAAGGCAATGGATAAAGCAGTAATGTTGAACAGAAACAAGGTGTGTTAAAAAAATCTTATCATTTTAATAATGCAATTGGAAGCTGTAATTTTTGTTATTTATTGTAATAAGTTTATGCATTAATTATAGGTTCATCGAGCTTGTATTGAAAGGGAGATAATCGCATTATTGGATCACCCTTTCCTCCCAACATTATATACATCTTTTCAGGTTTCAGGCCTGTCTCTTTTGAAACTATAACACTGTTATAAAATATATGGAGAATTTTCCCTAAAAACGTGGAGTTATTTTTAATTAGTTTTCCAGTTTAGTTGGATTGTTACAACGAACTAACATGTCTCTATTTTCCTTCTCCTCAGACTCCAACACATGTTTGCTTAATAACCGACTTTTGTGCTGGAGGGGAGCTATTTGCTCTGCTTGACAAACAACCTCTCAAGTTTTTCAAGGAAGAATCTGCAAGGTATTTCCTTAAGAAACAATGAAACCTACTATTTGAAAACTTTTTATTATGAACTACTTAAAAATTTTATAACTATGCTGAAAATTTCAAATCTTTTCACAACCATAAGTGATATTTATTAATTCTTAAATTAATTAGCATCTTTAATTTGCAGGTTTTATGCAGCTGAGGTTGTAATTGGCTTAGAGTACCTCCACTGTTTAGGTATCAAGTCTTGACACACACACACACCGTGGCAACAAATCAACATTTCAATCGCTTCATAAATTCTTTTTGAATAACTTTTAAGATCAAATATGAATTCAATGTATTATTTTTCTCATAAGGTCTTGTTGTTTGCAGGCATTATCTATAGAGACTTGAAACCAGAGAACATACTGCTTGAAACAGATGGGCATGTTGTATTAAGTGACTTTGATCTATCATTTAGGACACAATGTAAACCTCAAGTAAGTTTTGCTCTTTTTTGTATTTAAAAACATTATTATTTCTATATGCAGTAGGCATGTTATAATGGATTCTATATTGTTGTCTTGTGTCAAAATTTTGAAGGTCATTAAGCATCCGAAGCCTAAAAGAAAATCTAAGAGCCAACCCCCACCAACATTTGTCGCAGAACCATCTACACAATCAAATTCATTTGTGGGGACTGAGGAATATATTGCTCCAGTATGTCAGGATTTCTGATTTGTCTTTGGATAGCTATCATATATTGTTTCAAAACTTGAAAAGTAATAATATTTATTGACATTGGACAAGCCACATGCTGCCTTGCTTTCCTGTTCATGCTTCTCTTTTCGTTTCTTTTTTTTTCCTAAAAAGGTTTAATCTATAATGTGTACTTCTAGACTGGTAATATCTAGGTCCAACTTTTGTTATAAAGTACTTAAAATGATTGAATTTCAGTTTATTATAACATGAAGTATTTGATTTCTTGAGATTTTTAAATTTTGCAGGAAATCATAACAGGAGCTGGCCATACCAGTGCTATTGATTGGTGGGCTGTTGGTAAGATCATTTGAAGTCAACCTTAGAGTTTTTCATGTGTATGCACGTTTAATTTAACTAATTTTAAAATCTTTTTGATTTCTAGGTATTCTGTTATATGAGATGCTTTATGGTCGTACGCCATTTAGAGGAAAGAATAGGCAGAAGACATTTGCAAACATCTTGCATAAAGATCTAACATTTCCTAGTAGCATTCCGGTAAGAATATGATCCTAAATAAAACATTTTCCATACAGAAGTAAAAGTACAAATTATCTTTTAACTTTTTATTTACATGGTGCCACAGGTAAGTCTTTCCGCAAGACAGCTGATTCATGCATTGTTAAACAGAGACCCTGATATTCGATTAGGGTCAAACGGTGGTGCCAGTGCAATAAAAGAACATGCATTTTTTCGTGGAATAAATTGGCCTTTGATCCGCTGCATGGTATGCACTCTTTGTTTCCATTGAAGGGAAGAATAAGTAAATAAATAAAAGATGGAGCTGTAATATCGATTTTCGACTCATATACTTATGGGCGGGCAATGTTTTGTCTGTAAGGGTAGTTTAACTGGTAAAATTAAGAAAAATAGCTAAAGATGAAATATGTCATAATGGGTTAAGCTGGTCAAAAGCCACGTCTATTTTAATGCATTAAACTTTAATATAATTAGAACATTATTATCTTTTTAACACTAATTATTTATAAGAAAACAATTTTAGGACAAAGTGTTTCGTGCCATTCTAACCAATGCCTAATATGTTACTCACCAGAAAAAAAAAAACCATTACTGTATATATATATACACACACACACACACACACATATATATATATATATATATATATATATATATATATATATATTTGATTAACGAGTAATAGTAATTGATGATGCAGAGCCCACCTCCTTTAGAGGTACCTCTTGAATTAATCGAGAAAGATCCAAATGCAAAAGATGTACAGTGGGATGATGGTGACATGCTAGATAATTCTTTGGATATATTTTAGAGGTTGGTTGGTTTTTTTTTTTCTTATTTTTTATTTATTTATAAATATATTTTATAAATTTAGGCGTTCTTTAATCTAATAATTCTTTTGATATATATAGTAATTTTGAACGTGAACCGCAGGGTAATCAGGAATAAGAAAACGTCTATATGTATCTGCTTGTCAAGGTTTGAGGGTGTACGAGGGACATGCGGCTCATAGGCTCGATGCTTTCTTATTGCATTCGGTATTTAGGTAGTTTCAAGTCTTGAGGAGTTATGGATTATAATCATGTAATTAAGTGTCATAAAACAACTACATATGATATGCATTAGTAAATGATGAATAAATGTCTTGTAAATTAAGCAAATATTATTGTTGATGATTATAAATAAATAAATAAACCTGGATTCATGAGACTTGTTGGTCTGCAAGACATTTATTCTCAACCTATAGTATTTAGTTATTACAGTTTTTATCAGTTACTGAATTTGTAAGGACCACAACTAACGATGCCTAACCAACCAATCAACACAATGCTTTTAACGTTATTTTCACAATAATTAAGTAAAAGAACGTTAAAATTAGTACAATTTTACTTTTTCCCCTTTAGGGCTGACATATATATACATTATATATGTGTATCGCAAATGGGCTTAATGTTAGCAACTACTATAACTGTAATGTCATCTGCATAGTGTAACTTGAATATGTTAGTTTGAGCCTTTGCATGGAAAAGCAGCGTTAAATACAATTGTGATTAATGAGAACACACGAGACGTGATCAATTCGTGGTAATTCTCATCTAATATTTAGCTTTAACATTGGTTTGAGAGCTTTCGAGCAAATGTGAGCACTTGTAGACAAGAAAATTCTAAAGGAACACAATACACATGAAAAATCCGTTTGTTGCGACGTCGCATCGAGAATGTCACGACCAGCTTGTTTTGACAAGGTTGATTTTCCTCATTTTAATGAATAATGGTGAAGATGTTATGTACAAGTGTTAGCGCTTCTTTACTGAGGATGAAACTCTCAAGAATATGAATTCCCGTACATTTCATAAGAAATGTCTTGCAGTATTATGGTTTTGGTTATAAATTGTGCATGCATAATGTTTGATACGCTTCTTATGCTAATAAGAACGCATCACTACGCTTACTTGTTGTGAACCCATAATGTGAGTTTGTCCTGCCGATTGTCGCAAGATGTGCTCTCTTGCAAGATGCGTCGATGCAGTGGTTACTTGTAGAGAGACAACTTGTGTTAGATTTAAAGTTGTGTTAGTTTACCACGTAAATGAGTTCTCATAGTGATAATGCTACATACTGGAATGGCAAAATCGTAAATAAGTAAAGAGGAAGTATAAGACAAAACATGCATTTAATGAAGGTAATCATAGCATTTAAAGAAACATTTAATGCGGCATTGAATGAAGGCAAGGATGTGACGGAAGGCAGCATGGGTAGCCGCACATCAGTCAGACACCTCGACAACAGCATAAGGTCCTTACCCGATGGTTAGAAATTGAGGACTGATAGTAAATTGAAGAGGGGTAAAAACCTTCAGGAGAAGGACCGGAGCAAAAGGGATATAAAAGGAGATGCAAAAAAGGGAAAGAGGCCATTCAATTCATCTCCAACTACTTCCAAGGCTTGAAATTTAAGAAGAGTCAGAAGTGACACGGTGAAGGATCGGAAGGTCCTTACGGAACACGTGTAGGGAAATTCTGTTAGCATTGTATAACTTTGTAAGGAGGTTCATTTGACCTCGCTTTGTCTTGTAAAGAGGTGAGTAATTTAGCCATATATGTGTTTGCTATAACCAAGTGCATATTTTTTGGTTCTTCACATAGTTTTAATAAAAAGTAAAAAATAACAAACTGTCACACCCTCGCCAACGGCGGAATCGCAAGGATGTAACGGAACTGAATATCTTGCGCACATTGCATAAAAGAGAATTCTAAACATGTCATAACATACTAAATCATGTCCACAAAAATAAGTAATAGTTATACAAGACTGAAGATTCAAAATCATAAAGCCTAATTTCGTCTAGGTATTATAAATAAATCTCCAGTTTTATCCAAAAGACTTGCTTACTTCTTCTGCTACTTGCTTACATTCTAATTTCCTGAAATGCGTGTTAAATCATAGGTCAACAAAATTGTTGGTGAGTTCGTAGGTTTACGACTCGATAAAACAGTAAAGTATGTATTGTTCATAAATAAGCACGAGATCTGGAAGTAAATTGCATAAGTCCACAACCATATCTGCTGACTTCTTGTACACCCTTTCTTGTTAATGTCTTATCACAAAACATTAATTATTGTTGGAAATATACCATTCATAAACCATGGAATCGTGGTTGGTGCGACCAAACCATGAATTGAGGTTTGTCAAACCCCGCTAGTACTAACTTATATTAATCCATCGGCTCAACATCGTGAGTTAAATGGTTGTGTAGAGAGTAGGGCCATTTAAGTGATAAATTCTTGTCTTATGCAACCATATCATAACCATGTGCAATTCTTGTATAAATAATTTATATAACATGCATAACACCCCAAAAGTTAAAATAGCATAAAAAGGGGCTACGAAAACTCACCGTAGTAGTGGTGAGAAAGAGTTCTTAAATTCTTGAGTTGATGAATCTCGCCCTAACTCCTACAACAGGGCAGGTTGATTGGGTCATCCATAATCTAGTAAACTATTGGTAAATTCCTGATTTCTAGTACCATCATACAATAGCGTAGCTTGACTAATGTTTCTTTTAATTTTGTCATTAATTGAGTTAATTTATTTATTTATTATTATTTTTTATTATATGTTATATCATAATGTTGGGATTTCTTAACTATTTCTTTTATTATTTAATCATCTTATCATCCCTCATCAATCATTTGGTTTATTTCTTTGTAAGTTCTTAACCCCATTATATTTGCAGGCATGAATCTCTCTATTGTTAATTGTCTAAAAGTTTTTCTTATCTGTTACTTACATTCCTTTGACATTTAGACGAGTAATTTAGTGCATGGTGTTTATTCATTTCCACATAGACTCGAGCTAGGAGTATTCCCGTACCTATATCCCCTTATTCTAGAGTGTATGTGTATAGTATCCCGTATTCCTTTGACATTTACAAGATTCAAGTTTCCATCTTGTTCCCCAAGTTTTATAGAGTTTTAGTATTATTTTTCTTACACATTTTGTTTGGCTTATTAAATTCTTTTATACTAACATCTATTATATCTTTAGTTACATGCATGCAAGGGTTTATTTACGTGAAAGTGCTTGTATCTCGAACATGTATTCTTATTCCAACGTTTGTTAAGGTCTTGTATACACATATTCATTTGTTCTAGACAACCAGCCTTTAACAGCCTTGTTGCGTGATCGTAGGTCTGGGTTTTCATATGTGCATGGGTTTACTCCCATTTCACATGTTTTGAAAAAAAAAAAAAGAAAAGGGTTGCTGCTTCTGATCGATGAATTTGTGAGCCAGGATAAATTCATGTGAATGTTTTTAAAATATAAGTTTTGTTGTTTTCCATTTCCGTGCACTAGAATAATTTGTCTTAGGAGTGGTTTTATGCATGTTTCGGTTATTAAATGGGGTTCTTCTTTTTGATATCAGCTATGGAGGGGTAAGAAACTTACCAAGATAGAGTCGGGTAGAACAAAGAGAACTCGAGGATGTTGCGAGGGCTGAAACCGAGCTGGATTGGAGGCACCTGATCCGTGTTTGAGCTGGTCTTGGGCTGTCTGGCCGAAAACTGTTGCTGTATAACTCAGTGGTGGGATGCTGAGTCGCTGCCGGTGATGCACCGCCGCCGCTGTCTGCCTTCGGTTGCTAGCTAGCTCCGATCGAAAGTGTTGTGGGGTGGCAACAAAAGAATGCAGTTTCCCTTGGTGAGATTGGAATGGTTGGGCTTCTCCTAGCTGATGGTTTATGAGGAAAGAGAGGTGATGTTGTGGTGTTGTTGGGATGGTTTTTGGCCTATGGTGCTGAGGGTTTTGGTCCTATGGGAGGTATGCTTCTACTAGCTAGGTTTCCTCATGACATATATAGTACAAGAAATCTTTGAAAAGTTGACAGATTGATCCACCAAGTTGTACCATTTCCTGCAAGATGCTTCATGGCAGCCGAACTAGGGGTTCTTGTGATTGATGTATAAGATAGTAGATGTAAGGTCATAGTATGAATATAATTGATGTTTTCTAGTTCCAAGGCTGGTTACATTCTAACTGGTATAAGGAGAAGCAATTATCTTTTCTTGTATTTTAAAATTTAGAAAGGTTTCTTGTAAAAATTTGCTCATCCACTTACTTCCCTGGTCTCGTGTCATGCATGCTGCGTTCGGATTCCACGTGAGTCTTGATGGTCGTTTAGTATTCATAGGTTCTAATCGGTTTAAGGGTGTTTGAAGCTAACCCATTTTGTGACTTTAAAGGGGTTGGGTTCCTGATGGAAAACGTGGAGGGAGTAGGAGTGCATGGCAAAATTAAAGAAGGTCTTTATTCTAGGATCTTGTTAAGATGTTCCAAGTTCCTTTAATCAGCAAAGATATGGCAACTCTATATGTAGTGTGCTATTTATTTTCTTGGATTAGCGTGCAATCTAGGAATTGTAACCTTTCATTAACTGAATACGGTTGGTTCGGTTTAATTTAAATCGGATATCTTGATATTTCCTTAACTGAGGTTGCTTCTATATGACACGTTCTTGGAGTTTCCAATATTTAAATCATGCTTCGTTATGATTACATTTTATTATTGCGAGTCGGTTTTATTCACTTGCATGATAATGTATGTGTGTTTGTCCATGCATGAATATTTTTCTTTCACACAAGGTAACATATATATGTTTATATATGAATGTTTCTGTAACCATAGTTGCTTTGGTCAGAAAGAATTCCATAATTTATTACAAATATATATATATATATATATATATATAGTATAAGGTTATGCTAAAAATGATAAAATCTATAAAAAGTGTAGGAAGAATTTTGAGCCATTGATTTTTAAGATGAATGGTTGTAAGGTTGCCATCTCATTGGAAAGAATTAAGGAGGAATTTAAGTGGTTGGAGGGGTATAATGGATATTATAGCCATTGTAGGCTTTTTAACAACTTCCTTCTACTTTTTTTACACGTTTATAACTTTTTTGTACGTTATTATTTTTTTTAAAAAAAAATTACACAATAAAATCCAGCATTTTTTTTATCTTTTCAACGAGTATAATATTGTTATATAAAAATAACGACCTAAATTGGTGTATATGAATCTCGCGTTTTATAGTGTTTTTTCATATATACGTGAAACTGAACATTTTATGGTGTTTTTCACTGAATAAACAAAAAGGATAACAATCGTTTATGGTGACTTTTTATATGTTTTCCTGATGTTCATGAAACTAAACATTTCATATTGTTTTTTCGAATGTTCATAAAACTGAACATTTTTATGGTGTTTTTTTCTCTAAATAAACAAAAAAGGTAAAATATTATGGTGTTTTTAGTGTTCATATATGAAGTTGTTTAGTTTGAAAACACCATTTACAAACTTAAGTGGTTATGGTGTTTTTAGTGTTCACAAACTCCATAAACTGCCCAAGTTAGTTTCAAAAATATTCAACACCATAAAATGTTAACACCATAAACACAATAAAATATCTCCAAAAAACACCATAAAACTAAGTTAACAAACACAATATACACACTTTAAGTGTTTATTGTGTTTTTAGTTTTTTAAAATCACCATAAAATGCCCTGTTTTAGTTTCATTAATACCCGAATACCATAAACACCATAAAATATTAACACCATAATATATCTCGAAAAACACCATAAAACGTTTAGATGCGTCTTAAAAAAACAAATAAAAGTCTAGTTTGAATAATACTCAAATAAAACGCCATAAAACTTAAGACGCTATTTTAATTTTTTTTAAAAATATATTAATATTATACTTATTAGAAAGATAAAAAAACGCTTGATTTTATGGTGTAATTTTTTTAGAAAATATTAACGTATACAAAATGCATGAACGTTTAAAAAATAAGAGAAACTTGCATGTGACTTGTATATGATTTGCATGTGTAGGTTTATTTTTTGTTTTGACATTTTACCCTTTGGCTTCTTATCCACGTGTCAACATTTTGTGGCTTCCTATACTTTTTAAGGTTTTGTCCCTTTGTAAAATATCCCACCCCTATATATAGTTTTTAGTTATGTTCAGGATAGTTTTATAAGTGATTACCTTGCTTCGATGCTGGTTGTTACACAAACAAAATCATGACCAGTGATTTTGGCTAACCCTGTTGTTGAACTAACTCGTTACCATCGGATAAAATGAAACTTTTTCTTTATTCCATTGTTTTTTGTCACATATCCGATTTTTATTCAATTTAAATATATTATCATTGTTGGATAAATACAATTTTTTTTTAATGTCAACTACTAATTTGCTTACACGTCCTCAAAGGAAAGCTCGTACATTAGTTACACCTCATACATCTTACCAATCAAGAGGAAAACTACTACTATGATAAAATCCCTTAGAATCAAGGTTATATACTGAGACTCCAAAGAAGCCCCATAGGTCTCTCATTTTCTATGCGATTAAAGCACAAGTCCATTCCCATAACCAACCAAAGGTGTAGGCTCTTGCTTTGCTTTCACATTCCACTTGACTTTGAGTCTACATTACCGGCCACAGAGGTGTTTTTTCTATTGGATGTGTGTGTGGGGGTCTATGAGTTAAATTATAGACTAATTGATTTTACGTATTCCTTTTTCTATTTGTTCTAATTTTATCCATAGACAAAACCTCGAATCATTTTTTATCGAGCCATACGAGGATAAAACTTCTTATACGGTTATTGGGGAGGGGGAGAATGTCTTATACTCGCGATGTCCTCATGCGATTTGTTTTAAATATGATAGAAAAGGAAGAAAACAAATGAAATAAACGCGAACAAAATTACTATTTGAATGGTATGTAAGTTTAAAGTATGTGTGATTGTCTTATCACACAAATGATGAGTTTGTGTTTTGTTTGCATATGTCCTTCTATAAACTTTTTAAATTACATATATATCATTTTCAAAAATAAATTACATACATTCTCTTACCCAACACTTTTAATTACATATATCTTTATGTCTAAAGTTTTAAGTGATGGAAAAACATCTAGTAATGTATTTAACCAGAAAATAGATTATGCTCTTGCGGAAGTATCTACTCGTTACGGAATCTTAGGTGTCAAAGTGTGGATTTCACATATTCAAAAAGAAAGGGGACGTGTTGTAACCAAAACCTACGAAATCTAGTAAATATAGTAAAGGCAGATGTAATAGATGTTGCAAACTGGACATTACATGACTTGGTTTAATTACAGGGGCGACCCTGAGAAATCGAGTGTCCAGGACGAGCCAAGAGAAAAAGGCCCCTAACGCATTCAAGTATATAAATTTTTTTCGTAAAGAACGACTAATTATACGAATAAATTATAAACATAAATCATAGTGTCAAGTTTAGTAAAATACATATAACAATAATTAACCGATGATTCGTGAAGCTCGCCTAGCATTCTTCATAACAAATTGGTTGAATAGTATTCTTCACAGTCTATACTTTCTAATATATCGCTCTTGACTGTCGGATAGTTGTTTAGGAGACATAATTCCTTAATTTAAAATTAGGGATGCAAATTAAGTAAATTAAACACATATGACCCTAATTTAACAACTTATGTCATAAATTCCTAATTCAGGAAAAAAAAGAAACACACAAATTTTGACCCTAAATCAGTAAATCCGAATTCAACACAGTAACTAAAATCCTAATTTAAAAAAAAACACAAAAAATTTGGCCCTAAATCCTAATTCACCAAGACAACAACACAACATTTCGCATTTTGGCTCTAAATCCTAATTTAACAAGTAACAACACATAAGAATGTATAATCAACTAGCACAATAACACTAATAGGATATTTTGAGGATTCATTCTTACCTGGATAAAGGTCACACCATCACAGCTCGTGCGCAGGGTTAGCGGCAGTCCACAGTCGGCACATGGCCAAAAAAGGGGGTCGATCAGCAGCCGGAAGATGGCCTTCATGGGGTCAAGCACTCAGGCAGTAGCCGGTAGGGGGCGGTCATTGATGGTCTCGGGAAGAGACAATTTTTGGAGGCTAGAACGGTAGCGCGTAATTCGTCCGACGGGGCCCTAATTTGAGATTTGGGATTTTGAGTGTGAATTAAAAAAACAAGGGGATTGCAAACTTGGAGAGTTGTGGTAGTCTTAAAAAATTGAAAATGGACTTTAAAATAATAGAAATAATCAAAATAAAAAATTTTAAAATGGGCTTAAAAAATAAGTTGGGTATACAACAAATTGAAAATAAACCCATTTTAATATAAATTATGTCTCTCTTTGAAATGGGTTGACAAACTTGTTTTTTATTTAGTTTTTTATTTTTAATATATATATATATATATATATATATATATATATATAGGATTGGTATCAAATAATAACTCACTCTTAAAACAATAACCCAAATAACTTTGCCAAGATGAAGTCAAATCTTGGATTTTTTTTAACATCATTGTAACCAATGTTTTCATAACTGGACCGGACGTCGAACCGGTCTCGTTACTGGTCAGAGGTTGGACCGGTCGAACCGGATTTAAGAACCGGATGATTTTATAAACATTTTATAAATATATATATATATATAATCAAAAAAAAATAAAAAAATCAAAAAACCGGTTCAACCACCGGTCCGACCGTCGGTTCACCGGTCCGACCGGCCGGTTCACCCAAAAACGGTTCAAGAACCTTAACCGGACCGGTCCACCCACCGGTTCCCGGTCCGACCGGCCGATCCGGTCCGGTTTTCAAAACACTGATTGTAACACATTTAGAACACTATGTTCTTTATAAGTTTGTGAGAATCCATCACCGTTTGAGAGTTTACATCGTTGTAAGTTTGAGGCCTAAAACAGTTATAGTGTTGTAAATCAAAAACTTACAACGATGATATCTCTTAAACGGTGATAAATTTTCACAAACTTATAAAAGAACATAGTGTTCTAAATATGTTACAATGATGTTCAAAAAAAATCCAAGATTTGGCTTCATCTTGGCAAAGTTATCTGGGTTATTGTTTTAAGAGTGAGTTATTATTTGAATCATTCCCTATATATATATATATATATATATATATATATATATATATATATATATATAATTTTGCCCCTCCCACGGGCCGCCCCTAAAGAAAATAATTATATGTAATTTAACTTTTAAGAGCCATTATATGTAATTTAACTGTTGAATATATATATATATATATATAGGGAAGGGTATAAAAAATAACCCTCTTTTTTTGCTACAACTACATAACCCATTTCAACCAATCATAAGCTTACACATATGCATTTCATTAAAATATTAAAAAGGGCATCATAGTCATTTTACCCCTTATAAGTTTCCCCCCACTCTTTTTTAAACATTAATAACTTTTTTATAATATATTATTTTTAAAAAAAAATTGCACCATTATATTCGTCTCATTTTTCTCTTTAATTCCGTTATAGTCTCGACTAATTTTTTTTACCTTTCTTAGATGCCATATATTTACATCATTGTAACGAGCTTAAATATAACAAATTTATTTGAAATTTTTTTAAAAATGATAAATTACAGTGATGTAAGTTACATTGACGTAATTTATCGTGATGTAATTTACATTGACGTAAAATTCGGTTTTGGTTTTTTTTCGGTGAATTTGGTTTAAATTACAGTGATGTAATTTAAACATTAATAACTTTTTTATAATATATTATTTTTTTAAAAAAATTGCACCATTATATTCGTCTCATTTTTCTCTTTAATTCCATTATAGTCTCGACTAATTTTTTTTACCTTTTTTAGATGCCATATATTTACATCATTGTAACGAGCTTAAATATAACAAATTTATTTGAAATTTTTTTAAAAATGATAAATTACAGTGATGTAAGTTACATTGACGTAATTTATCGTGATGTAATTTACTTTGACGTAAAATTCGGTTTCGGTTTTTTTCGGTGAATTTTGTTTAAATTACAGTGATGTAATTTACATTGACAACAAATTAGTTTAAATTTTTTTCGAACAATGAAAAATTACATCACTATAATTATCATTGTGAGAGAAAAAAATCAAAATAATGTGTTCTATTTCATCACTGTAATTTATCATTATAATTATCATTGTTAAAGAAAAAAATTAAATAATGTGTTACGTCACCGTTAATTATGTCATTGTAAATTACTTCATTTTGTGTTACATTACTTCATTTTTTGTTACATTACTGTAATATACCATTGCTATAATTTTTTTTAATTAATTTGCTATCTTTAAGTTCGTTACAATGATGTAAATATATGACATAAAAAAAAAAAACTAGTCGAGATTATAACGAAATTAAAGAGAAAAATGAGACGAGTATAATGGTGCAATTTTTTTTTTAAAAATATACTATTAAAAAGTTATGAATGTTTAAAAAAAAGGGGGTAAACTTTACTTAAATAACAAATGTCTTAAATACCCTTTATATTAAAAAAAAACGAAAAAAAAGGAATCTGACACGTGTCACGATCCTACACACTTTCCTTTTTCAAGCAACCATTGGATGATGGTTAATGGGTTGTAACAAAAGATGAGAGTTATCAAAAATTACATGCCCTATATATATATATATATATATATATATATATATATATATTTATAATTACAGTTGTAAATAGAAATAATATATTGTTTATAAGTTTGCTTCATGTGATTTAATTTTTACTTGCATCGTGCAAAGAGCATTTGTTTTATTTGTATATCGGTCTTTTGTTTCTCTAATTTTAATAATTTTCTTTTTTTTTCAATGGATAATACATTTGAAGCAACCGGTGAAGAATTATATAATTAGATAAATTTGACATTCTTATTCTTATTACCTATACTAATAAAAAACGTCAGTGTCTGACCAACTTGTCATTTTTTAAGTTAAATAAAAATGTTGTCATTTTCAAAGAAAAAAGTCTCATCTGATAGCGGTGGTTAGAGCGTGAGCGCATCAACATAGGGCACGAGTTCGATTCGCGGCATAGGTTATTTTTTCTTCTATTTTTTCCTTAGGCTCTCTTTCTCCACCCAAGATCCTAATCTTTAATAATCAATTTCATCTTTATGTTCCAGAAGGGCTTACGCACCCGCAATCGTCTCCTTGCACCTAATAAACATTCTCGTTATTGACATTAAGGGGAGCTGAAGAAGTAGGGTAATTAGGTTGAATCGTTGTCATCGGAGTCAGAACTGTTGTAGTTGCTGATGCTGGTGAACCGTGGGAGTCGATGCCTATGAGCAGTCCCGCTTATGTCAGTGGCAGCGTCGGCATTGATGAGTGTTGCTACAAAACTTAACACAAGGGCTGTGTTATAGCTCGTGAGCAGTGCAAGATCCACCACAAGTTAGACTAAGATGAGAATGATTGTGTGTTGAGAGTATGGCGTTGTTCTTGGATTCCAGATGCCCCTTCTCGTTTAATTGCATGGTATTTATAGTGGGTTCCATTTGAAACCTTAGATCATCAACATTCTTCTTTGGGTAGTTTGTTACATGCAGTCTGTAACACCCAAACTTCTCACACGTTTACACGTGTCAAATTTTGGTCCCAGATTAAACTTTTTCCACAAAATCATGTTCGGAAGCGTGAAATTACCATTTCATGAGTTAAACACACAATTTATATTTATGATTAATAAAAACTTGTGTGTTTAATTTTAATCTCACCAAAGATTTACATAACGCTCGATTCCCCTTCAAAACGTGCCCGATCTGATCGCCCAATGCATATCTATTCATGACCTGTAACATCACATATAAGGTCACAATTAGTTCATATGAACTAAGTAAGTAACCCTTCCCAAAATTCCCCCAAAAACTCATTTTTACCACATCCACATACATATCATATGGATGTTTATCAAGTTTAGATAATAATATATCATATTCAAACATCAAATTGCACACACCACACATTGTGCATTTATTCCCTTTAACGGGTCATTTTCACAAATATGATTATATTATCTAATCTAATTCTATCACCAGCACCTCTGGCTAATTTAAAACATCATAAACATTATATATACTCCATTGGCTACACCAATGATCCACACACCAGTGGTTTAATATACAGTGTAACAATATCATATTTTTAAGTCTTAAGATGTTCACCCACAGATCCTTCCATCTAAGACAATTTGTCAGCACCTCTGACTATCACACATATGTGGTATCATACATATATTAAGTCTTGAGATGTTCACCCACCGGTCCTTCCATCTAAGGCATTTGTCAGCAGTTCTGACTATCCACACGTATGTGGTTTAATTTTACAAAGTAATAATATCATATTATTATTTTCCAACCATTGGTTGCAATAGTTTAATCAAAATTAAACTATGGTGTTCACATTCCTGTTCTTCAACCATAGCTATCTGTCAGCACCTCTGACTATCCACACACTTGTGGTATCATAAATATTTCAAGTCTTAAGATGTTCACCCACCGGTACTTCCATCTAAGACAAATTGCTAGCACCTCTAGCTATCCACCATTGTAGAGTAATAAATAATTCAAGTCTTAAGATGTTCACCCACCGGTACTTCCATCTAAGACAATTGCTAGCACCTCTAGCTATCCACCATTGTGGAGTCATAAATAATTCAAGTCTTAAGATGTTCACCCACCGGTACTTCCATCTAAGACAATTGCTAGCACCTCTAGCTATCCACCATTGTGGAGTCATAAATAATTCAATCCCCGGATTAACCAGTTATCCACACATATGTGGTTCAATTAACCAATTTCACCAGCTCATCTGGCTAAATTTTAATGCATTTATATTATGCATACATCTCAAGCATAACATTCATTTTGAAACTAATAATGCCTCCTCAAAGGTCTTTTAACTCCATTAGTTTCATTAGTCAAGTTATGCACAATCAATATATAAACATCAAAATCATATTAATCAATCACCGGCTCATCCGGTTATTCTAATGCAAGTATATTGCATATATGTTTCTTATTGAAACTTAACAAACGCAATCTAATGGATTTCTCATCCAATAGTTTCAATCACATATGTAATCATAATTTACATATTTCAAGCACGCAAGTAGACTATGTCTACTACTTATATGTAATGTTACAGTAAGTTGGGTAACTTACCTGGTTCAAGTGGTTGTTCACTTTCTACTACCTCTTTTCCACCTCTGTGACTTATCCCTTGGATTTCACCACCAATACCTAGTTGTAATTCACATATATACAACTAATTTCAATACATATAGCACATACAATCAAGTTCAACGCACTTGACTGGTTTGACTTGATCAAAGTCAATTTATCACATAATTGACTTTATCTTGCTATCTTTAGCAAGTTTTAGTCAATTATCACAATTAATCATATTTCATGCCTCCTTAGGCATTTCATCAAATAATTGATGTTCATTATATTAGTTACGATCTTTAATCACTTCTTTTATTCAAAAATTCATTTATGATCATAACTATTAATAATTTTAACATCAATTTATCATAATCATCATTTAACCCATGGGTTATAATCCATATTTATTTCAAAACCACCGTTTACCCATCCTACTAGTTATCACATCATGATATGGGTTTCATATCAACCGGACATTATTCCGGCTTCAAAACGAAGATTTCACCGTCAAAATATCAAGTTCTTCGTTTCTAACAACCCCTAGTTATCAACTAGGCAATAATCAATACCCATAATCATAGTATTACAATCAAAACTAGATTTAATTCACAAAATATTAAACTAGTAGGATAAAACGAATCGTTACCCAATCGAACGGATATTCAATTGCAAAACAACGATCAGATGTTGCAGATGCGTTCCCTGGTACGATCCGTGGGTTTAATCGGCTTCAAACCAAGATTTGCAGCTCCAATTTTTGCATGGGATTGCTTAGAATTCGAAAAAGAGGGTTTTAAAACCCTTCTGCACGCAAATCTGATCTTAAAACTCATTTTTGCCGACTTAACACGCCAGGCGCATCGCCCCAGGTCTATTTCGTCAAATTTTGATCTTATCTTCTTTTCGCGATTCCGGACAATCCGTAACTCCGTTTCGCGCACGGTTTTCGCCCACGTTCACCATTTTTCGCATACTATCAACCTATAATAATTACAATCATCAAATCAAGATGGATTTCTAGAACGATCACATGTGCTCTTGCCATTGATGACGTAATTCTCACATATTTTCAAATCACAACAACCACAATCGTTCAATTAACGATTATTTCAAATAAATTCATTTATTAAAAACCGGTTTTTACACAGTCCAAAAACTGTTATGATTTTTTTGGCTTCTTTCCCTTTTCTTGTGTAAATGTTTGTCTTTATAGTTGACATTTGTTCCATGACACTGTTATTGTCTTCTTCTTCTGGGTCATGAGGTAAGCAACACTTTTGTCTTTTACCACTTTGGACCATTCGCAAATAAGCTAAGTATGGGTTGTGTAGGTTCTTGGTTCTGTATGGCTTTGACTAATCAGCAATTGGTTCCTTTGGCCTTAGCGAGTTGCGGTTCGTAGGGATTGGCTCCATTTGGACATCCAGCCGCGGCTTGTTCTTTGCTATAGCCGCGGTTTGCTTGTTTGGAGGTCCATTCAGATACTGCACATGATTGGTTAGGTTAGAGATATTGTCCGTGGCCCTTGCTTTTACCTAGCCGCGGTCTCTGCTTCTTCCCCAGCCGTGGCCTATGCTTCTTCCTCAGCTGCGGCTATTTAGGAGGATCCCCATCGAGTAGTGGAGCCGGGTTATGGTGGCGGTCACATTGTTATGTGCAGTGGTGAAGTTTAAGCTGGAGAAGATGACAGAAAAGATGGCGATGGACCAGCTGTGGTGATGGCGGTGAGTAGAAGAAAATGTGAAGGGCAACTTCCGATCGAACTTAGTGATGAAGTAAATTAGGAGAAGCACATAGAACCAGAGGAAAATCAAAAAGACACCTATTAAATGAGGATGCATGTGGACAAACTATAATTAAATATATGTTATTAATTAATTAGGAGATGGATGGAGTGAGATGTCTAACGTACAAGTGTACAACACATCATCTATTTGAATCTTATATATGCCTACAAAGATTTGATTTTATAGTATGTATAAGAGCTCATAGAACTTAGGTTGAAAGAAATATATATATCATATAGATATTATTTTCTCATATATATATATAATGAAACTCAACTCTTAGTAAATATCACTTTTGTTAAATTCAATCAAATTCATACTTTTATTTCTATATTAAATTAAAATAATAAACGACTCAGATTATATAAAATATTATTTTAGTTCCATTTTTAGTTGGCATAAGTTTTAACGTAAATTTTGTTTGAAAACGAGTTAAGTTAAATATAATACATTTTCATCCAACAATATAAACTCAAGAATGTGTGGCAGGTTAAACTTACTAGTATATCTTAAAATGCAACGTCGGTGGTGGCTATCCACAACGGTCACCCCACTGAAAATCTTTCCCCACCGAAATTTCCTGCCACGTCATCACCCCACTGAAAACCTTAAACCCCCACAGTGGTCCTCCCACAGTGGCCACCCCACTAAAAACCCTTCCCCACATCCATGGACGAATTAGAAAGCGTGAAACAAGCGGGGAGCGAGAGCCGTGGAGCTGCTTTTGGCGGGGCCGCTGAAGGGGAGGGGCGGTGTTCCCGCTGTTGGCCGCCGAAGGGAGCAAGCCCGCGGGAGGGGGCGGGGGAACTGTCACACCCCAGGCCGGCGGGCTGGATCGACTTTCCAGCCGGGCGGAAGGTTCCCGGGGCGCGATATCGTTGTGATAATCGAAATGATCAGATTGTTTACATAGCACATGAGATATAATTGAGAAATGCTAACATGACAATGATATAGAATTACAAAGTTAAATTATAGTGTATCGTTCATAATTTAACCAAGTAAATCTATCCAAAAGAATCAATGTGTTTATATCTTGTAACTGTACAAGATCTACAAAAGATGATTCATTGTTTTGTCATTCCAAAATATGATCACACAAAATGTAGCTAGGTCTTCTATGAGTCCACTAGCTAGGTTCTTGATATCTGGTGACTAAACATGTTCGTCACCTGAGAAAACATGCATTTAAACAAAGTCAACACTAGGTTGGTGAGTTCATAAGTTTGAATATTGAAAACCTTGAAATGTTCACATGCACAATCACAATGTCAGACTTGTTGTTTGTAAGTTGTTTGATTCACCCGTCACACAATGGCCTCTCCGTAGTTATATTTACAAGTGATATCTCCTCCTATTAGATATGCTTATATATAGGACATATGTAAGGGAACTAAGCCCTAGCCAACATTCCACCACATATCTAATAGAACTTAATGCCATTTGTAATACAACTATGGATATCCATTTCATTTCACCCGTCCATCTGTGTTCATCATCCTTTGTATCATATGTAGAATAATATAATAAGAGTATTTTAGTTATCAAACCGAAGTATTGATAAACTCTCAATGTGTTAAGGAAGTTAGATTAGTTTAACATGATCCTTGTTATTATTCTATTCTTGTGGGGTTAACTGTTAATAATAAAAGTGTTAGTTAACCATTTGATATTTGTTCTCAACTTGTAGTGCATAGAGCCTAAAAGGAATCCATTGCAATCCTCACGAAATCATATTACAATGCATCCGATTTACCTCTACCACCTTGTGTATCCGTAGGCCTCAACGAAATCTATTACCAGTAGTATGACATGAGAGAAGATCAATTTCTCAATCTACTAGTCAATAGGATCCCGCTGGATTGATTACAATATCACTGCAGATTAATATCACCATGTGTCGCTTCCCAGACCCTGACTTGGAGTCGCCCTGTCACCGGTCGTACGTTACCGGCCAATAAATCAATACGATCAACATACCAACCCTACAAGCTGGAGGTTTGTCAAACCTATGGTACCACTATGCTATCGTCGGTTTAGTCACGTCAAATTAACTGGTCAACGATTTATAAGGGGCTTACAGTGATCAAACTTAAGTACATGGCACATGATTGAAATGATATAATGCAGACAGTTCAATAGTAATCAATTGTATTGCTTGTTCATCAGTGTTATTTGTTCTCAATGTTGTATGTTCTCGCTGTTGTTAACAAGGTTAAATAAGAACTTGTCTTATTACATTATGTTAATTATTGTGTGAATGATGTTGTTATCATGAAGTTACATTATCACGATTATCATTCCTTGTTATTCCATTTAGTCACCATGTTATCACTAAGATGTGGTAAGAACTAGTCTTACTACCCTTAGTCGACTCCGGTGGTGGATGATTCTCGTTCCATGTTCTCTTGTAATATGTGTTGAGTTGTAAGCTAAGTATTATAAGCACTTGTCTTATTCCACTTAGTTAACTCTAGTGTTGAATGATATTAAGAAGATGTGTTATCTTCATATCATTCTTGTGTTTTGTTCTTGTCATCATGTTTATCT
The DNA here is from genome assembly GCA_009363875.1 of Mikania micrantha. Lineage (NCBI taxonomy): Eukaryota > Viridiplantae > Streptophyta > Magnoliopsida > Asterales > Asteraceae > Mikania > Mikania micrantha. The sequence continues at coordinate 41,904,729 of CM018694.1, read as the reverse complement.
GTGATTATCTCCATGTTCATACTTGTAAGAATAACTAAGTGTTATAAGATATAATCTTACAACTATGTTATTCTATTGTGTTAATGAGTTATGAAATTATATTATCATATTCATCTTGGTTGTTCCTGTCATATCCTGATCATAGAAGCATGCATACAATGATAAATTGTGACAATTCGACTTTTTGAATTAACCTCGTTAACTGAAAATAGCGAGATCATAGGCCCAATAAGGCCAAGAAGGCCCAATGAGGCCAAGGTAGACCCAATGAGGTCTAGGTAGGCCCAATGAGGCCCAAGGTAGGCCCAGTTGTAGTTATGAGGCCCAAAAGGATTAACCTAGCCCAATAATGTTTCAATTGGCCAAACTAGTGACAATTCGGGATTTTGGTTCAACTTTGTTAACCGAAATGTGATGTTATTGCACGAAATTATGGGAAATCAAACTGCAAGGGTTAAAATAAAATAAAAATAGGTTATAAGACAATTAGATTATAAGGATTAATGTGGGGAATTATGAAAAATCAAGATTTTGACTTTAAAAAGTCAAAATTCGTGTAAGATGATGAAGGGACATTCGAAATTTCTTAAAAATGCGAATTGTAACCGAATTGAGATATCATAATCATCACAATTATGATTAGTAACATTTTCTGAGTGTTATTGATACATTGATTAGCCGAATTAAGTCACTAAGGAACTAGAAAGTCGAAACCGTAGTATTTCAAGATCAAATTCGTGGGTCTAATTCATAATTCACTAAATTGGACTCACAGAACTCTAAATCGACACTCTTAGAAGGTTGTAAGTCGATCAATTGGATTGCAGAAGCAGTGAATAGAAGATTTGATTGGGACCTAGGCCGAACACTATCCTCAAGTTGAACTAGACCAATCGGGCATCAAAACAGGTAAGGCTCGACATCTACTATACCTAAAGTGGCCGAATAAGGTTAAACACATGCTAATTTTGGTCCTTAACATCGAATTATATGAGCATGAATTCTAGGGTTCATCCTAGAAACCGATTTGGGGGATTTTGTTTAAACGACTTTAAAAATCAAATTAATTTGTACTGTGAGTTTCAGAACAACCTCTTAAACGAAAGTTCTATGTTAGTTTCATTGAATTATATCGAATCAATGGATTTAGTGTTCTAGGGTTTCTCATTGAAAACGATTTGGGGGTGTTCAAACAAACAGTGTTAAAATCAAATTGGTTGATACATTAGCTTCAGAAGATTCCGATTTAAGTTTAACCTAAGTCAATTTCATGATTCAATAACGAATTGGCAATGTTCGATTACTAGGGTTCTTGAATAATGACGAATTGGGGGTTTCGATTCAAATGAGTTTTATAATCCAATTAAAACTACCAGAAAGTTTCGAAATATCAATCTTAATGAAATCCCTATGAATCAGGAACCTGTTGATCATCAATTTGACTGATTTGATGCGGGACTTAGGGAACTTGAGTTCGAACAGGTTCATACTCGATTAATTGTGTTACAATGAATAATTGTTCGAATTAAGATCATCTAAGGAGTCGGTTGGGTGATTAGAACATAACCCCTAAGGTTTAAGGATCGAAATCTAGTGAATTGTGGGTCAATTGGGATTAGTATGCTTCGGCTATAGGATAACACAAGGGGAACTCGATGATAGTTGTTAAAACCATTTTAAAACCAAACAATTAACGAATGTTGGGACAGAAGAGATGGTAGGGAGGGTGTAGCATGGGGGGAAGGTCATGGGTTCGAACCCGGCCTCCACCTATTTTTGATTTTTGGGTTAGTTTAGCATCTAGGCCATATCTCATTCGTTCTAACTCCGATTTGATCCATTCAAGTTGCGTTGGAACCGTAACGGAATCCCGAACATATTGGAATGATAAAATTCACATTTTGGATCGAAAACGTAATCGCGTATAATTGTGGTTATTTAAATAAAAATCATATATGATTATATGACTTTATTTAAACAAGTTCAAAGTCAAGCGTACTTACGTATGCACATTTCTAACACTCTAGCATACGTGTGTTGACACGTATGTGATTTCAAGCACAAAACGAATATTCGAATAACACTAAGTTATTGTTTAAACACAGATTCTTCGTAGAGGATTTTCTACGCAAGTTCACGAGTGTTTGATCATTCTGCAATAATCAAAGGTGCGTACACAGCCCCTTTCTTATTTTAAACTGTTTTGGGGGAGAAAACATGTGCAACAAACATTTTAGATACATATCACTTGCATGAGTTAGCTGTTTACATTTTGTGACAACATAGCATTTACAAGTCCTTACACTTCGAACCGTTTAGTTTGCCGTAGCGCAAAGCGTGGTAGTTGGAAATAGATCTATTAGGTTTGACAAACCTCACTTGGTAGATGGGATCTACGCAGGTGTTTGACTGACCAAACACACATTACTGTTGTTTGTGCTAGACAATAGTGGCAAGGCAAAAACATGCTATAGCATGGAATCGTCAGCTTCGGTGTCGACCACTTATGTAAATAGTACAAATGACTAGCTATCATGACTATGCATGTGTGATTATGTTATCTGCAAACTTGATATACAAACTGTTGTTTAAACATTATGAATGCTTAAACCAGTGTTATGCACCAACCTTTGTGTTGACTTGATTTACATGTTTTCTCAGGACGTTAAGGTGCACAAGAAAGCAGGCATGGACTAGGAGATTGATTCGCATGCATGACTTTACATTTTAGTTATTTGAATTTGAACATTTGAAACTTTGTATTGTAATTTACATTTTACAACTGTTACTGGTTTTAAAACGCTTCCGCAAACTTTGAAAACTCTGATGTTATGTTTTTAGACCAAAGTATGTTTTGAAATCCATATAGAGGTCTTCGTTATGTCTAATGATCTGAGATCCTGGTTTGTCACGTTCCCAAACGGTATGATTCCGTTAGTTGAAAATTGGGGGTGTGACAGATTGGTATCAGAGCCATTGGTTATAGCGAACTAGGTTTGCATTTGTAGACTTAGACTATGACTGTTAGACATTAGACACGTATGCCTACACATATTACTTAGGAATTACATATGACATTATGTAATAGACTTGCTTACACATTCCATGGCACTGCACTTACATATGGTATTATGTAACAGGCATGGCATCTTCATCATCAGCACCATACATCTACATTGATGATTCTGAGGATGAGGAGCCGATAGTTCCAGCACCACCATCCTCACCAGCACCACCTATCCCATCACCTCCACCATCTGAGAGAGATGATTCAGACCCGGAGGAGGATCCAGATGAGGACCCGGATGAGGATCCGGAGGAGGAGCCAGCTGAGGGTACTCAGGAGATTCCTGCTGAGGGACCTTCTACTCATCCACCACCTGTATTGGATGTCCCTGAGCCTAAGAGGCAAAGGACTGATGCTGAGGAGATTGCCAAACTGCGTGAGGACTTGTACTGGGCGAACGACAGGATTGAGTATAATGTTCGGGAACTATGGGATGCAAATGAAAGACAGGATAACCTTGCTCATCTGGTTAATGACATGCGAGATGAGATCATCCATTTGATTGGTCGTCTTGAAGCTTCTGAGAACAGAGCTGAGATTTTGGAAGGCAGACTTGAAGCCTTGGAAGATTTGGTGGTCTCGGATAATGAGGAGGAGGATGAAGAGAATGAAGAGGAGGAAGGGGAAGAACCAGCACCAGCTGTTGATTCTGATCCTGAATCCACTGTTGAGGATGATTGATTTGTTTTATTTTTGTTTAAACTTATTAGGGGCGGGTTGTGTCCCTACATTAGATGTTTGGAAAATTTATGTTTTGATTTCAAAAGTATTGTACTCAAATCAGATTTCTATCTATTGAAAAACTATTATTTATTGCCAACAGTTGTGTTGATTTATATATTACATGTTGTGTTTGTTGTATTATTTACACATGTCACATTGGACTTTGATAACACTCTAACACTTCTTTTAACTAGGAAGATAATGGCTGAGGGGAACGTTCACATGACAGTTGCTGAGCTCAATGAGCTGATTAATAACAGAGTCGCGGAGGCTATCGCGAACTACGCTCAGACACACAATGCAGGGCCACATGGTCCAGCTGGGGGATTAGTGAACCCACAGGCATGCACGTTCAAGATGTTCTAGGACTGTAAGCCACACAACTTCAAAGGATCGGAAGGAGCCATTGGACTCCTACGATGGATTGAGAAGGCCGAATCTGTGTTTGAGATGTGTAACTGTCCCGATGAGAGCACGGTAAAGTATGCTACGGGTACGTTGGAGGGTCCAGCATTGACCTGGTGGAACTCCAATGTCCAAACTTTGGGATTGGGTGAGGCCAATGCCTTAACCTGGAATGGGTTCAAGACCTTGCTGCAGGAGGAGTACTGTCCTCGCAGTGAGATGCAGAAATTAGAGGAGGAATATTGGCATCTCAAGATGGAGGGGTCCAACATCGAGGAGTACACGACTCGATCTCATGAATTAGCCAGACTTCTACCTCACATGGCTACTCCCGCAAGCAAGTGGATAGAGAGGTACATTGGGGGATTGGTGCCTCAGATTCAGGAATTGGTTACATCTGCAAATCCCACAACAATTCAACAAGCTGTTCGTTTAGCGCACCAATTGACTGATCAGGCGGTGTTACAAGGGACTCTGCCTAAACGAACATCAGCTACTAAAGTAGGTGACCACAAGAGGAAGTGGGAAAGCAACTCCAGGAACTTCAACCAACAACCGTTTCAGCAGAACCGGAAACAAGACTCAAACAAGTCTTATCACAACTCGAATAGTGGTCAGCAATCATCATCGTCAGGGGGTTATATCGGTAAACATCCAAAGTGCAATAGATGTGGATTTCATCATGCAGGAAACCAGTGTGATAAAGTTAAGTGCCAACGGTGTGGTAAGGTTGGGCATGCAGCTAAGGATTGTCGCGGAGAGCTGCAAAACAATCACAACAATCAGAATAACAACCAGAACAACGCGCAGAAAGGTTGTTTTGAGTGTGGCAAAATGGGGCACTTTAAAAAGGATTGCCCACAACTCAAGAAAGGCGGGGATAACAATGCAAATGGCAACGGCAACGGAAACGGTAACGGCAATGGCACCAATAACAACAACAATAACAACAACAATGGTGCTAGGGGCAGGGCGTTTGTGATTGGAGGACGTCAAGCACGGGAGGATCCCAACATTGTTACGGGTACGTTCCTCTTAAATAATCACTATGCCTCTATGTTATTTGACACTGGTGCCGATCGAAGTTTTGTATCTAGTTCACTTGCTAAGTTGCTAAATGTTAGTCCCACTGCCTTAGATAGTCCATACACTGTAGAATTAGCTGATGGTAAGTTAATAGTAGTTGAACAAATCTTTAAGGGATGTATGCTTGATTTGATGGGTCAGACATTGGAAATTGATCTTATGCCTATCACTTTAGGTAGTTTTGATGTAGTCATTGGCATGGACTGGTTATCCAAACACCAGGCTGAAATAGTATGCCATGAAAAGATCATTCGTATACCTCTTCCGCAGGGAGAGACATTGTATGTACAAGGCGAGAAGAGCAGTACGCCACTGCGTCTCATATCTTGTATGAAAGCACACAAATGTCTGCGGAAAGGTCATACGGTAGTTATAGCACTTATAACTGAAAAGTCGGTAGCTGAGAAGAAGATTGAAGATATACCAGTAGTTTGTGAATTTTCGGAAGTATTTCCAGAAGACTTACCGGGATTACCGCCTATCAGACAGGTGGAATTCCGAATCGACCTTACACCAGATGCAGCACCGATAGCTAGGGCGCCTTATCGACTTGCACCATCAGAGATGCAAGAGTTATCTACACAATTGCAAGAGTTGTTGGATAAGGGTTTCATACGACCTAGTTTTTCACCGTGGGGAGCTCCAGTTTTGTTTGTTAAGAAAAAGGACGGGACTTTCCGTATGTGTATCGATTACCGGGAACTTAACAAGGTTACTATCAAAAACCGGTATCCGTTACCTAGAATTGACGATCTGTTCGATCAGTTGCAAGGTTCGAGTTACTACTCGAAGATCGATCTCAGATCGGGTTATCATCAACTAAGAGTTCAAGAGGAGGATATTCCAAAGACAGCATTCAGGACGCGCTATGGCCATTATGAGTTTTTGGTCATGCCATTTGGGTTGACAAACGCTCCAGCTGTATTCATGGATCTCATGAATCGTGTTTGTAAACCTTACCTTGATAAGTTTGTCATTGTTTTTATTGATGACATTCTCATCTATTCTCAAACTGAGGAGGAACATGCTGAACATCTTCGATTGCTGTTGGAATTACTGAAACAGGAACAATTGTACGCTAAGTTCTCGAAATGTGATTTCTGGATGCGAGAAGTACAATTCTTGGGTCATATAGTCAATGAAAAGGGCATACATGTTGACCCAGCAAAGATTGAAGCAATTAAGAATTGGGAAGCACCAAAGACACCTACCAAGGTACGACAATTCCTTGGTTTGGCGGGTTATTACCGACGATTCATTGAGGGATTCTCAAAGATCGCTCAACCACTTACAGCTCTTACACATAAGGGAATGAAGTATAACTGGACAGATAAACAGGAAGCTGCATTCCAGTTATTGAAACAGAAACTCTGCAGTGCACCGATTCTATCCTTACCGGAAGGGACGGAAGACTTTGTGGTGTATTGTGATGCATCTGCACAGGGTTTGGGATGTGTATTGATGCAACGTGATAAAGTGATTGCTTACGCTTCAAGGCAGCTACGACCACACGAAAAGAATTACACTACTCATGACTTGGAGTTAGGAGCAGTGGTTTTTGCTTTGAAGATTTGGAGGCATTACCTGTATGGAACTAAGTGTACCATTTACACTGATCATAAGAGTTTGCAACATATCTTTGATCAGAAGGAACTGAATATGAGACAGCGACGATGGGTTGAGTTGTTGAACGACTACGAATGCGCGATTAAGTATCACCCGAGAAAAGCTAATGTGGTAGCTGATGCTTTAAGCAGAAAAGACACTTCAACAAGACGGGTTCGCGCACTTATGATGACAATACATACTGACTTACCTGACAAGGTACGCAGTGCTCAACTGGGAGCCTTAGAAAAGGATAATCTGGTACATGAATCCTTACGGGGGATGGAAACACAGTTGGATGTTAAACCTGATGGAATTCGTTATTTCATTAATCGACTGTGGATACCTTTGTACGGAGGTTTAAGGGAACTTGTGATGGATGAAGCACACAAGTCCAAATATTCAGTCCATCCGGGATCAGACAAGATGTATCATGACTTGAAGGCACTGTATTGGTGGCCTCACATGAAAGCTGACATTGCTAAGTACATTAGCAAATGTTTGACTTGTTCGAAAGTCAAAGTTGAATATCAGAAACCATCTGGTTTACTGCAACAACCAGAGATATCGATGTGGAAATGGGAACAGATATCGATGGACTTTATTACTAAATTACCCCGTACACCGAGTGGTTGTGATACGATATGGGTAATTGTTGATCGATTAACGAAATCTGCACACTTCTTAGCAATCAAGGAAACCGACAAGATGGAGAAACTGACTCGCATTTACATCAAGGAAGTGGTAGCACGGCATGGCGTGCCAATCTCTATCATATCAGATCGGGATGCCCGATTTACTTCCAACTTTTGGAAATCACTTCATAAGTCATTGGGGACTCGTTTGGATATGAGTACCGCCTATCATCCACAGACCGAAGGTCAAAGTGAACGTACGATTCAAACGCTCGAGGATATGTTACGAGCTTGCGTAATTGACTTTGGTGATAGCTGGGAAAACCACTTACCGTTAGTGGAATTCTCTTACAACAACAGTTATCATACAAGTATTCAAGCAGCACCGTTTGAAGCTTTGTATGGTCGCAAATGTCGTTCACCAGTTTGTTGGGCTGAAATTGGTGACATTCAGATTACAGGTCCTGAACTAGTGTACGAGACGACAGAGAAGATAGTTCAAATCTTGAACCGTATGGCAGCGGCCCGGGATCGACAAAAGAGTTATGCTGACAAACGTCGTAAGCCGTTGGAATTTCAAGTAGGAGACCGAGTTCTTCTAAAAGTATCACCTTGGAAAGGTGTGATACGATTCGGTAAGCGCGGAAAGCTTAGCCCATGTTACGTAGGACCTTTTGAGATCCTGAAAAGGATTGGTCCGGTTGCGTATCAGCTCAAATTACCGGATGAACTCAGTGGAGTTCATGATGTCTTTCTTGTTTCGAATTTAAAGAAATGTCTTTCTGACGAGACATTGATTGTACCACTGGAGGAAATACAAGTGGATGAACAGTTACGATTCATTGAAGAACCAGCAGAAATCATGGACCGAGAGGTCAAACAACTTAAGCAAAGCAAAATCCCGATAGTCAAAGTTCGGTGGAATTCAAGACGTGGTCCTGAATTCACATGGGAACGGGAAGATCAAATGATGAAGAAGTATCCTCATCTGTTCAAAACAGCAACTACAAACACTGAGAGCGCACGTTAAATTTCGGGACGAAATTTCCTTCAACAAGGGGATGACGTGATGCTTCACACATCAACACTGCAAATTTCAAACTGTAAGCACAAACACTTTATTCAATTGGTTTTGTTATAAAAATTTGTGCTACATTACATTTTATACATTTTATGTGCTACATTTCATATGTTACATGTTATGGTAGTACATACATGATTAGTTACACACATTTTGCTATGTGCGGGGTTGCATAGTACAAACAGTTACAGACACTCACTATGTGTGAGGTTACACAACACAGTATGATCAAACACAAACAGCCACAGTTAGGTGAACTAACTAGTGTACACGCAAACAGTCACATTGAACGATCACATTTAGTTGTGATGTTGCAAGCATTAGATTTTGTGTGTGAGTACACACAAGCACACGGAATGATCAAACCACACTAACACGTACGATTTAAACTCATAAGTAGTTTCCTAACTACTCCTAACATTTACTAATTTTCGGGACGAAAATTCCTTCAACAAGGGGATGATGTGACAATTCGACTTTTTGAATTAACCTCGTTAACTGAAAATAGCGAGATCACAGGCCCAATAAGGCCAAGAAGGCCCAATGAGGCCAAGGTAGACCCAATGAGGTCTAGGTAGGCCCAATGAGGCCCAAGGTAGGCCCAGTTGTAGTTATGAGGCCCAAAAGGATTAACCTAGCCCAATAACGTTTCAATTGGCCAAACTAGTGACAATTCGGGATTTTGGTTCAACTTTGTTAACCGAAATGTGATGTTATTGCACGAAATTATGGGAAATCAAACTGCAAGGGTTAAAATAAAATAAAACTAGGTTATAAGACAATTAGATTATAAGGATTAATGTGGGGAATTATGAAAAATCAAGATTTTGACTTTAAAAAGTCAAAATTCGTGTAAGATGATGAAGGGACGTTCGAAATTTCTTAAAAATGCGAATTGTAACCGAATTGAGATATCATAATCATCACAATTATGATTAGTAACAGTTTCTGAGTGTTATTGATACATTGATTAGCCGAATTAAGTCACTAAGGAACTAGAAAGTCGAAACCGTAGTATTTCAAGATCAAATTCGTGGGTCTAATTCATAATTCACTAAATTGGACTCACAGAACTCTAAATCGACACTCTTAGAAGGTTGTAAGTCGATCAATTGGATTGCAGAAGCAGTGAATAGAAGATTTGATCGGGACCTAGGCCGAACACCATCCTCAAGTTGAACTAGACCAATCGGGCATCAAAACAGGTAAGGCTCGACATCTACTATACCTAAAGTGGCCGAATAAGGTTAAACACATGCTAATTTTGGTCCTTAACATCGAATTATATGAGCATGAATTCTAGGGTTCATCCTAGAAACCGATTTGGGGGATTTTGTTTAAACGACTTTAAAAATCAAATTAATTTGTACTGTGAGTTTCAGAACAACCTCTTAAACGAAAGTTCTATGTTAGTTTCATTGAATTATATCGAATCAGTGGATTTAGTGTTCTAGGGTTTCTCATTGAAAACGATTTGGGGGTGTTCAAACAAACAAGTGTTAAAATCAAATTGGTTGATACATTAGCTTCAGAAGATTCCGATTTAAGTTTAACCTAAGTCAATTTCATGATTCAATAACGAATTGGCAATGTTCGATTACTAGGGTTCTTGAATAATGACGAATTGGGGGTTTCGATTCAAATGAGTTTTATAATCGAATTAAAACTACCAGAAAGTTTCGAAATATCAATCTTAATGAAATCCCTATGAATCAGGAACCTGTTGATCATCAATTTGACTTATTTGATGCGGGACTTAGGGAACTTGAGTTCAAACAGGTTCATACTCGATTAATTGTGTTACAATGAATAATTGTTCGAATTAAGATCATCTAAGGAGTCGGTTGGGTGATTAGAACATAACCCCTAAGGTTTAAGGATCAAAATCTAGTGAATTGTGGGTCAATTGGGATTAGTATGCTTCGGCTATAGGATAACACAAGGGGAACTCGATGATAGTTGTTAAAACCATTTTAAAACCAAACAATTAACGAATGTTGGGACAGAAGAGATGGTAGGGAGGGTGTAGCATGGGGGGGAGGTCATGGGTTCGAACCCGGCCTCCACCTATTTTTGATTTTTGGGTTAGTTTAGCATCTAGGCCATATCTCATTCGTTCTAACTCCGATTTGATCCATTCAAGTTGCGTTGGAACCGTAACGGAATCCCGAACATATTGGAATGATAAAATTCACATTTTGGATCGAAAACGTAATCGCGTATAATTGTGGTTATTTAAATAAAAATCATATATGATTATATGACTTTATTTAAACAAGTTCAAAGTCAAGCGTACTTACGTATGCACATTTCTAACACTCTAGCATACGTGTGTTGACACGTATGTGATTTCAAGCACAAAACGACTATTCGAATAACACTAAGTTATTGTTTAAACACAGATTCTTCGTAGAGGATTTTCTACGCAAGTTCACGAGTGTGTGATCATTCTGCAATAATCAAAGGTGCGTACACGGCCCCTTTCTTATTTTAAACTGTTTTGGGGGAGAAAACATGTGCAACAAACATTTTAGATACATATCACTTGCATGAGTTAGCTGTTTACATTTTGTGACAACATAGCATTTACAAGTCCTTACACTTCGAACCGTTTAGTTTGCCGTAGCGCAAAGCGTGGTAGTTGGAAATAGATCTATTAGGTTTGACAAACCTCACTTGGTAGATGGGATCTACGCAGGTGTTTGACTGACCAAACACACATTACTATTGTTTGTGCTAGACAATAGTGGCAAGGCAAAAACATGCTATAGCATGGCAATCGTCAGCTTCGGTGTCGACCACTTATGTAAATAGTACAAATGACTAGCTATCATGACTATGCATGTGTGATTATGTTATCTGCAAACTTGATATACAAACTGTTGTTTAAACATTATGAATGCTTAAACCTGTGTTATGCACCAACCTTTGTGTTGACTTGATTTACATGTTTTCTCAGGATGTAAAGGTGCACAAGAAAGCAGGCATGGACTAGGAGATTGAGTCGCATGCATGACTTTACATTTTAGTTATTTGAATTTGAACATTTGAAACTTTGTATTGTAATTTACATTTTACAACTGTTACTGGTTTTAAAACGCTTCCGCAAACTTTGAAAACTCTGATGTTATGTTTTTAGACCAAAGTATGTTTTGAAATCCATATAGAGGTCTTCGTTATGTCTAATGATCTGAGATCCTGGTATAAGCAATATTATCTAATCAAAGTATAAGCAATATGTTAAACTAAAACTTTTAAGTAAATAAAAGTTAAGCATGTTTCTCAGCCTCGAGAGTTTAAAATCAGTTAAGATTAAAGAAAAGGGGCATATGAACTCACCTGTTGTTGGGGGTTGACTTAGTTTAAACGAGGAATGCACGCGCTCTTTGTTGTTCTTGTTGTGTATTCAAGATCCTTTATTGATTTCACGTTGTTTACAATTTGTAAGTATAAGTTGTTCGTGCTTGAGCGTGTGTAGGTGTTAGCCCTAGAGTCGGCTAACACACGTAAGTCTTGGTCATCCTTCGGCCCTTGATTCAATGGTTATAGATTATACTAACACTTAACTATTTTGAGCTAATATTAGTACGTAGTGTTACTTGTTTTATGTTTAACTCATCATGGTCCCATGATGAGTCGTATCCAATTTATTACCACCTTTGTAGTATCAATTAACCCAAGTCATAGATAGGGTTTAGGTTTATAGTTTAAGATTTGTCTTGTTGTCTTGATCAAACTTGAATTGTATAAATACCCAATATTTATTCTCAATGTGTTAGGTTATATCATTAGTAGTGTGGGCCGAATAATCCATGGGCCGTAGGAGATGGTGGGCCGAATCAGTGGCACTAGGCAAAACCACTAAGCCCCTTGGGCCACACCAAACCATTGGGCCGTATGAGCTGAGTGGGCCAACTGTTGGGCCGATTCAGTCACTATGGGCCGAAATGGGGTTAGTGGGCCAAATCAGTCCTTGAGTCGATTGAATTAAATCTGGGCCAAATCACATGCTGTTGGGCCAGGGTATGCTACCGGCTGGTTTTTTGGGCCGAATGAAATGATCACCGATTGAAGCTGTTTCGGCCGAATGGGTGTGTGTTCCAACAGGGCATGGCCGAATGGAGGTAACCCACGAATGGGCCTAGTCGAATGAGAGGGGGAAAGAGGCTTGACCGAATGGGAGGGTTGACCAGCGAAGAAGGACCTACGGCCATGGGCCTTTCGGCCTCAGGCCATTCGGCCAACTGCGTTTTGTGCTTCGGCCACAGCTAGGCTCACCTAGAGCCGCCCCCATCGTGGTGGTTTTGAAGAGGGTGTAGGCTAGGCTAGGCTGATACTTGGGGTCGTGGATTTCAGATAAGCTAGTCCATAACCGATTCTAGGTTGGTAGTATGTCAAAGGGTTCGAAAACCCTGATTTTCGAAACTTTCACAGCCTCATACCTTTGATTTCAGTGAGTTTTGCTTTAGATCGGTTGTACTTTTGTCTAGAAAACGTTTGTAGCTTCGATTTGGCTCAAGAATGAGGTGATTTGGTTGAGTTTTGAGTGAGTTATGGTAGAGAGAAGGTATAGTGAGAGTGGGTGGCCGGATTAGGGTTTTTAGTGTGAGAAAATGGGGAGGGAAATGAAGAAGATGAGCTCATTTTTAGGTATTTATACCTCGAGTGAGTTCGGGTTCGTTTTCGTTGCTCGGTTCGCGTTTTCGTTGCGTTTCCGGATCGTTAAGCTCGCGTTTACGAATTTTAAATACAAATAGTTTCTTTATTTATTTTTGATGAGTTTCAAAATTGTAAAACATAATTTATTATTTTTCTTTAATTTATTTTCGATCGTGTCGTTTTCGTTTTCGTTTCGTCAGAACACGTCACCTTCGCGCGTATTCGTTCAAATCGTCACTCGAACGAACACGACGATGGTTTTGCTTTCTGACTTTTGTTTTCTACTTTCCAGTCATTATTTCAGAACGTTAAACTCACATATATGTTTGTGTGAATCGTCACCCACGCAAACACACTGTCAGTTCATTATTCTGAAATAACACTGCAATTATGTTTGAATTGTGTTTCCTCACTGACGGACTCAACTAAACATCTTGTTTTCACATTGTTTTCGTACTGATTTGTCGACCATCTGATTCCTGTCATCTATGGATATCAGATCGCAACCGACTTGTTCTTGTTATTTACTTGAACATCGTTGTTTCTCTTGATTCGTTGTATTAACTGTACTTAGGTTTTCACCTAAATACAACAACTATTGTTTATCGTGATCGTTGTCCTTACAGTATTTAAGTTTACACATAAATACGTACAACTGTTTCTTGTATCTTGAATTCTGTTAATACAAACACTGTTCATGTACATGTATTTACACATAGTAATTAATGAAAGTACACATACCGTACGGACTTTCCGGACGATCTGGTACTGGACGTCACAAGAACCACTGCGTGTGGTCTTAGAAGAGGTGGTAATCTCACCCTTTTCTTTGGCAAAGTGTTAAGGAATCATCCCTTTTTAGGCTTCTTTTTCCTTTTATTTTTTATACTTTTAAAATATAATCTTTTGCTATAATTTAAAATTAATGTTGTAACGTTCTTTTAATAACTACATTTCAATATAAATATTAATGAAAATAGAGTCTATATGTGTTTTTGCTCTGGTTAACTCTAATGTATTTTTACCTTTATACGTTTTGCCATAAACATTACACAAAACCAATTCAATCAGTGTTTCCGATCGGGTTACATGCGATATATTTTAACTTTATTAAATATACTTTCATGTTTCGTATTACACAACATAATATTTTAGCTACATTTTGATTGTGTTTGCTTTTTATTAGCATTTTATTATAAGACGTGATGTATTCATGATTTTTAGATATCCCGTTGTGACGTGTTTTGTAAAATATATAACATCTCATCATTTTATACATGTTTTCTATATATGTTTTGGTCTTCAAAATAAAGTTGCGATAACTTTATACATTTATTTTATATACATAGGACACACCATACATAATTAAATTCTTAAGCACATCGTTTCACGTGCTTTTGTTTTCATTTGTCTTATACTTTTTCCAATTAATTTTTTTTCAAAATTCATATACCACAACAGATTGAGCACAAATATATCTAAAGATTAGTCAAACAAATTCCATTTGTGTTTTCGATCGGGTTACATGCGATATATTTTAACTTTACTAAATATGCTTTTAGGTTTCGTATTACACGACATTATATTTTAGCTACATTTCGATTGTGTTTGCTTTTTGTTAACATTTTATTATAAGACGTAATGTATTCATGATTTTCAGACATCCCGTTGTGACTTGTTTTATAAAATATATAATTTATCTCCTATATTATATAATGAACTATCATCTCATCATTTTATAAATGTTTTCTATATATGTTTTGGTCTTCAAAATTAAGTTGCGATAAGTTTATACATTTATTTTATATACATAGGTCGCATCATACATAATTAAATTTATAAACAAGTCGTTTCACGTGCTTTTGTTTTCATTTGTCTTATACTTTTTCGAAGTAATTTTTTTTCTAAATTCGTATACCGCAACAGATAGAGCTAGGGATGTCCGCGGTGCGGTGCGGTCGGTTTTGCAAAAATTTCTTAACTAGACCACTAATTGCGGTTTCAAAAAAGACAAACCAAACCGACCATGTAAGTTGTCTAAACTAAACTGACCGGTATTGTCGGTTTCATGGTTTTACGGTTCGGTTTTTGCGGTTTCACGGTTTTATAAAAAACAACAAAAAATGTTTAATGTAATGATGCAAAAGATCATAATCCCCATTTAAAATTCAAATTTCAAAAGTCGAAAACATAATCTAAAAGTCAACCATTATGAAAATAATAGAATTAGTCTAAAAAGAGTGATGAATAAACTTTGATTAAATATCATCTTTAAATTAATAATCTTATCATCATCATTTTTCCTTTTAATACAACTTGTGAGCCATGAATAAAGATAATAAAGGCTGAATGTGCAAGGTAAATAAAAAGACGCTAACTTAGGTTTTTTTTAATAATTTTAAGATACACACACATATATTGTCACACCCCCACCCCTCGTCACCTCGTGTCTGGTCTGACGTCACTGAATCGGTTGCGGAAGCATAGTGGTGATGTCTCTGAGGTGAGGGGTGACTTACTTGAACCAATATCATAAGCACACAGATTAACTTAAAGTAAATACTTTACCAGGGTGTCGCAATCACAACCACATTACAACTATATTTATTTAATTACAATACTATTATTAAAGTGCAAATAACTCAAAAGTGCATCCTCACCCGGTGGTCACTGTTTCCCTGCAAAAAGGATTTAATTTGAAACGTCAGCACAAAGCTGGTGAGATCGACAGTTTAATTTAAAACAATATGATATGATAAGCACGTTCTCAAAAGTTCAGTTCTGGATAACCATGGGACCTGTATCTAGTTCCTTTCGGACGTCTAGTTCAGTTCTCAAGATATTACCCGTCGGTACATATCTTAGTGCCTCATTATCTTAATGTCTATCACACCATTAAGAAGTTCAGGAAACAGATAACAAACATTCACACAAGGGGAGATGCAATCCTCCCAGCGAATGGGGTGTCAACCAATAGTACTATCAATGTTTTCTGCTCGGCCACACATGGGTTCACTAGATACAGTTCAAAAATGAGGACTTTCAGTTCCATGATAGGGTTCAGTCTACGGCAAAATCCCATGAAATCCCACAAAAGTCTAATGAAATCACACAGATATCATTGAATCATATCATATATTCAGTCAACAGTTTGCAGTGTTACCCCGATGTTTATAAAAGATTAAGAATAAAAAGGGGTTGTACGAAACTCACCTGATAGTATAGGTGTAGCAGTGTATCACCAAACTGATAGTACAGAGATGATTCTGCATTTAGTTATCTTTAATAAGTTATTTATGTTCTAGTTTACTGATTAGATCCTTCTGAACGTTCAATGTCAAAGACATTGCTTAGTAAATCATCAACTCGATATTAATTATATAATTAATTAATTTAAGGTTATATCATACAATGTATGATAATGTAGGAACCTACATTGCATTAGATTCCTAATTCAAAGTTGATGACACTCTTGATTAATCAGAATAATCCCTGATTAACCAGATAGTTAATGTTGTTGATTATGATACTGTAACGGTTTCTAGATAATTTAATGGCTTAGGAATGATCAATCCTTGTTATTGATTACCCAAATATCATGAGATATCAAAATGTAGTATCATAATAGGTGTAATAACCAGGTTTAACATACTAATCTGACTGTTATCATAAACATCAGATAATCGTTCCAATGAGTATGTTAATGATTGTGATTAGTTTGAAACACTTGGATTTAACCTTTGCATTTCAAAGATTAATCAAACTAATCACCTACATTGTCATAATCAAATGGGTTAAACCATTATAATCATAGTTATGGTTTCATGCAAACCGGGCATTACAACGGATCAAAACAAGGATTTAACCGTTAGAACTTCGTGTTCTTTGTTTATAATCAATCCTAGCCATCATTTAGGCAATAATCAACAATCCTAACTATATCATTACGTTCAAAATCAAGATCTAATCAATCAAAATCAAACCAGAAAGTTTAAACGGATCATTACCTAATCTGACGGATTTCTGACTTCAAAATAACGATCAGAACTTGTTATGATGATCCCTGGTGCGATCCTTAGCTTCAGATGGCTTGAAAGATAGATTTAGATGATGTATATGTGTGTGTTTTCGTCTGGTTTGCGAAACAGAAACAAGAAGAAGAATAACTTCTTTCTTGCATGAAATCTGATGAAATAGATCAGATCACTGCACCGCCACATCCGTCGCGTACCGCGACCAAAAGCCCAAAAATGCTTCGCGTACCGCGGAGAAATCCGGAGATCTCAGATTTCTTTCGTGCATCGCGTACCGCGGAGAACTTCCAAGCCCACCTCCGCGTACCGCGATGAGTCCAATCGACCAACACTTAGTGATTTTTCTTCGTTTTTCGATTCCGGACAATCCAGGACTCCGTTTTGAACACGGTTTTCGCCCACGTTCATAATTTCTCACCTACTATCAACCTGTAATAATTACAATTATTAAATCAACATGGATTTCTATAACGATCAAATGTGCTCACATCATTGATGACGTAAATTCTCGTATGCAACTGTCACATATATATATATATATATATATATATATATATATATATATATATATATATATATATATATATGGAATAGATAATTTGAAAACCACTTCTTAGTGCGAAAACCGTGAAAACCATGTAAAAATCATGTAAAAAAAACGTTTTTTTTTTTGAAATTTTTTTTACAAATTTGTAACACTATTGGGTACATTTTTATAAAAAAAAAATCAAAAAAGCGCCGACCAAATATTTTAAAAAAAATATTTTATAAAACCATGTAAAACATACGTAACTCTTCATCAGATCTGACGAAATTTTTTTACGTTTTGTTACGTATGTTTTACATGGTTTTATAAAATATTTTTTTTAAAAATATTTGGTCGGCGCTTTTTTGATTTTTTTTTATAAAAATGTGCCCAATAGTGTTACAAACCTGTAAAAAAAATTTCAAAAAAAAATACGTTTTTTTTACATGGTTTTTACATGGTTTTCACGGTTTTCGCACTAAAAAGTGGTTTTCAAATTATGTATTCCCTATATATATATATATATATATATATATATATATATATATATATATATATATATAACAGTTGGTGTGGTTTATACGGTTTAGGAAAAATGCAAATCGTAAAGCACACCAAACCACTCGGTTTTTAGAATATTCAAACCATAAACCGCACCATCAAGTTCTAAAACCGACCAATTGTCTTCGGTCCGGTCCGGTTTGGTTTAGACGGTTCGGTCACACCCCTAGATAGGGCACAAAATATATCTATATTTTAAATTTTTTAAACTTCATATACAACGTATACAAGAGTCTTAATCGAATCGTCCGCAGCAACGCGCTGGTAACTTTTCTAGTTTGTTCAAACTCATTCTCCTAAATTCCTTTCGCGTTCCATTCTCCATATCTACTAGTCAAATTTATAATACTTTATTATTTTTCATTACTTCTCTTTTTTTTTTTTTTTCCGCTTACAGAAAATATGAAAAAGGAATATAGAGAATCATCATAAAAACCCAAACAGAAGCAAGAAATCTACTAGTACAACACTACAACCTAAGCACATAGTTTTTACACAAAAAAAAATAGAAAAAAAAAATAACAATCAAATAAATCAAAATTTGGTTCAAAGTTGCATAATACAACCTCAAGTGGATATTTCCACTCTAACAAAATTGAATTGACAAAATTATCAAACAATTCCAATGTAAAAACACAAAATGATTGATCTAATCAACAGGATGCCGACATTGGCCGGAAACAACGAAAGAGGAAAACAAATTTCACAAAACACATTCCAATTTCGTTGTCGTTACTTGAGAAATTAGGAAATCGGACGTCGAATAGACTATAGAAAAGAAATGTACAATATTCATTTGAAAAGTACATAGTATTTAAATTGGTTCGGCTTTTCTGGGGTAAGTAGTCAAGAACTTGACCTTGTAAATTAAACTGAATTTTGTAAATGCTTGAACTCTTGACAATTAGCTCCAACTTCATCAAGTGCTAACATAAGCTTCGGCACAATCTTGGCTAACATAAGCTTGAAACCAACAGAATTTGCATTTGCAATGCTTGTTTCACATATTGAAGCATCTTCTGAAAGAGAGCCAATCAAGTAGCCTTTCATGTAAGCATCACAAGCCTTTAGGATGTAATAACCACGCTCTCGAAAATGTTCTTTCACAAGATCTTCAAAGTCCTATGGAAAACAAGAGACGCGTACTATAAAATGCATGTCTAATTGAAGCAGATAAAGGGGGTGTTTGGTTTAGTGCTAAAAAAAGATTACAAGATATTGAATACTCATGTATAAAAAAAGGGTGCAGACTATAGTGTTTGGTTGTGCTTCTGCTGTTGCAAATGCAATTAAAAAAAATGTCAAGGATTATTAGAAAAAAGTAAAATAAAACTTCTATTTGTGACTTGATGTTTATCTATTCATGTTTTGTACCAAAATTTTAAGAATTTATTAGAAATCCTTTGTCCATTGGTAGAAAGAGGACATGAATAGATGAAGAAGAACAACGGGTAAGAATTTTAACCAAAGATCACTAACAATGGAATTCTTATTTCATTTCCATCAATATCCAAGAAATTAAACCAAACACCCACTTAAGGTCTGACCCATCTCACATTCTCTAGTATGCACTGCATAAATTAATCCACTCTAAATAATTTAAAAAAACAAATACAAAAATACATGTCTTTGTAGTTTGTAAGACAAAAACAATTGGCACACACACAAAATAATGGAAACTAGTTGGCAGGATTATTGATAACTCAGGAATAAAAAGCACAAGAATGTTTCTTAATACAATACAAGAGAACCTACGACCTTTTTATAGTAGAAAACTCTGTAAAGCTAATCGTAGTATTGTACCAAAAAATACAAGTAAAACTTTTGAAAACTAATAAAGACTAAATATATAATCCAGAAATTAGCTGTAAGACAGCTATATTTTTGCTGTCTTGAGTCAGGAATCAACCAATATTCACCCCCTTAATTCCTTTCTTTACTTCCGATAGTCTTCAACGCCCAATAGTTTCCTCATTTCAATTAACTTAATTCCATAATAATGCTTTAGTTAAGATATTTGGGATGATCAACTTCAAACGATAACTTTGAGCCAGGGACTCTTTCGGAGCAGTCCCAATTGGGATAGGGGTAAGGGTTGTGTCCATCCTTCCCCCCCAGCCCGTACTGAAAAGTGTGAATATACTGGGTAAGTTTGTTTGTTTGTTTATTTAGTTAAGATATCAGCCTTTTGTTTATCGCCACTGACGTGCTCAACTATCACTAGCCATTTTCAACACATTCACTAATGAAGTGGTACTTTTGTTTATCGCCACTGTTGAATTGTTATTTATTCAACAGTTTTCCCAACATTTCTTCGATTAAACCCTTCAGCCAAAGCGCCAGACAGGTTGCAGCAATTGCTGCCATGAATTCAACTTCACACAATGACAAAGCTACCGTGTTTTGCTTTTGACTACACCATGCTAAGGACCACCCCCTAATAAAACACCATTCCCGTTGTGCTCTTCCCATCAACTAGATCAGTGGCATGGGAGCTGTCACTATAACCCAACAGCCTTCTATCTCCGTTTCTTTTGTATCAAATACCATAATTTATAGTACCTTTTATGAAGCTTAAAACTTGTTTTACTGTTTGCAAATGTGACATTGTGACTCCATGAAGCTACTAGCTACCCCAATTGAGAACTTTGCATCAGGTTGTGAGATAGGTACTGAAGTCGTCTGATCAATCTTCGGTATTTTGTTGCATTAACACGTTCGGTCTTTTCCTCTGTTAGTCACAATGCTGTGTCCATAGGAAACTTTGTTGGATTAGCTTCCCACATGTTTGCATCCTTGAGCACTTTGATTGCATATGCTGATTGCTTCCGAAAATTTTCAGCACCGTCTTGTAGAGTTGTATCACCTCAATTCCCAAGTACTAGTAGTAGTTTAAAAGACCCAGATCGCTCATGTCAAACTGCCCTTTCATTTTTTTCTTTGAATCAGATTATGACACCCGCATTTGTGTCAGCAATGATCACGTCATCTACATAGTCATATAGACATCAATTATCAAAGTTCCCTACATTTTTTACCTGTTTGTAAACTGCATGTTCTCATGGACACTTGTTGAAACTAAGCTAAAAGCTTCGAGTTACAGGACCTTGGTGCTTGTTTTAGTACGTATAAGGCCTTATTCAACTTATAAACATAATGCTCCTTCCCCCGTACTTTGTATCCTTATGGCTGGTGCACAAAAACTACTTATTTCAAGTCACCATATAAGAAAGCAATCTTGATGTCAAGATGATGAACTTCCAAAGCATTTTGAGGGGATAAGGCTAATATTAGTTGGACCGTCTCCATCCTTGTCACCAGTGCGAACACCTCCTCACAATCAATGCCGTGTTTTTACATACCCTTTTGCCACTAATCTTGCCTTGTAATGGGTGATCCCCCCTTTTGCATCTCTTATGATCTTATAGACCCATTTATACCAATGGGTGTTAGCCCTTTTGGGAGGTGCTATCAACTTCCATATTTCGTTTCGTTCAATTGACTCTAGTTCTTCTTTCATGGCTCTCCTCCAATTTCGTCATCCTTGCCTTCTTTATAGTTGACAAATCTTCATTCAGCAACAGAAGTCATTCGAAGGGAACTTTATGAGGGAGTAACGTATTTATGTGTACACTATCAAGAGGACAAATTTCCTTATTGGCGTGTCATTATATTTTGATCTTGGAATCGAACTTGAACCTGCTTGAAAAACCTTGAGCCTTCAAACAGTCCTGGGACTGTTTTCACTGTTTATTAGGCTAGACGAAGGATTAAAATGTGAACTAGAAGTACTTTGTGAGCCGTATATACTTGGGTCGATCGATTTGTTTGCTTCTGCTATTGGGTCTTTGCTTTGACTGAGTGAAGGATTAACATGATCAAAATTGGGTGAGCTCTCATATGTGGATTGAGCTTCATTTTGGACCTGGAGTTCAATCCAATCCTCTTTTTCTTCTATCTTGAGATCATTCAACCAATCCCATGGCTTGTTTTCTTCAATTTGAACGTCACGGCTTACAACAACTTTCTTGCTTTGTGGATTTAACACCGATAGGCTTTGCTTGTTGACTCACTTCCAAGATATACCATAGGGTCCAACTTTGTTAGTTTAACTGATGGTATATCAATGTAAGAAATACATCCAAACATCTCTAAGTGATCCAAGTTTGGCTTGTAGCCTTTCCATGCTTCATATGAGGTCCAAGTCTCTACTGCCTTTGTGGATTGTAACACCGATAGGCTTTGCTTGTCGACTCACTTCCAAGATATACCATAGGGTCCAACTTTGTTAGTTTAACTGATGGTATATCAATGTAAGAAATACATCCAAACATCTCTAAGTGATCCAAGTTTGGCTTGTAACCTTTCCATGCTTCATATGGAGTCCAAGTCTCTAATGCCTTTGTTGGTGACATGTTCAAGACATACATTGCATGTCTTACTCTCCCCACAACCAATGAGACAACTTCATGGTCTTTAACATTGCTCTTGTGGTTATGAGAATGGTCTGATTTCAGCGTTCAATCACATTGTTTAGTTGTGGCATGTATCATGCAATTAAGAACTGATTCACCTAGTCCTCATTACAAAGCTGCTCAAAGTTTGTGGAAACAAACTCAACCTTGCGATCGAATCTAAGAGACTTCACTTTGTGCCCATTTTCCAATTCAACAACCTTCTTGAATTGTTTGAACACCTCAAAAGTTTGATCCTTTAACTTGAGCATTTTCACCCACATAAACCTGCTAAAAGCATCAACAAGTAGAAGGAAGTACATGTTCGTGATCGTGTGCTTGGTGTGATAGGGCCTCACAGGTCAGGATGTATTAATTCAAGTGGTTGCTTAGCCTGATACATTGTTTTCTTCGGAAATGGTCTTCGATGTTGTTTCCCAGCCAAGCAAGCTTCACACAATTTTGAGTTGTGGTTGACCATTTCTACTCCATGTGCCATCCTCTCTCCTATTAATCTTTTTATAGCAACAAATTTTGATGACCAAGACGTGAATGCCAAAGCCATGCAGTCTTGTCCATCTTAGCAAGTAAACAAGTTGGTGATGCTATTTTAAGCTTTATTATACAAAGCTTGTTTTGAGGCATGCTTACCTTCAACAATCCATTTCCTTTGATTTCTACTGTCGACCCATCTCCAAACCGCACTCGACTCACGGTTTTTTCATCAAGTTCACTGAAATAATCTCAATATCTGGTCATGCGGTAACTTGCTCCATTGTTCAAGTACCACAAACTTTCTTCTTTGTTATCTTGAGCATACTAACTAGGAAATACCTTTTCTTCATTTAGCTTGACAACTTCCTGTGTGCATGATGCCATCACAATAGTAGGCGCTTCATCCTCTTGATAAATTAACTTTTGCTTCAGCTCGTCGGTGGCCTGAAGCAATCTGCTTAAATATTACCAATTTTGTCACAATTGAAGCACTTTGTTCCTTGTCTTTTCTGCCTAGCAAGCTTAACTTTGCCAGGTTCCTCATCCTCGACCATTAAACCTGACCCGACCCATTCCACGTCCATGGTGGTCATTTGAACTTGATTCACGACCTTTATCTGCATGTTTATGCCCCGGCTTATGTCTTCTTGCCTCTCAGCTTTCGTAAACAGTAGTTGACCAGAAATGATCCTGTTTTGTTCATGGGGTTTAACCCGCTATTCGTATGCTTTGAGTCGGCCTATGGCTTCCCAAAATGACATCGTGTCCAAGTCTGAATATTGCTCAATTGAAGCAACAATCGGTTGGAGTCGGTCAGGAGCCGAGTTTAGAAGTTTCTTTACCTAAACTTCTCCTAAAATTGATCCAAGTGCACGATACTTGGATGTGATTGCGCCGATTTTGCTTGCAAAGTCATCCACGTTCTTGTTCTTTTTCATACTTAGCAATTTAAACTCTTGATTTAAGGTTTGAATCCTGGCCTTTTGAACCTGGTTGGCTCCAAGAAATCGTGCCTTGAGGGCAACCCAAACCTCCATAGCTTCCTTGTGCTTTGCGACTTGCAACAAGATGTATTCAGGCAATGCTAGGAAGATAAAGGCCCTTGCCTTTTTTTAATCTTGAAGTCCATGTTCGTCTCATCCAGTGGTTCTATGGCATCCCAAATACCTTGGGCATCCATGAAAGATTCCATCTTGATTGCGCTAGCTGTATAGTTTGTTGCAGCAAGCAAAGGGCAATGATAGGTTGTCAAGCGTCTATCTCTAACCGAAATAATAATAGCATTACTTCGGTTCACTCCATTATCACCCATGGTAGTGATCGACTGTGATCAGAATACTTAGGAGCTGGTTGTTGATGAACCGGTAAAAACCTTCGACCTGTGAGAACTAGTACCTGGTTGGATCTTTTTAAGCAAGGCTCTGATACCAATGGTTAGACAAACAATTTGCCCACACACAAAATTAAGGAAATTAGTCGGCAGGATTTATTGATAACTCAAGAATAAGAAGCCAGAAGAATAAATTTCAATACAATGCAAGAGAACCTACCACCTTTTTATAATGGAAAACAGCTTTGGAAAAACTAATCAAACCAAAAATACTAGTAATACTTAAGGAAAGTAATGAAGACTAAATCAATCATCATAACAGAAGAAATTAGCTGTAAGACAGCTGTATTTTTGCTGTCTTGAGCCATAATTAACCAACAGTCTTAATCTGATTTTGGGAAAAGCATGTATTATTGAATGGAAATCAGTTGATACAATTCGTTTCAAAATATAGTTGCTAGAGCCGAGCAAGTATTTGCAGTGCCTACTGAGTAACTGTGTAAACATAAAAAAAAAAATATTACTAAATACAAGCTTCATTTTATAGTTTATTTACTCAATATTTTCTTCGTTAATTGAGAAAATCACTGTATGACAGATGCAAGTATATTTGAAGGGCTTCTCATAAAAAATAAAATGAAAAGAAAATGCTAGTAGTAATTAAATGGTGATACCTTGGGGGGCCTTCTGATGAGATACATGATTGTTTTGCAATTGAGTAAGAAAGTATTTTCATTATAGGAAAATGAGTTCTTCTCTCCTTCTGGTGTACCGATTTGTTTGTCATAACCAGCTTCATTAAAATAGGGTTTGGAATTGAGCACAAGCCCCTGAAGTGAAACCAGGACCTGAAGAATGCTTGATGATGATGGATCCCAAACTTCATTGCCCCTTCCGGTCCATGTATTCAACAGACTAAGGCATACCTTTCCCTCCTCATATAAATTAGGATTTATTCTCCAACCTCCAGAATGATAATATGCTGACTGCATGCATCCATCATTATCACAATCAATTATATTAACCAACCACAGACCACTCTTTTATTTAAAAACCTGGTTTGCAAGTTATCAATAAAAAAATCTAGATAAAACTGTAATCACAGATGGAAAAATAAAACCAAAATAAAGTTAACCATTTGAAACCATAGAGGCAAATTCAAGCTTGGCTCAATTCTGGTTATGTTCCGTCTCAAATAGAAATTATTTAATATAAAAAAGCAAACAAGAAGCACGTCAAAAGCTGACTAGGGTATACTTACAAGAAAAACAAACCTCATAAACCAATTTCCTCAGAGAAAAGATTCTTATTAAAATTATAAACATTTTGTGTTTGTATCACACACTAAATATTTACAAAAAAAAAAAGTACACATTTTGGACAAAAAGTGTTCTAGGTCAAAATAACCCGACCTGCTTGTTATCCAACCGCCCTTCACCCACACATATCCACAATTGTCCAAACCCATTCATTCTTGCAAGCTATAACCAATTATCTTTTAGCATATTCACAAAAAAACTTGGTTAGCTTGCAATGAAAACACAAGTGCATTGATTCAGAAAGCCAGCCACATTAAGAAGCGGGTCAAAAAGCCTCCTAGGGTATACTTACAAGGAGATAAGCCTCCTTAACAAATTTCCTTAGAGAAAAGGTTCTTATTAAATTATAATCATTTTGTATTTGTATTAAAAAACTAACAAGAAGTGTGTCAAAAACTGCCTAGGGTATACTTACAAGGAAAAAAAGTAAAAAACCTCCGAAACTAATTTCCTCATAGAAAAGATTCTTTCTAAAATTATGAACGTTTTGTATTTGTGTCACACACTAAATATTTACAAAAAAGAGCACATATTTTGGACAAAAAGTGTTCTGGGTCAAAATAACCCGACCTGTTTAGACCCGTTATCCAACCAGGCCTTCACCCACCCAAATCTACACTTGTCCAAAACCATTATTTTTGCAAGCTATAACCAATTATCTTATAGCATATTCATACAAAAAATGGTTAGCTTGAATGAAAACACAAGTGCATTGGTTCAGAAAGCCAGCCCCACTAATAATATATTAAAAAAGAGAGAAAATTTCTTACTGGTGGAACATCAGGGTATTCTGGAGGAAGATGAAAGTCAAAGAAGAAAAGGCCATCTTGATAAGGTGTTCCATATGCTCCTACTATTACAGCCCTCAACAGATCCATTCTATTCTCATAAACTCTAACATAAATTCCATCTGTCCAGATTTTTATTTATTTTTAAAATATTTAACTAGCTGGGATCTCTAAATCGGTAATGAACATGTAATATTAACTGAGAACATACCCGGTAAGTTCTTTTTGAGGATGTTCCAATCTTGTTGGACTTTCTTAAGCCATCTCCTACCAGCACTGTTCTGCAATTAATCAATTTTCTCAGCATGTGCTAATTAATAATTTGGACAAAAACCCACATATCTTTGAAAGTAACTGCATCAACGAAGCTCATGTTCAGGAAAAATAATCACATGGATATAACAGAGTACCAAAGCTTTTATTTAGGCGTCTCCCCAAAGCATGCTTGTGTATTCTTAATGTGTTGTTACTTATTTAATTTGGAAATCGAACAGATAAAGATAAGATAAAAAGGAAGCCAACATAACCCTGGTTTTAGTTATACATCAAATAAGCAACCAGCTATACACTGTAACCAATACCTAACATCCGAAGAAAGCATTGACTGAAAGATTCAAAAGTACACATTATAAAACACAACTCACCTGTACATTGGCACCAAAATAATAATGATCAAGAGGATCTTTTACAATATCAAATCCTTTAAATCTGGAATTGTCAACCTCAGATCTTGAAGATTCATTTGATATCTCTGAAGGTGCATCCAATAAATTTGATTCCTCGACAGTTCCATTGTCTACTTTTAGATCATAAATTGGTGTTTCAAGCGCACTGGAAACAACAGAACTGTTCCTTTCAGACAAATTATCAGGTGATACTTCATTATTGCTGTCAGAATTTACACTTGAATCATCTGTATTTCTTTGACCCCTAGAGAAAATTCCACTGGCAAATCTTTTCATGAACCCTAGGGCAGCAAGGGTTTTAGAAAGTGCACCATTTGTTTGGACATTTTCAGTTGTATGCTCCTCCCCATCAAGACTGATGTCAGAGGCATTTTGCATCCCAAGATCCTGAAGAGAAATATTCTTATATTTTTAATAGACAAAAATTAATTAAATGAAGACAAAACTTGTATGTAAAAGCTATAGAAAAAAGTAACCAGCCAAACAAAGATGTGATTAGATAAATGAAACAAATCGCATTACAAATATAAACATTTAAATAAAAAAACAGACCTCTAGTGCCTTGTGAAGGTTATCCATTTCAGCATCCTCAACTGTTTCCCAACTTGCTGCATCATCACTTACTTCACTTCCACCACCAACTGAATCATCATCCTCATCATCACGACCAACAACATATATTGCTTGTGGACCAACCTGATACAAACAAAAGATCATATGAACTAAGAAAAGATATAAAGAAAAAATTATTATAGGAAAGTCAAAGGAAAATTACATATGATGTTACTAGGATAATTAGGTTCATAATTTTGCTTTGTTTGTTGGAATAAGTGCTTAACTTTCTTTTACTGTTTCCTATTTTAATTAGGTTACACTCTAAAACGTTGCAGTGCCGTCCCATGTTATAGCTTTGTTTGCTCATGACCGGTCCCTCCTCAAGGCACATGTCATCTCAACTTTCAAGCACTCTCCTTGTCACCGTTACCTAGATCACTTAATATACTACTTACTCTAATTGTTCCTTAAATCAAATTAACTTGCCATTGATGTGAACAATTACACTAAATTTTTAGATCGCAAAGCGATCCGGCCTCTGCACAAAGAGGGAGCTACATGAAGCATCAGGTACACCCTTTCTCTTGTTCTAATCTTGGAAGATGGGTACATGTTTGCTTTTAA
The DNA here is from genome assembly GCA_009363875.1 of Mikania micrantha. Taxonomy (NCBI): domain Eukaryota; kingdom Viridiplantae; phylum Streptophyta; class Magnoliopsida; order Asterales; family Asteraceae; genus Mikania; species Mikania micrantha. The sequence continues at coordinate 41,876,096 of CM018694.1, read as the reverse complement.
TTTGGATGTCTTCCAAGATAAAGCAAATAATAAAATCAAAAAATTGTCTCACCTGGAAAATATAATCCATTACATGTAAGCTTAAAGGAAAATGGGTTGAAAGTTGCCAAAGCCCGAAATTCTAGGTATAATGTACACAATGCCATAGATTGTTTTAAATATTTACGTTGTTATTGTTATAATATTATCCTTGTGAATCAGAATAGATGCATAATTTTAAAAGATGAGCAAGAAAATGTTTGTGGGTCAATCCAATCCATCCAGATCATCAAAGCATGCATACCATTGATACCATCCCGTCAGCCCAAGTCACTTCAATATCACCATTTCTGAGTCCTGTTATATTTCCAACCCAAGAGAGGTCTGAAAAGTTGGTACAGCCTGCAGCATCTCCTTTGACCTCATTCCCATCAGTCAAATCTGTCACATCAGCAGGTGCCTGTGAACCTCCAGAAACTGACGGCAACCGAACAACTACATCCCCATAACAATAATCATAGTCTTGGTGGCCTTCAAGCTCATAAACACTTACAATTTCCTCCTTATCAAATTCCTTAGGATCTTCTGCTCTAGTAACTGACTTTAACCACCTCACACAAGCCGTCCGTTCTTTTGCATCAACACTTTTCACAACCCCCACACGGCTGATGTCACCACTATCATCATCATCATTTCCATCATTAGATTTTTCAACGACATATTGTTCAGACACAAATTCATGATCACCAGGGTTTTCAATTGGTATTAAAGAGATTGAATCCAATCCACATTGTATATTCCCATCTTGCCATGCTACATCAACTCTTGTTTTGATATTAATTATTTGAAGGGCTTTTTCAAAATGTTCCTCTTTTTTTCGTGACCTTTTATCCCTCTTAACAACTTTCCTGAATTTTTTCCTGTGTAAAGGCCAAGTTTCATGAACTGGACCTTTTGAACCCGTCAACGAGCTACTGCATGAATTGTGTTCAACAGAAAAGCCAGATTTCTTGGAGGATTCCTCCTCAGGATTCACTTCTGAATCACTCTCAGACTTATCTAATGCACTCTTACCAGGAGAAACTGTTGATAATGGTTTGGGTGATGGAAGAAGACACCAATCACCAAGTTGCCAATTTGCATGAGAAAAACACGCGAGTAATCTTAAATTTTTAGGGTTTTGCTCTTCAGATGGTGTTATGGAGGAATCAGGCCCATAACCTGCAGATGCTACCCAGTAAACAAAAGCTGAACCCGCTGTAACATTTGTTACAGTTCCTTCTAATCTTGAAGCTTTCCACAGGCCTGACAGCCACCTAGAATTCTTGAAAACAGATGAAGAGCTTGCTTTAACCCTTTGACCCGGATAATAAGGATAATGTGCATCTTCTATAAAATTCTTCCCAACTGGTTTAAGACGTAACGGGTCAGCTTTCATGACCTTACAAACAGAACCATCATCAAACATAACCGTCACATTATCTAATAAATCATCGATTCTTCCTAGCCAAGGGCCAAAAACTACGTAATCACCCACTTGAAAATCCCTAACGCGCTTTAAATCTTTAGAAGATATATTATTTATTAATTTTCCCTCTATGGTAGATAAATCAACAGTTATATTGACATCAACCACAACACCCACTTGCCCGGTTGCGTTACAAGCAGCAGCAACATAATCTCCATGCAAAAAACCTCGGTCAACCACGATGACATCATCACGACTTTGGGTTGTCTCTGATTCATCCATCCAAAGCACTTTAACATGGTCAGCTGGAAGTGGGATGCTTTCATCATCATTATCATCGTCGTCATCGTCATCATCATCATCATTATCCGTATTTTCAGTGACAGTTTCATGTAAATCTTTGTTATTTTCCTCATTGGGACCTGGCACTTCAACATCTTCATCTTCATCATCTTCACTGCTGCTATCTGAGTCAGAATCACCTGCAACTTCAGTTACTATCCCTGTCTTCCCCTCAGTTTTGCTTGTTACAACATCTTGTCTGTAAATATGTGATGATGCCTCTAGACATCTGTCATTCTCCTCTATCTTGACCATGGAGCCTTCATTTGGATCATGATTATGTTTGGTATTTTCACTTGCATCACAATCCAGCTTGGATTCCATCTGAAAGTCAGAAAAGAAAAGACATAAAATACTAAACAATAACTTTAAAAACTGGATTTATGTTGCTATACCCAATCATTCTCTTGAAATATTAGTTCAAAATTAGATGGGTAACAGATAAAGTGATGGCCTATACATCAATAACAAATGATATCTGATTGAGCCAGATTTGTCGATCAATGTTGTGTTACATTTAATGCTTTTTTGTGTAGTTTTTGTTATTCAATTGGTGAACATATATCAGAAAAGCACCTTTATTCCTACCATTCACTAGTACATAAAAATAAATATATAAAACCATTGAGATAATTTACATTCATTCCCATTGTAAATTTATCAAGCAAATCAAGCATCACCAAACCATAACTCAATCAACATTGACGCCATTAGTAAGAATAACTTCAAATACAAACTAAAATAGTTTAAAACCATCAAAAAAATAGGGTAACAGAAATTATAGAGTTTCAAAACAAATAAGGGTAACTCCAATGGAACGAAATGCAATGATATATGAATAGAATGCAAAAGAATCAAATCCAAACAGCACCCAACAACAATTACCTTCAATTTGGGCAATCAGACGAATATCAGATTTCGGGTTGCTAAAGCCAGAATGGATATTCAGATTATAAATCCTACAAAATCAGCAATGGAATCACATAGTGAGTAATATATAAACAACGAAAAGCAGCTCAAGAACATACGCAAGAAATCGATCGTCTCAGTAGAACAAGAAATCAACTACAGAAACACAAATTATATTAAATTAAAATTTTGTACAAAAAGTGGGTAGAAGATGAAGAAACCATCGATGGACAATCGCGTGAGGTAATTGATATCAACAAGCATTCTATTCCCTTGAACGCAACGAATCTTATCAAGAAGTTTTGGAATGATGATAAAGAATCTGCACCTACGGAAGTAATTGTGTTGATTTCGCGTTGATTTCACGAACAGGTGATGAAAATTTTGTATAGACCACCAGACCGTCGAAGAAGCTGAAGAAATGTGGCGAGGGTATACAGACTTGTGTATCAACAAGGTTGAGTCGTGTCTTGGCTTGTTTTATTTTTCGTTTAGTTTTTCTTTTTTCTTTTTTTTTTTTTTAAATAAAGTTTCAGTTTCACTTTATCTAGGTTTTTCCCCGTCGCAACGGCGAGTTATCACAGTACACTTCTAATAATAGGTATTATAAATCATTCGTAAAAACATAAGTTACATAACAAAATTAAATCTCTCATCACTAACTCTAAGCTAATTTCTCATTAAAAAATAAAATAATACAAAATCCATAAAAATATGTTACGAAAATATAAGAAAAAATTAATCACATAATCCTTCTCACCGGCAAGTCAGTGTTTTCAGAACCGGACCGGACGTTGAACCGGACGTCTTACTGGTTACTGGTCGGACCGGTTGGACCGGATTCACGAACCGGGCGACATAATAAATATATAAAAAATTTCAAAAAAATTATATAATTATAATCAAATTTAAACAAACATAATTATTATTCACACAAACATAATCATTTTTTAAAAAAATATAAGGTTTGATTGTAATGTTATATTTTTTGGATTTTAGTTTAAAAAAAAACATGTTTCTCATTCCACATAGGTTCACATCTCTTTCTCTTCCTAACTTCTCATCCCACATTGGTGAAAGTACAATAAAAACCTTTATCATCTCCCAATAAAAAGAACAGAGAAATGCACCATTTGTATGAAAAATCTACCATTTCAACCACTTGTTTGGTTTTAATGGTTTACTAGGTTAGTACCCCATGTATTACACGGGTAGAATAAAAAAAGTATGATAAATAATTAGCAATTAAAATTTAAATACTATAAGATGATATTTTGGCATGTGATTAATTTTAAATATTTAATACTTTAAGTAATAAAACAATTATATGTTTTATTTAAATACTAAGTTTTTTAAAATTTGTTTCTTTAAACATGTCATTTTGAAAAACTGTTTTTGAAATTTTATATTTTATAATAATTTGATTTTTTTAAATATTTTTTTAATATCAATATATTTTTAATACATGAAATTTTTTTTTAATTTTAAAATATATAAAAGTATATTTAATATTTAATATAAGATGTATTTAATAGGAGAGAGACGGCAAAATAAAGTTGATGTGCTATACGAAGTTGACATGCGTCCATAAAAACTTTCATTTATTATAATAGATATATTTGTTAAATCGTTAATTTTTCTCCTATTATAATATTATATTGATTGAATAAATATAAGTTTTTGAGTTTCTAATTTTATATTTTATTATTATTTTACTTTCGTTTAATTTTTTTACAATTGATACTTTTATATTTTAACTTTACTTTTCATTTATTTATAAGTTGACAATTTTATTATTTTTAACATAATTTTCATTTTACATTATTTAATAAGATGAAAACATTAATTGAAGAAAGATAGGCGGGAAATCTAGAAGTTGACTTAACCAGAGATTGACATGTGGCATAAGAAAACTTTTATTTATTATAATAGATAGATTTTTTAGATTTTTGTTAAAAACTAAAACCGGTTGGACCAGTGGCCCGGTTCCCGGATGAGCCGGCCGGTTCTCTTTCAAGCGATTCAACAGCTTATTTTGGGCTGGTTCCCGATCTGGCCGGCCGGTCCAGTCCGGTTCAAACAACATTGCCGTCAACCAATTGGTTGAATTAAAAAAAAACAAATCTTCAAGCAAACATCGATTTTCTATAAGAACAAATAAATCATCGTTACCTCTTTCGAACACCATCGAAACCCTAGAAAGAACCATGTATTTACTCTCTATATATATATATATATTTAGTATTCATACTATTTAATAATAATTTTATCTATACTACTACATAATACATATAGGGAAGACACAATAGTCTTTTACCAAAAACTCATAAAATTATGAGTTTTACAACTCTTAGAACATAAAGTACAACAAACAAAGCTTTAAGAACCGTAAACTTAATGGTTTTATTTTATTTTTTAGTTTGTCCCACATTGATACATTTAAAAAATAAAGTGTCATATAATACTATAAAAGAAAACTCTCTCAAATCAAATAAATTACTTTTTGACACTTTTGTTATATCATATTTGGTATTTTAAATTGTGAATTTTATCATGATAAATTTTTTAGTTAAAAGAGTTGATTTGAAAAAAATTAGGTGGTTTAAGCTTTTTATGAGCCTAAATCAGTAGCCTAATGCATCACGCGGGCATTTCACTAGTGTGTGTATGTGTGTGTATATATATGAGTAAATTACTGATTGTGTCCTTTAAAAATGTAGCAACTTGCTGGTTTCGTCCTTTAAATTCAAAAATTACTAGGGACATCCTTATTTTGAAATTTTTGCACTAGTTATGTCCTTTGTCACTAACCCCGTTAAATGGTTCCGTTAAAAATCACATGCCCATGTCACGTGATGTGTAAAATCGTCATTTTTGCCCCTGCTCCTTCCAATATCAAACATTTAACCCTTAATTAGGGTTTGAGGAACCAAAAGCTCAGACAGCAGGTGGATAGGAGGAGTAGCTAGGGGTGTTGATTTTGGGGAAAAATCAAGTGAAGTTCAATCAAAGGAAATTCAAAGTGAAAATCAAAGTGAAGTTCCAATCAACAGAAGTAGCCAGGGGTGTTCACTCCGCTAACCCCCTCGCTCGCCGGCACGAGCGGTTTCCGGTGGCTCCATTTTATGATGTCACCGTTGAGCCGACGAAGATCGGTGGCGAAGGTGAGAACAACGACGATCATTACCTAATGGATTTTGATGATAATATTGCCAAAACTGAAGATCTGGAAGCGAAGGCTGCCTCATGGTTACCTCAAAATCCGAATCTGAACGAAGGGGACTCTGTCACTCCCCCACCTCTTGTCACCTGTGATGATGTCACTATATACTCTGATATGGTTGCGGAAGCATAGTGGTGATGTCTCAGAGATGAGGTGTGACTTACTTGAACCGATATCACAGCACACAGATTCACTTAAAATAAATATATTACAAGGGTTTCGTAAATACATCAACATCACAGTTTAGTTTAGTACACAATCTAATATCCCTTAATTACAAAAGTGTGATGTGCATCCTCACCGTGTTGTCACTGTTGCCCTGCAAAATGTTGAATTTAAAACGTCAGCACAGAGCTGGTGAGTTCGATAGTTTATTTAAAACAATATGATATGATAAGCACGTTCTCAAAAGTTCAGTTACGGATAACCATGGGACCCGTATCTAGTTCCTTTCGGACAGTTGTACGTTCATGAAGATACTACCTGTCGGTAAATATCTTAGTGCCTCATGATCTTAATGTCTATCACTAACATTAAGAAAGTGTTTTGGAAACAGGTACCAAACATTCACACAAGAGGAGATGCAATCCTCCCAGCAAATGGGTTGTCAGCCAATAGTACTATCAATGATTCCTGTTCGGCCCCACATGGGTTCACTAGATACAGTTCAAGAGATGAGGACTTTTGATACTATGATAAAGATGCTAACGGAAAAATCCCATGAAATCAAACAAAAATCACATGAAATCACACAGATATCAGTGATGCATATCATATGTTGAGAAATAGTCAGCAGAGTTACCCCGATGTTTATAAAACATTAAAAAGAAAAGGGGTTGTACGAAACTCACCTGATTATTTAGTGTTAGCAGAATATCTCCCAACTGATAATAAAGGGTGATTCTGCATTTAGTTATTTTTAATGAATTATTTATGTTCTAGTTTACTGATTAGATCTTTCTGAACGTTCAATGTCAAAGACATTGCTTTGTAAATCATCAAACCGATATTAAGTATTTAATTGCTTAATTTAGTATTATATCATACAATGTATGATAATGTAGGAACCTACATTGCGTTAGATTCCAAATACAAGGTTGATGACATTCTTGATTAATCAGAATAATCCCAGATTAACCAAATAGTTAATGTTGTTGATTATGATACTGTAACAGTTTCTAGATAATTTAATGGCTTAGGAATGATCAATCCTTGTTATTGATTACCCAATTATCATGAAATATCTCAATGTAGCATCAGAATAGGTGTAATAACCATGTTTAACATACTAATCTGACTGTTATCATAAACATCAGATAATCGTTCCAATGAGTATGTTAATGGTTGTGATTAGTTTGAAACACTTGGATTTAACCTTGCATTTCAAGGATTAACCCAACTAATCACCTACATTGTTATAATCAAATGGATTAAACCATTATAATCATGGGTATGGTTTCATGCAAACCGGGCATTACAACGTATCAAAACAAGGATTTAACCGTTAAAACTTCGTGTTCTTTGTTTATAATCAATCCTAGCCATCATCTAGGCAATAATCAACAATCCTAACTATGTCATTACGTTCAAAATCAAGATCTAATCAATCAAAATCAAACCAGAAAGTTTAAACGGATCATTACCTAATCTGACGGATTTCGGACTTCAAAACAACGATCAGAACTCGTATAGATAATCCCTGGTACGATCCACAGCTTCTGTTGGCTTGAAATTGGTATTTTGATGCTCAAAATGTCGTCTGCTATGATTTTGGTTCGAAGGAGTTCGAGAAAGTTAATAAAAATGGTTTCTGCATGAAGATCTGATAAAAGGATCAGATTTCTCCACCGCCTCACCCGTCGCGTACCGCTGCGGGAGGCCAATTTGGGTTTCGCGTACTGCGAAGCTTTTCGGGAATTTTTAGATATTTTACATTCATCGCGTACCGCAGAGGACCCTCAAGCCCACCTCCGCGTACCGCGACGATCCCATTCGACCAATACTTAGAAATTTTTCTTCGTTTTTCGATTTCGGGCAATCCAGGACTCCGTTTTGCACACGGTTTTCGCCCACGTTCATCATTTCTTGCCTATTATCATTCTGTAACAATTACAATCATTCAATCAACGTGGATTTCTAGAACGATCAAATGTGCTTACATCATTGATGACGTAATTCTCGTATGCAATTGTCACAGTCTCCTCCTGTTAGAGAAATTTCGTCCCGAAATTTAGTGAAGAATTACATTATGACAATCGTTTATGAGAATAGATGTGGGTACTTTGATTTCATTTTATCTTCACGTTCCCAAGTATATTCGGGTCCACGTTGCGAGTTCCATCGCACTTTAACGATTGGTATGCGACTACGTTTCAGCACTTTCATTTCTCGATCCATTACCTCTACTAGTTCTTCACTGAACTGAAGTTTTTCATCAATATGAATTTCTTCTAGAGGTACGATCAATGATACATCAGTAAGGCACTTCTTCATATTGGATACATGAAAAACATCGTGAATGTTACTAAGTTCAGGAGGTAATTCAAGTCTGTAGGCTACTGATCCAATTCGTTCAAGAATTTTGAATGGCCCTACAAATCTTGGTGAAAGTTTACCTCTCTTTCCGAATCTGAAAATGCCTTTCCTAGGTGATACTTTCAACATAACCCGATCACCTACTTGGAATTCTAACGGTCTACGACGATTATCAGCATAACTCTTTTGACGATCGCGAGCAGCATTAATTCGTTCCTGTATGAGTGCGATCTTATCAGTTGTTTCCTGAATGAATTCTGGGCCTATGATTTGACTTTCACCGACCTCTGACCAACAGATAGGTGATCTACACTTGCGTCCATAAAGTGCTTCAAATGGAGCGCATTGAATTCTAGTATGGTAGCTGTTATTGTATGAAAATTCAACAAGTGAAAGATGAATATCCCAGCTACCTCCAAAATCAATCACACAGCTTCTGAGCATGTCTTCAAGAGTTTGATTTGTTCGTTCAGTCTGTCCGTCGGTTTGTGGATGATAAGCTGTGCTCATATTGATTTGTGTGCCCAGAGCATTCTGAAGAGTTTGCCAAAATCGTGACATAAATCGACTATCTCTGTCAGAAATGATAGAGATCGGTACTCCATGTCGAGATACAATTTCATTAACATAGAGTTTAGCGAGTCGATCCATAGAATAATCCTCTCGGATGGGTAAGAAATGCGCAGATTTAGTAAGGCGATCAACGATAACCCATATAGAGTCATGATTACGTGATGTTCTGGGTAATTTAGTGATGAAATCCATAGAGATCTGATCCCATTTCCACATGGGAATCTCAGGTTGTTGTAATAACCCAGAAGGTCGTTGATGTTCAGCCTTAACTTTGAGACATGTTAAACATTGATCCACGTATTCAGCTATTTGCTTCTTCATCCCAGGCCACCAGTAAAAATCTTTAAGATCTTTATACATTTTATCAGCACCTGGATGAATAGAATACCTGGATTTGTGCGCCTCATCCAAGATAACTGTTCGAGAGTTACCGAATAAAGGAACCCACATTCGGTCTTTGAAATACAACAGTCCATCGTCTTTGGTATCGAGTTTCTTATCTAATCCCCTCAGTCCCTCAGCAGAATAGTTTGAGGCTTGTAAGGCTTGTTGCTGAGCTTCTTTGATCTGAGGAATTAGACTGGTTTGAATAGTCATACCTAACGCTTTTACACGTAAAGGCTTGACTCGTTCCTTGCGACTTAAAGCATCAGCTACGACATTTGCTTTGCCTGGATGATAACGGATCTCACAGTCGTAATCGTTCAATAGTTCAACCCAACGCCTTTGTCGCATATTCAGCATTTTCTGATCTAGAATATGTTGGAGACTTTTATGATCAGTGTATATCATACACTTGATTCCGTATAGATAATGTCTCCAGATCTTGAGTGCAAACACCACTACACCAAGTTCTAGATCGTGAGTGGTATAGTTCTTCTCGTGTACCTTCAATTGTCGAGAAGCGTAGGCAATCACTTTATCGTTTTGCATTAACACACACCCTAGACCTTGACGAGAAGCATCACAATATACTGTGAAATTATCAGCACCTTCCGGTAATGTCAAGATAGGTGCGTTACAGAGTTTGTGTTTCAACAGTTGGAACGCCTCCTCCTGTTGAGAATCCCATATAAACGGTTGATTTTTCTGTGTCAATGTGGTCAGTGGCAAGGCTATCTTTGAAAAGTTCTTGATAAACCGGCGATAATAACCTGCCAACCCCAAAAATTGACGTATTTCAGTCGGGGTTCGTGGGGTCTCCCACTGTTTCACCGCTTGAATCTTACTGGGATCCACTTGAATACCATTTTGATTCACTACATGACCAAGAAATTGAACTTCTCGTAACCAGAACTCACACTTGGAGTACTTTGCATATAATTTTTCACGTGCCAAAAGTTCTAGGATTAATTTCAAGTGTTGAGCATGTTCTTGTTGGCTTCGAGAATAGATGAGAATATCATCAATAAACACAATCACAAATTTATCCAGATAAGGTCTACATACTCGATTCATCAGATCCATGAAAACTGCTGGTGCATTTGTTAATCCAAACGACATTACTAGAAATTCATAATGCCCATACCGAGTTCGGAATGCAGTTTTAGGAACATCATCTTCGTGCACTCGTAATTGATGATATCCGGATCTTAAATCAATTTTTGAAAAGTAAGTAGCGCCTTGAAGTTGATCGAACAGATCATCTATACGTGGCAATGGATAACGGTTTTTGATTGTTAGTTTATTGAGCTCCCAGTAGTCAATACACATCCTGAATGAACCATCTTTCTTTTTCACAAAAAGAATTGGTGCTCCCCAGGGTGAGAAACTAGGTCTAATAAAACCCTTGTCTAATAGTTCTTGCAATTGACCTGACAGTTCTTGCATTTCTGAGGGTGCTAAACGATAAGGAGCTTTAGCTACAGGGGCTGCACCTGGAATCAGATCAATTCGAAATTCAACTTGTCTTACTGGGGGTAATCCTAAGATATCCTCAGGAAATACTTCAGGAAAATCTTTGACTACTGGAATGTCTGTGATTTGTTTGGGTGAAGAATTGTGCTCAGTCACGTGTGCCAGAAAAGCATAACAGCCTTTCCTTAAGAATTTCTGAGCTCGCATACAAGATATAATACCAAGTTTTCTACCAGCTCGTTCTCCTTGTACTATCAGTGTATTACCGTTAGGTAATGGAATACAGATCATCTTGTTTTGACACACAACTTCCGCTTGGTTATCAGAAAGCCAGTCCATACCGACAACGACATCAAAGCTTCCAAGCTCAATAGGAAGTAAATTGATATTGAAAAGATGATCATTCAGATTCAAGGAACATCCTTGAATAACACTGTTAGTTTTGATTAACTTGCCATTAGCAAGTTCAATAACATAAGGAGTTTCTAGGTCTACCGTAGGCAATGAAATTAATGATGCAAATTCAGGAGAGATAAAGCTCTTATCTGCTCCTGTATCAAACAGAACTGATGCATATAGATTATTAAGAAGAAACGTACCAGTGACAATATTTGCATCATGTCTTGCCTCGGTCGCACCAATCTGGAAAGCTCTACCTCTAGCTTCATTTCCCGGATTAGTGTTGTTATTGTTTGGACAGTTTCTGATCAAGTGATCAGGACTCCCACATTTGTAGCATGACCGATTCGTTTGAATGATTTGTCGGGGTGCTTGATTCGGTTGGCGAGCAGGCAAGTTGCAATACTTGGTGTAGTGCCCAACTCTATTACAGTTGGCACAAGTAGGACATGGTCCAGTATGATGAAATGAACACCGAGTACATTTGGGTGCCTGTCCAGTGTAACCTTTCTTCTCAGAAATAACAGCACCAAAATTTTTCACAGTTGCCTTGCTCTGGTTGATTTCAGCTCGAGCTCTCGCCTTTGTTTTGCCAAACCACTTTCGTTTGGTACCTTTGGAAACATTAGAGGTACCGACATCACTACGGCCCACTGCCTTCTGAGTTTTTGTTACCAACATACCACTCCTTACCACCTCATCGGTAAGCTTAGTGGTTAACATAATTGCACGTTTGAGGGTTGTGGGTTCAGCTGCAGTCACCATTCCCCGAATCTGGGGAATCAAACCCTTAATGTACTTCTCGATCAATGCTGCCTCTGTAGGAAACATATCGGGAAGTAAGCAAGTAAGTTGATGGAAACGATGAGTATACGCTAAACAATCAGCCCCAATCATCGAGTGATTCCAGAATTCCTCCTGGAGCTTTTGAATCTCAGTGATGGGCAGTACTCTGATCTAATCAGAGTTTTAAATTCATTCCAGCCCATCGAGTCGATTGTAGCTGAGCCCAATGTTTTTGCCTAGGTATTCCACCAGTTCAAAGCTGATTCTTTAAAAGAACAGGCAGCATAAGACACCTTATGCTCCTCTAAACACCGGCTGATTTTAAGTTTCGTTTCCATTTCCTCGATCCACCTTAGCAATCCAGCCGCTCCTTCAGTACCAGCGAAAGTAGGACAATTACAGGAAGCAAAATACTTATAAGTATATCCCTGTCGTGGTGGATCAGGAGCAGTTGTAGTTGTGCCAGTGGTTCTATGAGTTTCCGCGTTGCCATCAGTAGCATTACGTTCGGCGTGATTGTGGTCCCCACCAGAACCCGAAGTAATATGAGGTTGATGTGGTATCAAAACACCGCAAGCAGATAGTTGTTCTCGCACAATCTGTGCTATCATTGCTTCGTTTGATTCGGATCCACCTGCACCAGCAGGTGGAACAGAGTTTACTCCCGGGTTCACGGGTGGAACAGTATTTGTTTCCAAATTCACCTGTGGATTTGGATTTGATTCAGTATCTACTAGTGGAACTTGATTCAGCTCCGGGTTAGTAATGTTCTTGATAGATTTCTTAGCCGGTCGACCTTGTTTGGGAGCCATTATTCTGCTAACAAGCAGACAAACTCAGGTCAGTTTAAGAACATTAAAAATATAACCCGTTCCATCACATAATTTCAATCATATTCAGTCACACTGAAAATTTTTATTGAAATGTGATTATAAAGAATACAGTATAACTACATGAATTTAGTCCAGACATGTTCTCGATACACACAGATCATACAGATATTTGTAGTTATACTCAGTCCTGTTAATTCAAAAACATGTTAAAATATTTTACAACTCACAGTACTACGACTTAGATATGTTATTAACCATGTTTTTGATATATGATCACTCAGGACCTTGAAACGTTGCCACATAGGACTTTGAAATGTTGTCACACAGACAATTGAAAGGTTGCCACACAGGGCTTTGATATGACGCCACGAGGGACTTTGATATGTTGCCACAAGGGACTTTGATATGTTGCCACAAGGGACTTTGATATGTTGCCACAAGGGACTTTGATATGTTGCCACAAGGGACTTTGATATGTTGCCACAAGGGACTTAGATATGTTGCCACAAGGGACTTTGATATGTTTGTCACACATGAATGTTCTCACAGCTCTTTTTCGTTATCTAGTAAATGGGTCATATAAGTTTGATATTAACACACAAGTCATACACAACACACCCATCACTCATTACACAGATAGATACACAACACAACCAGTTTATTAGCATTACCATAGTTTTATACATAAAAGTTTTGATACAACCAACAGTCATGATACCCCAAACCAACAACAAACATACCCTACATTTCACAAACTCGGGATCTGTATACACCCAAAATATCCCGTACTCACAACTACTAATCAACCTATGTCACATGATATGTATAATAAGATCACAACTACTCAGTCCTCTAACACCGCTCACCGCATGAAATACCACAAACTATCCAACACCATAGCTATAATGACCAACACTATAGCCACACATAGTAGCCTAGCCTCTAGGCTCATCATCTCGAATGCTCCCATCACCACTCCTCTCATCATCATCACTCGCTGCCAAAATGCAGCTATCATCACATGAATCACTGTTCTCCTCATCCTTTCCTCGATCATAGCCCGCCAAACTTGCGTGCCAGCATCCAGTGCGTTCACCTGCTCCATTAACATCAAATGGGAGGTGAGTATCCCCAACACGGTAGTACGTGTGTCCTCCACAGTAGCACGAGACTCCTGTAACTCTAATCGAGTCCCCTGAATATCTAGAGTCACCTGGTGTGACAATTGTATTCGAGAATTACGTCATTAATGACGAAATCATATGTGGTCGTGCTTGAAGTCCACGCTGAATTGATAATTTTAATTATTACAGGTTGATAATATGCGAAAAATGGTGTTAGTAGATCACAAAGAAACATCCATCACATAATGCTTATTTAAATAGATGACCAATTGATTTCATGTTTAGAATCATAACTCGAAAATGAAGAGAATGAGTGGAAGCGAAATTTCGAAACGACGCTCCGATTTCAAGATACACCGAATCGAATATAGCGTTAAATAAGAGGTCAAATATTTTGAACTCTTTAGGTCTTGAGATTATAACCATTGGAAAGAGCTCGAAAAATCGTGAACGTAGGCGAAAACCGTGCGCAAAACGGAGTTCGTATGCTCCCGGAATCGCGAAAACAAAATCGGGTCTAACTAAGGCGGCGGAGGTACGCGAAGCCACCCTCCGCGGTACGCGACGGATGCAGATAGCTTAAAAATCTGATTTTCTTGATCAGATTTCATTCCCATCCGAATTCTCGACTTCCAGACGCGTAAACTCAACATTTTTACCATTAAATCTCCATTTTGAGGTGTTTAAACATCCGGATCGCACCAAGGAACATATCTACAAGTCCCGATCATCATATCTGTCCGAGAAATCCGTCAGATTAGGTAACGATTCATTCTAATCTTCTAGCTTGATTTTTATTGATTAGATCTTGTTTTTGAACGTAATGAGATAGTTAAGGTTGTTGATTATTGCCTAGATGATGGCTAGGATTGTTTATAAACAAAGAACACGATGTTTTAACGGATAAATCCTTGTTTTGAGCAGTTGTAATGCCCGGTTTTCATGAAACTATATCTTAGATTAAAATGGTTTAAACCATTTGAGTGTAACAATGATTGTGATTGTCTTGATCATTTATTGAAATGCTAGGTTTCATCCAAGTGTTTCAAACTAATGATAAGCATAAAGATAATCACTGGAATAACGATCTGATGTTTATGATAACAGTCAGACTAGTACATTGAGCATGGTTATTAAACCTATTTTAATATCGCATTCTTATGTTTCATGATACCTAGATGATCAAAAACAAGGATTGACTATTCCTAAGCCAGAAATTCATCTAGGAACCGAGTGAATAATCAACAATCAACATCTATATGATCAATCTGAAAACGTTGTGACTAATTCAGTTAGTCATAAATTGTTATAGGAACCATATAGGATTTTCTCTCCGTTGAACATCCAGATCATCATCATCCGTATATAACAGTGAGTTTCATATTCCCCTTTTTAATGTTTGTTTTCTAAAACTCGGGGTGGAACATGTAGACATCTTTTCAAACATATCTTATCAATCATTGTGAAATCTTATATCATTATCATGAGGAACGTCATGATAAACACTTATCAAATTTTGTGAAATTATATATATCCGTATCATCGGGATAATAATAAACATTTATCAATTTATGTGAAATCATGTATTGGTTTCATCAGGAAAATCATGACAAACTATTTTGATTAAATCTTTTATTAAATCATTAAAAACACGCGTATCACGGTTATGACAAGGGTTGGTGCGCCACTTCAGCATGGCTGGCTAAGGCACCCATAACCAACTACACGCGTTCAATGAACATTTTATCGAACTATTAAAACAAGCGTATCACTTGGGAACTTTGGTTATGTGGAGGCTATTTGGGACCATTCTTATGTGAGCATCATTAACTTGTTATCAAGCCCTTGATAGTACTGGTATGATCATATGCGGGAATGCAAGAACATTATCACAAATCGCTCCGACCGTGGGTTGGACATCATCATGTGATCTCACAATCGTTGTTAACGATTCATCATCATTAGGTTTGATGTTTGCATGCCCAGGTGGATTCAATTTCAAAGTACCTGTTTGATCACTTGTGAATACTAAAATGATGAAAATCAATTGTTTGAACAATCATTTTAAATCAGCAAAACCTATGATTCTCACTCAAATATTCGTAGTTGACTCTTTTATCTACATGTTTCAGGTCATGGGGAACGACATCAAATCAATCTAGGTCAGGATCAGCAGCAGAACTAGTGGTGACCTAGAAAGAAAACTTAAACATCGTATTGTATAATAAATACCTTACGATAACTTGTTGTATATTATGTATATTATGCGTGTTTAAATGAACTTAACTCTATGAAACATAGTAATCATGGGTTGTTCTCCAACATTGGCACATGAACACATAGTCACGCGCCGTGGATTCCGCACGCGGCGTGGGTTGTGACAGATGTGGTATCAGAGCCAAGGTTGTAGAGAATTAGGTTAACCTTAATGGATGACCTAGACTACAACTTAAGCGTCCCTTATGTGTTTATGTGATTTCTTACCTGAAACTCCTCATCCTTATCTTATACATCAATCTAAATATATTGTTTGTCGTTCTGTCTTTAGAATGGCCGACAATAATCCCCCTGATGAGACAGAACGTTTGGCAGCTATCATTACTAGACAAGTGACGCAAGTTTTGCCAACTTTAGTTACTCAACTAAACAACTCTTATCAAAACTCTCCTAATGGTTCTCAGTATCGTCCTACTCAGAATAATGGTGAGAATTCGAAAAGCTTTACCTTTAAGCAATTCAATGATGCTAGGCCCAAAACTTTCTCTGGGGTAGAAGGTGCCACTGGACTCATTCAGTGGTTTGAATCGATTGAGGATACTTTGGACTACACTAACTGTCCAGATGATCAAAAAGTGAAAATGGCTGCAAGCACATTCCAACAGGGAGCCTTAACCTGGTGGAATGGTGAAAAGAAGAGTAGAGGTAGGGAAGCTGCCTTAAGCATGACTTGGACTGATTTCAAAGCTCTTTTGGTTACACAATTTTGTCCCAAGCATGAGATGAAGAACTTGGAGGATGAATTGTACAATTTAGTTCAAGTAAGTGGAAACAATCGTATTTATACCAACCGATTTCAAGAGCTCAGTATTCTGGTGCCTCACATGGTTACTCCTGTATCCCGCCAAATCGACAAGTATATTGGGGGATTGCCACTACTTATCAGGAGTATGGTAATGTGTAGTAAACCAGCAACTCTGCAATCAGCAATACATCTAGCTGCTGATATTACTAATGAATTCGTGAAGGGTGGTCAACTTACCCGAACCGATGATGTTGTTCCTGTGGTTAAGGAAGAAAAGAAGCTAACAGAGCCATCTAAGAAGAAGCAGAGAACCAATAAAAGCTTTGCAATTTCATCAACCCCCTCTGCTTCTATAAATCAAGCACCGTCAGTTGGAGACTCTACCACGAACTTCAGGGGATCATACGTTGGACCCCACCCTTTATGTAACAATTGCAGGTATCATCATCCATTTGGTCGACCGTGCAGGAAATGTACCAAGTGTGGGAGATATGGTCACTTGGAGGACAAATGTCGATCCACGGGGAAAATAGTTACTACAACTAAGTCGATGCCTCCACCGAAACCAGTTGGGCCAACATGTTATGAATGTGGAGCAACTGGTCATATCAGGAACAGATGTCCCAGACTTTTTAACAACAATCAAAGCCAAAATGCTCCAGCACGCGTGTTTTCTATGAATGCTCACGAAGCACGCGAAGAAACCACGGTTGTCACAGGTACGTTCACTATTAACGATCATTATGCTTCAGTTCTATTTGATGCTGGTGCCGACAAGAGTTTTGTCTCAACATCAATTATACATCATTTGGGTAAATCAGTAGAAGTATTAGAACCCCCGTATACCATAGAAATAGCGAACGGTAAACTTATACATGCCAATTCCATTATTCGCAACTGTACATTGAAACTCAGTGATCATGAATTCTCTATCAATTTGATCCCAATGAATTTGGGAAGCTTTGACATTGTTGTGGGCATGGATTGGCTATCTTCTAATCGTGCTGAAATCGTTTGCTCAAACAAGCTTGTACAAATTCCATTACCAACGGGGGAAACATTACGAGTCTATGGAGACAAGCCTTGTCGTACCCTCAAGATAGTATCATGCATGAAAGCTCGAAGTTATCTTCGTAAACAATATCCTGCTTTCCTAGCACATGTTGTGGCTAAGGAATCTTCTAAGAAAACTATTCAGGATATTCCTGTCATTCGTGATTATCCTGAAGTGTTCCCTGATGAACTACCTGGACTTCCACCAGTACGTCAAGTTGAATTCAGAATAGATCTTGTACCTGGGGCAAATCCTATTGCTAAAGCACCTTATCGTCTTGCACCATCTGAGATGCAAGAACTCTCAAGTCAGTTACAAGAGCTATTAGATAAATGTTTCATTAGACCTAGTTATTCTCCTTGGGGTGCACCAATTCTGTTCGTCAAAAAGAAAGATGGATCGTTTAGAATGTGCATCGACTATCGTGAACTCAACAAGTTAACTATCAAAAATCGTTATCCATTACCAAGGATCGATGATCTATTCGATCAACTTCAAGGAGCTACTTATTTCTCTAAGATCGATCTTCGATCTGGTTATCATCAGCTGAGAGTTCATGATGATGACATTTCTAAAACAGCATTCAGAACACGCTATGGGCACTATGAATTTTTGGTTATGCCATTCGGACTAACCAATGCCCCTGCAGTGTTCATGGATCTTATGAACAGGGTGTGTAGACCCTATTTAGATCAATTTGTCATTGTCTTTATTGACGACATATTGATTTACTCTAAGACTAAGAAGGATCATGAAACTCATCTCAGGCTGATTCTGGAACTTTTAAAGAAAGAACAACTTTACGCCAAGTTCTCGAAGTGTGAGTTTTGGCTGAAAGAAGTTAAATTTTTAGGTCATGTTGTGGATCAGCAAGGTATTCATGTAGATCCAGCCAAAATCGAAGCTATAAAGGACTGGAAAGCACCAAAGACACCATCAGAAATTCGTTCTTTCCTAGGACTAGCTGGATACTATCGGCGATTTATCGCAAATTTTTCCAAAATAGCTGTTCCACTTACTACTCTTACTCAAAAGGAACAACCATTCGTCTGGGGTGAAGCACAAGAAGATGCCTTCCAATTGCTTAAACACAAGCTATGCAATTCTCCTATTCTCAGTTTACCAGAAGGTAATGACGACTTTACAGTCTATTGTGATGCTTCTAACTTAGGTCTTGGTTGTGTGCTAATGCAACGAGACAAAGTCATCGCTTATGCATCACGACAACTCAAGACTCATGAGAAGAACTATACGACACATGATCTTGAGTTAGGTGCTGTCATTTTTGCTTTGAAAATTTGGAGACATTATCTTTATGGTACCAAATGTGTTATATACACAGACCATAAAAGTCTTCAACACATTTTTGATCAAAAGGAACTTAATATGCGACAAAGACGTTGGATAGAATTACTCAATGATTACGACTGTGAAATCCGGTATCACCCAGGCAAAGCTAATGTGGTGGCAGATGCATTGAGTCGAAAAGACAGAGTTAAACCTAGAAGAGTGCGAGCATTGGAGATGACTATTCAGACTAGTCTAATATCCCAAATCCGTGAAGCACAACGAGAGGCACTTACTGAGACTCATGTCTCTAATGAAGCATTACAAAGTTTAAATCAAAAATTTGAAACCAAATCAGATGGAGCATACTATTTCCAAAATCGATTATGGGTACCTTCATTTGGAGATCTAAGGAAAGTAATTATGGACGAAGCCCATAAATCTCAATATTCGATTCACCCAGGCGCGGACAAGATGTACCAAGATCTTCGTGAATTCTATTGGTGGCCTGGAATGAAGAAAGATATTGCTACATATGTTAGTAAATGCCTCACGTGTTTAAGAGTAAAAGCTGAACATCAAAGACCCTCTGGGTTACTACAACCATTGGAGATTCCGGTATGGAAATGGGAGCAAATCTCTATGGATTTCATAACTAAATTGCCTAAAACACCTAGGGGTCATGATGCAATTTGGGTTATTGTTGATCGATTGACTAAGTCAACACATTTCTTAGCCATTCGAGAAGACTATAACACGAACAGGTTAGCCAAACTTTACCTCGATGAAATTGTGAGCAGACACGGAGTGCCAATCTCAATTACCTCTGATAGAGATAGCAGATTTACTTCAAGAGTTTGGCAAACGTTTCAAAAGTCTTTGGGTTCACAACTTAATCTTAGCACAGCTTACCATCCTCAAACTGATGGTCAAACTGAACGAACCATCCAGACTTTAGAAGATATGTTAAGAAGTTGTGTTATCGATTTTGGTGGTAGTTGGGATACTCATCTTCCTCTTGTCGAATTCTCCTACAACAACAGCTATCACACAAGTATCAAGTGCGCACCATTTGAAGCTCTGTATGGACGAAAATGTAGGTCTCCTGTTTGCTAGGCTGAAGTAGGTGAAAGCCAATTCACAGGTCCAGAACTTATACAAGAAACAACTGATAAGATTGCTGTTATACGAGACCGAATCAAAGCTGCGCAGGATCGTCAAAAGAGCTACGCCGATACTCGAAGAAAACCTTTGGAATTTCAAATCGGAGACAAAGTTATGTTAAAAGTTTCTCCATGGAAAGGCATAGTCAGATTCGGGAAACAAGGTAAACTAGCATCTAGATATGTTGGTCCTTTCAAAATCCTTGAAAGGATTGGACCAGTAGCATATCGATTGGAATTACCTTCTGAACTCAGCAATATACATGATGTATTTCATGTATGCAATCTTAAAAAGTGTTTATCAGATGAATCCCAAATCCTTCCTCTTGAAGAAATTCAAGTTGAAGATAAGCTTCAGTTTGTTGAAGAACCTGTTGAGGTTATGGACCGAGGAGTCAAGAAACTAAAACGCAGTCGGATACCTATCGTGAAGATTAGATGGAATTCCAAGCGCGGGCCTGAGTTCACTTGGGAACGTGAGGATCGTATGAAGGAAAAATATCCTCATTTGTTTTTATAAGAAGACAATTATGGACGAGCACAAATTGAATTTCGGGACGAAATTCCAATAACAGGGGAGACTGTGACAATTGTATTCGAGAATTACGTCATTAATGACGAAATCATATGTGGTCGTGCTTGAAGTCCACGCTGAATTGATAATTTTAATTATTACAGGTTGATAATATGCGAAAAATGGTGTTAGTAGATCACAAAGAAACATCCATCACATAATGCTTATTTAAATAGATGACCAATTGATTTCATGTTTAGCATCATAACTCGAAAATGAAGAGAATGAGTGGAAGCGAAATTTCGAAACGACGCTCCGATTTCAAGATACACCGAATCGAATATAGCGTTAAATAAGAGGTCAAATATTTTGAACTCTTTAGGTCTTGAGATTATAACCATTGGAAAGAGCTCGAAAAATCGTGAACGTAGGCGAAAACCGTGCGCAAAACGGAGTTCGTATGCTTCCAGAATCGCGAAAACAAAATCGGGTCTAACTAAGGCGGCGGAGGTACGCGAAGCCACCCTCCGCGGTACGCGACGGATGCAGATAGCTTAAAAATCTGATTTTCTTGATCAGATTTCATTCCCATCCGAATTCTCGACTTCCAGACGCGTAAACTCAACATTTTTACCATTAAATCTCCATTTTGAGGTGTTTAAACATCCGGATCGCACCAAGGAACATATCTACAAGTCCCGATCATCATATCTGTCCGAGAAATCCGTCAGATTAGGTAACGATTCATTCTAATCTTCTAGCTTGATTTTTATTGATTAGATCTTGTTTTTGAACGTAATGAGATAGTTAAGGTTGTTGATTATTGCCTAGATGATGGCTAGGATTGTTTATAAACAAAGAACACGATGTTTTAACGGATAAATCCTTGTTTTGAGCAGTTGTAATGCCCGGTTTTCATGAAACTATATCTTAGATTAAAATGGTTTAAACCATTTGAGTGTAACAATGATTGTGATTGTCTTGATCATTTATTGAAATGCTAGGTTTCATCCAAGTGTTTCAAACTAATGATAAGCATAAAGATAATCACTGGAATAACGATCTGATGTTTATGATAACAGTCAGACTAGTACATTGAGCATGGTTATTAAACCTATTTTAATATCGCATTCTTATGTTTCATGATACCTAGATGATCAAAAACAAGGATTGACTATTCCTAAGCCAGAAATTCATCTAGGAACCGAGTGAATAATCAACAATCAACATCTATATGATCAATCTGAAAACGTTGTGACTAATTCAGTTAGTCATAAATTGTTATAGGAACCATATAGGATTTTCTCTCCATTGAACATCCAGATCATCATCATCCGTATATAACAGTGAGTTTCATATTCCCCTTTTTAATGTTTGTTTTCTAAAACTCGGGGTGGAACATGTAAACATCTTTTCAAACATATCTTATCAATCATTGTGAAATCTTATATCATTATCATGAGGAACGTCATGATAAACACTTATCAAATTTTGTGAAATTATATATATCCGTATCATCGGGATAATGATAAACATTTATCAATTTATGTGAAATCATGTATTGGTTTCATCAGAAAAATCATGACAAACTATTTTGATTAAATCTTTTATTAAATCATTAAAAACACGCGTATCACGGTTATGACAAGGGTTGGTGCGCCACTTCAGCATGGCTGGCTAAGGCACCCATAACCAACTACACGCGTTCAATGAACATTTTATCGAACTATTAAAACAAGCGTATCACTTGGGAACTTTGGTTATGTGGAGGCTATTTGGGACCATTCTTATGTGAGCATCATTAACTTGTTATCAAGCCCTTGATAGTACTGGTATGATCATATGCGGGAATGCAAGAACATTATCACAAATCGCTCCGACCGTGGGTTGGACATCATCATGTGATCTCACAATCGTTGTTAACGATTCATCATCATTAGGTTTGATGTTTGCATGCCCAGGTGGATTCAATTTCAAAGTACCTGTTTGATCACTTGTGAATACTAAAATGATGAAAATCAATTGTTTGAACAATCATTTTAAATCAGCAAAACCTATGATTCTCACTCAAATATTCGTAGTTGACTCTTTTATCTACATGTTTCAGGTCATGGGGAACGACATCAAATCAATCTAGGTCAGGATCAGCAGCAGAACTAGTGGTGACCTAGAAAGAAAACTTAAACATCGTATTGTATAATAAATACCTTACGATAACTTGTTGTATATTATGTATATTATGCGTGTTTAAATGAACTTAACTCTATGAAACATAGTAATCATGGGTTGTTCTCCAACATTGGCACATGAACACATAGTCACGCGCCGTGGATTCCGCACGCGGCGTGGGTTGTGACACCTGGCGAAGCTGCGCCCTAAACTCCGCCTGCTGTGAAGACTCTCCTACCTCGTGTATGGTGTCGGGCTCATCTCTAGGCGCCATCTGACGTCTAGGAGGAAGACCTGTCGTCTTGCGAGCTTGACCTCGCGTCCGTTTGAGTCCATCCCACGCTGGGGCTCTTGGTGGAGATGGCATAGGTGCTGGTACGGGTACTGGTGCCGGTGGTGTCTGTGGCAATGGTATATCAGCCTGAGAAGCAGCTGCAGATGCCTCCGATGGATCGGAGTCAGACCCCGAACTCGAGCTCGGTGTATCGTCTAGTATCACGTAAGGAAACCGCTGATAGATGTATCTCTCCCCTTGGTCTGCCATCGCTGTATAAACAGAATGCTCGAATCAGTACCATGAAAAAAATATATTGAATAATAACATTCAACATACACATGATATCCGACGTTTCCCTATCCTAACACAACTATTCGTTCCTTTAATTATTCATGTTCTGCTTGAATCAGATCAAACTAGAATGCACACGTGTTGCGAGTTTCAGTTATGCTGGCCACTCATAACTGAGATCCGTACCACCTGATTATCCTAGCTTAATTCAAAACAAGTTTTGTTCGTTAACCATGTTCGGTGCTCTCTCTGTCACTATACGAGCCTATGGTTAAAGTCTAGGTCTCTAAGTCAACCTAAATTCTATAAACTGTGGCTCTGATACCACCCTGTCACTCCCCCACCTCTTGTCACCTGTGATGATGTCACTATATACTCTGATATGGTTGCGGAAGCATAGTGGTGATGTCTCAGAGATGAGGTGTGACTTACTTGCACCGATATCACAGCACACAGATTCACTTAAAATAAATATATTAGAAGGGTTTCGTAAATACATCAACATCACAGTTTAGTTTAGTACACAATCTAATATCCCTTAATTACAAAAGTGTGATGTGCATCCTCACCGTGTCGTCACTGTTGCCCTGCAAAAATGTTGAATTTAAAACATCAGCACAGAGCTGGTGAGTTCGATAGTTTATTTAAAACAATATGATATGATAAGCACGTTCTCAAAAGTTCAGTTACGGATAACCATGGGACCCGTATCTAGTTCCTTTCGGACAGTTGTACGTTCATGAAGATACTACCCGTCGGTAAATATCTTAGTGCCTCATGATCTTAATGTCTATCACTAACATTAAGAAAGTGTTTTGGAAACAGGTACCAAACATTCACACAAGGGGAGATGCAATCCTCCCAGCAAATGGGTTGTCAGCCAATAGTACTATCAATGATTCCTGTTCGGCCCCACATGGGTTCACTAGATACAGTTCAAGAGATGAGGACTTTTGATACTGTGATAAAGATGCTAACGGCAAAATCCCATGAAATCAAACAAAAATCACATGAAATCACACAGATATCAATGATGCATATCATATGTTGAGAAATAGTCAACAGAGTTACCCCGATGTTTATAAAACATTAAAAAGAAAAGGGGTTGTACAAAACTCACCTGATTATTCAGTGTTAGCAGAATATCTCCCAACTGATAATAAAGGGTGATTCTGCATTTAGTTATTTTTAATGAATTATTTATGTTCTAGTTTACTGATTAGATCTTTCTAAACGTTCAATGTCAAAGACATTGCTTTGTAAATCATCAAACCGATATTAAGTATTTAATTGCTTAATTTAGTATTATATCATACAATGTATGATAATGTAGGAACCTACATTGCGTTAGATTCCTAATACAAGGTTGATGACATTCTTGATTAATCAGAATAATCCCAGATTAACCAAATAGTTAATGTTGTTGATTATGATACTGTAACAGTTTCTAGATAATTTAATGGCTTAGGAATGATCAATCCTTGTTATTGATTACCCAATTATCATGAAATATCACAATGTAGCATCAGAATAGGTGTAATAACCATGTTTAACATACTAATCTGACTATTATCTTAAACATCAGATAATCGTTCCAATGAGTATGTTAATGGTTGTGATTAGTTTGAAACACTTGGATTTAACCTTGCATTTCAAGGATTAACCCAACTAATCACCTACATTGTTATAATCAAATGGATTAAACCATTATAATCATGGGTATGGTTTCATGCAAACCGGGCATTACAACGGATCAAAACAAGGATTTAACCGTTAAAACTTCGTGTTCTTTGTTTATAATCAATCCTAGCCATCATCTAGGCAATAATCAACAATCCTAACTATGTCATTACGTTCAAAATCAAGATCTAATCAATCAAAATCAAACCAGAAAGTTTAAACGGATCATTACCTAATCTGACGGATTTCGGACTTCAAAACAACGATCAGAACTCGTATAGATAATCCCTGGTACGATCCACAGCTTCTGTTGGCTTGAAATTGGTGTTTTGATGCTCAAAATGTCGTCTGCTATGCTTTTGGTTCGAAGGAGTTCGAGAAAGTTAATAAAAATGGTTTCTGCATAAAGATTTGATAAAAGGATCAGATTTCTCCACCGCCTCACCCGTCGCGTACCGCTGCGGGAGGCCAATTTGGGCTTCGCGTACCGCGAAGCTTTTCGGGAATTTTTAGATATTTTACATTCGTCGCGTACCGCGGAGGACCCTCAAGCCCACCTCCACGTACCGCGACGAGCCCATTCGACCAATACTTAGAAATTTTTCTTCGTTTTTCGATTTCGGGCAATCCAGGACTCCGTTTTGCACACGGTTTTCGCCCACGTTCATCATTTCTTGCCTATTATCATTTTGTAACAATTACAATAATTCAATCAACGTGGATTTCTAGAACGATCAAATGTGCTTACATTATTGATGACGTAATTCTCGTATGCAATTGTCACAGTAGACTCGGTTTCGGCGGTGAATTCTAAAACTAACGGTGAGAATTGTGGTCTTGTTGGTGAGAATTGTGGTCTTGTTGATGAGAAACCGGTGAAGTTTAATCGGAGAAATGGGTGTTCTGTTGGTGGTAATGCTACACCTTTGCTTGTTGGAAGCCTGGATTTGCTAATAACTCCATGAATGGGTCCTAGAAATCTAAAAATTCCTAGAGGGTACCTCCAATTACACTCACGGACGGAGTTGAGGCGGAGGAAGTCGCCGGACAAGGCGAGGATATCTGTGGATATTTTAGGATTTGGACTGAACATGAGCTTGCTGGAAGGAGGAGCGGATGAATTGACGATTTTACCCATTACGTGATTTGAGCATGCGAATTTTAACGGAACCATTTAACGAGGTTAGTGACAAAAGACATAACTAGTGCAAAAATTTCAAAATAGGGACATCCATAGTAATTTTTGAATTTAAAGGACGAAACCAGCAAATTGCTACATTTTTAAAGGACACAATCAGTAATTTACTCTATTTATATATATATATATATATATAGGGGAAGGTTCCTCTAAAAAGTCTTTTTTGCCTAAAAAGGCTAAAAAGGATTTTTAAAAACTCGAAAACCGACCCAAACAAACTCCGATTGAATTCATTTTTATATCATTGGAACCGGCTTGTAATTCCCTAAAACCTAAACCTTAAATCATAAACAATAAACCCTAACCATAAAACCAAAATTATAAAAACAAATCCTAAACTTAAAGGCTAAAAAACAATGCCTAAAATCCAAACTCTAAAACTAGTCGTTAAAGCTAAAAACAAAAGGCAAATATTGTAGGGTTTGATGAGACAGTTCCAATGCCATTTAAATGAGTTCAATCGGAGTTCGTTTAGGTCGGTTTAGAGATTTTAAAAATCCTTTTTAGCCTTCTTAAGCAAAATAAACTTTTTATTTGATCATTGCCCTATATATATATATACTATTTCAATATAATATACATATTTATACTAATTTGGTTGCATTTCAATATATATATATTAATATTTATTACTATTTCAATATAATATAAATATTTGTACTTTTCAATTTGGTTGGTTTTGAATGTATATATATAAATTAACTAGGTTTATTCTCCTCGCGCGTTGCAGCGGGTTATCACAGTGCGCTTCTGATAATGAGTATTATATATGATTTGCAAAAGTATAGTTACATAGCAAAATCAAATTTCTCATCATGAACTCTATACAATTTTTTTAAAAAACATAAAATCTTACAAAATCCTCACAAATATGTTACAAAAATAATAAAAAAATTACTTACAAAATCATTCTTACCAGCAACCAATCATTTGAATTAAAATAAAAACCCAAATCTCTAAACAAGTTTCTCAAATTTAATAAAAACTCAAATTTCCAATCAAATATCTCAAATTGACTACATTTATCTCTCTTTATTACTTTCAAAGTTAACATTTTACTACTTTTCAAAGTTAAAAAAAATTCTAAGGATCTAAGTCTGAATTATCAAAAATTTTACTACATTGATTAGACACCTATGTATTAATAATTATTTTACTATGCATCACTAGTACTATATATATATACACATATTTAATATTCAATATAATATATATATATATATATATATATATATTTTCACTATTCATATTCATGAAATTTAATATATATAATAATATAATAATTATTTAAGTCTACTATTTTCTTTCTATTTTAATATTATTACACTACTTGTAGCACCCCCAATCCTCCTATCATTATATTTAAAAGTATTTGTGAAATTACAAAAGTCGTTCCAGTTTCTAAAACATTTGATATTCATTAAATCAGTTTAAAACTTAGTTGATTATGTCGTTTGTGAAATTATAAGAATATCACAACTTATTCACAAAACATTTAACAAAATTACTCTCTCTATTAAAAACCATCCGATAAATAGTGATGGTTTTTATTTGCTCCATTTGTTGCCGACCCGAGTTCCATCATGCCGCCTGTGATTAAGAGTTGGAGCCTTGACCCCATTTATTTAAATAGTATTAATAATAATAATTAAATAATAATAGTAAATCAATTATGTTCAGTAACCAATTTATATTCTTATTTATTTACACAAAATTTGCGAATGCAAAAACTTTTTTATTATATTCGTTTATGATTTTTTGCATATCGCGTGCTTACGTTAGCTTTCGTATTATTTAGGAGTGTCGTATACTTTTGCGATGGTTTGGTTTATTGTTTATGACAGATTTACACTCATTGCGTTCAGTTTTTGGGTCTATGTTTTAATATTCATGATATTGCTACTTCAGTCGTGATGAAGTATTCGTATCGGCAAATCGGTATTTTTCAAATCTTTCTTTATTGGTTGGCATTGTGTAAGGTGTACTTTAGGTTGTTTTTAATTTTTTACTATTTTAATAAATTATAGTTACCATTTTTTTCCCGTATTATGTTGGAGAGACAACCGTTGCGACGTATCCCTTTTATCTGCATTTTTATATGCGAGATGATGTCTTCATTCATATATTCATAATCGTAGCGCGTTTCTCGCCGCAAGGCGAGAGGAACTCACTAGTATAGTTTAAAACCCAATATGTAAGCATTCCAACAAGTTTGACAAGTTTAGTTTTATAACCCAAAAATCCGTGCTTGATCGCGAGTCTATAATCAATCTATTTTTAACCAGAAAACGTCAAATTTAGTCAAGTGTTAGTTCATAAGAACTAAGTGAGTTAACCACATCGATCCCCGAATCAATTTTATCAAGAAAATTGAAATCCGAAAAATTTACATTGACCGGCGTATGGTACGTCAGTGCCAGCGTACCATACGCCAAACCCCGGGCATACAACAGAGATTATTTGGCGTACGTTTAAAAAATTTATTAACGAATTTAATTTAGTTACAATACATAAATAAAAGGGTACAATTTTTATGACTATATAGAAATAAAAAAAATATATTTTAAAAATTTTCTTTTACAACAAAGAGAGACGGCGTTGTTTTTTTTAAGATAGTAAATGAACCTAATGAACATGAACGAAATATTGTTCGTATTCGTTCGAGTAACATCAAACTGTTCACGAACAATTCATAAACACTAGTTGAAAGAAATTTTTTTTTTGTTCGTTCATTAAGTGTAAAACTTTATAATTACTTTGAATGACTTGATTAATGTTCGAGATTAAGAATGTTGTTTGTTATTTTTTTAGTAATATATGTTTATGTCGCACCCCCAATTTCAACTAACGGAATCACACCGTTTGGGAGCATGACAAACCAGGATCTCAGATCATTAGACATAGCGAAGACCTCTATATGAATTTTCAAAACATACTTTGGTCTTTAAAACATAATCAGAGTTTACAAAAGTTGCGGAAGCGTTTAAAAACCATAAACAGTTGTAAAGTAAACATTACAAAACAAAATACTTAAATATTCAAATTCAAATATTCAAAATGTTTGAAATGCATGAGACTCTATCTCCTAGTCCATGCCAGCTTTAACGCGCACCTTAGCGTCCTGAGAAAACATGCAAATCAAGTCAACACAATGGTTGGTGCATAACACAGGTTTTCAATAATCACAATGTTCAAAACAACAGTTTGAATAACAAAATTGTAGATAACATAATCACACATGCACAGTCATGATAGCTAGTCATATAAACTATTTACATACGTGTTCGACATCGAAGCTGACTAATTGCCATGCTATAGCATGTTTTCGCCTTGCCACTATTGTCTATCACAACAATAGTAAAATTGTGTTTGGTCAGTCAAACACCTGCGTAGATCCCATCTACCAGGTGAGGTTTGTCAAACCTAATAGATCTATTTACAACTACCACGCTTTGCATTACAGCAAACTAAACGGTTCGAGGTGTGTAAGGACTTTCAAGTTGATATGTTGTCACATAATGTAAACAGCTAACTCATGCAAGTGATATGTATCTAAAAACAGTTTGTTGCACATGTTTTCTCCCCCAAAACAGTTTAAAATAAGAAAGGGGCCGTGTACGCACCTTTGATAATAGCAGAATGATCAAATACGTGTGAACTTGCGTAGAAATCCTCTACGAAGAATCTGTGATTTAAACAATAACCTAAAGTTATTCGAAATGTCGTTTTGTGCCTTAAAATCACATACGTATCAACATACGTATGTTAGAGTGTGAGAATTATGCATACGGAAGTACGCGTACCATTGAAATCGATTAAATAAAATCATATTTGATTTTATTCAATTAATCGTAATTATACGCGATTTCGTTTTCGTATTAAAATATGAATTTTATCATCCTAATACGTTCGTATTCTCGTTACGGTTCCAACGCAACTTGAACGGATCGAATCGGACTTGAAACGAATAAGTTATGCTCAAAATACTAAAATAGTATTAAAATCCAAAAATGGTTGGGCCGGGACTCGAACCCGCGACCCTCAACTCCAACACACACGCATCTAACCAGTCAAGCCCGCTAGGGTATCGCGATAGTAATCAGGAATTAATTGTTTTAACCCCATTTCCAGTTTGAATCCTAATTGTTCTTATAGCCGAAGCATTTACCCATCCAATTGATCCTATTTCGAACCCGATTGACCTTATCAACACAAGCTTATGATTCTAGCCTCTTAAACGTACCTAATGATGGTTCCAATTCGATCAAACCTTAATCAATAAGTTCCAATTGACCCATAATACGCTCGGTTTTCAACCGAATCCATATTCAACCCAAAATCTTCTAATTCACGATTGTAACATCAAATTAACTTAGGATTTAGTTTAATCGCAACATTCTGAAACTTCCTATATAGTTTAATTTGATTAACAGTCCAGTTAAACAAGAAACCCCCAATTCAGTTTCCCTTTAAGAACCCTAGATTCGAAATCCACAATTCCGAACTGTTTTGATGAAATTAATCTATCATTCACCTTGATCGATCACTTATGAAGCTTTCTATATCATTTAATTTGATTGTTAACCTCTTTAAGATCAATACCCCCAAAATCGTTTTGCTATGAACCCTAGTTACTAGAACTTGATCAATTCGATGATGTTAAACGAATTACAGTTAGGGATAATCTTAGTCGATTGTTTTAGAAGATGGATGAATGATTTCTTACCTGATTTGATCTCCAATCGATGTAGTTCACTTTGTGTGTTGGTGTTCGGCCGACCCACTGTCAATTTCTCTCCTCCGTGTCTTCTTGCTTCGAATTGCTATGTGGGAAATCTTCTGATTGTGCCGACTATGATGTAGGAATGTGCAATTATGAGGATGGAAATCGAATTTCATGGTTTTGATGTAACCATGTGACGGTTACAACATTCATGCTCATAATTCCATTCAATTCGAATTCTAATGGGTTAAAACGTATGTAAACGGTTCATAATCATTATTACAATGATTATGGATGATAAATTCGCAATTACAACTTCGAATTTACTAAATTTCGAATTCCTTTCTTGCTTTCTAAACGAATTTTGACTTTTAAAGTCAAAATTGGACTTTTAAATTAATTAAAAGTCTTAATTTTGCAATTAGAACAAATTGAGACTGATTTCTACAAAATCAAATCCTTTAGATATGGTTTAGCTCAATTGCATAACAATTCGATTAACAAAGTTGAACCAAAATCCAAATCGTCACTAATTGGTCACTTAAATCATTGTTGAGTTAAATTAAACTAATTGGGCCTCACAAAATACCATTAAGCCTAATTTAAACTTATTGGGCCTATCTTAATCTTACTGGGCCTTCCTAGATTTCATTGGGCCTCCCTGAGCCTTATTGGGCCTTATTGGCTTACTGTGACTCTATTGGGCCTACATAAACTTCATTGGGCCTAATTAATCTTGTTGGGTCTTCCTTGACCTCACTGGGTCTTCTTTGGCTTTACTGGGCCTTCATTAGCCTTGTTGGGCTTGTTGGGCCTTCATTGGTCTTATTGGGCCTACACTGGCCTTATAGGGCCTACATTTGTCCTGTTGGGCCCACATTATTTCTGTTGAGCCTGTGATATCACCATCTCCCGTTAACAAGGTTAGTGTAAAAAGTCGGATTGTCACATCATCCCCTTGTTGAAGGAATTTTCGTCCCGAAAATTAGTAAGTGTTAAGAGTAGTTAGGAAACTACTTACGAGTTTAAATCGTACCTGTTAGTGTGATTTGATCATTCTGTGTGCTTGTCTGTACTCACACACAAAGTCTAATGCTTGCAACATCATAACTCAATTGTGATCGTTCAATGTGACTGTTTGCGTGTACACTAGTTAGTTCACCTAACTGTGACTGTTTGTGTTTGATCGTACTGTGTTGTGTAACCTCACACCTAGTGAGTGTCTATAACTGTTTGTACTATGTAACCCCGCACATAGTAAAATGTATGCAACTAATAGTATATGTACTATCATAACATGTAACATATGAAATGTAGCACATAAAATATATAGAATATAATGTAGCACAAATGTTTGTAACAAAATCAATTGAATAAATAAAATGTTTGTGCTTACAGTTTGAAATTTGCAGTGTTTGATGTGTGAAAGCATCACGTCATCCCCTTGTTGAAGGAAATTTCGTCCCGAAATTTAACGTGCTCTCTCAGTGTTAGCAGTAGCTGTTTTGAATAGATGAGGATATTTCTTCATCATTTGGTCTTCCCGTTCCCATGTGAATTCAGGACCACGTCTTGAATTCCATCGAACTTTGACTATCGGAATCTTGCTTTGCTTCAGTTGTTTGACCTCTCGGTCCATGATTTCTGCCGGTTCTTCAATGAATCGTAACTGTTCATCTACTTGTATTTCTTCCAACGGTACAATCAATGTTTCGTCAGAAAGACATTTCTTTAAGTTCGACACATGAAACACATCATGAACTCCACTGAGTTCATCCGGTAGTTTGAGTTGATACGCAACCGGACCAATCCTTTTCAGAATCTCAAAAGGTCCTACGTAACGTGGACTAAGCTTTCCGCGCTTGCCGAATCGTATCACACCTTTCCAAGGTGATACCTTTAGAAGAACTCGGTCTCCTACTTGAAATTCCAACGGTTTACGACGCTTGTCTGCATAACTCTTCTGTCGATCCCGGGCCGCTGCCATACGGTTCCGGATTTGAACTATTTTCTCTGTCGTCTCGTGCACCAGTTCAGGACCTGTTATCTGACTGTCTCCAATCTCAGCCCAGCACACTGGTGAACGACATTTGCGACCATACAAAGCTTCAAACGGTGCTGCTTGAATACTTGTATGATAACTATTGTTGTAAGAGAATTCCACCAACGGTAAATGATTCTCCCAGCTATCACCAAAATCAATTACACAAGCTCGTAACATATCCTCGAGTGTTTGAATCGTCCGTTCACTTTGACCGTCGGTCTGTGGATGATAAGCGGTACTCATATCCAAGCGAGTCCCCAATGATTTATGAAGAGATTTCCAAAAGTTGGAAGTAAATCGGGCATCCCGATCAGATATGATAGAGATTGGCACGCCATGTCGTGCTACTACTTCCTTGATGTAAATGCGAGTCAGTTTCTCCATCTTATCAGTTTCCTTAATTGCTAAGAAATGTGCAGATTTCGTTAATCGATCGACAATTACCCATATCGTATCACAACCACTCGGTGTACGGGGTAACTTAGTAATGAAGTCCATCGAAATCTGTTCCCATTTCCACATCGGTATCTCTGGTTGTTGCAGTAAACCAGATGGCTTCTGATATTCAACTTTGACTTTCGAACAAGTCAAACATTTGCTAACGTACTTAGCGATATCAGCTTTCATGTGAGGCCACCAATACAGTGCCTTCAAGTCATGATACATCTTGTCTGATCCCGGATGGACTGAATATCTGGACTTGTGCGCTTCGTCCATCACGAGTTCCCTTAAACCTCCATATAAAGGTATCCACATTCGATCAATGAAATAACGAATTCCATCAGGTTTAACATTCAATTGCTCTTCCATTCCTCGTAAAGATTCCGGTACTAAGTTTTCCTTTTTCAAGGCCTCAATCTGAGCACTGTGTACCTTGTCAGGTAAGTCAGTATGTATCGTCATCATAAGTGCGCGAACCCGTCTTGTTCCTGTTGTGTCTTTTCTGCTCAGAGCGTCAGCTACTACATTAGCTTTTCCCGGGTGATACTTAATCGCACACTCATAATCGTTCAACAACTCAACCCATCGTCGTTGTCTCATATTAAGCTCCTTCTGATCAAAGATATGCTGCAAACTCTTATGATCAGTGTAAATGGTACACTTAGTTCCATACAGATAATGCCTCCAAATTTTCAAAGCAAAAACCACTGCTCCCAACTCCAAGTCATGAGTAGTGTAATTCTTTTCGTGCGTTCGTAGTTGTCTGGAAGCATAAGCAATCACTTTATCCCGTTGCATCAACACACATCCCAAACCCTGTCCAGATGCGTCACAATACACCGCAAAGTCTTCCGTTCCTTCCGGTAAGGACAGAATCGGTGCGCTGCAAAGCTTTTGTTTCAATAACTGAAACGCAGTTTCCTGTTTATCCGTCCAGTTATACTTTGTTCCCTTATGCGTAAGAGCTGTAAGTGGTTGAGCGATCTTTGAGAAACCTTCAATGAATCGTCGATAATAACCCGCCAAACCAAGGAATTGTCGTACCTCAGTAGGGGTCTTTGGCGCTTCCCAATTCTTAATCGCTTCAATCTTCGCTGGATCAACATGTATGCCCTTTTCATTAACTATATGACCCAGAAATTGTACTTCCCGCATCCAGAAATCACATTTCGAAAATTTAGCGTACAATTGTTCTTGTTTCAATAGCTCTAGCAATAATCGAAGATGTTCAGCGTGTTCCTCCTCAGACTGTGAATAGATGAGAATGTCATCAATGAAAACAATGACAAACTTATCAAGATAAGGTTTACAAACACGATTCATAAGATCCATGAATACAACTGGAGCGTTTGTCAACCCAAATGGCATGACCAAGAACTCATAATGGCCATAGCGTGTCCTGAATGCTGTCTTCGGAATATCCTCCTCCTGAACTCTTAGTTGATGATAACCCGACCTGAGATCAATCTTCGAGTAATAACTCGAACCTTGCAACTGATCGAACAGATCGTCAATCCTGGGTAACGGATACCGGTTCTTGATAGTAACCTTATTCAATTCCCGGTAATCGATACACATACGAAAAGTCCCGTCCTTCTTCTTCACAAACAATACTGGAGCTCCCCATGGTGAAAAACTAGGTCGTATGAAACCCTTATCCAACAACTCTTGCAATTGTGTGGATAACTCTTGCATTTCTGACGGTGCAAGTCGGTAAGGCGCCCTAGCTATCGGTGCTGCATCTGGTGTAAGATCGATTCGAAATTCCACCTGTCTGATAGGCGGTAATCCCGGCAAGTCTTCTGGAAATACCTCCGAAAATTCACAAACTATTGGTATATCTTCAAGCTTCTTCTCGGCTACTGGCTTTTCAGTTATAAGTGCTATAACTGCCGTATGACCCTTACGTAGACACTTGTGTGCTTTCATACAAGATATGAGACGCAGTGGCGTACTGATCTTTTCACCTTGTACTTACAGTGTCTCTCCATTTGTAAAAGGTATACGAACAATCTTTTCATGGCATACTATTTCAGCCTGGTTCTTGGACAACCAGTCCATGCCAATGACTACATCAAAACTGCCTAAGGCAATAGGCATAAGATCAATCTCTAATGTTTGACCCATCAAATCAAGGATACATCCCTTATAAATGTTTTCTACTACAATCAACTTACCATCAGCTAATTCCACAGTGTAGGGACTATCTAAGGCAGTGGGACTAACATTTAGCAACTTAGCAAGTGAACTAGATACAAAACTCCGATCGGCACCAGTGTCAAATAACATAGAGGCATAGTGATTATTTAAGAGGAATGTACCCGTAACAATGTTGGGATCCTCCCGCGCTTGACGTCCTCCAATCACAAACGCCCTGCCTCTAGCACCATTGTTGTTGTTGTTGTTGTTGTTGTTGGTGCCATTTCCATTACCGTTGCCATTTCCATTTCCATTACCATTGTTATTGACATTATTGTCCCCGCCCTTCTTAAGCTGTGGGCAATCTTTCTTAAAATGCCCCATTTTGCCACACTCAAAACAACCTTTCTGAGCGTTGTTCTGGTTATTGTTCTGGTTGTTATGGTTGTTCTGCAGCTCCCCACGACAATCTTTAGCCGCATGCCCAATCTTGCCACACCTCTGGCACTTAGCTCTGTCACATTGGTTACCCGCATGATGATAACCACACCTATTGCACTTGGGGTGCTTACCAATATAGCCCCCCGATGATGATGATTGCTGACCACTGCTGGAATTATGATAGGACTTGTTTGAGTCCTGCTTCCTGTTCTGCTGATTTGATTGTTGGCTGTTACCCTTGAAGTTATTACTTTCCCACTTTCTCTTATGATCTCCTACCTTGGTAGCAGATGTTCGTTTGGGCAGAGTCCCCTGTAACACCGCCTGGTCAGTAAGCTGATGCGCTAGACGAACAGCTTGTTGGATAGTGGTGGGATTTGCTGAAGTAACCAACCCTTGAATCTGAGTGACCGAGTGTCGTCAGGTCGGTGCAAAAACAATTTATAAACCCTTAAATCACTTTCTAGGTAGATAGCGGTAGTAAGGGGTCGATCCAGGGGAATCGTGATCTAGCATTAATCTATTTTCAGAGTTGCACATAAGAAATTGTCACAGTGCTTAAAATCAGATTTTTGTAAAATATTAAAGGAAACAATGGTTCTCTTTCGGATCGGGGTTTGCCAATCATAAGCATTTCAGATAATAACCTAGTGGGAATCTCATAAATGGAGATTTTACAAATGATAAATCTAACCAGTGTTGCAAACAAAACTTAATGGGTTTTGATTATCACAACAAACAATCCAATAACATGTATATGACGGATTAACTTAACAGGTTTAATCGCAATACACAAACACAATCAGATTTCTAGCAAAGACATCGTATTGATATAGATAAAACTTAAATGGTTTTCAATCTAATCCCACAAATAGTTACAAATCAAGAAATACAAGCAAAGATTAACAAACCCATCACCTAGGAGAACCATCAAAGATTCTAGCCTCTCATATCTTCAAATGTGGATGCTATCTTCTTCAAATCAGAGGAGTTCATGGTGTGAATGATTTTAGAGGATTGTTGGTCTTTTCAAATGGAAAATGGATAATGGATTCGTCCTCTTATGGATGAAAAAAATGTGTGTGATATATCGAATGAGAATTATTGGCCTCCGAAGATCTCGTGTGAATCCAATCAAAAAGGATGATGGGATGAGATGGTATGGTCATCTAAAGCTTCCAGGGGAAGGAACAAAAAGTCCCCCAATTTGATCAAGTTTAGGGATGGTTATAATAAAAAATTAATTGTCAAGTGGATGTAAGTGGGGCGGCAAAGCTGACTCACCTTCATTTTGTGTGTTTCACCTACAAAAGCACAATTCCTTGTAGTTAAATAATTCTAATAATATAAACACACAAAACATAATAAAACCCACGTGTTTATATCCTTTAAGACTCGGGTTTTCACCACTCGATCACATCCCCACACTTATCATTTGCTTGTCCTCAAGCAAGCCGTTTCAAAAATTGTTAAACATAATCTTCAATCAAAACACCTCACATTCGTATTGACTTTAAGAATTAAGGTCCAAAGTCATCCAAATCCTACAAATGATCACAGTCGGGATTTATAATGACAAGACAGTTAAGTTCATATCAAATCAAGACCTGCCTAACTAAACCTACCATGCTTTAAACTTGCACATACACGACACACCCCTCACAAAGATTCATTCCTCTCGGCTATATCTGGACTAGTAAAAAAAATGTACTAGTGTATTCACTCAAGACCAAATGTATTATCATGTAAGTATAGGCTTGTAAAGCAATCATACCTCCACTATTGCAGACTAGTTAACAGATCAAAGGACTTTTTCGGTTTTGGGCTTTGGTTAAAGGTAGGATTAGGCTTATTTAGTGGCTTAACAATATGATTCAAAATCCGAATCCAGCTAAAAACATACTTGTAATTGGGCTTTTGTGCACCCTCTTTGTTTTTCTATGATTTTCTTTTTCTTTTTCTATTTTTCTCATTTGTTTTTCTTCTCTTTTCTCTTATAAACAATAATCATACTTTTTAACACAACAAAACTTTGGATTCGAATGGACTTTCAATAAAAAAAAAAATACATCTTTGAAATTCGGCTATTGTGGGTTTTGTCAACCGAGAGGGGAATTCATGCACAATTATAAGTGCTCAAAAGAGGCTCAAATGGGCAACTAAGGGAAAATTCTTTTAATAATTAGGATTAATGAGGGATAATGGGTTTCCTAATGCCTTCTCATATCTGTTTCACGCATCCGACTAAGTTTCAGCACGAATCAAACTAAACAAATTCTACCACAATTAACACATAATAGCCACCCTCAACAAATGAATTTATGTATATGATCTGACATCTAGTTGAATAAGGCTTCAAGATCTCACGCACGGAGGAATAGGGTTACCGACATGTGGTGTATGTGACTATCTAAAGCATGCTAACCTTTGTTAGGCATTTCTATCCATTTTTCGAAAAACACTTGTCAAAATACTAACCCAATGTTACAAGAGACAAGGATGATTAAGGACCTATATTCGTTTGTCAAATGAGGAATCATGTGGTGCATTGAAAATTTCGCTTCCATTTGCTTAAATTGAGGACATCTTTGCTTGTTTTTCTATTTTGTAACTCAAAATTTTTTTCAAATTGTTCCATTTTTCAAATTTTTTCTATATATATACTATATATAAACAGATAGACAACAGATAGACACTAGTCTCCCTCCCCACACTTGAGAATTACATTGCCCTCAATGTAGATCAACAAGCGACTAATCGACTATCAACAATAATCAGAGCATAAGTTGGAACAAACTAACCGGGAATCTTTATGATATGAAGTTCCAAGCTCCGCCTCGGGTGCTTTTGTCTGTATAGCATTTCGTTCGCAGCTTCCAAACACCAGCCAAAAATCAGAGATGCTTGAGAAAGTTGGATTCAGCCGACCACATCCAAATGGAGATTGAGTATGAACGGGTCATGAATACTGAATTTCTCCTTTCTACCATCTCTTCCAAAAATCGCATGTTTAACCTTCAAAAACTTCCCCACACGTGGGTGATACTCACGCTATCAAAAATCTTTGGGTTGCCTCCCAGAAAGCGCTAAGTTTGTCGTCTTCAGCCGGACGTGGTGCTCTTCCTTCTTCTATGGGAGCTCATCCTCGAGAATGCTCAAGAAAAGGCATTCGGATTGCTTGTTGGCCCCATTGATGTCATTGGCCTCAAGATATGGTTTTAAACGATGTCCGTTTACAGTTTGCCTCAAATGATCATCGAAATCCTCAATTTCGACCTCTCCAAACTCGCCCACCCGAATGATTGAATACGGACCTGTCCATTTGCTTTTAAGCTTACCCGGGAATAACTTAAACCGCGAGTTGTATAACCAAACTTTCTGGCCGGGCTCAAAGTTCTTGAATCGAAGCTTTGCATCATGCACCTTTTTCATCTTATCTTTGTATGCTGATGCTGTCTCATATGCTTCGTCTCTGATTTCTTCCAGTTCACCCAATGCCAGCTGCCTCTGTTTTCCTTTACCGTAAACCAACCGGTAGGGTGTAGTTCCAATAGGTGTTTTGTATGCAGTTCGGTAAGCCCATAAGGCATCATTTAATTTGTTTGACCAATCTTTTCGATCTGGCCTTACCGTTTTTTGTAAAATTTCTTTTATTTGCCTGTTAGAAACTTCAACCTGTCCACTTGTCTGTGGATGATATGGTGTTGCAATCCGGTGATCTACGCCATAGCGTTTGAGAAGTTTGCCAAAATGAAAATTTTTGAAATGCGATCCCCCATCACTTATAATCACTCGGGGGACACCAAACCTGGAAAAGATATTATTTTGGACAAACTTACACACAACGCTATGATCGTTTGTTTTGGTGGCAATTGCTTCAATCCATTTCGACACATAATCAACTGCCACCAAAATGTAAAGGTTTCCACAAGAGTTTGGGAAGGGGCCCATAAAATCAATGCCCCAAACATCAAAGATGTCAACAACAAGAATGGGTTGTAATGGCATCTGATCTCTTTTCGCGATACTACCCATTTGTTGACATCTTTCACAATTCTTAGCAAACCTGTAAGAGTCTCTAAACAAAGTTGGCCAAAATAAACCACATGAAAGAATTTTAAAACCCGTTTTCTGGCCACTGAAATGCCCTCCACATGCTGAGGCATGAGCCATCTCTAGCACACAATGGATGTCTTCATCCGGTATGCATCTTCTAATGATCTGATCTGCTCCTACTTTGAAGAGGTCCGGTTCATCCCAAATGTAATACTTTGCTTTAGCTTTAAACTGCTGCCTCTTCCTCTTGTTCCACTCATCCGGCATTGCACCTGTCACAAGATAATTAGCAATATGAGCGTACCATGGACTGGTGGAAATAGACATGATGTGTTCATCCGGAAATTGTTCTTTGATTTCAGGGGTGGTATCCTTCTCCGTTGGTTGGATTCTTGACAAATGATCGGCTACCACATTCTCGCATCCCTTCTTATCCCTGATTTCTAAATTAAATTCCTGCAGCAATAAAATCCATCTGATTAGTCTGGGCTTAGCATCCTTCTTATTCATTAGATACCTGAGAGCACTGTGATCAGAATAAACAACGACCTTGCTACCCCAGATATAGGATCTAAACTTTTCCAAAGCATACACAACAGCAAGTAATTCTTTCTCGGTTGTGGTATAATTCAATTGAGCTTCCGAGAGAGTTTTACTTGCATAATAAATCACCACGGGTTTCTTATCCACCCGTTGTCCCAAAACTGCCCCAATAGCAAAGTCACTCGCATCACACATTATTTCAAAAGGTAGTGACCAGTTTGGTGACTGTAAAATGGGGGTTTCAACCAATTTCTGTTTTAACAATTCAAAAGATTTTGAACATTCTTTATCAAAAATAAATGGGACATCTTTTAAAAGAAGGTTACATAATGGTTTAGTTATAGTTGAAAATCCTTTGATAAACCTTCTATAAAAACCGGCATGTCCAAGAAAGGAACGAATGCCTCTAACATTTGTGGGTGGGGGTAAGGTAGAAATAACTTTGATTTTGGCATGATCGACCTCAATCCCCCGACTCGAAATGACATGCCCCAAAACAACGCCCTCTTGAACCATGAAATGGCTCTTCTCCCAACTCAAAACCAGATTTGTTTCAATACATCTTTTTAAAACTTTTGTTAACTGTTCCAAACATAAATCAAATGATGTACCGAAAATAGAAAAATCATCCATAAAGATTTCTAAAGACTCCCCGATCATATCTGAAAAGATACTCATCATGCACCTTTGGAAGGTGGCCGGGGCATTACATAATCCAAATGGCATTCGCCTAAATGCGAATGTGCCATATGGACATGTAAATGTGGTCTTGTGCTGATCATCTGGATGAATGGCTACCTGATTGTATCCTGAATATCCGTCTAGAAAACAGTAAAATTTCTGACCTGCCAGCTTTTCTATGATCTGATCAATGAAAGGTAGAGGGAAATGGTCCTTCGAAGTTGCATCATTTAACTTTCTGTAATCAATGCAAATCCTCCACCCGGTTACCGGCCGGGTGGCAACTTCTTCACCATCTTTACCTTTGACAATCTGAATGCCCGACTTCTTGGGAACTGTTTGAGTCGGGCTCACCCATGAGCTATCTGAAATGGGATATATGATCCCAGCATCCAACCACTTTAGCACCTCTTTCTTCACAACTTCACGCATGTTCGGGTTCAGTCGTCTCTGCACATCCCTAACCGGTTTAGCTCCTTCCTCGGTGATGATCTTGTGCATACAAATTGAAGGACTTATGCCCTTGAGGTCAGCTATAGTCCACCCGATAGCAGCTCTGTGCTCTATCAACACTTCCATTAAAGCATGTTCCTGTTCCTGTGACAAGTTAGAAGCAATAATAACAGGGAGAGTTTTGTTCTCTCCCACAAAAGCATACTTTAAGTGGCTCGGTAGCTCCTTCAACTCTACTTGTGGGGGTGATTCCAAAGATGGCTTCAACTGAGTATCAATGTGTTTGGGAAGCTTCTCCACCTGATGTGTCCAAGTAGGTCTTCTCTCCTGCATAGCCATCACCTCCAACTCCTTCTCCTGCTCTGCAAGTTCCTGCTCCTGCTCATACCTGTCTCTGTCACACACAAAACACGTCTCCATGGCGACCTCCTCATTTTCATGAGGTGGGCACCCCTCAACAATGTCTACCATAAGGCATTCACTGTTGAGCGGAGAATTAGGAGCATGGGAAAATACATTCAATCTAAATTTTCGGTTCCCAAAAGCCAGATCTACTATCCCTGTTCTGCAATCAATCACAGCATTGGCTGTAGCTAAAAATGGTCTTCCAAGGATGACCATTGGTTGTTTTGAAGAACCAGCTGAAACATGATCCAGAACCAAAAAATCCACGGGATAGTAAAAATCTTCAACCATCACTAACACATCTTCCACAATTCCCCTAGGGAGCTTAGGTGTCAAGTCAGCCAATACCACAGTAGTATCGGCTTTCTTTAAGGGTCCAAAATCGTACTGGTCATATAAGCTCCCCGGGAGTATGCTAACACTCTCCCCTAGATCCAACAACGCCCTGTTGATTTTAAAATCGCCTACTTGAACAGAAATCACAGGCGTTCCTGGATCTTCCATCTTAGGTGGAATTTCACCCGATAAAACGGCACTAACTTGTCCGGTTAAATCAATTTTCTTTGGGACTTTGTTATGCCGCTTCTGGGTGCACATCTCCTTCATATACTTCGCATAAGCCGGAATTTGTTTAATGGCATCGATAAGAGGAATGTTGATTTTAACCTGTTTAAAAACTTCCCAGATTTCCTCTTGTTGAGGCCCCCTTTTGTTACCCTTTTGACCCGATTTTGACTTTACTAAAACTTGTGGAAAAGGAATGGTATTACCCTCCATATCCTTTCCCAAAATTTCGGGTGTATTTTGAAAAGTTACTTTTTTCGGTGCAACAGGTTTTTCAGCAATTTCAATTTCCGACTCACTGTCACTATCCTCTTGACCCGTTAAATCTTCCACCTCACCATCCCGTCCCTGAGGTGGAGGACTAACCTTGTTATCATACACCTTACCCGAGCGAAGAATACTTACCTGATTAATTGATGAGTTGGGTGGTTGGAAGCTTGATGAGGATCCATGACTTGGATTTCTCTTCGTATCACTTGGTAGCTTTCCCGAATCTCGCCTTACAGCTGCTATCTCTTCAGCCAGCTGACCTACCTGTCTGGATAAAGCTTCATGGCCTTTGTCCCTCACTTGGTTGCTCTTTTTGATCTCCTCAATGTCCTTCTTCATTTCTTTTAACATTTCGAAGATAGCATCCGTCTTTGATGCTTCATTGTTGGAAGAAGAAGCTGCTCCACCTTGTTGATTGTTGAATTGGGGGACTTTTTGTTGGTAGTTCCTTTGGTTGCCCCGGTTGTAACCACTTTGATTGCAGTCCTGGTTATAACCCTGTTGACGGTTCTGATAAGGTTGGGGGTTGTGTTGTTGTTGCTGCCCTTGATTTGGTGCTTGGAAGTTGGGGTTCATTTGGGTTGAGGGGTTGCCATATCGGAAATTCGGGTGGTTCCTCAAACCTGGGTGATAGGTATTGGAGTTCATGTCGAATGGCCTTCTATCACCGTATACCTGATTTACCGCAGCACTTCTAGTCATATCATCCGGGCATTCTAGATCCGAATGCCCCAAATCACCACAAACAGAACAAACAGGAAATGAATTTGCTGCTTTAACTTCATCGCTCCTTCCTGCAGTCAATTGTGCTATTTGTCTTTCCAAACTCTTGATTCTTTTATCGGCCTCAACATCCACTACTTTAGCCGACACCACTCGGGTTTTTCTGTTGGAAGCCAATCTTTTGGAGATCACACTCATTCGCTCCAAAAATTCCCAGTCAACATCTACATGATTTTTTAAGAACGTGCCATTGCTTGTAGAATTGACTTCCCTAACATCCTCGGAAAGTAGTCCATCATAAAATGCCTTAATCAGTTCCCATTTAGGGATGCCATGATGTGGACATCGCCTCAACAAGTCTTTGAAGAGGGTGAAAGCTTCATGAAAAGGTTCACCTGAATGTTGTTGGAAAGCTCGAATAGCTTCTCGAGCTGCTGTTGTTCTATCC
This sequence comes from Mikania micrantha, assembly GCA_009363875.1. Taxonomy (NCBI): domain Eukaryota; kingdom Viridiplantae; phylum Streptophyta; class Magnoliopsida; order Asterales; family Asteraceae; genus Mikania; species Mikania micrantha. Next base: position 41,831,482 of record CM018694.1, on the reverse strand, counting down.
ATCGTGTAATATTCTTCTAAGAAAACCTGTTGCATCTGCTCCCACGTTCTGATACTTCCCGCAGGCAGTGTAAGAAACCATTGCTTTGCTCGGTCTTTCAAGGTAAATTGGAACATCATCAGTTTGACTTCATCGAGGGAGAACCCGTGTCCTCCAATGGTTCCACAAATATTTTCAAATTCAGCAAGGTGCAAATATGGCTCTTCATTCGGCTTGCCATAAAATGTGGGCAGGTATCCCAGATATTGAGGTCTTACCTCAAATGTCCTTCCATCTTGATTTGGTGGAACTATTGGTGAAGTGCTCTGGGCAACCATGGGTCTGAAATGGGTGGTCACACCTTGAACAGGTCTGTGATAATTCCTTCTTGGCACCCCATCTGCATAAAATCCAGCCCGAGGCTCCCTAAGAGGTGGGTTTGGAGCTCCCATGGGTGGTACCCCATTGAACATTCTTGGCCCCTGTCGACCGTGCATGACCCTTCTATGATAAGTTCTTTGATTTGCCCCAAAATGCGGGTCAGGGTCCCTTTCATCCAGATATCCATCCAAATATTCTTCAAAGCCTTCACTGCCGTTATAATCATCATCCCAGTCATCCATGGGAACTCTGGTTCTCTAAAAATATGCATGCTGGTTAGGTGTAAAAGGTGGTGGATCATAATTCATGTGTTGTTCCCCTTCGTTAAACTCTGGCGGATATTGGTAGTTTGGATTTGGACCTGGCGGGAAAAGTGGGTATGGTTGTAATGGAGGTGATTGTGGAGGAGGTTGTGTTGGTGGTGGATTGAATGGTGGCGGGGGTGGTGGTATAGGTGGTTGTTGTGGTGGAATGCTAGTGGTGGCAACATGAGCTGTTGCATTTGGATTTCCGGGAGGGTTTGGACTGTTTGGCTCCATTTTTGAATTGTTTGTTGGTTGGTTTCTGATTGATCTTTGGTTGGCACGATTATGGCGTGCAGTCCTTTCGATTTCTAAGTCGAAAATAAGAGGCGATGATTTTTCCGATCGACGGGTATGATGCATCAACCTGTAATTAACCTATAATAACAAAAACAACAAGGTACGCGTAATTCTGAACAATAAAACTGACAACAACTAAAGAAGTAACTTTGGAAATACTTTTTTTTTTTTTTTTTTTTTTTTTTTTTTTTTTACACAGCAAACTAAAATTTAACAAGTAACACTAAATGCACCGAATCCCCGGCAACGGCGCCATTTTGACCGAGTGTCGTCAGGTCGGTGCAAAAACAATTTATAAACCCTTAAATCACTTTCTAGGTAGATAGCGGTAGTAAGGGGTCGATCCAGGGGAATCGTGATCTAGCATTAATCTATTTTCAGAGTTGCACATAAGAAATTGTCACAGTGCTTAAAATCAGATTTTTGTAAAATATTAAAGGAAACAATGGTTCTCTTTCGGATCGGGGTTTGCCAATCATAAGCATTTCAGATAATAACCTAGTGGGAATCTCATAAATGGAGATTTTACAAATGATAAATCTAACCAGTGTTGCAAACAAAACTTAATGGGTTTTGATTATCACAACAAACAATCCAATAACATGTATATGACGGATTAACTTAACAGGTTTAATCGCAATACACAAACACAATCAGATTTCTAGCAAAGACATCGTATTGATATAGATAAAACTTAAATGGTTTTCAATCTAATCCCACAAATAGTTACAAATCAAGAAATACAAGCAAAGATTAACAAACCCATCACCTAGGAGAACCATCAAAGATTCTAGCCTCTCATATCTTCAAATGTGGATGCTATCTTCTTCAAATCAGAGGAGTTCATGGTGTGAATGATTTTAGAGGATTGTTGGTCTTTTCAAATGGAAAATGGATAATGGATTCGTCCTCTTATGGATGAAAAAAATGTGTGTGATATATCGAATGAGAATTATTGGCCTCCGAAGATCTCGTGTGAATCCAATCAAAAAGGATGATGGGATGAGATGGTATGGTCATCTAAAGCTTCCAGGGGAAGGAACAAAAAGTCCCCCAATTTGATCAAGTTTAGGGATGGTTATAATAAAAAATTAATTGTCAAGTGGATGTAAGTGGGGCGGCAAAGCTGACTCACCTTCATTTTGTGTGTTTCACCTACAAAAGCACAATTCCTTGTAGTTAAATAATTCTAATAATATAAACACACAAAACATAATAAAACCCACGTGTTTATATCCTTTAAGACTCGGGTTTTCACCACTCGATCACATCCCCACACTTATCATTTGCTTGTCCTCAAGCAAGCCGTTTCAAAAATTGTTAAACATAATCTTCAATCAAAACACCTCACATTCGTATTGACTTTAAGAATTAAGGTCCAAAGTCATCCAAATCCTACAAATGATCACAGTCGGGATTTATAATGACAAGACAGTTAAGTTCATATCAAATCAAGACCTGCCTAACTAAACCTACCATGCTTTAAACTTGCACATACACGACACACCCCTCACAAAGATTCATTCCTCTCGGCTATATCTGGACTAGTAAAAAAAATGTACTAGTGTATTCACTCAAGACCAAATGTATTATCATGTAAGTATAGGCTTGTAAAGCAATCATACCTCCACTATTGCAGACTAGTTAACAGATCAAAGGACTTTTTCGGTTTTGGGCTTTGGTTAAAGGTAGGATTAGGCTTATTTAGTGGCTTAACAATATGATTCAAAATCCGAATCCAGCTAAAAACATACTTGTAATTGGGCTTTTGTGCACCCTCTTTGTTTTTCTATGATTTTCTTTTTCTTTTTCTATTTTTCTCATTTGTTTTTCTTCTCTTTTCTCTTATAAACAATAATCATACTTTTTAACACAACAAAACTTTGGATTCGAATGGACTTTCAATAAAAAAAAAATACATCTTTGAAATTCGGCTATTGTGGGTTTTGTCAACCGAGAGGGGAATTCATGCACAATTATAAGTGCTCAAAAGAGGCTCAAATGGGCAACTAAGGGAAAATTCTTTTAATAATTAGGATTAATGAGGGATAATGGGTGTCCTAATGCCTTCTCATATCTGTTTCACGCATCCGACTAAGTTTCAGCACGAATCAAACTAAACAAATTCTACCACAATTAACACATAATAGCCACACTCAACAAATGAATTTATGTATATGATCTGACATCTAGTTGAATAAGGCTTCAAGATCTCACGCACGGAGGAATAGGGTTACCGACATGTGGTGTATGTGACTATCTAAAGCATGCTAACCTTTGTTAGGCATTTCTATCCATTTTTCGAAAAACACTTGTCAAAATACTAACCCAATGTTACAAGAGACAAGGATGATTAAGGACCTATATTCGTTTGTCAAATGAGGAATCATGTGGTGCATTGAAAATTTCGCTTCCATTTGCTTAAATTGAGGACATCTTTGCTTGTTTTTCTATTTTGTAACTCAAAATTTTTTTCAAATTGTTCCATTTTTCAAATTTTTTCTATATATATACTATATATAAACAGATAGACAACAGATAGACACTAGTCTCCCTCCCCACACTTGAGAATTACATTGCCCTCAATGTAGATCAACAAGCGACTAATCGACTATCAACAATAATCAGAGCATAAGTTGGAACAAACTAACCGGGAATCTTTATGATATGAAGTTCCAAGCTCCGCCTCGGGTGCTTTTGTCTGTATAGCATTTCGTTCGCAGCTTCCAAACACCAGCCAAAAATCAGAGATGCTTGAGAAAGTTGGATTCAGCCGACCACATCCAAATGGAGATTGAGTATGAACGGGTCATGAATACTGAATTTCTCCTTTCTACCATCTCTTCCAAAAATCGCATGTTTAACCTTCAAAAACTTCCCCACACGTGGGTGATACTCACGCTATCAAAAATCTTTGGGTTGCCTCCCAGAAAGCGCTAAGTTTGTCGTCTTCAGCCGGACGTGGTGCTCTTCCTTCTTCTATGGGAGCTCATCCTCGAGAATGCTCAAGAAAAGGCATTCGGATTGCTTGTTGGCCCCATTGATGTCATTGGCCTCAAGATATGGTTTTAAACGATGTCCGTTTACAGTTTGCCTCAAATGATCATCGAAATCCTCAATTTCGACCTCTCCAAACTCGCCCACCCGAATGATTGAATACGGACCTGTCCATTTGCTTTTAAGCTTACCCGGGAATAACTTAAACCGCGAGTTGTATAACCAAACTTTCTGGCCGGGCTCAAAGTTCTTGAATCGAAGCTTTGCATCATGCACCTTTTTCATCTTATCTTTGTATGCTGATGCTGTCTCATATGCTTCGTCTCTGATTTCTTCCAGTTCACCCAATGCCAGCTGCCTCTGTTTTCCTTTACCGTAAACCAACCGGTAGGGTGTAGTTCCAATAGGTGTTTTGTATGCAGTTCGGTAAGCCCATAAGGCATCATTTAATTTGTTTGACCAATCTTTTCGATCTGGCCTTACCGTTTTTTGTAAAATTTCTTTTATTTGCCTGTTAGAAACTTCAACCTGTCCACTTGTCTGTGGATGATATGGTGTTGCAATCCGGTGATCTACGCCATAGCGTTTGAAAAGTTTGCCAAAATGAAAATTTTTGAAATGCGATCCCCCATCACTTATAATCACTCGGGGGACACCAAACCTGGAAAAGATATTATTTTGGACAAACTTACACACAACGCTATGATCGTTTGTTTTGGTGGCAATTGCTTCAATCCATTTCGACACATAATCAACTGCCACCAAAATGTAAAGGTTTCCACAAGAGTTTGGGAAGGGGCCCATAAAATCAATGCCCCAAACATCAAAGATGTCAACAACAAGAATGGGTTGTAATGGCATCTGATCTCTTTTCGCGATACTACCCATTTGTTGACATCTTTCACAATTCTTAGCAAACCTGTAAGAGTCTCTAAACAAAGTTGGCCAAAATAAACCACATGAAAGAATTTTAAAACCCGTTTTCTGGCCACTGAAATGCCCTCCACATGCTGAGGCATGAGCCATCTCTAGCACACAATGGATGTCTTCATCCGGTATGCATCTTCTAATGATCTGATCTGCTCCTACTTTGAAGAGGTCCGGTTCATCCCAAATGTAATACTTTGCTTTAGCTTTAAACTGCTGCCTCTTCCTCTTGTTCCACTCATCCGGCATTGCACCTGTCACAAGATAATTAGCAATATGAGCGTACCATGGACTGGTGGAAATAGACATGATGTGTTCATCCGGAAATTGTTCTTTGATTTCAGGGGTGGTATCCTTCTCCGTTGGTTGGATTCTTGACAAATGATCGGCTACCACATTCTCGCATCCCTTCTTATCCCTGATTTCTAAATTAAATTCCTGCAGCAATAAAATCCATCTGATTAGTCTGGGCTTAGCATCCTTCTTATTCATTAGATACCTGAGAGCACTGTGATCAGAATAAACAACGACCTTGCTACCCCAGATATAGGATCTAAACTTTTCCAAAGCATACACAACAGCAAGTAATTCTTTCTCGGTTGTGGTATAATTCAATTGAGCTTCCGAGAGAGTTTTACTTGCATAATAAATCACCACGGGTTTCTTATCCACCCGTTGTCCCAAAACTGCCCCAATAGCAAAGTCACTCGCATCACACATTATTTCAAAAGGTAGTGACCAGTTTGGTGACTGTAAAATGGGGGTTTCAACCAATTTCTGTTTTAACAATTCAAAAGATTTTGAACATTCTTTATCAAAAATAAATGGGACATCTTTTAAAAGAAGGTTACATAATGGTTTAGTTATAGTTGAAAATCCTTTGATAAACCTTCTATAAAAACCGGCATGTCCAAGAAAGGAACGAATGCCTCTAACATTTGTGGGTGGGGGTAAGGTAGAAATAACTTTGATTTTGGCATGATCGACCTCAATCCCCCGACTCGAAATGACATGCCCCAAAACAACGCCCTCTTGAACCATGAAATGGCTCTTCTCCCAACTCAAAACCAGATTTGTTTCAATACATCTTTTTAAAACTTTTGTTAACTGTTCCAAACATAAATCAAATGATGTACCGAAAATAGAAAAATCATCCATAAAGATTTCTAAAGACTCCCCGATCATATCTGAAAAGATACTCATCATGCACCTTTGGAAGGTGGCCGGGGCATTACATAATCCAAATGGCATTCGCCTAAATGCGAATGTGCCATATGGACATGTAAATGTGGTCTTGTGCTGATCATCTGGATGAATGGCTACCTGATTGTATCCTGAATATCCGTCTAGAAAACAGTAAAATTTCTGACCTGCCAGCTTTTCTATGATCTGATCAATGAAAGGTAGAGGGAAATGGTCCTTCGAAGTTGCATCATTTAACTTTCTGTAATCAATGCAAATCCTCCACCCGGTTACCGGCCGGGTGGCAACTTCTTCACCATCTTTACCTTTGACAATCTGAATGCCCGACTTCTTGGGAACTGTTTGAGTCGGGCTCACCCATGAGCTATCTGAAATGGGATATATGATCCCAGCATCCAACCACTTTAGCACCTCTTTCTTCACAACTTCACGCATGTTCGGGTTCAGTCGTCTCTGCACATCCCTAACCGGTTTAGCTCCTTCCTCGGTGATGATCTTGTGCATACAAATTGAAGGACTTATGCCCTTGAGGTCAGCTATAGTCCACCCGATAGCAGCTCTGTGCTCTATCAACACTTCCATTAAAGCATGTTCCTGTTCCTGTGACAAGTTAGAAGCAATAATAACAGGGAGAGTTTTGTTCTCTCCCACAAAAGCATACTTTAAGTGGCTCGGTAGCTCCTTCAACTCTACTTGTGGGGGTGATTCCAAAGATGGCTTCAACTGAGTATCAATGTGTTTGGGAAGCTTCTCCACCTGATGTGTCCAAGTAGGTCTTCTCTCCTGCATAGCCATCACCTCCAACTCCTTCTCCTGCTCTGCAAGTTCCTGCTCCTGCTCATACCTGTCTCTGTCACACACAAAACACGTCTCCGTGGCGACCTCCTCATTTTCATGAGGTGGGCACCCCTCAACAATGTCTACCATAAGGCATTCACTGTTGAGCGGAGAATTAGGAGCATGGGAAAATACATTCAATCTAAATTTTCGGTTCCCAAAAGCCAGATCTACTATCCCTGTTCTGCAATCAATCACAGCATTGGCTGTAGCTAAAAATGGTCTTCCAAGGATGACCATTGGTTGTTTTGAAGAACCAGCTGAAACATGATCCAGAACCAAAAAATCCACGGGATAGTAAAAATCTTCAACCATCACTAACACATCTTCCACAATTCCCCTAGGGAGCTTAGGTGTCAAGTCAGCCAATACCACAGTAGTATCGGCTTTCTTTAAGGGTCCAAAATCGTACTGGTCATATAAGCTCCCCGGGAGTATGCTAACACTCGCCCCTAGATCCAACAATGCCCTGTTGATTTTAAAATCGCCTACTTGAACAGAAATCACAGGCGTTCCTGGATCTTCCATCTTAGGTGGAATTTCACCCGATAAAACGGCACTAACTTGTCCGGTTAAATCAATTTTCTTTGGGACTTTGTTATGCCGTTTCTGGGTGCACATCTCCTTCATATACTTCGCATAAGCCGGAATTTGTTTAATGGCATCGATAAGAGGAATGTTGATTTTAACCTGTTTAAAAACTTCCCAGATTTCCTCTTGTTGAGGCCCCCTTTTGTTACCCTTTTGACCCGATTTTGACTTTACTAAAACTTGTGGAAAAGGAATGGTATTACCCTCCATATCCTTTCCCAAAATTTCGGGTGTATTTTGAAAAGTTACTTTTTTCGGTGCAACAGGTTTTTCAGCAATTTCAATTTCCGACTCACTGTCACTATCCTCTCGACCCGTTAAATCTTCCACCTCACCATCCCGTCCCTGAGGTGGAGGACTAACCTTGTTATCATACACCTTACCCGAGCGAAGAATACTTACCTGATTAATTGATGAGTTGGGTGGTTGGAAGCTTGATGAGGATCCATGACTTGGATTTCTCTTCGTATCACTTGGTAGCTTTCCCGAATCTCGCCTTACAGCTGCTATCTCTTCAGCCAGCTGACCTACCTGTCTGGATAAAGCTTCATGGCCTTTGTCCCTCACTTGGTTGCTCTTTTTGATCTCCTCAATGTCCTTCTTCATTTCTTTTAACATTTCGAAGATAGCATCCGTCTTTGATGCTTCATTGTTGGAAGAAGAAGCTGCTCCACCTTGTTGATTGTTGAATTGGGGGACTTTTTGTTGGTAGTTCCTTTGGTTGCCCCGGTTGTAACCACTTTGATTGCAGTCCTGGTTATAACCCTGTTGACGGTTCTGATAAGGTTGGGGGTTGTGTTGTTGTTGCTGCCCTTGATTTGGTGCTTGGAATTTGGGGTTCATTTGGGTTGAGGGGTTGCCATATCGGAAATTCGGGTGGTTCCTCAAACCTGGGTGATAGGTATTGGAGTTCATGTCGAATGGCCTTCTACCACCGTATACCTGATTTACCGCAGCACTTCTAGTCATATCATCCGGGCATTCTAGATCCGAATGCCCCAAATCACCACAAACAGAACAAACAGGAAATGAATTTGCTGCTTTAACTTCATCGCTCCTTCCTGCAGTCAATTGTGCTATTTGTCTTTCCAAACTCTTGATTCTTTTATCGGCCTCAACATCCACTACTTTAGTCGACACCACTCGGGTTTTTCTGTTGGAAGCCAATCTTTTGGAGATCACACTCATTCGCTCCAAAAATTCCCAGTCAACATCTACATGATTTGTTAAGAACGTGCCATTGCTTGTAGAATTGACTTCCCTAACATCCTCGGAAAGTAGTCCATCATAAAATGCCTTAATCAGTTCCCATTTAGGGATGCCATGATGTGGACATCGCCTCAACAAGTCTTTGAAGCGGGTGAAAGCTTCATGAAAAGGTTCACCTGAATGTTGTTGGAAAGCTCGAATAGCTTCTCGAGCTGCTGTTGTTCTATCCATCGTGTAATATTCTTCTAAGAAAACCTGTTGCATCTGCTCCCACGTTCTGATACTTCCCGCAGGCAGTGTAAGAAACCATTGCTTTGCTCGGTCTTTCAAGGTAAATTGGAACATCATCAGTTTGACTTCATCGAGGGAGAACCCGTGTCCTCCAATGGTTCCACAAATATTTTCAAATTCAGCAAGGTGCAAATATGGCTCTTCATTCGGCTTGCCATAAAATGTGGGCAGGTATCCCAGATATTGAGGTCTTACCTCAAATGTCCTTCCATCTTGATTTGGTGGAACTATTGGTGAAGTGCTCTGGGCAACCATGGGTCTGAAATGGGTGGTCACACCTTGAACAGGTCTGTGATAATTCCTTCTTGGCACCCCATCTGCATAAAATCCAGCCCGAGGCTCCCTAAGAGGTGGGTTTGGAGCTCCCATGGGTGGTACCCCATTGAACATTCTTGGCCCCTGTCGACCGTGCATGACCCTTCTATGATAAGTTCTTTGATTTGCCCCAAAATGCGGGTCAGGGTCCCTTTCATCCAGATATCCATCCAAATATTCTTCAAAGCCTTCACTGCCGTTATAATCATCATCCCAGTCATCCATGGGAACTCTGGTTCTCTAAAAATATGCATGCTGGTTAGGTGTAAAAGGTGGTGGATCATAATTCATGTGTTGTTCCCCTTCGTTAAACTCTGGCGGATATTGGTAGTTTGGATTTGGACCTGGCGGGAAAAGTGGGTATGGTTGTAATGGAGGTGATTGTGGAGGAGGTTGTGTTGGTGGTGGATTGAATGGTGGCGGGGGTGGTGGTATAGGTGGTTGTTGTGGTGGAATGCTAGTGGTGGCAACATGAGCTGTTGCATTTGGATTTCCGGGAGGGTTTGGACTGTTTGGCTCCATTTTTGAATTGTTTGTTGGTTGGTTTCTGATTGATCTTTGGTTGGCACGATTATGGCGTGCAGTCCTTTCGATTTCTAAGTCGAAAATAAGAGGCGATGATTTTTCCGATCGACGGGTATGATGCATCAACCTGTAATTAACCTATAATAACAAAAACAACAAGGTACGCGTAATTCTGAACAATAAAACTGACAACAACTAAAGAAGTAACTTTGGAAATACTTTTTTTTTTTTTTTTTTTTTTTTTTTTACACAGCAAACTAAAATTTAACAAGTAACACTAAATGCACCGAATCCCCGGCAACGGCGCCATTTTGACCGAGTGTCGTCAGGTCGGTGCAAAAACAATTTATAAACCCTTAAATCACTTTCTAGGTAGATAGCGGTAGTAAGGGGTCGATCCAGGGGAATCGTGATCTAGCATTAATCTATTTTCAGAGTTGCACATAAGAAATTGTCACAGTGCTTAAAATCAGATTTTTGTAAAATATTAAAGGAAACAATGGTTCTCTTTCGGATCGGGGTTTGCCAATCATAAGCATTTCAGATAATAACCTAGTGGGAATCTCATAAATGGAGATTTTACAAATGATAAATCTAACCAGTGTTGCAAACAAAACTTAATGGGTTTTGATTATCACAACAAACAATCCAATAACATGTATATGACGGATTAACTTAACAGGTTTAATCGCAATACACAAACACAATCAGATTTCTAGCAAAGACATCGTATTGATATAGATAAAACTTAAATGGTTTTCAATCTAATCCCACAAATAGTTACAAATCAAGAAATACAAGCAAAGATTAACAAACCCATCACCTAGGAGAACCATCAAAGATTCTAGCCTCTCATATCTTCAAATGTGGATGCTATCTTCTTCAAATCAGAGGAGTTCATGGTGTGAATGATTTTAGAGGATTGTTGGTCTTTTCAAATGGAAAATGGATAATGGATTCGTCCTCTTATGGATGAAAAAAATGTGTGTGATATATCGAATGAGAATTATTGGCCTCCGAAGATCTCGTGTGAATCCAATCAAAAAGGATGATGGGATGAGATGGTATGGTCATCTAAAGCTTCCAGGGGAAGGAACAAAAAGTCCCCCAATTTGATCAAGTTTAGGGATGGTTATAATAAAAAATTAATTGTCAAGTGGATGTAAGTGGGGCGGCAAAGCTGACTCACCTTCATTTTGTGTGTTTCACCTACAAAAGCACAATTCCTTGTAGTTAAATAATTCTAATAATATAAACACACAAAACATAATAAAACCCACGTGTTTATATCCTTTAAGACTCGGGTTTTCACCACTCGATCACTGAGGCACTAGTCCTCCAATGTATCTTTCAATCCACTTACTGGCTGGAGTAGCCATGTGTGGTAGCAGTCTGGCCAACTCGTGAGACCTGGTTGTGTACTCTTCAATGTTTGACCCCTCCATCTTGAGGTGCCAGTATTCCTCTTCCAACTTCTGCATTTCACTGCGAGGACAGTACTCCTCTTGCAGTAAAGTTTTGAAGTTGTCCCATGTCAAGGCATTAGCCTCTCCCAACCCCAGAGTCTGGACATTTGAGTTCCACCAAGTTAGTGCTGGACCCTCCAAAGTTCCCATAGCAAATTTCACCTTGCTTTCGTTAGGGCAGTTGCACATTTCGAATACAGACTCAGCCTTTTCAATCCACCGAAGGAGTCCAATGGCCCCCTCCGACCCTTTGAAATTGTGTGGTTTGCAGTCCAAAAACATCTTGAACGTGCAGACTTGTGGATTAACCAATCCCCCAGCTGGACCCTGTGGCCCTGTGTTGTGAGTCTGAGCATACTGTGCGATTGCCTCTGCAAATCTGTTGTTGATTAGCTCATTGAGCTCAGCAACAGTCATATGTACGTTTCCCTCAGCCATTAGTTTCCTATTTATAAGAAGTGTTAGCACGAAGTCAAAATCCAATGTAACATGTGTAAATAAAACAACAAACACATCATGTAATATAAATCAACACAACTGTTGAAAATAAATAATTACTCTTCAATAGATAGAAACTTTCTTTGAGTACAATACTTTTGAAATGAAATACAAGTTTTCAAACTACTAATGTAGGAACACAACCCGTTCCTAATAAGTTTAAATAAAACAAAAATAAAATGAAAAACAATCAATCGTCCTCAACGGTGGATTCAGGATCGGACTCAGCAACTGGTGCTGGTTCCTCCTCCTCCTCCTTATCCTGTTCCTCATTCTCAACTACCACTAAATCCTCCAAAGCTTCAATCCTGCCTGCCAAAATCTCCTCTCGGTTCTCTGACTCTTCTAGACGACCAATCAAATTGATCATCTCATCCCGCATATCGTGAACAAGATGGGTAAGATCATCCTGCCTCTCAATAGCATCCCATAACTCCTGAGATCTCTGTGCTATCCTATCTTCTGCTACCTCCAGATCCTCGCGCAATTTGGCGATCTCCTCGGCGTCTGTCCTTTGCCTCTTAGGCTCAGGAGCATCTAGTGCTGGTGGGGAATGTGTAGAAGGTCCCTCAGCAGGGATCTGCTGAGTGTCCTCCTCAGGCTCCTCTTCCGGATCCTCATCCGGGTCCTCGTATGGATCCTCCTCTGGATCCTCGTCTGGATCCTCGTCTGGATCCTCCTCCGGATCCTCGTCCGGATCCTCCTCCGGATCTGAGTCATCCTGCTCATATGGTGGAGGTGATGGAATAGGTGGTGGTGGTGATAATGGTGGTGCCGGAACTATCGGCTCCTCGTCCTCGGAATCATCAATGATAATATAAGGTACCGATGATGATGCCATGCCTGTTACATAATACCATATGTAAGTACAGTGTCATGGAATACGTAAACAAGTCAATTACATAATGTCATATGTAATTTCCAAGCAATATGTATAAGTAGATGTGTCTAATGTCTAACAGTCATAGTCTAGGCCTACAAATGCAAACCTAGTTCGCTATAACCAATGGCTCTGATACCAATCTGTCACACCCCCAATTTCAACTAACGGAATCACACCGTTTGGGAGCATGACAAACCAGGATCTCAGATCATTAGACAAAGCGAAGACCTCTATATGAATTTTCAAAACATACTTTGGTCTTTAAAACATAATCAGAGTTTACAAAAGTTGCGGAAGCGTTTAAAAACCATAAACAGTTGTAAAGTAAACATTACAAAACAAAATACTTAAATATTCAAATTCAAATATTCAAAATGTTTGAAATGCATGAGACTCTATCTCCTAGTCCATGCCAGCTTTAACGCGCGCCTTAGCGTCCTGAGAAAACATGCAAATCAAGTCAACACAATGGTTGGTGCATAACACAGGTTTTCAATAATCACAATGTTCAAAACAACAGTTTGAATAACAAAATTGTAGATAACATAATCACACATGCACAGTCATGATAGCTAGTCATATAAACTATTTACATACGTGTTCGACACCGAAGCTGACTAATTGCCATGCTATAGCATGTTTTCGCCTTGCCACTATTGTCTATCACAACAATAGTAAAATTGTGTTTGGTCAGTCAAACACCTGCGTAGATCCCATCTACCAGGTGAGGTTTGTCAAACCTAATAGATCTATTTCCAACTACCACGCTTTGCATTACAGCAAACTAAACGGTTCGAGGTGTGTAAGGACTTTCAAGTTGATATGTTGTCACATAATGTAAACAGCTAACTCATGCAAGTGATATGTATCTAAAAACAGTTTGTTGCACATGTTTTCTCCCCCAAAACAGTTTAAAATAAGAAAGGGGCCGTGTACGCACCTTTGATAATAGCAGAATGATCAAATACGTGTGAACTTGCGTAGAAATCCTCTACGAAGAATCTGTGATTTAAACAATAACCTAAAGTTATTCGAAATGTCGTTTTGTGCCTTAAAATCACATACGTATCAACATACGTATGTTAGAGTGTGAGAATTATGCATACGGAAGTACGCGTACCATTGAAATCGATTAAATAAAATCATATTTGATTTTATTCAATTAATCGTAATTATACGCGATTTCGTTTTCGTATTAAAATATGAATTTTATCATCCAAATACGTTCGTATTCTCGTTATGGTTCCAACGCAACTTGAACGGATCGAATCGGACTTGAAACGAATAAGTTATGCTCAAAATACTAAAATAGTATTAAAATCCAAAAATGGTTGGGCCGGGACTCGAACCCGCGACCCTCAACTCCAACACACACGCATCTAACCAGTAAAGCCCGCTAGGGTATCGCGATAGTAATCAGGAATTAATTGTTTTAACCCCATTTCCAGTTTGAATCCTAATTGTTCTTATAGCCGAAGCATTTACCCATCCAATTGATCCTATTTCGAACCCGATTGACCTTATCAACACAAGCTTATGATTCTAGCCTCTTAAACGTACCTAATGATGGTTCCAATTCGATCAAACCTTAATCAATAAGTTCCAATTGACCCATAATACGCTCGGTTTTCAACCGAATCCATATTCAACCCAAAATCTTCTAATTCACGATTGTAACATCAAATTAACTTAGGATTTAGTTTAATCGCAACATTCTGAAACTTCCTATATAGTTTAATTTGATTAACAGTCCAGTTAAACAAGAAACCCCCAATTCAGTTTCCCTTTAAGAACCCTAGATTCGAAATCCACAATTCCGAACTGTTTTGATGAAATTAATCTATCATTCACCTTGATCGATCACTTATGAAGCTTTCTATATCATTTAATTTGATTGTTAACCTCTTTAAGATCAATACCCCCAAAATCGTTTTGCTATGAACCCTAGTTACTAGAACTTGATCAATTCGATGATGTTAAACGAATTACAGTTAGGGATAATCTTAGTCGATTGTTTTAGAAGATGGATGAATGATTTCTTACCTGATTTGATCTCCAATCGATGTAGTTCACTTTGTGTGTTGGTGTTCGGCCGACCCACTGTCAATTTCTCTCCTCCGTGTCTTCTTGCTTCGAATTGCTATGTGGGAAATCTTCTGATTGTGCCGACTATGATGTAGGAATGTGCAATTATGAGGATGGAAATCGAATTTCATGGTTTTGATGTAACCATGTGACGGTTACAACATTCATGCTCATAATTCCATTCAATTCGAATTCTAATGGGTTAAAACGTATGTAAACGGTTCATAATCATTATTACAATGATTATGGATGATAAATTCGCAATTACAACTTCGAATTTACTAAATTTCGAATTCCTTTCTTGCTTTCTAAACGAATTTTGACTTTTAAAGTCAAAATTGGACTTTTAAATTAATTAAAAGTCTTAATTTTGCAATTAGAACAAATTGAGACTGATTTCTACAAAATCAAATCCTTTAGATATGGTTTAGCTCAATTGCATAACAATTCGATTAACAAAGTTGAACCAAAATCCAAATCGTCACTAATTGGTCACTTAAATCATTGTTGAGTTAAATTAAACTAATTGGGCCTCACAAAATACCATTAAGCCTAATTTAAACTTATTGGGCCTATCTTAATCTTACTGGGCCTTCCTAGATTTCATTGGGCCTCCCTGAGCCTTATTGGGCCTTATTGGCTTACTGTGACTCTATTGGGCCTACATAAACTTCATTGGGCCTAATTAATCTTGTTGGGTCTTCCTTGACCTCACTGGGTCTTCTTTGGCTTTACTGGGCCTTCATTAGCCTTTTTGGGCTTGTTGGGCCTTCATTGGTCTTATTGGGCCTACACTGGCCTTATAGGGCCTACATTTGTCCTGTTGGGCCCACATTATTTCTGTTGAGCCTGTGATATCACCATCTCCCGTTAACAAGGTTAGTGTAAAAAGTCGGATTGTCACATCATCCCCTTGTTGAAGGAATTTTCGTCCCGAAAATTAGTAAGTGTTAAGAGTAGTTAGGAAACTACTTACGAGTTTAAATCGTACGTGTTAGTGTGATTTGATCATTCTGTGTGCTTGTCTGTACTCACACACAAAGTCTAATGCTTGCAACATCATAACTCAATTGTGATCGTTCAATGTGACTGTTTGCGTGTACACTAGTTAGTTCACCTAACTGTGACTGTTTGTGTTTGATCGTACTGTGTTGTGTAACCTCACACCTAGTGAGTGTCTATAACTGTTTGTACTATGTAACCCCGCACATAGTAAAATGTATGCAACTAATAGTATATGTACTATCATAACATGTAACATATGAAATGTAGCACATAAAATATATAGAATATAATGTAGCACAAATGTTTGTAACAAAATCAATTGAATAAATAAAATGTTTGTGCTTACAGTTTGAAATTTGCAGTGTTTGATGTGTGAAAGCATCACGTCATCCCCTTGTTGAAGGAAATTTCGTCCCGAAATTTAACGTGCTCTCTCAGTGTTAGCAGTAGTTGTTTTGAATAGATGAGGATATTTCTTCATCATTTGGTCTTCCCGTTCCCATGTGAATTCAGGACCACGTCTTGAATTCCATCGAACTTTGACTATCGGAATCTTGCTTTGCTTCAGTTGTTTGACCTCTCGGTCCATGATTTCTGCCGGTTCTTCAATGAATCGTAACTGTTCATCTACTTGTATTTCTTCCAACGTTACTATTAATGTTTCGTCAGAAAGACATTTCTTTAAGTTCGACACATGAAACACATCATGAACTCCACTGAGTTCATCCGGTAGTTTGAGTTGATACGCAACCGGACCAATCCTTTTCAGAATCTCAAAAGGTCCTACGTAACGTGGACTAAGCTTTCCGCGCTTGCCGAATCGTATCACACCTTTCCAAGGTGATACCTTTAGAAGAACTCGGTCTCCTACTTGAAATTCCAACGGTTTACGACGCTTGTCTGCATAACTCTTCTGTCGATCCCGGGCCGCTGCCATACGGTTCCGGATTTGAACTATTTTCTCTGTCGTCTCGTGCACCAGTTCAGGACCTGTTATCTGACTGTCTCCAATCTCAGCCCAGCACACTGGTGAACGACATTTGCGACCATACAAAGCTTCAAACGGTGCTGCTTGAATACTTGTATGATAACTATTGTTGTAAGAGAATTCCACCAACGGTAAATGATTCTCCCAGCTATCACCAAAATCAATTACACAAGCTCGTAACATATCCTCGAGTGTTTGAATCGTCCGTTCACTTTGACCGTCGGTCTGTGGATGATAAGCGGTACTCATATCCAAGCGAGTCCCCAATGATTTATGAAGAGATTTCCAAAAGTTGGAAGTAAATCGGGCATCCCGATCAGATATGATAGAGATTGGCACGCCATGTCGTGCTACTACTTCCTTGATGTAAATGCGAGTCAGTTTCTCCATCTTATCAGTTTCCTTAATTGCTAAGAAATGTGCAGATTTCGTTAATCGATCGACAATTACCCATATCGTATCACAACCACTCGGTGTACGGGGTAACTTAGTAATGAAGTCCATCGAAATCTGTTCCCATTTCCACATCGGTATCTCTGGTTGTTGCAGTAAACCAGATGGCTTCTGATATTCAACTTTGACTTTCGAACAAGTCAAACATTTGCTAACGTACTTAGCGATATCAGCTTTCATGTGAGGCCACCAATACAGTGCCTTCAAGTCATGATACATCTTGTCTGATCCCGGATGGACTGAATATCTGGACTTGTGCGCTTCGTCCATCACGAGTTCCCTTAAACCTCCATATAAAGGTATCCACATTCGATCAATGAAATAACGAATTCCATCAGGTTTAACATTCAATTGCTCTTCCATTCCTCGTAAAGATTCCGGTACTAAGTTTTCCTTTTTCAAGGCCTCAATCTGAGCACTGTGTACCTTGTCAGGTAAGTCAGTATGTATCGTCATCATAAGTGCGCGAACCCGTCTTGTTCCTGTTGTGTCTTTTCTGCTCAGAGCGTCAGCTACTACATTAGCTTTTCCCGGGTGATACTTAATCGCACACTCATAATCGTTCAACAACTCAACCCATCGTCGTTGTCTCATATTAAGCTCCTTCTGATCAAAGATATGCTGCAAACTCTTATGATCAGTGTAAATGGTACACTTAGTTCCATACAGATAATGCCTCCAAATTTTCAAAGCAAAAACCACTGCTCCCAACTCCAAGTCATGAGTAGTGTAATTCTTTTTGTGCGTTCGTAGTTGTCTGGAAGCATAAGCAATCACTTTATCCCGTTGCATCAACACACATCCCAAACCCTGTCCAGATGCGTCACAATACACCGCAAAGTCTTCCGTTCCTTCCGGTAAGGACAGAATCGGTGCGCTGCAAAGCTTTTGTTTCAATAACTGAAACGCAGTTTCCTGTTTATCCGTCCAGTTATACTTTGTTCCCTTATGCGTAAGAGCTGTAAGTGGTTGAGCGATCTTTGAGAAACCTTCAATGAATCGTCGATAATAACCCGCCAAACCAAGGAATTGTCGTACCTCAGTAGGGGTCTTTGGCGCTTCCCAATTCTTAATCGCTTCAATCTTCGCTGGATCAACATGTATGCCCTTTTCATTAACTATATGACCCAGAAATTGTACTTCCCGCATCCAGAAATCACATTTCGAAAATTTAGCGTACAATTGTTCTTGTTTCAATAGCTCTAGCAATAATCGAAGATGTTCAGCGTGTTCCTCCTCAGACTGTGAATAGATGAGAATGTCATCAATGAAAACAATGACAAACTTATCAAGATAAGGTTTACAAACACGATTCATAAGATCCATGAATACAGCTGGAGCGTTTGTCAACCCAAATGGCATGACCAAGAACTCATAATGGCCATAGCGTGTCCTGAATGCTGTCTTCGGAATATCCTCCTCCTGAACTCTTAGTTGATGATAACCCGACCTGAGATCAATCTTCGAGTAATAACTCGAACCTTGCAACTGATCGAACAGATCATCAATCCTGGGTAACGGATACCGGTTCTTGATAGTAACCTTATTCAATTCCCGGTAATCGATACACATACGAAAAGTCCCGTCCTTCTTCTTCACAAACAATACTGGAGCTCCCCATGGTGAAAAACTAGGTCGTATGAAACCCTTATCCAACAACTCTTGCAATTGTGTGGATAACTCTTGCATTTCTGACGGTGCAAGTCGGTAAGGCGCCCTAGCTATCGGTGCTGCATCTGGTGTAAGATCGATTCGAAATTCCACCTGTCTGATAGGCGGTAATCCCGGCAAGTCTTCTGGAAATACCTCCGGAAATTCACAAACTATTGGTATATCTTCAAGCTTCTTCTCGGCTACTGGCTTTTCAGTTATAAGTGCTATAACTGCCGTATGACCCTTACGTAGACACTTGTGTGCTTTCATACAAGATATGAGACGCAGTGGCGTACTGATCTTTTCACCTTGTACATACAGTGTCTCTCCATTTGTAAAAGGTATACGAACAATCTTTTCATGGCATACTATTTCAGCCTGGTTCTTGGACAACCAGTCCATGCCAATGACTACATCAAAACTGCCTAAGGCAATAGGCATAAGATCAATCTCTAATGTTTGACCCATCAAATCAAGGATACATCCCTTATAAATGTTTTCTACTACAATCAACTTACCATCAGCTAATTCCACAGTGTAGGGACTATCTAAGGCAGTGGGACTAACATTTAGCAACTTAGCAAGTGAACTAGATACAAAACTCCGATCGGCACCAGTGTCAAATAACATAGAGGCATAGTGATTATTTAAGAGGAACGTACCCGTAACAATGTTGGGATCCTCCCGCGCTTGACGTCCTCCAATCACAAACGCCCTGCCTCTAGCACCATTTTTGTTGTTGTTGTTGTTGTTGTTGGTGCCATTTCCATTACCGTTGCCATTTCCATTTCCATTACCATTGTTATTGACATTATTGTCCCCGCCCTTCTTAAGCTGTGGGCAATCTTTCTTAAAATGCCCCATTTTGCCACACTCAAAACAACCTTTCTGAGCGTTGTTCTGGTTATTGTTCTGGTTGTTATGGTTGTTCTGCAGCTCCCCGCGACAATCTTTAGCCGCATGCCCAATCTTGCCACACCTCTGGCACTTAGCTCTGTCACATTGGTTACCCGCATGATGATAACCACACCTATTGCACTTGGGGTGCTTACCAATATAGCCCCCCGATGATGATGATTGCTGACCACTGCTGGAATTATGATAGGACTTGTTTGAGTCCTGCTTCCTGTTCTGCTGATTTGATTGTTGGCTGTTACCCTTGAAGTTATTACTTTCCCACTTTCTCTTATGATCTCCTACCTTGGTAGCAGATGTTCGTTTGGGCAGAGTCCCCTGTAACACCGCCTGGTCAGTAAGCTGATGCGCTAGACGAACAGCTTGTTGGATAGTGGTGGGATTTGCTGAAGTAACCAACCCTTGAATCTGAGGCACTAGTCCTCCAATGTATCTTTCAATCCACTTACTGGCTGGAGTAGCCATGTGTGGTAGCAGTCTGGCCAACTCATGTGACCTGGTTGTGTACTCTTCAATGTTTGACCCCTCCATCTTGAGGTGCCAGTATTCCTCTTCCAACTTCTGCATTTCACTGTGAGGACAGTACTCCTCTTGCAGTAAAGTTTTGAAGTTGTCCCATGTCAAGGCATTAGCCTCTCCCAACCCCAGAGTCTGGACATTTGAGTTCCACCAAGTTAGTGCTGGACCCTCCAAAGTTCCCGTAGCAAATTTCACCTTGCTTTCGTTAGGGCAGTTGCACATTTCGAATACAGACTCAGCCTTTTCAATCCACCGAAGGAGTCCAATGGCCCCCTCCGACCCTTTGAAATTGTGTGGTTTGCAGTCCAAAAACATCTTGAACGTGCAGACTTGTGGATTAACCAATCCCCCAGCTGGACCCTGTGGCCCTGTGTTGTGAGTCTGAGCATACTGTGCGATTGCCTCTGCAACTCTGTTGTTGATTAGCTCATTGAGCTCAGCAACAGTCATATGTACGTTTCCCTCAGCCATTAGTTTCCTATTTATAAGAAGTGTTAGCACGAAGTCAAAATCCAATGTAACATGTGTAAATAAAACAACAAACACATCATGTAATATAAATCAACACAACTGTTGAAAATAAATAATAACTCTTCAATAGATAGAAACTTTCTTTGAGTACAATACTTTTGAAATGAAATACAAGTTTTCAAACTACTAATGTAGGAACACAACCCGTTCCTAATAAGTTTAAATAAAACAAAAATAAAATGAAAAACAATCAATCGTCCTCAACGGTGGATTCAGGATCGGACTCAGCAACTGGTGCTGGTTCCTCCTCCTCATCCTCATCCTGTTCCTCATTCTCAACTACCACTAAATCCTCCAAAGCTTCAATCCTGCCCGCCAAAATCTCCTCTCGGTTCTCTGACTCTTCTAGACGACCAATCAAATTGATCATCTCATCCCGCATATCGTGAACAAGATGGGTAAGATCATCCTGCCTCTCAATAGCATCCCATAACTCCTGAGATCTCTGTGCTATCCTATCTTCTGCTACCTCCAGATCCTCGCGCAATTTGGCGATCTCCTCGGCGTCTGTCCTTTGCCTCTTAGGCTCAGGAGCATCTAGTGCTGGTGGGGAATGTGTAGAAGGTCCCTCAGCAGGGATCTGCTGAGTGTCCTCCTCAGGCTCCTCTTCCGGATCCTCATCCGGGTCCTCGTATGGATCCTCCTCTGGATCCTCGTCTGGATCCTCGTCTGGATCCTCCTCCGGATCCTCGTCCGGATCCTCCTCCGGATCTGAGTCATCCTGCTCATATGGTGGAGGTGATGGAATAGGTGGTGGTGGTGCCGGAACTATCGGCTCCTCGTCCTCGGAATCATCAATGATAATATAAGGTACCGATGATGATGCCATGCCTGTTACATAATACCATATGTAAGTACAGTGTCATGGAATACGTAAACAAGTCAATTACATAATGTCATATGTAATTTCCAAGCAATATGTATAAGTAGATGTGTCTAATGTCTAACAGTCATAGTCTAGGCCTACAAATGCAAACCTAGTTCGCTATAACCAATGGCTCTGATACCAATCTGTCACACCCCCAATTTCAACTAACGGAATCACACCGTTTGGGAGCATGACAAACCAGGATCTCAGATCATTAGACATAGCGAAGACCTCTATATGAATTTTCAAAACATACTTTGGTCTTTAAAACATAATCAGAGTTTACAAAAGTTGCGGAAGCGTTTAAAAACCATAAACAGTTGTAAAGTAAACATTACAAAACAAAATACTTAAATATTCAAATTCAAATATTCAAAATGTTTGAAATGCATGAGACTCTATCTCCTAGTCCATGCCAGCTTTAACGCGCGCCTTAGCGTCCTGAGAAAACATGCAAATCAAGTCAACACAATGGTTGGTGCATAACACAGGTTTTCAATAATCACAATGTTCAAAACAACAGTTTGAATAACAAAATTGTAGATAACATAATCACACATGCACAGTCATGATAGCTAGTCATATAAACTATTTACATACGTGTTCGACACCGAAGCTGACTAATTGCCATGCTATAGCATGTTTTCGCCTTGCCACTATTGTCTATCACAACAATAGTAAAATTGTGTTTGGTCAGTCAAACACCTGCGTAGATCCCATCTACCAGGTGAGGTTTGTCAAACCTAATAGATCTATTTCCAACTACCACGCTTTGCATTACAGCAAACTAAACGGTTCGAGGTGTGTAAGGACTTTCAAGTTGATATGTTGTCACATAATGTAAACAGCTAACTCATGCAAGTGATATGTATCTAAAAACAGTTTGTTGCACATGTTTTCTCCCTCAAAACAGTTTAAAATAAGAAAGGGGCCGTGTACGCACCTTTGATAATAGCAGAATGATCAAATACGTGTGAACTTGCGTAGAAATCCTCTACGAAGAATCTGTGATTTAAACAATAACCTAAAGTTATTCGAAATGTCGTTTTGTGCCTTAAAATCACATACGTATCAACATACGTATGTTAGAGTGTGAGAATTATGCATACGGAAGTACGCGTACCATTGAAATCGATTAAATAAAATCATATTTGATTTTATTCAATTAATCGTAATTATATGCCATTTCGTTTTCGTATTAAAATATGAATTTTATCATCCTAATACGTTCGTATTCTCGTTACGGTTCCAACGCAACTTGAACGGATCGAATCGGACTTGAAACGAATAAGTTATGCTCAAAATACTAAAATAGTATTAAAATCCAAAAATGGTTGGGCCGGGACTCGAACCCGCGACCCTCAACTCCAACACACACGCATCTAACCAGTCAAGCCCGCTAGGGTATCGCGATAGTAATCAGGAATTAATTGTTTTAACCCCATTTCCAGTTTGAATCCTAATTGTTCTTATAGCCGAAGCATTTACCCATCCAATTGATCCTATTTCGAACCCGATTGACCTTATCAACACAAGCTTATGATTCTAGCCTCTTAAACGTACCTAATGATGGTTCCAATTCGATCAAACCTTAATCAATAAGTTCCAATTGACCCATAATACGCTCGGTTTTCAACCGAATCCATATTCAACCCAAAATCTTCTAATTCACGATTGTAACATCAAATTAACTTAGGATTTAGTTTAATCGCAACATTCTGAAACTTCCTATATAGTTTAATTTGATTAACAGTCCAGTTAAACAAGAAACCCCCAATTCAGTTTCCCTTTAAGAACCCTAGATTCGAAATCCACAATTCCGAACTGTTTTGATGAAATTAATCTATCATTCACCTTGATCGATCACTTATGAAGCTTTCTATATCATTTAATTTGATTGTTAACCTCTTTAAGATCAATACCCCCAAAATCGTTTTGCTATGAACCCTAGTTACTAGAACTTGATCAATTCGATGATGTTAAACGAATTACAGTTAGGGATAATCTTAGTCGATTGTTTTAGAAGATGGATGAATGATTTCTTACCTGATTTGATCTCCAATCGATGTAGTTCACTTTGTGTGTTGGTGTTCGGCCGACCCACTGTCAATTTCTCTCCTCCGTGTCTTCTTGCTTCGAATTGCTATGTGGGAAATCTTCTGATTGTGCCGACTATGATGTAGGAATGTGCAATTATGAGGATGGAAATCGAATTTCATGGTTTTGATGTAACCATGTGACGGTTACAACATTCATGCTCATAATTCCATTCAATTCGAATTCTAATGGGTTAAAACGTATGTAAACGGTTCATAATCATTATTACAATGATTATGGATGATAAATTCGCAATTACAACTTCGAATTTACTAAATTTCGAATTCCTTTCTTGCTTTCTAAACGAATTTTGACTTTTAAAGTCAAAATTGGACTTTTAAATTAATTAAAAGTCTTAATTTTGCAATTAGAACAAATTGAGACTTATTTCTACAAAATCAAATCCTTTAGATATGGTTTAGCTCAATTGCATAACAATTCGATTAACAAAGTTGAACCAAAATCCAAATCGTCACTAATTGGTCACTTAAATCATTGTTGAGTTAAATTAAACTAATTGGGCCTCACAAAATACCATTAAGCCTAATTTAAACTTATTGGGCCTATCTTAATCTTACTGGGCCTTCCTAGATTTCATTGGGCCTCCCTGAGCCTTATTGGGCCTTATTGGCTTACTGTGACTCTATTGGGCCTACATAAACTTCATTGGGCCTAATTAATCTTGTTGGGTCTTCCTTGACCTCACTGGGTCTTCTTTGGCTTTACTGGGCCTTCATTAGCCTTGTTGGGCTTGTTGGGCCTTCATTGGTCTTATTGGGCCTACACTGGCCTTATAGGGCCTACATTTGTCCTGTTGGGCCCACATTATTTCTGTTGAGCCTGTGATATCACCATCTCCCGTTAACAAGGTTAGTGTAAAAAGTCGGATTGTCACAGTTTATTTGCAATAATAAACCGTTCGTTAACAAATTCAAGTCCAAACAAATAAGAACTAGAATTTTTGTTCAATTATTATTTATGAACTCTTTGCGAGCAAGTTCAAGGTTAAATTAACAAACATGAAGAAAGACTCGTTCGTGTTTGTTCGGTTCGTTTACGACCCTAAAAATGAGTCATTTTCATCTCTCCCATTGATGAACTATCCAGAAAATGTTTTTTTGTATTCGGTTAGTGTTTATAAATTGTTTTTCAGCGAACCATCCGAGTCCCACAGCTAACCAATCATGAATTCGTCAATGAACATCCTAATGTGAATTTGGTGCGGGAAATAGAAAGGTATGTTTTTTTTAACTTTTATATTCTTAGCTCTATATAAATCTAACCATATATTTGTTTTAGGATTTAATGTTTCCTAATGAGTTGGCCGCTTGAATAAAAAAGTAGAGCAATCAAAAATGGTTACATTATAGTCACTATGTGATTGATAAAAAAGGCGATTTGTCATAAAGACATGACTCGTATATGATCATGGTGACAAACACAAGATCATAACTGCAGACATTATAGAAGCAAGATAATTAGTTGTTTATTTAAACTAGTAGGAGTAGATGACAATATGCATCTTCTATGGAAGTCATGGTTTGAGCAACAATGAAGAAACTTATAATTTTACTCAACATCTAATAGAGTATCCAATTGTAAGAAGATTGTCTCTTGAAGAACACATGATGGTAAAGCAACTAACAAAGCAACACATAGAACAATGTAACATGTTGTCAGACATAAAGTAATAAAACTCCCACAGTTGATAAAGACATTACAATGTCCAACAAAAGAATAAAAGAATGAAAAGATAGTAGGTGAAACTCCAATGCAGGTCCTAAAAACCTAGTACATTCTAAAGGATATATAAATTATGCTTGAGAAATCTTGCCACAAATATCATGGAGGAGGTTTTCTTTGCCAATCAAAATCATACAACTTGTGGTATGCATTCACACATGTTTTAAAAATCGGCGCGACATATAAAATGAACATGCACAAATTTCCATTTCTTTAGATTGTTGGTATAATCTTGAATCGCTAGAAATTTTGTATTGCACATGCGATTGAACCGGAGGAAAACTACCTATCGGTCTACAAAAGGTGAAAGATATGTTGCATAAGTGTAGACGAAGACCTTGCATTACTGAATGTGTGTAAGAAAGTATTCACGAACGCTTATAGGTTTATATGTAGGTTGCATATCGATGAAAGTATCACAAAACTCTGTATGGCTAGCTTTTCAAGCAAACACCGAATAAAGTTCAAGTATACATGAGCAATATTATGTGACTCTACATTGTACAAATATAATTACAACACACTTTTTGAACAACTAGTGAAAGATAAATGACAAAATAAGTTTTCCTACATACATACATACCTACATAATGTGGTAATATTTATCTTCTAGAGTTATGGATTATGTGACTTAAAACTAGGTGAACAACTATGAAGAAATGTTTATATTGGAACAAAAAATGCAATAATGATCAACATGTAACCAACAGAGGTGAGAGCCTAAGAAAACTAAAAACGCACATGCTACACTTCTGGGGTTGAGTGATGATGTTCTTAACTCCTAGAATGTAGACATAAGCAAGATCAAGACAAAGACTTCAAATTTTTTTTTATTACGTTGGTTTCACACAAAGCTTTTAATATACTAGTAACCAAGAAATTAGGAAAAACAGGAATGTAATTATCATCTTTTTCTTGAGTTATCGGTTGTCATGTGCTTATCAGTTCACATAGTATTAAAACACATTTCATAAATATTAAACCTATATCTTGTCTATTTTAGGAGTTCTCGCATATAAATTGTTAACTATCTATTTTGATACAGCTGTCAAAATTCCACTAGGTGTGGTGGATTTCTTCAGGATAAAAGCTTTATT
The DNA here is from genome assembly GCA_009363875.1 of Mikania micrantha. Classification (NCBI taxonomy): domain Eukaryota; kingdom Viridiplantae; phylum Streptophyta; class Magnoliopsida; order Asterales; family Asteraceae; genus Mikania; species Mikania micrantha. The sequence continues at coordinate 41,804,824 of CM018694.1, read as the reverse complement.
AATAGTTTTCAATTCGTAAAGATAAGGAAATTGATGTTGAAGGAAAAAAATAAATCTCGTGAAACAACAAATAATGGCACAACCCAATGAAGTAAATAAATATATACTCTAAAAGGTATCTTTTCATTGGTTTTTTCTATGACAAATTGACAAGAGATTGCCTATTGTTCAAATAGATATTATGGGTGTCCAAGTTTGAAGGTGAATAACAAAGTAAGCAAGACTACCAACAAAGTAGGTATGACCACTCGAGGCTTAGTTCTTTTGCGAAGTCAAACATGAAGTTCTAGAAGCGTGTAATGAAGTGTAGTCATTCAACGTAATCTAAAGAAGGAGAAACATATGACCTTGGTGAGTTATCACAAAATGCCTCTACATTTTCATTAATCGTCAAGACCTATGGAATATTAAGCAATTTAAGCATCATATTCAAAAGTTGTTTCATCAGCACATCTCACATATACAACATGTACTAGCTAATAGTAACTATGGTTTATGGTTTGTGGCTATGGGTTTCTTGCTTGTGGCTATGGGTTTTGTATTTTAAGAAACTGAGTGAGTTTATGTTCACCAACAAATCTTACTAAGGTTGATACATATAGCTTTATGATAGGATAGTAACATGAATGTTTAATGACTTACGTTCCACCTTAAATTTTCACAAAGTGTAATATGCACTTGTGGAACATTGGATGCAAATTCCTTATGCAGGAATCGTGATTGCTTAAAAAATTTGTGTGATTATTCACCTTTTAGACAATCAAGAATGTCACACCCCCAAATTTCAACTAACGGAATTATACCGTTTGGGAACGTGACAAACCAGGATCTCAGATCATTAGACATAACGAAGACCTCTATATGAATTTCAAAACATATGTTGGTCTAAAACTGTAGTATCAAAGTTTCAATGTTTGCGGAAGCGTTTTAAACCAATAACAATACGTAACGGTTTGAAAATGTAAAGTACAATTTCACAAACATTCCATATCTTAATTGAACAAAACTAAAACACTTGAACTGAAATGCATGCATGAGACTCGACATCCTAGTCCCTGCTTGTCCTTGCTTGTGTCTTAGTGTCCTGAGAAAACATGTAAATCAAGTCAACACAATGGTTGGTGCATACACAGGTTTAAGCATTCACAATGTTCAAAACAGCAGTTTGAATATCAAGTTTGTAGATAACATAATCACACATGCACAGTCATGATAGCTAGTCATATAAACTATTTACACAAGTGGTCGACACCGAAGCTGACGAGTTGCCATGCTATAGCATGTTTTTGCCTTAACACTATTGTCTAGCACGAACAATAGCAATGTGTGTGTTTGGTCAGTCAAACACTTGCGTAGATCCCATCTACCAAGTGAGGTTTGTCAAACCCAATAGATCTATCTTCAACTACCACGCTTTGCACTCCGGCAAATTAAACGGTTCGAAAGAGAAGGCTTTGTAATGCTATGTTTGCACTTAATGTAAACAGCTAACTCATGCAAGTGATATGTATCTAAAAGCGTTTGTTGCACATGTTTTCTCCCCCAAAACAGTTAAAATAAGAAAGGGGCCGTGTACGCACCTTTGATGTTTGCAGAATGATCAAATACGTGAACTTGCGTATAAAATCCTCTTACGAAGGATCTGTGTTTAAACAATAACGTTGTGTTATTCGATTAGTCGTTTTGTGCTTGAAATCACATACGTGTCAACACACGTATGTTAGATTTGTTAAGAATGTGTATACGTATATACGCGTGACTTAGAAATCGTTTAAATAAATCACATCATTATTTTATTTAAACCAACGTAATTATACGCGATTTCGTTTTCGGGTTAAAATATAAATTTTATTATTCAAATGTGTTCGGGATTGAATTCTGGTTCCAATGAAATTCGAACGGGTTAAAACGGATTTAGAACGAGAAAGATATGAACAAATTACTAAAAATAGTGTTTTTGTGCAAAACCGGAAACCCCCAGGTTAGAACCCGTGACCTCCCGGTCCCCGCACACACTCATTACCAGTCCAGCCCACTAGGGATTTCGCGATTATACTCCGTATTTAATTGTTTTAATCTTTGGGGTCGACTGTTTTCCCTTTGTCACCCAAATCCGAACCAAATGGTCTTAAATCGAACCCCAATTCGAATCTACTGGGTTCCAAAACCATAGGGTTTTCATTTGATATGATATTTCAAACATATTAGTAATGATTAATTTGATTTCCATGGTCGATTGATTCGAAAACCCCAAAAACCGTTTGTTTCAAGAACCCTAACATTCGAATTCCTTCAATTCGTTGTTAGTACACAAAATGGATAAAGGGCTTTCCTTAGTCGACACTTTTAGGTTATGTAGGGATCGATTTTTACCTGATTTGGTGTTGGATTGAATGAGATCGACTAGAGCTTGAGTTTCGGCCTCCTCAAAATCGTATTCTTCTGTTTCTAACTGTTGGAATCAAATTGATATATGCATAACTCCCTAAAAGTGCCGATTAGAGTTTAAGAAACCTCAATTGTGAGAGTTTCGGCCGAATTGTATAGTTTTCAAGACTACTAGTAACGGTTTTTATCATAATGAGGTGTTAATCGAATTAATTCGCTCATTTATGTTCTATAACGCACCATAGCCATTAGTAATCATTAATATAATGATTATTAACTGCTAATTTCAGTTACAAGTTGTGAATTACGAATTTTCCTTATTTTTTCACGAATTTTGACTTTAGAAGTCAAAATTGAGTTCTTTTGTTTGATTCCCACTTTAATCTTTATGGTTTAGATGTTTATAACCTTATGTAACCATCACTGGAATGATTAAGGATGGTTTAATTCAATTGTAATTAATTATAGAAGAAATTTCGAATTTAATTAACAATGTACCCGAATTTTGACTTGTAAAAGTCAAAATTGATGTTTATAATCATTTACAAGTTTGATCCTTGAAATTTAAACACTTTGGAACTGATTTTGCTTGATTCCAGTTCCTTGGGTTTGATTTTTCTCGATTACCTAACATCTTGGTTTAATCTAGAGTTAACGGAGTTAATCCGAATTGCCGAATTGTCACTAATCGAAACAATTGAACTAGTTTTTAGCTTGATTTATTCAATTGGGCCTCCTAAATACCATTGGGCCTACTTTGGTCTCATTGGGCCTACTTTGGGCCTCATTGGGCCTTACTGGACCTTCCTGGGCCTTCATTGGCCTTGTTGGGCCTAACTTGTCTTGTTGGGCCTTCCTTGGTTTCCTTGGGCCTAATTTGTTTTGTTGGGCCTTCATTGGCCTTATTGGGCTTTCATTAGCCTTATTGGGCCTACAAGAGTACATGGGCCCCTGTATTCGTCAATTTACCTTACACAATTATTCTGGTTCCTTCTATATGTAACTCCACCATTGTTTAACCGATATCAAATGTAATGTTTGAAATGTAGTACATTGTTTGAAATCAATCATGTATGTACTACTATGAAATGTTTGTGTTTGCCAAGGCATATGTAACTCCACCATTGTTTAACCGATATCAAATGTAATGTTTGAAATGTAGTACATTGTTTGAAATCAATCATGTATGTACTACTATGAAATGTTTGTGTTTGCCAAGGCTTCGCTTGTGTTCAGCACAATTGTTCCTACTAATTTCAATAGTATCATGTGTTTGTGCTTACAGTTAGAGTGTGAAATATCACATCATCCCCTTGTTGAAGGAAATTTCGTCCCGAAATTTAACGTGCATTCTTAATGTCTGTTGTTGTTTTGAATAAGTGGGGATACTTTTTCATCATTCAGTCTTCCCTTTTCCATGTGAATTCAGGACCCCGTCTTGAATTCCATCGTACTTTGACTATTGGAATCTTGCTTTGTTTGAGTTGTTTGACCTCTCGGTCCATGATTTCAGATGGTTCTTCAATGAATCGTAACTGATCATCTACTTGTACTTCGTCCCGAGGTATAATCAATGTCACATCAGAAAGACATTTCTTCAAATTCGATACGTGACAGACATCATGAACTCCACTGAGTTCATCCGGTAGTTTGAGTTGATACGCAACCGAACCAATCCTTTTCAGGATCTCAAAAGGTCCTACGTATCATGTCTCCTACTTGAAATTCCAACGGTTTATGGTGTTAGTCAGCGTAACTCTTTTGTCGATCCCGAACCGCTGCCATACTGTTCTGGATTTGTAAGAGAATTCCACCAACGGTAACTGGTTTTCCCAGCCATCATTAAAGTCAATTACACATGCCCACAACATATCTTCGAGTGTCTGAATCGTACGTTCACTCTGACCGTCTGTTTATGGTTGATATGTTGTATTCATGCCTAAACGAGTTCCCAAGAACTTTATGGAGTAATTTCCAAAAGTTTGAAGTTAATCAGGCATCCCGATCTGATATGATGGAAATTGACACGCCATGTCGTGCTACCACTTCCTTGATGTAAATACGAGTCAGTTTTTCCATCTTGTCAGTTCCCTTGATTGCCATGAAATGTGCAGATTTCGTTAATCGATCGACAATTACCCATATCATATCACAACCACTCGGTGTACGGGGTAACTTAGTAATGAAGTTCATCGAAATCTGTTCTCATTTCCACATCGGTATTTCTGGTTGTTGCAGCAAATCAGATGGTTTCTGATATTCACTTTGACTTTCGAACAAGTCAAACAATACCTGGCAATGTCGGCTTTCATGTGAGGCCACCAATAATAATATATCTTGTCTGATCCCAGATGTACTGAATACCTGGATTTGTTTGCTTCATCCATCACAAGTTCCCTCAAACCTCCATGCAAAGGTATCCACCTTCGATTAATGAAATAACGAATTCCATCAGAATTTGCATCCAACTGTTCTTCCATTCTTCGTAAAGATTCCGGTACCAAGTTTTCCTTTTTCAAAGCCTCGATCTGAGCACTGCGTACCTTGTCAGGTAAGTCAGTATGTATTGTCATCATAAGTGCACGAACCCGTCTTGTTGAAGTATCCTTTCTGCTTAAAGCATCAGCTACCACATTAGCCTTCCCCGGGTGATACTTTATCGTACACTCATAATCGTTCAACAACTCAACCCATCGTCGTTGCCTCATATTAAGCTCCTTCTGATCAAAGATATGTTGCAAACTCTTATGATCAGTGTAAATAGTACACTTAGTTCCATACAAGTAATGCCTCCAAATCTTCAGAACAAAAACCACTGCTCCTAACTCCAAGTCATGAGTAGTGTAATTGTTTTCGTGTGTTCGTAGTTGTCTGGAAGCATAAGCGATCACTTTATCACGTTGCATCAACACACATCCCAAACTTTGTGCAGATGTATCACAATACACCACAAAGTCTTCCTTCCCCTTCCGGTAAGGACAGAATCGGTGCGCTGCAAAGTATCTGTTTCAATAACTGGAACGCAGCTTCCTGTTTACCCGTCCAGTTATACTTTGTTCCTTTGTGCGTAAGAGCTGTAAGTGGTTGACCGATCTTTGAGAAACCTTAAATGAATCGTCGGTAATAACCCGCCAAACCAAGGAATTGTCGTACCTCGGTAGGGGTGTTTGGCGTTTCCAAATTTTTAATCACTTCAATCTCTGCTGGATCAACATGTATGCCTTTTTCATTAACTATATGACCCAAGTATTGTACTTCTCGCATCCAGAAATCACATTTCAGGAGCTTAGCGTACAATTGTTCCTGTTTCAGTAATTCTAACTGCAATCGAAGATGAATACAGCTGGAGCGTTTGTCAACCCAAATGGCATGACCAAGAACTCATAATAGCCATAGCGTTTTCTGAATGCTGTCTTCGGAATATCCTCCTCCTGGACTCTTAGTTGATGATAACCCGATCTGAGATCAATATTCGAGTAGTAACTCGAACCTTACAACTGATCGAACATATCGTCTATTCTGGGTAACGGATACCGGTTTTTGATAGTAACCTTGTTAAGTTTCCGGTAATCGATACACATACGGAAAGTTCCGTCCTTCTTCTTTACAAACAAAACTAAACTGGAGCTCCCCACGGTGAAAACTAGGTCGTATGAACCCTTATCCAACAACTCTTGCAATTGTGTAGATAATTCTTGCATCTCTGACGGTGCAAGTCGATAAGGCGCCCTAGCTATCGGTGCTGCATCTGGTGTAAGGCCGATTCGAAATTCCACCTGTCTGATAGGCGGTAATCCCGGCAAGTCTTCTGGAAATACCTCCGGAAATTCACAACCTACAGGTATATCTTCAAGCTTCTTCTCAGCTACCGGCTTTTCAGTTATAAGTGCTATAACTGCCGTATGACCTTTTCGCAGACATTTGTGTGCTTTCATACAAGATATGAGACGCAGTGGCGTACTGCTCTTCTCGCCTTGTACATACAATGTCTCTCCCTGCGGAAGAGGTAGGCGAACAATCTTTTCATGGCATACGATTTCAGCCTGGTTTTTGAACAACCAGTCCATGCCAATGACTACATCAAAACTGCCTAAAGCGGTAAGCATAAAGTCAATGTCATGTGTTTGACCCATCAAGTCAAGAACACATCCTTTAGGAATATGATTTACAACAACTAACTTATCATTAGCTAGTTCTATAGTGTATGGGTTTTCTAAAGCAGTAGGACTAATACTTAACAATTCACAAGATTTGCTAGATACAAAACCCCGATCTGTACCGGTGTTAAATAGCATAGAGGTAGAGTGATAATTCAAGAGAAACGTACCCGTAACGAAGTTGGGATCTTCCCATGCCGGACGTTCTCCAATCACAACAGCTCTGTTCTAGCAACATTTGTGTTGTTGTTGCTGTTTCCTTTTGTATTTATGTCATTAACCCTTCTTTTCTTGAGTTGTGGGCACTCCTTCTTGAAATGTCCTGATAAGTCACACTCAAAACATCCTTTCTGTGTGTTACTTCGGTTGAGTGAGCTTGCCTGCAGTTCCCCTCGACAGTCTTTTGCTACATGACCTATCTTTCTGCATCGCTGACATCGGTATTTGTCACATTGATTCCCAAAGTGATGGAATCCACATTTGTTGCACTTTGGGTATTTACCATTATACCCTCCCGATGACTGTTGGTTATTGTTTGGATTGTGATGAGTCTTGTTGGATTCCTGCTTACGATTCTCCTGAAACGACTGCTTATTGTAATTCTTAAAATCAATGTTATCCCATTTGCTTTTGTGGTTTCCCACTTTAGCTGGTACTGTTCGTTTGGGTAATGTCCCCCGTTGCACCGCTTGATCAGTCAGTTGGTGTGCCAGTCGAATAGCTTGCTGTATGGTGGTAGGATCTGCAGATATGATCAGTTTTCGAACCTGAGCTACCAGCCCTCCAATGTATCTCTTGATCCATTTGCTAGATGGGGTTGCCCTGTGCGGTAAGAGTCTTGCTAATTGCTGGAATCGAGTAGTGTATTCCTCAATATTAGAGCCTTTCATCTTGAGTTGCTCGTATTCATCCTCAAGTTTTTGCATTTCATTACGGGAACAATACTCCTCCTGCAACAGGATTTTGAATCCGTTCCAAGTAAGTGCATTGGTTGTATTTAAACCGAGTGTCTGTACGATAGAGTTCCACCATGTCAAGGCTGAACCCTCCAAAGTACCAATAGCGTATCTGACCTTGTTTTCTTCCGGACAATTGCACATCTCAAACACCGATTCTGACTGTTCAATCCATCGAAGAAGTCCAATGGCTCCTTCCGATCCTTTGAAATTACGTGGTTTACAGTTCAAGAATGTCTTGAACGTGCACACTTGTGGGTTTACCAGTCCCCCCGTTGGATCATATGATCCTATTTGATGTGTTTGCGTATAGTTTGCGATTGTCTCGGTGATTCGAGTGTTAATAAGTGCCTCAAGTTCCGTTGCGTTCATGTTAATGTTCTCTCCAACCATGATCTTCCTATTTACAAATATACATAATGAGACTACACCCATCGCATAATCATCACTCATGCACAAAGTAAATGTAACACACCATCATAGTCATTAAGATAACAATTCTTAATCATTTACGATAAATTAGTGCTTACAATTGTTTGTCAAAGAGATGCAAAACAACTAAACACGAAATCTACTTTTATGAGTACAACCCACTCATATAAGTTTGTTAATTAGAAAATAAATGAAAATAACTAGATTCCATCGTTTGGTTGATCAACGGTTGATGATGAATCTTCCAATTCTGCTGGACCAGTCACTACACCATGCTGGTAACGCATATGCCCAGTGATGAGGGTCATGGCCTCCCCAGCCAAATCTCTCACTATATTGGCTTCAATCGTCGCTGCACCAGCCCGTGCATTGGCTTCCTCAGCCCTTGCCTCAGCTACAGCTACACGTAACTCAGCAGTTTCTAATCGTGCAGTGAGTTCGAGGATCATCCCTCGCATCATCCAGATCGTTTCCACCAAATTTTCCTGTTCTTCATTAGTCCTAACCAACTCCTCAGTGAGGTTATCCCACATTTGTGTCAGCCAGTTGTTATTCTCAAACAATTCTGTGATCCTCCCTGCTACTTCCCGCATGCTGCGGATTTCACGCTCCATGCGTGCAACAAAAGCAGCAAATGCCTGTTCTAGTGGATATCCTAGAGCAGGTAACGTCCAAAGGCTATTAGCAATGTTGGCAGTTGGTGGTGGTGGCACTCGTTCTTCCCACACCCAGCTGCGTATGAGATCAGGAAACCATTGCCAATATTGGTTGTTCCCCCTTTGTTGAACATGTGTTTCCTCCCCATAGTGGATCGTATCATCCACTGGTTCGATCCTCCTTGTCATGATTTCTGACAATGCTACTACTTGTCCCTCAGTGTGAGTAGGTGTAGATGATGATGCCATGTCTGTTACAAAATGCCATATGTAAATGCATATAAACTATCATGTAAGTAAGCGTCTAATGTCTAACAGTTATAGTCTAAGTCTACAAATGCAAACCTAGGTCGCTATAACCAATGGCTCTGATACCAATCTGTCACACCCCCAAATTTCAACTAACGGAATTATACCGTTTGGGAACGTGACAAACCAGGATCTCAGATCATTAGACATAACGAAGACCTCTATATGAATTTCAAAACATATGTTGGTCTAAAACTGTAGTATCAAAGTTTCAATGTTTGCGGAAGCGTTTTAAACCAATAACAATACGTAACGGTTTGAAAATGTAAAGTACAATTTCACAAACATTCCATATCTTAATTGAACAAAACTAAAACACTTGAACTGAAATGCATGCATGAGACTCGACATCCTAGTCCCTGCTTGTCCTTGCTTGTGTCTTAGTGTCCTGAGAAAACATGTAAATCAAGTCAACACAATGGTTGGTGCATACACAGGTTTAAGTATTCACAATGTTCAAAACAGCAGTTTGAATATCAAGTTTGTAGACAACATAATCACACATGCACAGTCATGATAGCTAGTCATATAAACTATTTACACAAGTGGTCGACACCGAAGCTGACGAGTTGCCATGCTATAGCATGTTTTTGCCTTAACACTATTGTCTAGCACGAACAATAGCAATGTGTGTGTTTGGTCAGTCAAACACTTGCGTAGATCCCATCTACCAAGTGAGGTTTGTCAAACCCAATAGATCTATCTTCAACTACCACGCTTTGCACTCCGGCAAATTAAACGGTTCGAAAGAGAAGGCTTTGTAATGCTATGTTTGCACTTAATGTAAACAGCTAACTCATGCAAGTGATATGTATCTAAAAGCGTTTGTTGCACATGTTTTCTCCCCCAAAACAGTTAAAATAAGAAAGGGGCCGTGTACGCACCTTTGATGTTTGCAGAATGATCAAATACGTGAACTTGCGTATAAAATCCTCTTACGAAGGATCTGTGTTTAAACAATAACGTTGTGTTATTCGATTAGTCGTTTTGTGCTTGAAATCACATACGTGTCAACACACGTATGTTAGATTTGTTAAGAATGTGTATACGTATATACGCGTGACTTAGAAATCGTTTAAATAAATCACATCATTATTTTATTTAAACCAACGTAATTATACGCGATTTCGTTTTCGGGTTAAAATATAAATTTTATTATTCAAATGTGTTCGGGATTGAATTCTGGTTCCAATGAAATTCGAACGGGTTAAAACGGATTTAGAACGAGAAAGATATGAACAAATTACTAAAAATAGTGTTTTTGTGCAAAACCGGAAACCCCCAGGTTAGAACCCGTGACCTCCCGGTCCCCGCACACACTCATTACCAGTCCAGCCCACTAGGGATTTCGCGATTATACTCCGTATTTAATTGTTTTAATCTTTGGGGTCGACTGTTTTCCCTTTGTCACCCAAATCCGAACCAAATGGTCTTAAATCGAACCCCAATTCGAATCTACTGGGTTCCAAAACCATAGGGTTTTCATTTGATATGATATTTCAAACATATTAGTAATGATTAATTTGATTTCCATGGTCGATTGATTCGAAAACCCCAAAAACCGTTTGTTCCAAGAACCCTAACATTCGAATTCCTTCAATTCGTTGTTAGTACACAAAATGGATAAAGGGCTTTCCTTAGTCGACACTTTTAGGTTATGTAGGGATCGATTTTTACCTGATTTGGTGTTGGATTGAATGAGATCGACTAGAGCTTGAGTTTCGGCCTCCTCAAAATCGTATTCTTCTGTTTCTAACTGTTGGAATCAAATTGATATATGCATAACTCCCTAAAAGTGCCGATTAGAGTTTAAGAAACCTCAATTGTGAGAGTTTCGGCCGAATTGTATAGTTTTCAAGACTACTAGTAACGGTTTTTATCATAATGAGGTGTTAATCGAATTAATTCGCTCATTTATGTTCTATAACGCACCATAGCCATTAGTAATCATTAATATAATGATTATTAACTGCTAATTTCAGTTACAAGTTGTGAATTACGAATTTTCCTTATTTTTTCACGAATTTTGACTTTAGAAGTCAAAATTGAGTTCTTTTGTTTGATTCCCACTTTAATCTTTATGGTTTAGATGTTTATAACCTTATGTAACCATCACTGGAATGATTAAGGATGGTTTAATTCAATTGTAATTAATTATAGAAGAAATTTCGAATTTAATTAACAATGTACCCGAATTTTGACTTGTAAAAGTCAAAATTGATGTTTATAATCATTTACAAGTTTGATCCTTGAAATTTAAACACTTTGGAACTGATTTTGCTTGATTCCAGTTCCTTGGGTTTGATTTTTCTCGATTACCTAACATCTTGGTTTAATCTAGAGTTAACGGAGTTAATCCGAATTGCCGAATTGTCACTAATCGAAACAATTGAACTAGTTTTTAGCTTGATTTATTCAATTGGGCCTCCTAAATACCATTGGGCCTACTTTGGTCTCATTGGGCCTACTTTGGGCCTCATTGGGCCTTACTGGACCTTCCTGGGCCTTCATTGGCCTTGTTGGGCCTAACTTGTCTTGTTGGGCCTTCCTTGGTTTCCTTGGGCCTAATTTGTTTTGTTGGGCCTTCATTGGCCTTATTGGGCTTTCATTAGCCTTATTGGGCCTACAAGGGTTAACAAGGTTAACTCGAAAAGTCGGATTGTCACAAAGAACATCAAACTTTTTTTCACAATAATAATGTTGGTCCTCATGATCATGCATTAAAGATTAGTTAACCACAATTATTGTCTTATGCTTCATATTGTTTTATTATAGATAATAAAAATACTCAAATGATATAGTATGTAATATTATCTTGTAAATTCATCAGCTTATTATATTTATATGAATAAAATGCAAATATTGATGAAGTTATAGTTTTTGCAAAAGAACTTCACATAATTTTTCATGTTTTAATAAGAGTTATTGCATTTAATCATGATTTAAGTCAAATGGTTGGTCTATCTATTCTATTAAATTGTAATATTTGGTTAAAATGTACTCAAAATACATATATCTTTTGAAACTCCATTAATGTTTTCATTACAATTGTTGAATTTGTGATTGTTACTCACTATAGTTGTATGTTGTTAAGATGGTTATCCGTAAACGTGACTCTTCGAAAGTGCTATATGAGTTTTTCTGTCTTTCACCCCAAAGGCAATGGGCCGCTATGCCTTGTAGTTCCGCCTCTTGGTGCTACCATCATTCCTTAAGTTTCATAATCTAACATAGGTGAGTTGGGCATGTTGGTAATTTTAAAATGGGTCACTATGTAGTCAATTATTAACATGTTAAATATACCACTCATTTTTTAAATTTATATAAAGTGATTTTCAGCGGTTGTATGAATTATAAACACACTTTTGACAAATTCATCCCTTTATTAGTAAAAGTTTATGATCTTACCCATTTGACCCTGGCATTAAAGTAATTTTCATATATTTCGGAAGCATTCTTTATTGTTTTGAACACACACAATTTGCTTATTGAATATGAACCTGTTAATATTGAAAAACTATGTTTAAAGTAAGCTTGCAGATTTTACATGATAAAAGTGGCATAACACATGCATTGGCCTTCCTCTTCAACATATCGATTATATTCGTAAGCGGTTCAATTTTATTATAGGTTGTTGACTTTTAGTTGATTTTTTTAGGGTTCTTAAAGTCGTGTGCTTAATTTTAGAAGTTAAGTGGAAAATGCTTTGAGAAAACAGAACAAAATACTTTTTTTTGAACAAAATACTTAAATGAAATTACTAAATCTGAAGTGGTTGTCATAATAAATGCTATACTTTAAGATGCTTATGACATGTTGCTATTTAACTCAGTTTTACTTGTATTCTTTATATAAATCTCAACAAGTGTGTGCCATGTCATGAATTTGTTGAGTGATAATCACTAACGATCATAAACAATTTGATCTTTATCCCCTAGTCTAAAAGGAAGGATCATCAAGTGTAGGAAGTAGAATATATGGTAATAATTAGTTGTTGCATATTTAATAGCCACTTGAACATAATTGCTTCATAAATGATAATATTACATATATATTATAAATACATGGCCTAATGAATAGTATGCTTTTATATGTTTTCATATTGGCCATTGTTATTTTTTTTATATTTATTACCAGGAGCTTAGACCACATCCATTGGCAATCTTTCATAAAATTGTTACACTGTTCAAAAAAAAAGAAAGATTAAAGGGCCCATCATTCATGATCCGGTCACCCAAACAATCTAGATTGCAACGCATCCATTTATGTGTTTTTTTATTTTATCATAATTAGTTTTTTGTATAATGGTGTTATATTTAATAATTTCCAAATTAACATTTTAAAAAAAACTAAAAACACAGTCTAGATTAGTTTTTTTGAACGTGTGGGTATAATTTTTTTTAAAACAGAGTTCGTTTTAAAAAAGTATTTTTTAATATAATATAAATATAAACAATTATTGAATTATCCTATCGAAAACTTGGAGGTTTTTAATTGGTTCAAAAAATTTTCAGGATAAAACTCATTATCTAAAAAATTATGTTTAAAATATTTATTTATTTTGAAAATTCATTATTTATCCATATAAATATTGTATCATATTAACATAATTTTTTTATCCAATACCATTCTTAATCTCTGATTTCTAAATTTCATAATTCTGTCATGAATCCTTCTTTTCCAAATTTTTGTTTTAATCTTGGAGATTCTAATGATTTTCCCAATACTTAGTGCTATCAAAACTCTCATTTTTTCCAAATGCAAGTGAAATTCTTGTTACTGAAGACCTTCAAACCTCACAAAATACTGAAAATCACTCACGAGGAACTAGTAAACGGGATGTTGCTGAAATTGTTGCCTTAATGTCAGCTAGGTGTATTACTAGTGAAAATAACATTGTTGGTGTGACGCACGTCTCCCAGGACCATCACTAAAGCGGAATTATAACAGAACACATGGATAACAGAGATAAGCAGCAAAACTTTTATTAATATAACACAAATTCCAATACAAGATGCCATCATGATATAATTTACATCATTATACATATGCCAAAATTCCTATGAGCTTGCTATTCTTTCCATCACACATTGCCCTTGTCATGGCTACATGAAGCCTTATCTTTCCCTGATATGCATTCTCAAAGGGATCAGTTTTCGCTAGTGAGTTCTAAGTTTTAATCATACAAAAATTTAGATAACACAACCAGGAAAATATTTACATGACACATTTTAAATAATAATAAAGGGAATTCATAATCATAAAACAGGCAAACTTTGTGAAGAAAAGTTTCAAACCAATAACCGGGTTACCAGAACCCAAAACCACCATGTTACCGGAACCTAAATACCAATCTGCTATGTCCACGATATGGTTACCACCTGCCTAGTACACAGTATGGTAGTCCTAATATTGCATCTATAGTAATATCAACCCACTGTCTAGGGTCACGTTCACCCTCTGCAGGCCTGGTCGTCACGAGCCAAATACAATCAATTGATCAATTAACACCCTATATCGACACATATGCTAAGGCTGTTTCCCACCAGAAACAGGAAACAAAGACAGGCACGACGCTTGTTTTTACATACATAGCAAGGAAACCGTCGACCACCGTCGACACATTTGTCAAAAACACAATTTTGTCTCAAACTACACAATCACTATTTTATAAAACATTTTTCCCTGATTAGACTAACACCGTAGTGCCCAAAACATTTTCAAAACATGTTTTAGGACATTTGTCCAAATCACAGTCGTAAAACATTTAAATCATCCAACTAGTCTTAACTAGTGGCACACAACTAGAATACATGTCAAAACATTTTCCCATGCCCATAAAACTCATTACTTATATGTATCTTTGAAAATAATTCTAATCGTACTATTCCGAGTATGGCATCCCAAAACCATGTTTAGGCTAAAAATCATTTGACATGTTCAACCCCAAGGGCAACAATCGTTGTTTTACAAACACTCAATTATACAAACACAAGGTCTCAAACATAGTTTAAGTATAACATCGTCAAATACAAAAAATTAACATTATGCATATGAGCCCAAAACATTTTAAAACATAAAATGGGCATTATAGAACTCACCTGACTGATCCCGCATGATAAACTTAATCTTGTACACTGATCTTACATTTCCCCAAGGAATCCTAACAACTTGGATATCCTAGCAAGATCATTACAATATGTAACATATCCCATAAACCGTAATTCGGGTTTCTAAACGGACAACACAACGACTATGTTAAGATATCTCCAATACGAGTTTTTAATTCGTTACTTTAATCTGGGGTGTACGCTGTATCACACGGGCATAGCCACATCATATCAAAGGCTTTATTCAGTCAATACAACCCCATACATACTCATGGAGACAACCTTAACATTTTAAACTTAAGCATAAGCTTACCTTGTTATATCTGGAAAACAACTTGCTTAATCGACTAGCTAGTCCCGATCACTCATCACGTGCTTCCACACACTCAAGTGACCTCAAAGGAGGTTTATGGGGGTATTTATGTCGTGATAATAGGATTGGAACTCGAAACTTTGTGCGAAAAATGACGAGGTACAAACTATTTATTGGAACTGGCACGCGAATAGAGAAAACTAGGTCACAACACCTCGCTAGCCATGTGGCAATCATGTGGGACACGTCGCAAACCTTAAAAACATGTGTCATGCCACCTAGGACACGTGTCGGTGAACGTGTGTAGTGTCTTGAGCTTGTTTTTGAGATTCTGGCTTCATACGAACTCTGTTTTGCGCACCGTTTTCGCCCACGTTCACGATTTTAAAATACCTTTCCAACCGTATCAAGCACTCCTCCTAGGAATTTACTGATTATGTGGGCCATTTTATGATTACTGTTGAAACTCGTTTTATCATAACTTTTATTTGGGGCATTGTTAGCCAATTTCGCTTTCCCTCATTATGATCATTGTTGTCTTGATAATGTGATATTATTAATAGATAAACCGCTCGGTAGTTATAGAAAAGTTGCCACATAACGACTTTATCATGTCATTATCAAAACACTCTTCATAGAAAAATTGAAGCACTTCATTATATTTAAATTTATTACAATACTATGGAAACCGATTGTTACAAATCTGCCCCCTTACATTAGGTTTCGTCCTCAAAACCTATTATATCAAAAACAAATGGGGATAAAATTTACGAATTTCTTCCTCAATTTCCCATGTAGCATTAGACCCCTTACGATGCTTTCACGAACTTTTACAAGCTTGACATTTTTGTTTCGTAACTTCTTCTCATCAAAATCTAGAATAGCTACCAGTTGCTCCACATAGTTAAGCTTATTATCGATTTCAATCTCAACGTATGGTATGTGTGAGGCTTCATCAGTTAAGCATTTTCGCAAGTATGAGACATGGAATGTCGGGTGAATCTTACTTAATTCCTCTGGCAATTCCTGTCTATAAGCAACCTCACCTACGCAGGTTAGAATTTTGAAAGGTCCAATGTACCTTGGACTTAATTTGCCGCGTTTTCGAAAACGCATAAGGCCTTTCCACGGAGATACCTTTAGTAACACCATATCTCCAACTTGAAATTTAATCGGCCTCCTCCTCTTATAAACATATGACTTTTTTCGGCCTTGTGCCGCTTTCATTCTTGATTTAATTGGTTTCGGGTCATTCAGTCGTAGCTCTAACCACTTCCAAGTTTCCTAATTCTTTCTGACCTACTTCACCCCAGCATATAGGTGTACGACATTTTCTCCCATATAACATTTCAAATGGCGCCATATCAATCGATGAATGGTAACTGTTGTTTTAGGAGAATCCTGCTAGAGGTAAATGCTTATTCCAATTACCTTCATAATCTAGAACACATGCTCGAAGCATATCTTCAAGAGTTTGAATGGTCCTTTCACTTTGACCATCTATTTGTGGATGATATGCCATGCTAACAAATAACTTTGATCCCATAGCATCATGGAACCTTTTCCAAAATCTGGTGGTGAAACAAGTGTCTCTATCTGACACGATCGAGACCAGCACACCATGTCGTGCCACAATTTCATTCACGAATATTTTTGCCAACCTTTCTGACGAATACAATTCAGGAATCTGCCGACAGTGGGCATTTTTAGTCAATGTGTCCACCACTACCTAAATGGGATCATAACCTTGAGCTGTTCGTGGAAGCTTTGTTATGAAATCTGTAGTAATATGCTCCAATTTCCACTTGGGTATTTCTACATTTAGAAGGATCAAATGTGTAAGAAATGAAACTTAAATTCAGTTATAAAGCTTTCACAACAAAAATATAAAGAAACGAAAAATGGAGGGCCAGAGATGTCCAAATGCGAAACTTTCTTTCCTCTTTAGTCGACCACAAGTTTGAACCTTGACTTGCTAGTTTTCTCATTCAAACGATCAAAACGTCATAGTAATTTAAAAGTCCAACGCATAAATGTTTCTATCATGATCACGGCTGAAACCGTCAATTTATTGAGTGAAATAAACTGAATTGATGCGGTGAACCACAACTGAACTATTGTCGTCAAATCCATAACTCAAATTTGATTAAAACATACACCGAATTCAAATGAACCTTACAATAAGCTCTGTGATCAAATTATGAAACGAAAGAAAGCAAAAACACTCTTTGAGCCACTCCCAAATGTTTGATCGAACTCTCCTATTTTCGACGATTGTTCTTACTCCAAAGCTGATCAATTTGAATCAAAATGAGGTAAACAATTTTTGTCAATATACCCGTTCTTAGATAGGGAACATTAGCCCTGTCGTTTGTAGGTATCAGGAAACATCTATAGATCTAATTCATTTGGATTTCGATTTAGGGTTTATGGAAATTGGTTAAGAACTTTCAATTGTCTTTAAGTTTAATTTGAAACGGGTGGAATCAGTGTAACCCACCATAGCCCCACGTAAGACGTCGGGCGTGTGTTTGGGCGCGGGTTCGAAACCTGCAGAGTGCATTCTGGTCGGGTTTTTCGCAAGTTGACTGTTTTGACCATGTTGTACGATCCAAAAATTTGTATAAAAATTCTAAAAAAAATCATTCTAAATAAATATGTATTAATTTTTTTGAGAAAAATTATATTTATATTATTTTGAAAATGAAACTATATGTTTAACTTTAAAGACGGTAAAACGCTAGTTTTATTTTATAAACATTTTCGATAAATTATTTTTGATAGTTTTAAAATATGTATAATGTTTTTTTTTCATAAAGTAAAATTATATAATATATTCTTTATTTATATGTAAAGTTATATATATTATATGGCAAATTATTTAAATTTATACACTAATTAATATGAAACTTATTAACACTTATATATTTTCTAAAGTATTTAGAATCCTTATAAAAATTACACAAAAACATAAACAAACATGAATAATTATATATATGTATATATATATCATTATTCCAAAAGTTACTGTTATAATTTTATTAATCATCATCATCATGATCGTACTCAGTATATACCACCATTAGCAAAGTTAAGGTAGGGTCTGAGTAGGGTAAGATGTAGATAACCTTACCTTTACCCCGTAGGAATAGAGAGGCTGCTTCCAATGAGACCCCTCGGCTCATGATGCCTTACTAATCGACCAACCCAATGGTTTTAACGTTATTTTATTAAAAACAAAGTAAAATTACGTTAAAATTAGTGCAACTTTACTTTTTCTCTTAAGGGCCGACACATATATACATTATATGCACGCACCGCAAATGGGGCCCTTTTTTATTAATTATACGAAGATAATTTTTCTAAAGATTACTTTTATCATTACTAATTATATATATATATATATATATATATATATAGCCATATTATCCTACTCCTACTCCTATACTACACCCAACATTCCACCCTTGCTTGGATTTGAATCCAAGACCTCCTTTCTAAAAGGCAATGCCTCTACCAAGTGGACTAGTCCGACATTGATTCTTTACTAATTATATAACACTAATTATACTAAAGAATATATTTATTATAATTGGTTTTCACTTATAACAAACTTGATAGTATTCAATCTATTAAAACATTAGTGCATATTGATTTCAATTCTAAACTATATAATAATATTTAAAACAAAAGAATAAATGCATTCCATGGTTATAAAATAGTCAAATAAATATATTCAAAAATCATTTATCAAGGACATTCAAACATATCAGAAAAATCAAAACCATATAGGGACTTTTATATAAGTTGTAATACTTATAGAAATTAAGACATTACATTATACATAATATTAGGGTAACGTATAGTATTGATAAAATTTTTAAATGGATGTTATGATTCAATTGGACATTACATTATACACAACATTAGGGTAACGTGTTGATCCAATTTTTAAATGGATGAATTGATCAATTTTTAATTTTGTTTCGTAATTTCATAATCTAAGTTTTCAGTTTTTAATTGACTGTGACACCTCGCATTTTCCAGATCAACAATTACGTTATTTAAATAATAATTTAATTTATTATTACATGCGTGGCACTAGAATGAGATTAATTTAGTGTGACACGTGGCACAGTAGTCCAAACATGAACAACCGAACGATAATTCGATGAATTATCGGAACCCATACACATGTGTATTGACTAAAGAACATTGGTGGATTAAACGAACAATGACGTAATTGAAAAACAATTAAGCTTTATATGAGCCTATAATGAACTAAATTATGACCAAAGTCAATAAACGTTGAACATTAACGAAGAACAATTGAAAAACATATTGAAATAACGAAATTGGGTTACCCCGGCAAGCTTCGCGGTACGCAAAGGTGAGGCGGGTAAATTTGAATTCCCGAATTTCTTCGCGGTATCTCGAATCTGAAGCGATGACTTAAGCCTCCACAACCGATCAACTTCCACTCGGTGGTACGCGACGTGTTTCGGGGGAGAATCCGATTATTTTAATCTTGGCGATACGCCAAGACCCTCCGGGGAGTGATTGGCGGTACGCGGCGCAAGTTAGTTTGCAGAAACTTTATAAACCTCAAACCATTTCGTTTCTCTTCACTTCCACTAAGCTCTCTCGTCAGAAGACACACACACGGCTAGAAATCGTTCCAACACCCCTTGTTACCTACTGAGCTAAGGAGAAGCTATCTTGAAGTCCCACATCAAGCCTTGGAGCTTAGAGGATCACTTGGAGGATCACACCACCATTACCATCACACTTCACCTGTTGTTGAGCCACCATCAGATCTTCCTAGAGCCATCTACACACTGTTCCAGCAACATCCAAGCCTCCAAAGAACCTTGGAAGGTAGTTCATGTGTCCTATTAGCACAAAAATCACACTTACACTCACATGCAAGTCAAAATACCTACATGCATCACTAAATCAGTCACATGCACGGATGTTTACTGCATTAAATCTGTGATTTTGAGGCTTAGATGTTTGATTTCGTGTTATTGAATGATCTATTGAAAGTTTTGATGTGAATCTTGTGCTATTGATGATTATTACTATAAATGGCAACTTTTTGGTAACATGCAATGTGAATCCATGAGGTTTTATGTCATTTTAGATATGAACAAATGATTATTGGTGATATTTGGGTTATTTACAAGGACCATTGTGAGTATTATTGCCAAAAGCTGAAGATTTGGAGCATATTGCTATTTTTAGTAACTTTAATGTTATAAGGTGATGACACATGATGAAATAAGAACATGCATGTGATTCAAAATGACAATTTGAGGTTATTATTGATATTGCTAACAAGAAATTTGTATAGGTTTGTCAAAATGATGATTATTTGAGATAGTTACTATAATTAGTAACTTTGTTGATGCACATTGATGTTAAATGATGATTTTGACATGATTAGTATGTTCAAATGTTGATTTGGAACTAAAGTATTGATTATTGATGTATTTGAGTTATTAGATGTGATGAAATAGGTGTACTTGACATGAGTTTCTATAAATAGAAACTTTTATGATGAATAACATACTTGCATGTCGATTTTGACTTATGTTGAGATCGATTGATGATTATAGTAATCATATGACAACTTTGTGTGGTTTGATTTGATTAGAATGAGTTTATTTACACACTTACTAATATTAGTACCTTTAGATTTGGGGATTTTTACAAAATAGAACTATTAAGTGCGTTTTAACATGTTAAATGACCTAAAGTGCCTTGTTTATGAAATATGAGGCTTATTGTATGGTTTTTGGTAATTAGAACATAATAAAATAGGAAATTTCTATAAATTGAAACTTTGAATTGAGAAGTAGCCTATGTGACATGATGGTGCTTGCAGCTGGGGTCCAACAGCTCTGGCTTTCATGGCCCATCATCCCGCATGTTGTGCACTGTTTACACAGTTTGTTTGTGACATGATGGTGCTTGCAGCTGGCACACATAGGAGATGTGCCAGCGTACTGCTTACTGACTGGGCCCACTGTTGAGTTGCAGTGTTGTGCCAAATGACCCGAATTCCCACAATTGGAGCACAGTTTGCACCTTCTGTCATCAGGATGGTGGTAGTGACATTTGGTGCAAAGGGGAAATGCTCCTACGTATGATCTGCTAGGTTTGGCTCGGTAGCTGGGACCCTCTTGATCAGTGAATTCAGTTTTTCGCCTTTTGGGAAGGGGGTGGTTGGATTCGTCCGTCGATTCCCTTTGGCTTGCTCCGTCTTCTGTCTTCAGCACCATGGGGGCGTCCTCTGGTTGAAGTGTGTCGCGATTGATTTGACTCACGATATTAGGAATGGCATTGATGAGTTGCTCCGCGATGAGTGTAGCTAGGACAGCAGTTTCTGGGTTGACATGTGGCTGTTCCTTTGGAGGCATTCTGATTACCCCCAAAGTGGAAATGGTTAGTACATGTGATCAATACACAAGTAACATATGCAATTGTTCATATCCTAATTTTTCTACATGAGGTCCCTAGGTTATAGTCTAGGCGAAACCTTTTAAGTAAATGATCTAATTCTACCATGGATCTGATACCAATCTGTCACACCCCGGGTCGGATTGGGACCCGTCGAGCAAAATAGTCCCAAGGAGTGATTTGAATCGGAGTGATCAGATTGTTACGTTGCACATGATGATATGAGAAATACTACATTACATTGAATAAATAAAATTAAATTACAACTGTTTTATAATTTAATTCTATTACAACTTGACTTGGGCATCTGGAATGTGGACCATATGTCCCACAAGAATTTCTTGCACAAGTGCAAATCTTGAATCTTGTAGCCGATGCGGCATGATGAGATTCCATGCAGGAGTTGTAGGTTCCTCTAATGGATCCTTTCTTTCTCTCTCTAAAAGTCATCTGCTTTCACATGTTCTTCACCTGAGAATATGTAAAATTTTTCAGCACTAGGTTGGTTAGTTCACGCAAGTTTTAAAATATTAGGTTTTGTAAAAAGGTTTAATGAAAACTCTTTCCATTGACACTGATTTGAATTTAGTGTGTAAATGGTGTTGAAAATGCGAATGAATTACACAAGTGTATCAGTCTGAACCTCATTATTGACATCATCCCAAATCATCGAAGGTAGTTTATGTATAGGGCATACGTAGAGCTAAAGCTCAGCCGCCGGCCCACCACCCCTTCGATGACCCACGAGGATGTCCTTAACAGAAAACAGACCTCGTCACTTATGTACCTCTATTCGACACGGCATGACAGATGTTTGGAAAAGAAATGTCTTGAGAAAGAAGTGTATGCTTTGTCTCCTGATATAGGATACATGTTCTTTTTTTGTTTGAAAATACACAGTTTACTCTCCTTTCTCGTTGATTGACTTTGTTGTTATGTACTCATTTGAAAATCATTCAAGACTAGGTCTTGACCATTTGTCTGGTTTGAAAACTCATGTTGTTGTTTGTGGGGTTTGTCCGTAATATCACCCATGTGATCATTTACCAAACCTAACTGATATGCCCTTGTTGATTAGTTCCCATGGAACTAATCTGAGTTGTTGTTTCACGTATGTATGTGTGTAACATACCGGCCTCGGCGCTGGAGGTTGGTTAGACCTATGTTACCATGTACGTTACCGTCGGTTGACCTGTGTCAACTAATGGTAAATGACTCTAAAGGGACTTACTTGAGAATTCCTCAGCGAATTCTTGATGCGTATGTTGTGTGGACACATGCTCTAGTGAATTACCCTAGACAAATACCATGTAAAATTTGTTGTTTGTTTGATGGGGATTCCCATGAAAATGATTGTTTTTGATTGTGCACTACACAATTTCCCGAGGTCGTGTCTGTTCACATCTTGGTTGGGATCAAAACCTCGAACTGTTGTGGTCAATGGACATCTCCTCATTGATTTATGCTTGAACCATCAAAACTCGTTTGTTGTTGTTGAGTTGAAAAAGTTGAATGGAGCGATGAATGCTTAGTAAAATGATTGAAAATACACTTATTCAAATAACATTCGAATAAGAGGTTGAGAGTTGATTTTTTTATTGTTTGAAAATAACTCTTATTCGCTGATCATTCGAATAAGAGGGTTCATGTTCTCAGCCCAAATGATTTGGAAGGCAACAAGTTGAAGAAAAAGGGATCTATGAACTCACCTGGGGTTATGGGTCGTCGATGCACTCACTCGGTATGTTCTCTCAGTTTGAATCCTGTGTTATAAATTAGTTAGTTAGGCGTTGGATGGTTGTGTGTTCTGTGTTTCGATGTGATTTTGGAAAATGTGTTTTTATTTCATTTTATCTTGATTAAATTAAAAATTTGGTCTAAGGTTCGGTTCTATTGGTGCGAATGGTGTTCGATAGGACTTTCAACACTTAGCCATTTTTGGGCTCCTCTTGGTGCAAATGGCCTATTCGTGAGAATGGCATTCATTCACACGAATGGAATGATGCGAATGTATACTCCCATTCTTGTGGTCCATTCGTGCAAATGAGTTCATTCGTATGGTTATCCCACACGAATGAGTCCATGTCATTCGTGTGATTGCTCATTTGTTTAGCAGCTCATTCTGGTTACTTTTCTCGGCGAATGAGGCTTCTCATTCGCACGAATGAGCCCTTCGTTTGGCTCATTCGTCCGCAGATTCACCAAGAACACCGTTTTTGAAATCGGTGGTTGTTTGTGGTGTTTTTACGGTCGAAATTGATGGTAAAACGTTTTGGTGCAAAGGATAGGTGCTAATACTTACTGTGGAGCTTGTATTTGACCGAAATTGTTTGAAAATGGTTGAAATCTTGAAATGGATGTATTGGGGTTGAAATACACACGATTTGGGCGGTGAAATGGTCCGATTTCGTATGGAAACGGTCGAAAAATGGAGAGGGCGAAAGAGGGTTTTGGTAGAGAGAGTTGGGTGAAAAATGGGTTTGAAAAACGGAAGTGTTGCTTTTATAGCTGTGCTGTTGCACGAATGAGTCATTCGTACGAATGACTCCCATTCGGCCGAATGACTCTATGACTGTAAAGCTTCACTGAATAAACTCTTTCGTACGAATGAGGGTTCATACGCATGAATGGTTGTGTGTTTTAAAATTTTGATTGTTTTGGTGAAATTTATTTAAAATTGTTATTATTTTATATGAGCGTTAAAAGTCTCACGTTGACATCTGTATGAATCGTCATCCATACAAAGTCGTGTTGAATTTAACAGCTGACATTGTTTTGTACTGTAAAGATATCATTTATCGTGTCAAATCTAACAACATATCCACATGGATCGTCACCCATGCCGATATCTCGCTGGATCGATACCCCAAATGTTATCCATTCAAATTTTGTTCATTGTTTTCCCTCACAAGGTGTTTATCTTTTCTTCTGATTCATGTTTGTGTGATTCAATGGATTTTCCTAACTGTTTTAGGAATAATCCGTGTATTTTGATTGTTGTTTATTATCGTTATTGTCACTCTCGTAACACAATCTCCTACACTGTGGTTGTGTATACCCTTGATTTCAGACTCATGGTAGCTCGTATACCGGTTGTCACAGTCTCCCCATGTTGAAGGAATTTCGTCCTGAAATTTGAAATGTGTTATCGGGCCCTCGTTTCCTTTTTGAATGTTTTGGGAGACGACTGGTATGAATTGAGTTTTCATGTTTTCCACGCGGTGCTGAGACGTACATGGGAAAAATGTTGTTATGGTTTCATATCCATTGGTATATACTCCGTTTGCATACTATGAGTTGCCGACCATAGTTGTCAGTTTGTGGTTCGATAAAGATGTACCGAATGTATACACGAGGTCCCACGGTTCTCGATGACGAAATGTTGCTAACTCAGTTTTACATAGGCGGTTGATTCGCAAATGATGTTACTATACCATCTATGTCCCTGTGTCATTCCTTGATCGAGTCGATTGTTATTGTTTGGATAGAAGCAGATGTATGAGTTAGATCAGTCACTCTTGATAGCCTTAGAGAGGCTATCCTTTACTGACCAATTCTTCTATTTATCGTCTACCTCGAATCGTGTACTAGATTGCTGTATCACGCTCTCAGTTAGGTTAGTTCTACGAGCATTGTTCATATAGATTTTGGGGTTTGCTTAATGAGTTAGTCAATTCGTTTAGACTTCTCATTGAAGCGGTGTTTCCACTTTGTGTTTCCAGGAACGTCTACTTCTCCACTTTATTCGTCATTCATAGTGGAGCGTATTGAATCATATCCTTTGAATAGTACAATTCTTGTATTGTTCCTGGGGTGGATGTGTATGGTTTCCTATCTCCAATCTCCTAGATTCGCGAGTAGATGTTGGAGTTGTTTGGATGTCCTCTCACCTTCTAGTCGTGACTACGTTGGGGTTTAGTCTTGTAATTTGCTTCGGTGCAGCAAATTATGGATTGTTCTCGGCTAGGTTTTGGGAATTCTGCACCTTGGATTTTGACCTTTCTCGTCTCCTCTCCGATGATCATGTGCATATAGGTAAGCTGGCCTTGAAAAATATGGCAGCAAAGTTCTCTCAGAACTGTCCGGTAGACATTTGTCTTGCAATTTCATCGGACTCATCGAGCAAGTTTTCTTTGATTCGATCACTACGTTCCCTCGTAAGTGGCTGAGTTGGACGCCGCATGTAGAGGATGTTCTCCCTCTTGCCATGGAGAAATGATGCTGAACTTCCAAGGTGAATTCGATTAGGATGGTTTCTGTGCTTTCTGATGTTGGGTTGTTGAAATCCCTACTCATTTGGGAGGTGAAGAATATCATTTCTTGACATTCTTGTTTGTTCTCTCATCGTACAAGATCTTAATTTATTGAACTGAGACGATCAGAGGTCGTCATTTCACATTCATCCTTAGGGATGATTCCTTCTTAGTCTTCCACAGTCATTGGCACTGTGAACACTGAACGTATTCCCTTCACATTTTTAGGTCCTCAATGATATCTCCGTCAATGAGGGTTTGTCTCTATTTCTTGAAGAAATAATTTGGGTTTTCTTCATAACACGTAAGCCCTCATTGTTTGGTTTCAGCTCCTGTTGTCACTTATGGCCTTCCCAATGAAGGTTGTTGGATTCACCTCTCGCTCCGGTTCAATTGTAGTCGTGATATAGGTAACAACTAAAGGCAAACAGTTCACAGTACACGTAACAGCTACAGCCTAACTCAGGTGAGTTTACAGCCACACTTTTACTCTTAAATTGTTTATTTAAACTTTGGGGTGAGAAAACATTGCAACAAGTATTCTAGATGTACGACTGGTATGTTGTA
The DNA here is from genome assembly GCA_009363875.1 of Mikania micrantha. Taxonomy (NCBI): domain Eukaryota; kingdom Viridiplantae; phylum Streptophyta; class Magnoliopsida; order Asterales; family Asteraceae; genus Mikania; species Mikania micrantha. The sequence goes on along the minus strand of CM018694.1, from coordinate 41,778,221 downwards.
AAACAACTTTTTGAGTGTACTTATATAGTAACAAAGTCCTCACACAACATCACTGTTAGTTGAACAACAAACGAGGCGTTATTACGTACTACTACTGGGTCTGACAAACCCCGCTTGACGACAACTCTGACTGGCGGTCAGGACGAGCGTAATATTGACCTAGGCCATAGTTTCACGATAGACTTGGCGGAGGCATCTAACAGTCTAGTTTCGGTAGAGGTGAACACATACACTCGAGACCATTGGTCTACAACTTAACATATCCAATATATATCTCTCAACTGTTTACATTACTTAAACATGTGAACTCACCAACTTTATGTTGACTTGTTTTAGCATGTATTCTTAGGTAGCAGAACGCACGAGCCAGGATGCACTTGGAACACCAAGGAAGAATCTGCATGCATCTAAGCTTTTATTTTGAGCACTTTAAAATGATGTATTTTAAAAAAATATTGTGTTCTAGACAATTTACTTTCCGCTGCATAACTTACATTTTTCCGCTGCATGACAATTAACTTATTATGCTGCCATATTTTAATACAACTTGATTTTGATTACCAAAACTGTGTATTTTCAAACTCATATAGAGTCGTTCTATATGACTGAGAGCTTTGATCTTGGCCACGTCACACCCAGCGGTCTGACACCGTTAGGGGTAATTTGGGGGTGTGACCTTGACCTTTGATAAAATCCCAACAATTAAAATTTTCCTTTAATGTGTCATTGAATGGTAAAGGATTCCATCCTTTAAATGAAATAAAGTTTTCAGTCGGAATATAAATCAAACCGAAAGACCCTGTAACTATTATGGGGTTAATAGAACGAATCACACTTTTACCACTAAACTATACCCGTTATAATGCAATTAATATGTATAAATGGACCTTTTGTGAGGCACTTATGTATATTTGTATCTGTGCTTCTTATACAAGACGATCTATTTTATTTACATAGTGCAGTGACAGTGACCTGTTTAGGAATTCAAAGAACCAAGTCTTTTTTTTTTTAACTCAATGATAGAGTAATCCCATGATAATGTGTAAGCCCTCAGTTCAAACCCAACAAGGGGCTTTGTTTGTTTGTTTTTTTTTTCAGTTGTATTATTCATATTCATATGAAGAATAGCGGTATTTTTAGTAGGAATACAAAAGTAACCAAGTGCATATTATTATCATCTAATGAGTTATCGTATATTTGTTATGACGAATCATGATAAGTCAACTCTTAAATCACCAAATATTCTTATTTTCAATTAGGCCAATGAAATCCATTATAAATATTAGAAAACAATAAATGAAGAAAAGTTAACCTAACCAATTGAATTATGAATATATCCACTATTTTGATATTCATTTTCAATCACACACTCCATGGGACGTAACCGAAATATATAAAAGCCCCTCTACAATATTTAAGTAAGCTACGATGGTGAATCTAATTCTATCATAGTTTTATGCACATAGTTTGCACTTAATATTAGTTATAATTCCATAAAGACTGACAAGTTAAAAATATGTATTACATCTCATTATATGAAAAGGTAAAGAAAGCATAAGCATTATGCAACCTCATATCACTTACAACGACTAACACGTTTAAAACCGTCGTAATACGGTAAAATGTCAAAACATGACATATATGCACACACCCATTATGCAACACATTTTAGTAGCCAGAAACATCCTAAATAATGTTAAAAATAGTTTAGATATATGATTAGGAGGCATCTAAAACAATGTGTAACCTTGAAACCATTATATTTCCTAACTGTGTTAAAAAAACAACAAAAACTGTCAATTTTTATGAAAAGTATATTTTTTTATGTATTTTGACTTTAATTGTGAAAAATAAGAAATATTATCATATTTTGGTGTGTTGTGATGTTTGAAAAGTATGCCACGCCTTTATGTGAAACTAGTTACAAAACCAACACGTTTAAACAAATAAACCAGATATTTAAGGCCCAACAATTTATATGATAGACTTAAGTCATCAAGTGACAAAAAAAGACTTCAAAACTAATGATAATCTAAGTATAATAATCAGGTATTTGAAATAACTTATATAGTCTAATACACACACATACACATACATACATAAAACATAAACAAAAACATAAAATTCTCTAACTTAATAAAGTTACTATAGAAACTTTAAAATAAACTTGAAACACAAACAACCCAAACACGCAACAACATCCATGGCAATTAATATGACCCAAACTAACTTATTTGTGAACAAATACACACAGGTTTATCATGGAGATTATACACATATAAGGACTAAGGTGAGTCTTGTGTGAACTTTTCCTTTCCTTTTTTTTTATTTAATAGCTTTGGGGTGGATACATGCTCTCAGTCATATTTTTTTTAATTTGTAGTGTAATATTATGCAAGATATGTTTTGTTTCTTCTACTTCTGGTCTTCTTGATTAGCCAATGTTTCTGTATTTCGGTTTTCACCAAAGGCTAACCTTTCACCCCTTCTGCTCATTTTGTCTTTTGTTTTTCTTGTTCTTCTTTAAGAATCCTGTAAGGATCTTTAAAAACGTAATAAGGTCCTTTTGGTTTGTGTAACTTTTCACCACCAATTGACAGCTTTTCCAACTTCTTCTTGAGTTCTTCAAGAAACTGTTCGTTTTCTGCAACCGCTTTTCCTTTTCGAGTCTCCTGTCTTAATTCTTTAACGTCTTCTTTGACCGTCTTGAGTTCTTCTAACAAAGTTATAACTGCTTGAATGATAAAGTTGTTCTGCTTTATTGTAATCCCTGTCTGCTGTGTCGTAGTGCCCACTCCTGATGCTTTTGAGAATCCAACTGCCGGTGTTTCAATTGATTCGACCGCCTCTATTGTCTGTTTATAGCTTTCTGATTGAGTAGTTATGTTCCAATTCATGAAATCAAGTATGATTTCACTTCCTGGATTAATCTTCAACTTTTCTGACTTGAGATTTTAGCTCCTCTGTGAGTTTCAGAGCTTCAGCTTCCACTAGCTTTGGTTGCTGGGCAATTTCTATTACTAACTCCTTTACTTGCCTCTTTGTTAATGGCTCGTGTGCCAATAACTGATTTTCAATTTTTCTGAGTTCCTCACTAATCTCTCTTTGGAATTTTTCTGATTTTTCTTGAATTTCACTCAAGGTTTCTCTTAGGGTATGGAAATGTTTTAGGCTTACTCTAGATAAAAGGCTCACCCTATCAAATATTACGACTATGTTATTAGTATTTCTTAGACACAAATCTTCTAAGAAATTTCCTTGACTATTACTAGATTCTGGTTCGTGATTGATTTTTGAATTTTTATGAAAACAATCAAACTTAAAATCTAGATTTTCTTTTGATTTTTCAATAACAAAATGCTTTGGTTTTGGTACTTCAAGATTTAAATATTCCAAATCCTTGGATCGGGTTTTCTCATACCAATCTGTAATAGATTTTTCAAATCTTTCAGAACTCATTAAATTAATTATCTCATAGGTAAACCTCAACAGGATCTCCGATCAACCGTCTTTTGGTTTTTCCAACTTAATAATTTCTTTAATTTGCTCCTTAAGAATTCGTTAAAAACCTGAGGCCCTCCAATATTATGCGCTGCAACCTTTTCAGGCTGAGGATATTGGCGCTCTTCAAATAATTAACTACTAACTAAAGATTTTAGTTTTATGAAAACTAGTCCGATTAATCTTTTTAATTACTGAAATCTCGGGAGGAGGTATAAGGTTTGAAGGCTCACAGGTTACATTTTACAAAACAGTAACAACAATAAATACGAGTCTTGAAGCGGCAAACTATGCAATACAAGAATTAGAGCTAGAGGAAGAAGAATACATCAAATTGCAAGAAGAATATGCTGCTTACAACATTGGAAGACTGGAAAACACCTCAGAAGGAATACAAGAAATTCTCCATGAGCTTGAAAAACAAGGGTTTATTGGGGAAGATCCTCTGAAACATTGGAAGAAAAATAAGGTTACGTGCAAGCTGGATATCATAAATCCAGAAATGACGATTCAAGATAAACCACTAAAGCAAGTAACTCCAGCACAAAAGGAACAATTTAAAAAGCATACGGATGCTTTGCTACAACTGGGAGTAATCAGAAAAAGTAGTAGCAGACATAGAACAAGAGCTATGATGGTAAGCTCAGGAACAACAGTTGATCCGATCACAGGGAAGGAAATAAGAGGTAAGGAAAGAATGGTGTTTGACTACAGAACCCTGAATGAGAATACAAACAAAGACCAGTATTCTCTTCCTGGAATCAACACCATAATCCAAAAAATTGGAAACTCAAAAATCTATTCAAAATTTAATCTGAAGAGCGGATTCCATCAAGTTGCCATGGATGAGGAAAGTATTCCATGGACGGCGTTCATAACACCAGAAGGACTGTATGAATGGTTAGTAATGCCATTTGGTTTGAAAAATGCTCCAGCCGTTTTTCAAAGAAAGATGGATGAATGTTTTGGTGCCTATGAAGATTTCATTGCAGTATATATTGATGACATTTTGGTCTTCTCAGAAAATGAAAAAGATCATGTAAAACATTTGAAGAAAATGTTATCAATATGTAGAAAGGAGGGCTTGGTGTTGTCAAAAACAAAGATGAAGATAGCAGTTAAGGAAATCGATTTCTTAGGGGCAACAATTGGAGATAGAAAAATTAAGTTGCAGAGCCATATAATCAAGAAAATAGCAGATTTCAGAGATGAAGACTTGATGACACTAAAAGGTTTAAGATCATGGTTGGGAATACTTAATTATGCAAGGTCATATATTCCTAATTTAGGATGGATAGTAGGACCATTGTATGCCAAGACAGGACCAAATAGAGATAAAAGAATGAAGAAAGGACACTAGGATCTTATCAGAAAAATGAAGGAAGAAATAGAAAGGTTGCCAGAAATGGAAATACCGCCAATAAAATCCTACATTGTTATTGAAACAGATGGAAGTATGGAAGGACGGGGAGCGGTTTGCAAGTGGAAAGTCTCAAAAGAAGAGTCCAGGTCAACCGAGAAGGTTTGTGCATATGCAAGTGGAAAGTTCGGAACCCTGAAGTCAACAATAGATGCAGAGATTTATGCAGTAATGAATGGTCTGGAAAGTTTTAAAATTTATTACCTGGAAAAAGGTGAAGTTACAATTAGAACAGATTGCCAGGCGATAATAAGTTTTTATAATAAGTCCACAAATAATAAACCTTCATGAGTCCGTTAGGCTAGTTTTAAAGATTTTGTAACAGGATCTGGAGTCCAAGTGAAAATTGAACATATAGATGGAAAACATAATCAATTGGCAGATGCTTTATCCAGATTAACAGCAGCTGTATGTTGTACAGAATGGCAGGAAGAAGAGAGACCGCTTGGGATAGAGTCAGAGATGAATTCATGTCAAGAAAATGGCGCAATTTTCCAGGAGTGGTCTCAAGGCTACAACAAATTAATGCTGATGAACGAAGGGGATTGGAACTACTCTGTTATGAAGATGAAAGCTTTGGAACAACTCCTCGCAGGAACACTGTCATCAGTTATCAACCATTCAGCTTATACCGTATTCAGTACCTGGTTGCCCAGCGATTACCACCAATATCAAAAGAACCCATGGAAATTGGAAGATCAACAGAGATACATGATGAAGTACGAAGACTCCTGCTTAACCAGTATGAAGAAATCCTCGGACACTTGCATATCTTCAGAGCAATGCTTAGTGTCAGACGAATTTATTATGAAACACATTCAGGAGGAGATAATTCAGGAGAATGGCGAAGTAATGGGCTTAGATCCACCAATCACATGGACGAAACAATACGAGAATGGGAGGCCCAAAGAATTAATCTTACCCATTTCTGAGGATCGGAGGCCTAAACAAAGATGGTACTACAGAGCTACTGGATATGGAAGCTACTGGATATGGAGGCCCATTGTTAAAAGTCCAGTATTATGCATCAGTACTAGAAAATGGTGAATACGTCACTCGTGACATATTTCCCACAATTATAATATGCCAAGAATCAAAAAGCAAGGGGGTCCACCAATACCGAGATTTCAGTAATCATAACCCACCACTAGAAACTTTTATGTGATCCTTATCTACCAAAATATTTACTTCAGGTTCAGACAAACAAATAATCTGAGTCCTCCTCTTTCCGGACAAAAAAAAAGGGGTTCTTTCTTTTTTTGTATACTTATAATTATTATCTTCATTTTGATAGTTTATACGATTACATGGATTATAACTTTACTTTCTGTTAAATGCAGAAAAAAAAAACGTCATTTTCTTCCCCAATCTACCCCAAAAGACTCGGTTATTTGGGGTTCGTTATGTGTCCCACTATTTTGCACTCAACCACAAACTCAAGATTGAACCTATGGACCATATTGGTAGCATTATTAGGAAATCCCCCTCACATGATGGAAACGCCATTACGAATATAGGATCATAGTGGCATATAAAATGTACTCAAGAAAGCAATGGGTTCAGCTGACTTCATGTACTTTGATTGAAGAGATCTAGAGACCAACATCTGAGTACGAGCTTTCTTAAGGATACACGTGTAAATACTTGAAGATTTGGAACCATAGATAATGACTTGATCGATGAATATTAGTTCCTACATACATACTTCCACTTAGAGGTGGGCAAACCGGTTTTTTTTAAACCAGTTCCGGTTTTTGGCCGGTTTCAATCGGTTTTTGGCCGGTTTCGGTTCGGGTTTTGACCGGCTCTGGTTTGGGTTTGACCGGGTAAAGGTGGAACCGGTACCACTTTTTTCGGTTCCGGTTCCAATTTCTCTGAGAATCCGGAACCTACCCACCGGTTCGTGTACAACCGGTTCCGGTTCCAAAACCGGGTTTTTTGCCCACCTATACTTCCACTTAGTTTGTATAATTTACCTAGAGTAAACTAGTGACGTTCAAATATAATATTTCTTATTCCGCTGTGTTACATGATGTTGATCGTTGTCAGCCCCTGTGAAGGGATGTGACATACTACCCATGAACCCAAGCCGATGAAAAGCCGATTTCATAAACCGAATGGGTTGCAACGGTCTTACCGTCAACCCGCAAAAATGATCCCACTAACCGAATCAACCCACTTCACCCTAAAAGTTGATGTACATTTCAAAATCAAGTATGAATTGATGAAATTAACTCATCCACGGTTCACATAAAATTAAAATTTTGTTTGATTTATTTGATATGCTTTTTGTTTTTTTTTTCAATTCAAAATTCAGGTTTTAGCTGATGAAATCAAACTCATCTAATTTTTGTTTCATTTCATTGATATTGCATATTTACGGTTCCTACCCCTCAACTTTTAATTTTGGGTTAATATCAATAAAAAAAACTGACATGCTTGTTCATTTTTGCTTGATAAAGGGTCCAATTTCGTAATATTAAACTTTTTGAATCTCTTTCAAATACAGTTATTTACAAAATAGTTTTATAAAAAGAAATGACATGTACACCTTAAACATGTCAAGATTTAATCAATTGATGCATATGTGCTCAAGATATTGATGCCGATAATTTGTTATAGAGTATATTACCGATATGTTTCCAGTGATTTGTTAATGTTTCACTCTTATTCCCTATGTAATTTAGTGGCCTATGGACTATGTGTGATAATTGTTTATAGTTTGAAACCATATGGGTAATTTATAAAATTTAATGACCAAGAGTAAAATACAAACAAATCACATGGATCATTTCGGCAATTTACTCGTTATTATATAACATGAAATTGTATTTAACAAGACCAATATTAATGAGCTAGCGTCACATACTCACATGGTACCAAAAGGGTTAGTTAATAGGCGTTCTAGTAACTAATTTTTACCCTTGATTTTATATTTTAATTCATTTTTATTTGTTGCGTTAATTTACTTTCTTTTGAGTAGAACTTTTTTACACTTTCAAGTAACACCTAATTCTGCACGTCCCACGTTACTTTTTTACATGTTGTAATAACAATAGGGACTGGAAGTGTTAATTGTGATTGGTGTAAGGAGTCAATTGCAAAAGATTGGTTAGAGCCGTTAGTCAACGGAGTTTTGTTGATGTTGGAAAATAAGGACCGATGAGTAAAAACACTAAAGCCAAACAACGGAATAAAACCGCGGAATGACATACCGTGGATATCTTTTTCTTCTTTGAGCAGAACTACTGAACTTTAGCATCGGAAGCTCAACAGCGGAAGATTCGCAAAAGAACCGCAAATCTTCTTGGCTTCGGAAGATAATAGCTGAACCTAATCCTTTCGGAAGACAACCTCTGATTAAGTAATAACAACTGATTAATCAGCTTCCGACAAACATCTTCCGAAAGAATAACAACTGAACTTCTAAACAACTACCTTAACCTCGGAAAAACTAAAGACTTCTGAAGACTTGTGATTCCGTAGTTGTTGACTTTGTATTAGTTGTACTCTTTTGATGATTCAGTGTCTGTAACTGTGCCAGCTATTTGTCTTATTATTTCTTTGTCTTGTAACATTGAATGTTGGGTATTTAAACCCCAACATTCCCTGAAATACTTGAATTACATTCCCCGAAAATTCCTTGTGCTATTATTTTGTTTTCTCCCTTTCTAGCAAAAACTAAACAACCTAAAATAACTAAGATGTTGTGGCCAATACTAGGGAGATATTGGCTCAACAATATGATACTTTCACCCAACTAAATAATGAGTCACTGACTCAGTAATTTGAAAGGTTCACTTCTCTCTAAAGTGAACTAAAACTTGCTGGTCAAGTGTACCCAACCATCTCAGTTCTTAACGGCTTCTTAAGATCTCTCCCAGACAAATGGGAAACATATTCTATTGTTATGAGATCTTCGCCAGACTTTGGCAACCTTTCACTTACCCAACTTCATGGTAAGCTACTTACTTTTGAGCGAGAGATTGACCAGAAAAGAAAATTAATAAAGTCTGGTAAATCAACAGAGGAGTATGTTCAAGGGAACACTACTCTTCTTAGTCATAACTCCGACATTAATGATCAGGGTTATGATGAACACATTGATATAACCGCTGGCATCACTTCTTCTCCTTCATGTGATGACCACTTCTTCACGCTTGACCAATTGTGCTTTATCATGGATGATCTCCATCAAATTCCAAGTGATGACTTGAAAGAGATGGATATCCTACATCAACTTGTCCTCTTAAACATGAGAACCAACAAGTTCTATAAGAGGACAGGAATAAAATTTCCTGGTATCCTTGGAAAAACCAGAATTGGTCTAAATAAGGCAAATGTCCAATGCTACAGGTGTCATGGCACATGACACTTTGCCAGGGAATGCAAAAATGCTCCCAACACTAAATCCTCACCCTATGTGACATTTCCAAAAACTCACTCTTCTGCATCACCTTACCCTTCATCTTATTCACACTTTCAAAAGCACAATAACACTAAGAAGACAGCTCATATTGTACAAAATTCTTCTTCTCCCAATGCACAAGCTGCTAATGGTAGTATTGTCACACCCCCAAATTCCCACTTGTGGTGTCAGTCCACGTGGGTGTGACGTGACCAGGATCACAGCTCATGGTCATATAGAACGACTGTATATGAGTTACGCAATCACACAGATTTATAGGATAATGCAAATTTCAATAATACGCAGCGGAAATATAAGTTAACAAAAGCAGCGGAATAGTAATGTATTACAGCGAAAAATGTAAATTGATAACAGACACTACATAGTTAAATTGTTTTAAAACAAGTCCAATGCACACAAAGCCTAGAACATGAGTCTATATGCCATTCAGACTCCTTAAGGCTTCCTTGAGTGCGTCCTAGCGTGTGCTCCATTAGTTACCTGAGAATACATGCGAAAAGTGTCAACTAAAAAGTTGGTGAGTTCACAGGTTTAGACAGACTGAAAAGTAAACAGACATATACTGTGTATGTTAAGTTTTGTTGTTGGATACTACGATCCATGGAGTGTGTCAGTTCATCTTACCGAAACTAGACTGTTTCCATTTGCCTCCGCAGGTCATCGCTGAACCCGCATTCCCATCGAAATTACACTCGTTATGACCTCCAGTCAACATTGGTGCCGAGTGGGGCTAGTCAAACCTAGTAGTACTACGTAATTACGACTCGTTTGTGATACAACTAACGGTAAGGATAAGTGAGGGCTTTATGCGATAATAGTTACACTCGAAAATGGTTTTCACAACATACCAGTACTATATCTAAAAGAGATAGTAGTAGCTCGCCGGCTAGTAGTCACCTATTTCACATAGGTACTATGAGTTCGTGTTTACACATGTGGGCCTCACAGGGCCGTGTTCGTGTTTAACAACACCGAGTTGTTAAGTGGGTCATGTTGACCGTGTTGACCTTGTTTGACCTAACGACCCGTTGGTGACGGTTTTTGGATCAAGTGTTCGTGTAACGTGTGAACTAGTGTTGTGTGATGTGTACGGATACCAATGTTCACTCTCGTGAGGAAAATTACTATTTATAGTAAGTTTCTATTTCAGGAAAGTTTCCTTATTTGGCAAGTCATGCATTAAACTATATTCCGATTATTCTAACATGCATAATTATCCTAAATGAGCATGTTATCATATAGCACATAGTTACACATAGCCGGTTTAGCAGAGTTTGCACGTAAAAGTTTCTATAATTAGAAAGTTTGCACAAATAAGCACATCTCACCAAGTTTAACAACTAATATCATCTAACATTACTATTTTAGTCATAATTAGCCATTTAGTCCTAACTAGCATGCTCCTATTCCCGACTTTGCACAATAAAGTTACTATATTTAGTAACTTCTGAAAAAAATACACAAAATCCATTCTATCAACAACACAAATCTATCAATATCACCATATTATCATCTAATAAGCATGTTTGACTCAAGACATTATCATACATATCATCCATATGTAAACTTGTGAATAAAAGTCACTATTTATAGTAATATTCATGAAAATCATCCTTTTGACAAGTCTAAACATTCCTATGCACCAAATAATCACCATCTAACTTCTAAATATCATTTTTAAACATAACTTATGAACCTAAACATACCAATGTGGTTATTTCATCAAGAATGCACAACTAGTAACATTAAAGTTACTAAAATTAGCAATATTCATCAAATGACCAAATATTGACAAATTAACCATGTCTAATCTTGCAAATCATTATCAATAACACTTATAACATCATTTCAATATCCAAAATCGTGTAAACCACTTAGATCATACGTGCATGTACCCAAAAGTACCTATTTTGTGATACACTCAACAAATAACCATCTAACTTTATCAAAATCATCATAGATCATAGCTAGATCATCAAATCAGTAAGTATCATAATCAAAAACAGATCTACAACATCAAAATTTCGTGATTAGGTGTGTGATGGTGATGCATGTGGGTATTTCCCCTTGCATGTGAGATTTCTAGTGATTCTAGACTAGATTGAACATAGAAACTACCTTTCGAAGCTTTGAATCACTGAAATAGAACTTGATCAGCTCTGTTGAAACTCTAAATGTGACTGAGATTGATTTGGATGCAAGGAACAAGAAGGTAGGATGTTCTTGTGAGTTCTACAAGGCTTTCAATCTCCTCCAATGGTCTCTAAACGACTTGGAATAGCTTCAATGGGGCTTGCAGATCGTTCAAGGTCGAGATAGAGCGTTTTCAGTCGAGAGGTTGAGTGAAGAAGAGATAGAAATGATGAAGTCTTGGATTTATAAAGATTTCTGCAAAAATAGGCTCGTCGCGTAACGCGACGTCTGGCAAAAAGCACCATCGCGTAGCTCGACGAATAAAATAATCGTTTGATTCCCGAAACACGCCGCGTGCCGCGATGGTGGAAGATGATCGGTCGTCGCGTACCGCGACTGTTTTTGGAGAATTCAAATTTCTCCCGCCCATGCTTCGCGTACCGCGAAGGCCCAATTAGGTGCCCATCGCGTACCGCGATGGGCCTCGGTTGAGCCCAATAAGCTCAATTTCATTGCTTTGAACCGATTTTCGCGAATTTGACGATTACGATCATCGTTTCTCGACATATGGACATCTTCTACTAACTTAGGTTCTCCGGAACCTAATTGTGCAGTGAGAGTGTACTGTGATTTGATCCGTTCACCAACGTTCGTCATTCAAGACACGTGCGAGTTTTGTGCGATAATCCCTCTGATTATCGATGTGTTCGAACTGTTGTGCCACGTGTCACACTAATACAATTATTCTAGTGCCACATATGAAATAATAATACACATATTATTAAAATAAAATAATTGCTGACCTGGAATTTGAGAGGTGTCACATCATCCCCCAGTTAATAGGAATTTCGTCCCGAAATTCAGTTCGTGTTGCTCGTGCCAGTTTGGTCGGAGAATAGTGAGGGTATTTCTTTTTCATCTGGTCCTCTCGCTCCCAGGTGTATTCCGGCCCACTCCGTGAATTCCATCGTATCTTAACTATCGGTATCTTACTGAGTTTAAGCTTCTTGATTTCCCGGTCCATAATTTCCACCGGTTCCTCAACGAAGTGTAGTTGTTCATCAATCTGAATTTCCTCCAACGTAATTGCGAGCGTTTCGTCTGATAAACATTTCTTGAGGTTCGACACGTGAAACACATTGTGTACGCTACTCAATTCCTGCGGTAGCTGTAGCTCGTAGGCCACGGGGCCTATTTGTAACATCAGTGCCGGAACCGTCACCGGAACAGTGATCTCTACAATACATGAACAGTAAATCAGGTACATATTTCAGTTATCAAATGTATATCATTATCATTACATATTATCAAATCGCAGTTCAGATTCAATTCAGAAAACAAAGTTCAGAATAGGGTTCTTGAGTCAGATAATTATTTGACAATACAGAACCATCATGTGATTATTTGTTAGGATTTATTATGTAAAAACGTATGTGAGGCTTTAAAGAACAAAACACACGAATATTGTTATGTGAATGCTAAATCGACGGGTTATTCGTATAGGTGACGATCTGTACGAATATATCTGAAAGTTTAACGTTCTGAATGATATTCTATAATTAGAAAATAAGATTGAAAAGTATAGTTATCGCCGTGTTCGTACGGGTGACGATTCGAACGAATACGCGCGACGACCATACATTTCGATTTAAACAGTTAATTAAATATTTTATCATTAAATAAATAAGAAGATATTAGTTAATTTATTAGGAATCACAACCTGAAATAATTAAATAAATTCTATTTTCATAAACCGTGTCTTTTCATCGCGAAAACTACGCGAACCGGCATGTTACACGAAACCGAACGAGACCGAACGAGTGGGTATTTTCCCCACATTTAATGTGACATTAAATGTCACAACCACCACCATTCTCCCCCCATCTCTCTCTCAAAATCGTTTTTCCTCTCTCTCTAGTTTTCACTCAAGAAACCACCTTCTCTCTAGAAGATCTCACTCGTTTCAAGTCGGATTCGATCAAATTTGGTGTCATTACAATCCTCTCATCTTGAAGATTACAGAAGTACAAGCATTTTGAGTTTCTATCCACGAAATCTAAGGTAAAAGATCACTTTAAATTCGGTTTTTAGAGGGTTTTCTCAAGTTCTGGTGGTTTTGCTATTATGACCGACACTAAGCACTTGAAACACTTAAATAAGGTTATCACAGGTGTTTAGGAACTGTTAGGGGTGAATTTGCAACAGGTTAAGCTCGATGATAGCTGATGGTGATGCAGGTTCGTGAGATCCAGTCGGCCGAACCCTGTAAAATCTTAAGCCGAACCTTTCCTTGTCGGGCGAACCATCTTTGGTTGGGCCGAACCCTGCACCACGAACCTGTTGAACCGATCAAGCCTGCAACGAACCCTGGAACCCACGTGTATCCTCTGCAACGAACCTTCACATTCCAGCGAACCTCATGTACACCGAACCAATTGTGGCAAACGAACCCTAGGACTCACGAGCCTTGCATGACGAACCATTTATTGGCGAACCCTCATTGGCCGAACCATAGGTAGTCACGAACCTAGGGTAGACTGTAGCCGAACCTTCATGGTTCATTTACCTCTGTCACGACCGAACCTTCCCTTATCATGGCCGAACCCTAAGGGTTCGTTGGTGAGGTGATGTTAGCCGAACCATGTGGGGCAAATTCAAAAAGGTTCGCTGCCCTGGGTATGTTGAACCTAGTTGGACATTACGAACCTTACTTTGCATGGCACCTAGGGCTGGTATACGTAAACATGCATGAGATAAATATGTGTGTGCATGGATAAGGATAAAACCCTAAGTAAGTATGTATGAATAGAATGATATATGGGTTAGAATCATATATGAAAGTATGAAATGGTATGAGAAGATTTCAAGTACTATCTTAACAACAATGGACTAGTTAGGTTTTCATAATAAGGGTTATCTTGAACATTAACAATTTAACCTAAGTGTTACTTTCTAATTAATTAGTCTAAAACACTTGGAATCATAGTGTGCATTGCCAAGGAAGTGATAGGAGCCATGGCAATCCAAAACACAAGTCTTGAAATCAATTGAAACCAAAGTTTGTCATTGGGCCTAAGTGGGCCCAATAGGGTTTAATTAAGCCCAACATACATTAAGTGTTACTTAAACTTAAGTAATGATGTTTCTAACTAAAATGAAGGTGTTATAAAGTATTAACAATCTAATGTGATAATTTTCTAAAATCTTGTTAAATCAAACTGAAATGGAATTTATTTATAAATGTTATTGGTTTTTTTTTAGTTTATTAAGCTAATTGTAATGTTTTGGTTTAAAGACTTATTGTGATTTAAATTGTTGGGATTTGAATGTAAAGAGACAATATAATTGTCTGGATTTTAACAAAAAACAAAGGAGACTCTGCCCAAATTTTGTAAAATAAATTATAAGTGTTGTAACTAAACATGGGTTTGGGATTATAAAAGGGTAACTAAGATAGATTAGAACTTAGATACACTTAGCACTAAGGCACTTAGTTGCACACACAACAAGATCCAACCTTAGGCACAACGACTATAACGCGTACTTATTGCATTCGAATTCTTATAAAATAACTCAGGAACAGAAGGAACCTAAGCTACAGCAAGAGCGCACATTTTTGTGTTAGATCATTTACATAGCAGCACAGGTGAGTTCATTGCCCCTTTTCTAACATTTTTGTTCTAAAACGCGGGGCTGAGAAGCATGCGTAAACTGTGTTATTTTAAACTGTTTACTTAAATGCTCTTATTTATTATATGTTTTACATATATATGTTTGTTGATACTCCTAGACTCCTGTCTAGGTAATTATTAAACTGATCAAATAATCAAGTTAATTAAAGTACTTTTATGAGTAATACTTTAAATTTAAACTCTAAATAAACCCCTAGGCCATCAAGCTCAAATTCAAGAATCTAAATTCAAAGTGAAATCAAATGAACTAAAACAAAAGATCATATTCAAAGGAAATCTAATTTCAGTGTGGGATCTGAGAACAAAGAATCATAATCAAAAATCAATTATCATTGTGATCCATGGGAATTCTAGAGATCAAGATCAAGAGACTCAAGGAATCAGAAATCATAAATGTGTGTGAATCATTGAAATAATGAAATCATTATAATCTAATGAAATCATTAATATTTGAGTTAAGGTGGATGTCAGTTGTATAGGGAATCAAGACCACGTGTAACACACATATAAAGTCCCCTTCAGGTATAGAAGACTCTTGTAGTCAGGCTATACGGGCAATAACATGAACTATCAAAGGAAATCAATATCAAAGTCATATCAAGAGAATCATAGAGATCAAGAACCAAAGGATATCCTTAAAGTCCCCGCATGTACAGAAGACCATTGGGTCAAGCTGTAAGGGCAAAACATTAAAATCCCGGTCAGTTCAGGTGTACTCCTTGTGAGTTATTCCTGACATGGGTCACGTGTGAGAGGTTACAACTTGGACAACCACCAACAACTAAGTCTAATTGATTGAGTCAAATAAGGCCCAATCATCATGTCTTAGTTGTATATAAATGTTTTATTTATTTATTTATTTAACTAAATATCTAACATTTTATTTCTATCACTGACTTTTGGGAAATCATGTATCTATGATGAACTCAAGAGAATCAAAGGTAAATCAAGTTTTGGAAAGCATAATCTAAATCAGATGTGTGTAGGGTAAAAATGCTTAATTATCATTAACAACAGTGTCATATGCATATTAGTATGTGGTGGGATGTTGGCTAGGGCTTGTCCCTTACGTATGCCCTATATATAAGCATACCGATATGGATATTACATGTGAAGTTAATGAGGTTAGGGTCTTTACCGAAAGAGTTTTCAAATCATTTTCAATTACTAAAACTATATGAACTCACCAACCATGTGTTGACTTTATTTTTGCATGACTTCTTAGGTGACGAACAGGTCAACTGAAGAGTTGTTTCTTTTGGACTAGGTTACAGATAGACGACCTAGCTTTTGAACCTGCATACTTTTGGACATCATACACAGTTATTTTGTATATCTTGTGCAGATACAAGATTGAAGATTTATGATGTTATAGTGGATTTACATTGTTAAATTATAAACTTAACTGATGTAATTTAACTTTGTAATTCTATTTTATTCTAGCAAGTTTCTCATTTATATAGCATGTGCAATGTAAACAATCTGATCATTTCGATTATCACTCACGATATCGCGCCCCGGAACCTTCCGCCCGTCGGGGAAACCCGATCCTACCCCGCCGGCTCGGGGTGTGACACTATTCGTTTAGTTATTTCGAATGGTCCGATGTAACGTGGATTTAGCTTCCCCCGTTTCCCAAATCGAATCACTCCCTTCCAAGGCGAGACGTTAAGGAGTACTCAGTCTCCCACTTGGAATTCCAAAGGCTTGCGCCTTTTGTCGGCATAGCTTTTCTGTCGGTCCCGAGCTGCTGCCATTCTATTACGTATTTGCACGATCTTTTCGGTTGTCTCGTGCACAAGTTCGGGTCCGGTCAGTTGGCTTTCACCAACTTCTGCCCAACAAAGTGGTGACCTGCACTTACGCCCGTAAAGTGCTTCAAATGGTGCAGCTCCAATGCTGGTGAGGTAGCTGTTATTATATGAGAACTCAACTAAAGGTAAGTGAGTCTCCCAGCTGTTACCGAAGTCGATCACACATGCCCGTAGCATGTCCTCCAAGGTCTGGATGGTTCTTTCACTTTGGCCATCCGTTTGCGGGTGATAAGCAGTGCTCATATCCAACCTTGTTCCGAGTGCCTTGTGTAAAGACTTCCAAAAATGTGCCGTGAAACGGCTGTCTCGGTCGGATATTATGGAGATTGGGACTCCGTGTCTGGAAACGATTTCCTTTAAGTATAGTCGGGTTAGCTTCTCCAACTTATCAGTTTCCTTAATCGGTAGGAAGTGTGCTGATTTCGTGAGTCGGTCTACGATAACCCAGATGGTATCACTGCCACTTGCCGTCTTTGGTAGTTTGGTGATAAAATCCATGGAAATATGTTCCCATTTCCATACTGGGATTTCTGGTTGTTGAAGTAATCCTGATGGTTTCTGGTATTCAACCTTGACCTTTGAGCAAGTCAGACACTTATTCACATAAGTCGCGATTTCTGACTTCATGTTAGGCCACCAGTAGGTTGTCTTCAGGTTGTGGTACATTTTGTCAGAGCCTGGATGCACTGAGTATCGACTCTTGTGAGCCTCATCCATCACTACTTCTCTCAATCCTCCGTAGTGTGGAATCCAAATCCGATCCACCAGATAGTAAGCTCCATCGTCCTTCTGTTTCAATTGTTTATCCATACCCCGCATGGCTTCTAGAGCAAGGTTTTCCTTTCTCAGAGCTTCTTGTTGTGCAACTCGGATCTGATTGGGTAGCTCAGAGTGTATGGTAAGTTGTATTGCACGTACGCGTTTGGTTGTCTCTTTTCTGCTCAATGCGTCAACTACTACGTTGGCCTTTCCAGGATGATACTTGATTGCACAATCATAATCGCCTATCAGTTCAACCCATCTACGTTGTCTCATGTTTAACTCTTTCTGGTCGAAGATGTGTTGCAGGCTCTTATGATCGGTGAATATAGTGCACTTTGTGCCGTACAGATAGTGTCGCCAGATCTTTAATGCGAACACTACAGCTCCCAACTCCAAATCGTGAGTTGTGTAATTCTTCTCGTGCACTTTTAATTGTCGTGACGCATAAGCTATGACTTTCTCGCGTTGCATTAGCACACAACCGAGTCCTTGCTTTGATGCGTCGCAGTAGACTACAAAGTCTTCGCACCCGTCTGGTAGTGATAGGATCGGTGCGCTGCACAGTTTCTGTTTCAATAATTCGAATGCAGCTTCTTGCTTTTCTCCCCATTCGAACTTTTTGTCTTTGTGCGTAAGGGAAGTCAATGATTGTGCGATCTTCGAGAATCCCTCGATAAATCGTCTGTAGTACCCGGCCAATCCCAGAAACTATCGCACCTCAGTCGGAGTCTTTGGCGCCGTCCAGTTCTTGATTGCCTCAATCTTGGCTGGGTCTACGTGTATCCCTTTCTCGTTTACTACGTGCCCAAGGAACTGAACTTCGCGAATCCAAAAATCGCATTTGGAAAACTTCGCGTATAGTTGTTCCTTCCTTAGTAGTTCCAAAACACGTCTCAAGTGATCGGCATGTTCTTCTTGAGTCTTGGAGTATACCAGGATATCATCTATGAACACGATTACGAATTTGTCAAGATACGGCTTACACACCCGATTCATGAGATCCATGAATACTGCCGGTGCGTTGGTCAGTCCGAAAGGCATGACCAGAAACTCGTAATGTCCGTACCTTGTCCTGAAGGCTGTCTTTGGTATATCCTCCTCTTGTATTCTAAGTTGATGGTAACCAGATCTTAAATCGATCTTTGAATAATAGCTTGACCCTTGCAATTGGTCAAACAGGTTGTCTATTCGAGGTAGAGGGTATCGATTCTTGATCCTTACCTTGTTCAGTTCCCGGTAGTCTATACACATACGGAATGAACCGTCCTTGCTCAAAAGAGATAGTGTAGCTCGCCGGCTAGTAGTCACCTATTTCACATAGGTACTATGAGTTCCTGTTTACACATGTGGGCCTCACAGGGCCGTGTTCGTGTTTAACAACACCGAGTTGTTAAGTGGGTCATGTTGACCGTGTTGACCGTGTTTGACCTAACGACCCGTTGGTGACGGTTTTTGGATCAAGTGTTCGTGTAACGTGTGAACTAGTGTTGTGTGATGTGTACGGATACCAATGTTCACTCTCGTGAGGAAAATTACTATTTATAGTAAGTTTCTATTTCAGGAAAGTTTCCTTATTTGGCAAGTCATGCATTAAACTATATTCCGATTATTCTAACATGCATAATTATCCTAAATGAGCATGTTATCATATAGCACATAGTTACACATAGCCGGTTTAGCAGAGTTTGCACGTAAAAGTTTCTATAATTAGAAAGTTTGCACAAATAAGCACATCTCACCAAGTTTAACAACTAATATCATCTAACATTACTATTTTAGTCATAATTAGCCATTTAGTCCTAACTAGCATGCTCCTATTCCCGACTTTGCACAATAAAGTTACTATATTTAGTAACTTTTGAAAAAAATACACAAAATCCATTCTATCAACAACACAAATCTATCAATATCACCATATTATCATCAAATAAGCATGTTTGACTCAAGACATTATCATACATATCATCCATATGTAAACTTGTGAATAAAAGTCACTATTTATAGTAATATTCATGAAAATCATCCTTTTGACAAGTCTAAACATTCCTATGCACCAAATAATCACCATCTAACTTCTAAATATCATTTTTAAACATAACTTATGAACCTAAACATACCAATGTGGTTATTTCATCAAGAATGCACAACTAGTAACATTAAAGTTACTAAAATTAGCAATATTCATCAAATGACCAAATATTAACAAATTAACCATGTCTAATCTTGCAAATCATTATCAATAACACTTATAACATCATTTCAATATCCAAAATCGTGTAAACCACTTAGATCATACGTGCATGTACCCAAAAGTACCTATTTTGTGATACACTCAACAAATAACCATCTAACTTTATCAAAATCATCATAGATCATAGCTAGATCATCAAATCAGTAAGTATCATAATCAAAAACAGATCTACAACATCAAAATTTCGTGATTAGGTGTGTGATGGTGATGCATGTGGGTATTTCCCCTTGCATGTGAGATTTCTAGTGATTCTAGACTAGATTGAACATAGAAACTACCTTTCGAAGCTTTGAATCACTGAAATAGAACTTGATCAGCTCTATTGAAACTCTAAATGTGACTGAGATTGATTTGGATGCAAGGAACAAAAAGGTAGGATGTTCTTGTGAGTTCTACAAGGCTTCAATCTCCTCCAATGGTCTCTAAACGACTTGGAATAGCTTCAATGGGGCTTGCAGATCGTTCAAGGTCAAGATAGAGCGTTTTCAGTCGAGAGGTTGAGTGAAGAAGAGATAGAAATGATGAAGTCTTGGATTTATAAAGATTTCTGCGAAAATAGGCTCGTCGCGTACCGCGACGTCTGGCAAAAAGCACCGTCGCGTAGAGCGACGAATAAAATAATCGTTTGATTCCCGAAACACGCCGCGTACCGCGATGGTGGAAGATGATCGGTTGTCGCGTACCGCGACGGTTTTCGAAGAATCAAATTTCTCCCGCCCATGCTTCGCGTACCGCGAAGGCCCAATTAGATGCCCATCGCGTACCGCGATGGGTCTCGGTTGAGCCCAATAAGCCCAATTTCATTGTTTTGAACCGATTTTCGCGAATTTCACGATTACGATCACCGTTTCTCGACATATGGACATCTTCTACTAACTTAGGTTCTCCGGAACCTAATTGTGCAGTGAGAGTGTAATGTGATTTGATCCGTTCACCAACGTTAGTCATTCAAGACACGTGCGAGTTTTGTGCGATAATCCCTCGGATTATCGATGTGTTCGAACTGTTGTGCCACGTGTCACACTAATACAATTATTCTAGTGCCACGTATGAAATCATAATACACATATAATTAAAATAAAATAATTGCTGACCTGGAATTTGAGAGGTGTCACAAGTATGTACCAACTTATTCATGCCCCTCTTCAGATTGTTTCACCCTCTTCTTCCCACATAAGCTCACCAGGCCCAGCCATCAAATCTTCACCATCTAGCCAACCAGATCTTTTCACACACGAATATGTGGACTGGAGTAGTATGCCTGATGATGTAGGCTACGCTCTCATCACTATTGAACAAACATAATTTGCTATAATGGTTGTCGGTGAGAACTACACCCCTCTGACCAACCTGAAGCCGAATCTTCTGATGCTCATGTATCCTCCTCTACCCTTAAAAAGCTATGCACTGATGCTTGCATTGATGCATTTGCAAAAATAAAGAAATCCAATTTGTTGCTACAACAAAATCAAGAGCTTGAGCAACTATTAGCCAATAAAAATTTAGAAGTTGAAAAGTTAATAAAAGATAAAGACAGTCAACTTTCTATCTTAAAAACTGAAAAAGCTAACCAACAAGCATTATTTGATCTGCAACATGAGAAATATTCTGCTTGTATATATGAACTGGCCCAAACTAAAGTCAGCTGTGAAAAGTGGGTTGAGTCATGTAAAGGATTCAGGATGCTTCTAAGTAAGCAAGTTCATATCAAAGCTAAGTTTGGAATAGCATACAACCACACTAGTCCACTAGAGGACTATGTTCCTATTGATAATAATGTGGATGAAAATGTGCCTGAACCACTCTCCCCCACCTTTCTTCCTGATGAAATCCCAACAATAAAGAACACGCCTCCAAGATTGTATCAGTCTGGACAATTTCCAAAGTTTGTATACCCCACTATTACAAGCCAGGAAAAATCAGAAGATACACACCTGGAAAATGTTCATAAAAATAACACCTTGGAACAAAATGAGATTGCTCCTTCCAAGAGCTCTACTTAGAGTTCAGAAGGTACAACAAAACAGGAAACCTCTGTTGACCCGAAGGCCACTCCTGATAAAGGAAAACGGCCTATGGTTAATATACAGTTTCCTCTTTCTCATCCTCACCCTCCTTACCCAATAATGAAGACTAATAAGCCATTCATTCCAAACTATTCTTCCCTATCTCCTGCATGCTTGAAATGTTTTAAGTACAATCACTCCACTGAGAATTGCAGGACAAAAACCCCTTTGGAGAAAATAAGAGATAAGCTGAAGGCTAAAAAGTTGAAAGCTGAACAGGCTTCTGCATCTAAAGGAAACCCCCCCTAATAAAATAAAGAAGTCCAAGAAAGCATGTAGACAAGAAGCTAACAACACAATAAGACCAAACACACATCTATCATTTTACTCACCCCTTCCTTTGGCTGCATTTCCCAGGCCATCAATTCTAGGTCACCACCTTCTTACCCCATGGTAAACCATGTTTCCTACTCTCCTGCTACTGTGAATTCACCTTCTGTGGACTCACAGATCAATATTTTGCATCAAAATCAGCAACAGCTGATTCAAATGATGCAGTTGATGCATAATACACAGCAAAACAAATAAATTCTCAAAAGTAAACAGATCCTCCATTTGAATTAGCTTAGTTGAATACCTCAAGTTTAATCTCTTGAGTGTTTATCAATTAGAAGATAAAAACTATAGTTCATTTTTCATCAAGGACAGCTCTAAAATTATTTCTCCTGAAATAACTTCTAAAATAAAGGTGTTAATTGAACAACACACTCTGCTGACAGCTTAGAGAAGTGGTAATGTCTATGTAGTAGACATGAACACGGATTCTCAAACATCCATTCCTACATGTCTCATAGCTAAAGCATCATCTTCTGAAACTGCCTATGACACAGAAGATTCAGCCACCTAAATCATCTAACTCTTCATAAGCTTTATACCCTTTCATTAGTAAGAGGATTACCTTCAAAAGAATTTCATTTTAAAGGACAATGTGAATCTTGCTTAATGGGAAAGCAGCATAAATCATCACATAAGTCTATTGAGGAATCCAAAACAACTAACTGTCTTAATCTGCTTCATATGGATCTGTTTGGTCCTGTGAAGGGAGCTAGTTTAGCTAGAAAGAGATACTGCTTAGTTGTTGTGGATGATTACTCATGATTTTCCTGGACCTTCTTTCTCTTCAGCAAAGATGAGACTGCTGATAAAATAAAAGCCCTTATCACTCAACTTGAAAGACAATTTGGTCTTTCTGTCAAAGTAATTAGAAGTGATAATGGCACTAAATTCAAGACTCATGTTCTTGATGAGTTTTTCACTTCCAAAGGAATCCTCAGACAATACAGTGTTCCTAGAACTCCAGTTCAAAATGGAGTTGTGGAAAAAAGAATATGACACTTATTGAGGCTGCAAGAACCATGCTTGCAGACTCAGGACTACCTTTATCCTTTTGGGATGAGGCAAGAAACACTGCTTGCTATGTTTTGAACAGAGTTCACATTGTGAAAAGACATAACAAGACTGCCTATGAGGTCCTTCATAAAATAAAGCCTCTCATTTCTTTCTCAAAGTTTTTGGGTGTCCATGTTTCATCTTAAACACAAAGGATTCCTTGTCCAAGTTTGCTGCAAAAGTGGACTCTGGATACTTTGTTGGATACTCTCAAACCTCCAAAGCCTACAGAGCTTTCAATCTCAGGACCAGAATTGTTGACGAATCCATTGATGTCAAATTCAATGAATCTGTGTCAACTTCCTCTTTCCCTTCTACTCCTGACGATTTGTTTGATCTTGAAAGTTTTACATACACTCCACCTTCCTCTTCCTTGTCCTCTTCTTCAGAGTCTTGTCAAACTTCTAAAAATTTATCATCTTTTGAGGAGTGCTCAGTGTCTCACTTCTTTTCTTCTATTCATTCTTATCCAATAAATCTTCAAGATCAAAATGAACATGTATCTTTTTCCACATCTCCAATTATTGATAATGCACCAGTAGATACCTCTGAACAAGCTCATGCTAACTCACCTGAAAGTTCTACTGGCCTTGCTGAAAATCCATCTTCTTCTGATGCAGCTTCTGCTAATAATTGTTTGGACATTATTCCCTTCAATAGAAATCACCCCTAAAGCAGATTCTGGGCGATTTAAGTAAAGGTGTTCAAACTATGAGCCAGATCTCAAACTTGGAGCCAGATCTCAAACTTTTGCCCTCATAACAAATTGAGCCATCTAAGTATCAAGAGGCTCTCAAAGATAATAATTGGGTGGAAACTATGCCGGATGAACTGATACAGTTTAAAAGGCAAAATGTTTGGACTCTCTACCCCTTTCCCAAAGGAAAATACCCAATAGCAGCTAGATAGGTATTTAGAAATAAAACTGATGACTTGGGCATTTTAATCAAAAATAAAGCCAGATTGGTAGTGCAAGGGTACTGCCAAGAGGAAGATATTGACTATAATGAAACCTTTGCCCTTGTGGCCAGACTTGAAGCCATAAGACTCTTCCATGCATTTGCTATATCCCACAACATAAAGATAGTTCAAATGGATATAAAAAGTGCATTCTTGTATGGAACTATAAAGCAGGAAGTCTATGTCTGTCAATCACCAAGGTTTATGATGTTCATCATCCTGATTGGGTGTACAGACTAGACAAAGCTCTTTATGATTTAAAACAAGCACCAATAGCATGGTATGATATTCTCTCAATTTCTTCTTTCAAATAAATTCACTAGGGGAACCATTGATAATACCTTGTTCATCAAGAGGGTAGACAAAGAACTTTTGCTGGTCCAAATCTATGTTGATGACTTCATTTTTGGATCAACAAAACCTTTCTTGTGTGAACATTTTTCAAAATTAATGTCTTCTAAGTTTGAAATGAGTGCTTTAAGTGAACTAAAACATTTGTAGGACTCCAAGTCAAACAAACCCCTAATGGAACTTTCATTCATCAGTCCAAATATGTAAAAAATCTTCTGAATAAATTTGAAATGACTGATTGCAAAATAATTTATGCCCCCATGGCAACTGCACCCGGAATAACTCCAAATAAAATGGTGAACCTGTAGATCAAACTCTTTACAGGTGCATGATTGAATCTCTGATGTATCTCACTGCATCAAGGCCATGCATCATGTATGCAACATGTGTCTATGCAAGATATCAATCTGCCCCTAAACAAACCCATTTATCATTTGTGTAGAGGATATTCAGATACCTAAAAGGTACTCCTTTACTAGATATTTGGTATCCTGCTAATCAAAATTGCAAGCTTATTGGTTTTTCAGACAGTGATTAGGCAGGATGTTCACCAGAAAGTCTACCTCAAGAGGATGTCTGTTCTTTGCAAATTCCTTGGTCTCATGGCAAAGCAAAAGGCAAACATCAGTGTCAAATTTAACTGCTGAAGCTGAGTACATTGCAGCAGCACATTGCACTGCCCAAATCCTTTGGTTACAATATCAACTGTTGGATTTTGGAATAACAGAACTAAAAACACCCCTCTTACTAGATAGTGAAGCTGCCAAGAATATAATAAAAAATCATCTCTATCACTCTAAAACCAAACATATAGAAATAAGACATCGTTTTATAAGAGACTGTTTCGAAAAAGGATTGATAGTTCCAGAACTTGTGTCCACAAGTGATCAAGTAGCAGACATATTTACCAAGCCTTTGTACTCATCAACCTTTTCTAAGTTTGTTTCCAAATTAGGCATGATAAATATGAGTTAGTAAATTAATAAATCTGGTTAAGAATACATTTCTTAAACCTTAAATAATTATATAAAAGGATAATTCTCAAATTATCCTAACAATGGACAAATGAAAAACCAGTCATGAAACAACCGTGGTTCTTTTCTCAATGGTTGTTCTAAAACACGGATAGACTTTAGTGGTTATACTAACCATTGCTTTATACCTATCCGCAGTTACAATCCATCCATTGTTACATTTGAAACACTCTGTGGTTTTTGCCACATCCGTGGTTGTCCCTGCGGTAACTTATCCGCGGTTAAAACCATTCCGTGGTTAAAATCCTTTTCACTCTGTGGTTATTAAAATCTTGATAATTACGCCCGATTTGACTCTCACTAATTATTGTGAAAGACTTGACTCCCTACAATTAATAGAATTGACGCTCATTAATTGTTTTCATGGCTCGAAAATATCTTCTTATTTCACCATTTTACCCTTTCTACCTCAAGTGACTACTGATCTTCTTCTCCTTATTTATATCAGTGGTTATATTCTACCGTCCTTATACTAATCTTTCTAAAACTTCATGATCGTCTTTATGATTAAGAAGATAAATCTTTCAAATTCAAAACTCAAAATCCAGCTTATGGCGAATGACAACCACTTGTCAGGCACGCCGCCTCGCTCGACGCATTTACACTGACTCCGTCTAAGCTTCCTGCTCATGATGTTCGTGTGTAACGGCATCGGACCAGGCTTCATTTCTAACAAAATATTGTCTGTACATCAGGATGTGCATGAACATACAGATTTGTCCTTTGTCTTTCTCTCTCTCTTATGTTTACAGATTTGTCTAATGGGTAAAAACCCTAAGGTAAAACTTTAAGTTTGTTATAAGAAGTGGCGGTTTCCTCTATTGAAACCACACACATTTGCAACGGTTATATTTTTCTTTATTTATCTTTCTGAATTTAAGGCAAAATTTATAATCATGTTCTGTTCTTGAAACTGCTTATTGATCTTTACTACATCCATGGCGTCTGAAGCTTTGAAACTCAAGCCGGTTCACAACCTTGCCGCCTATCTCACCAAGTCTTCTGAGTATCCCCACTATGATAAGGTTGTCGACATATTGCTCTCACTATCGACCCTCCTATTTCTGAGTCTGCCCTAAATCAATTTTGGGCGAACTATGCTTTGGTTTCGAAGGATGACTCTGTTGAAAGCATCACCTCGGTGGTTGTTGGTCAACAAGCCTCCATCACCCCCTCCAAAATCAGTGTTGCCCAAAATCTGGGTGATACTGATGCACCCACCACTGTTCCTCTCAAACTTCACAATGTTTTTGTTCAGTGTGATTATCAGAAAGACCTGAAAAACAGAACCTTATACAAAACCTATTTCTATCCTAAGTACAAGTTTCTATATCACACCATTTTGCAGTGTCTTTCTTAGAAAACAACTAGTTGGGGAGAAATGTTATATGACATGCAATATGTCATGTATGCAATTCTTTCCAACAAAAAAGTCAATATGTACCAAATAATTTTTGATCGCTTATTGCATCACCAAAAGAGTCCCAAATTCTTGTTGTACCTCGTTTTTGATGATATGTCTGTTTGCTGATATCAATAAAGTTTGTCATATTGCTCCTCATTCTACTATCAAGAGCATTCACAAGCAAGTGTTTACTAGGTTGAACACTGGGGCCAAACTCATGGATGACACTGAGGATACAACCATCCTTAGTGAACCCACATCCACCTCCTCTTCCACACCTGCTAAGCTACCTACCAAAAGGAAAGCATCCACAAAAACCCCCCAAACCAAAAAAGCCCAAAAACACTGTTCAGGAAGTTGAGATCCCTAAACAAGTCTTTGTCCCCACTAGACAGGTAGATCCATCTGTTCCATGATTACAGATGGTTCCTAAAGCTCAACCCCATCTAGCTCCTCATCAATCCTCTTAACAGAATGATGTTGTAATCTTAAGGGATCCCACACAAACCATTGAAGTGTCACTTGACACTCAGATGGCAGTCCAATCTCCCAAGGACACTTCTATTTCTTCACCACATAAAGCCCTTGACTCTATTTCCCAAATTCTACATGAGATTGATTCAAATTTTGAGCAAATTGGTTTTTCTCCCCCCCTCACCAATTGAGGAGCAGCCCATTCAAACATTTGCTCAAAATCATCAATCTTCTACCCATGAAGAAGAGGATGAGATCAGGATGTCCAGTCCATCTAGACATCATGATCATATCTTTGGAGCATCTATCTCACATGAAAGCCCAATGGGTCTTCATCTGGATGGATCAGGCACTAAGACTCCAGATATGGCAATAGCCAATAAAGTTCTTAATCCCCAGAACCAAGAAAAAGGGGTACATGACATTTCTAAGATGGACTCATGTCGTGCTAAAATTGACTCACTAGTCAAGGATTCGGATGATATCCGTAAAGGTTGGACGAATCAGATCTCAAATTAAAGGATTTGACGGCTTCTGTTGCTCATATTCAGGCTGATGTGGCCAAGCTCACTGAGCTAGTTACAAAAGCCTTGAATAACCAAGTCCTGCAACCCCAATCCATCCCAATGCATGCACCTTCACTTGAAGGTTCCCCAAACACTCCACCTACTTCCACTGCACCCACCTTCTCAAGCCAAGCTTTTCAAGAAGTATTAAACCCACTTTTTAACACCATCTCACCACCTTCTTCACCAATTTTACCAAAGACTTCCTTACCATCCAAAAGCTACAACTGAATCAACTGAAAATTTCAGTAGACTCCAAAATTTCTTCTTTACAAGATGAGGTGAATATCACGCTATCTTTCTTGAGTCTCTCACAAGAAAATATCCTCCTCCTCCTTGGTTCAAAGAACAGGCTGATGAAGCCAAAAAGAGGGAGAATGAAAGACGCTTATCTGAAGCCCAAGCTGCCAAAAGGGTTGAAGACAAGGCTGAGCAAAGAAGAATGAAGGAAATAAGACAGAGAATCAGGAGGCACTTATCAAAGCTGCATTAGATCAGCAATTTCAGACTGACGCTACTAAGGCCAGTTTTGAACAAAAACAAAAGGAAGCTGAAGCTCATGTGGAAACTGGAGTATCTGGTGTGACCAGAAAACCCAAACCCACCAAACCAGCTTCCAATGAACCAATAAAACTTACAACCATAGCCACTTATTCTTTTGCCTCCACCACTCAAGACATACCAGTTCAAACTGAGTCTGTCCAATCTAAACACAACCCAATCTTCCCCAAACAAACTTCTCCCACCATATCCATCCCTTCCTCACCTGTAAAAACAAATAAAGAAAACTCACCTATTGTTTCTCCCAAGTCTGCTTCTCAAACTATTCTAGAATTATCTTCTCATACCTCATATCCCTCCATCTTAAATGCATCCAAACTAGGCCAAAAACCAGCTCCCATAATCACTCGGTCTTTCATAAGAAGACAGAAAAGTGTGGCCAGAAAATCCAAAACCCTCACCACTAAACTAAAGAAACCTTTAATTCATATACAAGAACCAAGTTCAGACTCAAATGATAATCAACCAATTGCCTCTCTAATTCTAAGAAAAAGAAGGCTTAGACTAGCTGACGATTATGAGTCTGATTCTAACCCATCCAAGTCCACCAAAGCTCCCTCACCAATAAAGTCAGTTGTTGTTGAAGCTGAGAAAACTCAAACCTCTCCTCCAAAATAATCTCATTCTCCTGTAAGGCAGTTCCCCACAACTGAAGAACTTCAAGAGATAAAGAATAAAGAAGCTGAAGGGGAAAACAAGATCTTAGCTGATCTTGAAGCCACTGGTCTTTCAGGAGATGAGTTGGTCAAAGTCTATTAGGAACAAATAGCCTTGATGGATTAGCAACAAGATAAGAATTATCAGCATGAGAGGGAGCAACTGATCAAGTTTTTGCGGAATGAAGGTAAGTATAAAGTTGAAACCTTCAGCAACTGGGATATCACAAGTCTTAGGAAGCTAAAGTACTTTCTAAAAGAAATTAAATATAAATGAGTTGAAAAAAAAAAGAAAAAAATGATGACATGATCCCTAGGGAACCGAAGTGACAGACATCAAGAAGAAGAAGACCATTGAGCAAAGAAGAAGAATAAACACATCCTCATTCAAAATCAGTGGGGACCAAAGAACACAATCATGAGATGGAAGGATGACATACTGTTTGATGAATGGTCTAAATTCAAAAGAGACAACATTGATCATCCTAAGCTTTGGAAAGAAGCTACTCCATCCTCTCCCACTATAGTGCCTAATCTCAAGGATGCAGATCCAAGCACCATGCTTGATCATTTGCTTAATGCACCTCTTGGAAGTCTAGGTGTTGGATCTGAGGAATCTCCATCTATTGTCAAGTTCAGACCTTGGGTTGAAGTTGAAAAGAAGATTCTTCCTGATCTTTTGAGGCACTATGAGCCTCATCAGCATGCTGTTGTCAAGAAAGTACTTGACTCCAAGGATCAAGTAAAAAGGAGAGAAATAATTCACTGGCCTGTCGGAGCTCCTCTCCCCTTAGGTCCTTCTCCTAAATCCCAACCCCTTCAGATCACAAATTCTAAAGCCAGAATAAAGAGATGGTTCTTTGACCATGTTTCCAAAAGTATGATCATTGAGAGATTCAATGGATCAAGGGTTTTCTTCTCAAATTGGGATGCAATTCTAAAGCTACCTAATCATGATCTAAAGGAACTGCAACACAAGACCTTGGAAAATGCTGATACAAAATATGGAGTCCTGAAGTATGTGCGAACTATCAGAAATAAAATTGGTTTGGCTCTAAGGCAAAAATAAAAGATTTTGGCTTCATCAGTCCAGATGGAGATTGTTGGAAAATAAGGCTGATGAGCAAAACCACTGAAGCCAAACAATAGAATAAAATCGCGGAATGACATACCGTGTATATCTTTTACTTCTTTGAGCAGAAGAACTAAAGACTTCTGAAGACTTGTGATTCCGTAGTTGTTGACTTTGTATTAGTTGTACTCTTTTGATGATTCAGTGTCTGTAACAGTGTCAGTTATTTGTCTAATTATTTCTTTATCTTTTAACATTGAATGTTGGGTATTTAAACCCCAACATTCCCTGAAATACTTGAATTACATTCTCCGAAAATTCCTTGTGCTACTATTCTGTTTTCTCCCTATCTAGCAAAAACCAAACCTAGAATAACTATGTGTTAAACTTTAGAGGGAGCAAATACCAAAGGCTTTGAACGTGAGTCTAAAGTCCTTGTTCCTGGTTAAATAGCCCCTACGAGGTTCAACAGTTGAGCTAATTATTCTCTATAATTTTTCTTCTCATTGATCCTTATCATTGGTATCAGAGTTGTCATTCCTTGGTCGCTCAATTACAAACAATTTCGGTGGAATTGTAGATTCCGACAATGGCGGCACGGAATAGAACAAATTTGGAGAAAACGGTGGATAATCACGCAATCACATTGTTGAAGGTGAACGCGTTTATGCAGAAGTCGGAGCAAACAATTGCACCTCTTAACGCGAATGTTAGGGCGATTTTGACAAAGTTGTATTGAAATTATAGTAATTCGAAAGGAGGTGAGGAAGAAAGAACAAGTAGTTCGGGCAGATTTCACAGGATTGAGAGGTTACATCAGATTGGGAAAATTGATTTTCCTAAATTTGATGATACGAAGTAGATGATTGGATCTATCGATGTGAGCATTTTTTCAGTATAGATGAAACACCAAAAAACTTTAAGGTGCAGTATGTTTCCATTCATCTTGAAGGAAATGTTGTTAAATGGCATCCGTCATTTTTTAAGATGAAAGTGGTGCCAATTACGGATATCTCATGGAAGGTTTATTCTGAAGCAATAGTTGCTCAATTTTCTACTACCTTATTCAAAGATGTTATGGGAATGCTAACTTCTCTATCTCAGTCCGGATCCTTGGAGGAATTCTGCCTACTATTTGATGCTTCTTTACTAAAGATTTCAATTCGAGAATCTAATGTAGTAAGTATATTTCTCAAAGCAATGAAACCAGAGATTGGAGGTCCAGCCAAGACGTTCAAGCCGAAGTCTTTACGAGAAGCCTTGATCTTGCAAAGATTCAAGATGCCACTAACAAGTTCATGGGATCAGCTTCCCTAAGTAGGTATAATTCGCACGCGTATCCTTTGATCAGTAAATCACAAGTACGTGTTAAACCACTTACCAATGTAACTCAACTACCCTTGTTACCTACTCCACTAATTAATAAAAGATTGACTACTACAAAACATATTTCTAGTAAAGAAATTGAAGGAAAAAGAGCTAGCGATAAATTTTATAGGTGTACATAAAAGTTCAAACCAGGCCATAAGTGTGCATACAAGCGGTGTTTTGGAATTTTAGGGTACGAAAGATGATGATGATTATGTTAATCTTGAAGACATGACAACTTCTTTCAAATGGCAAGAACCTAATTTTTCTATTCGTGCTTTGACAGGCTTGACTTCCTATTCTAGTATGAAAATGATCGGTACTATTAGCAACAGACAGCATCGGATCTTGATTGATTCGGGGTTTACTCACAATTTTTTAAATGATAAGTTGGCATGTAAATTGAATTGTTCTTTGTAGACTATTGAGGCAATGACACTTTGAGTTGCTAATGGTAATGTTATTACTTGTTCCTCTTATTGTCCTAATTTTCAATGGTATATGCAAAATATGTGGTTTACCACTCATGTGTTGGTATTGCCTTCGGATAGTTATGACATGGTCCTTGGAATTCAATGGTCGTAAATTTTGGGAGCCATTACATGGAATTTTAAGGATTTAGCCATGCAGTTTACGATTGATGGGATCCTATGCAAAGTTAAAGACATTAAAAATAATGATTTGTCCTTGTGTTAAGTAAATGTTAAGCGTACATAGTTGGGACATGGAACAAATGTATTAAAAGCTCACTTGTGTATCTTACAAGTACAACCAACTAAGGAAGGTGATAGCATGAGACAAAAATTTTTGGGGTTAACCATGAATGGTCAATTGTAGTCAATATTGGAGGAATTTGATGATGTCTTCCAAACTCCTTTATCATCACCTCTCGAAAGACTATTTGATCATCAAATTAAGTTGAAGGATGAGAAAGATGTAGTCAACCTTAAGCCTTCTAGACATTCTTCTTCACAGAATGACACTATTGAAAAACTTACTAAAGAATTGTTGCTCCAGTAGTGTTGGTTAAAAATGATGGGTCTTGGTGATTTTGCATTGATTATAGCATCTAAATGAGGCCACTATTAAAAACAGTTTTCCAATTCCATTAGTGGAGGAATCATTTGAGGAGTTAGGAAATGCATTAGTGTTTTCTAAATTGGATTTAAGGTTTGGGTATCATCAAATCTATATGTGTGAAAAGGATATTCATAAACTGCATTTCGATCTCATAAAGGATTATTTGAATTTTTTGTGATGTCGTTTGGTCTTACTAATGCACTAGCCACCTTTCAAGCTTTTATGAACTTTACCTTTAAGGAATTTTTAAGGAAGTTTGTTTTAGTTTTTTTTTTTTGATGATATTATGGTTCGTGGGAAGCTCATTTGAACCATCTTAGACAAGTATTATCAGTTCTGAAAGCCAATCATAATGCTGGCAATTTCAGACACGAACACGTTAACACGACACGACTTTAACATGTTTTGTGTTTACCCTTAACATGTTTCGTGTCTAAAACAGGTTGACACGTTAAAACGTGTTTATTTTTCATGTCTAAACAGGTAATTCATATGGCATCAAGAATTCACTAGATCCAAACCAACAAACGACAAATTTATATGGCATCTGTCTAGGGTAATTCACTAGATCATGTGTCCACACAACATACCCATCAAGAATTCGCTGAGGAATTCTCAAATAAGTCCCTTTTAGATTCATTTACCATTAGTTGACGTGGGTCAACCGACGGTAACGTAGATGATACCATAGGTCTAACCAACTTCCAGCACCGAGGCTGGTACGTTACACGCATTCATACAACGGACAACTACTCAGATCAGTTTCATGGGAACTGATCAACAAGGGCATATCAGTTAGGTTTGGTAAATGTTCACATGGGTGATATTACGGACAAACCACACAAATAACAACTTGAGTTTTCAATACAAACAAATATTCAAAACCTGGTCTTGAATGATTTTCAAATGAGTACACATCAAACCATGTTAAACTACAAGGAAGGAGTGTAAACTTTGTGAATTTCAATAAATAAACAAAACAATATTTTCCTATATCAGGAGACAAAGCATACATTTCTTTCTCAAGACATTTCTTTTTCCAAAATATCTGACGTGTCGTGTCGAATGGAGGTACGGAAGTGACGAGGTCTTATTTCCATTAAGGACATCCTCGTGGATACCAAAAGGGTGGTGGGCTGGTGGCCGAGCCTTGGCTCAACGTATGCCCTATATATAAACTACCTTCGATGATTCAGGATGGTGTCAGTAATGAAGTTCAGATTTAAACACTTGTGTAATTCATCTTGCAACACCATTCACACCATTTTCAAAACCGTTGTGAATGGAAAGATTTTTCACCAAACCTTTTACAAAACCTAATGGTTTTAAAACTTGCGTAAACTCACCAACCTAGTGTTGACAGATTTTACATGTTTTCAGAGGGAGAACAGGTGAAAGCATGATGACTTTTAAAGAGAGAAAGATATGATCCCTTAAAGAAACCTGCAATTCCTGCATGGAATTTTACATGGCCACACATGCTACAAGATTCAAGACTTGCATCCTCTGCAAGATATTTTGTGAGACATCTGGGTCACACCCCAGATGCCCAATTCAAGTTGTAATATAATTAAATTATAAAACAGTTGTAATTTAATTTTATTTTATCAATGCATTTAGTGTTCTCATATCATCATGTGTTGTGTAAACAATCTGATCACTCTGATTACATCACGCCTCGGGACTATTCCGCCCGACGGGTTTCTGATCCAGCTCGACGGCCCGGGGTGTGACAAAATGAGGGGGCAAAACCACTATTTTTAACTAAAAATAACATTTCGATCGAAAAATAAACACTACAGACGGAAAAGAGGGAGGGTAACGCCCCTGCATGTTTGAACAAGGAATTTTATTAGGAATTGTGTAGTGTGTCAAAAGGTCAAATATGAGACTGTAACAAATCCTAGTCTTTTACAACCTCTACCAATTCCTAATCAAGTATTTTTTAGATATTTCTATAGATTTTATTAGAGGGTTACCAAAGTCTCAAGGGAACAATTCAATTTTCGTTGTGGTAGATAGACTTACGAAGTACAGTCATTTTATGCCATTATCTCATCCTTATTCCGTAGTTGGGGTCACTCAAGTTTTTTTGGATGATGTGCTTAAGATGCATGGATGGCCTGATATGATTGTGTATGATCAGGATCCTATTTTTATTAGTCAATTTTGGAAGGAGTTTATGACTTTATAGGGCATATGTCAAGTTACATCCTTAAGGGCAAGCTCCTCTAAGAGCTACTCATTTCAATAAGTTGGGACAAAAATACTTTGGTCCATTTTTAATTATAGAAAGGATTGGCACAGCTGCTTATAGGCTGGATTTACCTAGTGACGCTATGGTGCATCCTTTGTTTCATGTGTCCCTCTTGAAACTAGCTAAATGTAGTATATCTCAAAACAGTTCCCTTGCCTAGGTGTCTTAGATTCTTGTTTAAACAATTACTGGTTAGAATTGTTTGTAGAGGCAATCATGCATCAACAGAATCTTTAATTCAGTGGGATAGTTTGCCAATAACGAAGGCTACATGGGAAAATTTGGAGGATTTGCAAATTCGTTTTCCTGATTTTGTTTTTTGAGGTTAAAAAAAGGTTATAGAGGAAGATATTGATATGATGTATTGTGTTGTAATAATAATAGGGACCGGAAATGTCAATTGTGATTGGTGTAAGGAGTTAATTGTAAAAGATTGGTTAATGTCGTTATAAACTCGGTAACTAATAACAGACAATAGAGTTTTGTTAAGCTAATTCTTCTCTGTAATTCTTCTTCTCTTTTGTTCTTGTCACTTTTGTAAGTGACAAGTATAAAGCTTACTAGAACACAAAATCTTCAGCTTCTCTTAATTTGTTAATCATATTATTTTGGCCTTCAATTCCATAACCTAAAGTCGTCATCATTGTACTCAATATATAGTCCACCAATAGTAAAGCTAAGGTAGGGTCTGAGAAGGGTAAGATATAGACAATGTTACATCTACCACGTAGGAATAGAGATGTTGCTTCCAATGAGACTCCTGGTGTGACAATTCGACATTTCGGATTAACCCTGTTAATCAGAATTTAACAGAAACGATACGAAAATCAAACAAAACCAAACTAGAGGGATTAGAATTGAACAAAACATGTCTAGAAACAATAAAAATTACAAGGATTAAACTTGTAATTACCTAGAACAATCAATTTTGACTTTTTAGGTCAAAATTCGACCTAAAAATCCAATTAAAACCGAAATTGGAATGATAAGTCACTAACAACCAAATTAAAACCTTACCAACGGTCACATTTATAATTATCATCATCAATTCAATGATTAATTCGATCATAATGTCGAATTAAACCAAATTAACACCTCATAATGTTGAAACCGTCACTAGCCATCACTAAGCTCATAAAATTCGACTTTAATCGACTTAATTACCACTATAAAACCTCTAGTCAGCCCCTTTAGAGCCTTTTGCATACAACAATTTCAACCAAGAACGTTGAGATCGAAGAATTGATCCAAGGGCGGCCGAAACCCAAGCCCCTAGTTGATCTCCTTCAATTGGACATCGAAACAGGTACAAATTCACTCATACACAACCTAAAGAAACAAAGCCCCATGACAATGTAGGGTTCTAATATCGAATTGTAAGGATTCGACTATAAGGGTTCATCATATTGAATGAATTGGGGATTTCAAACAAAATGAATTCGATAATCAAATTAAACTATATAGGTAGCTTCAGAATCATTAGTTTAACAAAAACCCTAAATTGATTAAACAACAACGAATTGATTGAGTTTGAGTTTTAGGGCTCATCATTTAAAACGATTTGGGGGTTTCTATTCTAATGAGCATAAAACTCAAATTAAACCTAACAGAGAGTTTCGAAATTATCCTTTTAAGGAAAACCCTATGGTAATTTCATCAAACAACAACAAATCTTATGATTTCTAGTTCTAGGGTTTGTTGGTTAAAACGTTTTGGGGTTTTTGATCCAAATCAAAATGATAATCAAATTAAATGGTACAAAAGGTTTCGAAATATACTAAATAATAAAAACCCTATGATATTTTAGTTTAACATAAACGAATTTAACAAGTATGAATCATGGGTTTAGGTACCCACGTTCGAAACCGAGTATATCACATTTGAGTGTTCTAAATTGATTATTTAATCAAATTAAAACCATAGTGGGACTCGATTAGATTACTGAAACAAAATCCCTATGGTTTTGGGATCGATTGGATTCAAATCGGGGTTCAATTGGAGTCCATTTGGTTCGGTTAATACAACATAAGGGAACCGACTGTTTAAATGTTAAAACAATTAATAAGGAGGTTCTGTTGTAAATGTTTAGTGGGCTGACATGGTAAGATGGTTGTATGGGGTGTGGGAGGTCGCGGGTTCGAGGCTGAGTCCCACCGGTTTTTGGATTTAAAACCAATTTTTGTATTTTAATTGTAACCCATTCGTTTTAACTCCAAATTAATCCGTTCAAATTTCGTTGGAACCGAAATGGAATTTCGGACAATATGAAATAATAAAATCTTAATTTTTGACCAAAAACACAATCTCATATAATTACTCGTGTTTAAACGAAATCGCATAACCTATACGATTTAAACAAACGAATTCGAAATCGCGTACATTTGTATGTATGTTTCAAACATTCTAACATACGCAATTACAACTGCGATTTGACATTTCAAATAACGATACGTTATCGTAAATGCACAGATTATTCGTAGAAGGTTGTCTACGCGAATTCACAAGCACTTGATCATTCTGTTGATATCTAAGGTGCGTACACGAGCCCTTTTTACTTTTACTGTTTTGGGGGAGAAAACATGTGCAAACAAACGTTTTTGGATACATATCACTTGTATGAGTTAGCTGTTTACTATAAGTATGCACATAACACTCGAAGTCCTTACACATCGAACCGGTTAGTTTGCCGTAGTGCAAAGCGTGATAGTTGGAGATAGATCTATTGGGTTTGACAAACCTCAATTGGTGATGGGATATACGCAGGTGTTTAACTAGCCAATTCAACATTACTATTGTTTGTGTTAGACAATTGTGGAAAGGCAAAACATGCAACAGCATGCAACAGTCAGCTTTGGTGTCGACCACTTATGTAAATAGTACAATGACTAGCTATCATGACTATGCAATGTGTGATTATGTTATCTGCAAACATTACATTTCAAATAGTTGTTCAAACATTTGTGTTTACATATACAAACCTGTGTATGCACCAACCTTTGTGCTGACTTTATTTACATGTTTTCTCAGGACACTAAGACACAAGCAAGAACAAGCAGGGACTAGGATGTTGTCTCATGCATTCAGTTTATTTTATTTGTTGATTTAAAACATAAAATAATGTACTTATGGTTTTGCAACTGTTACGTTTTGTCATTGGTTTTCAAACGCTTCCGCAAACGTTAAACTTTGATTTTATAAAGTAAGACTGAATTATGTTAAAAGCATATAGAAGTCTTTCGCTATTTCTAATGACTGAGATCCTGATTTGTCACGCTCTAAACGGTATGATTCTGTTAGTTGAAAATTGAGGGTGTGACACCTGGCTCATTATGTCTTATTAACCGACTAACCTAACACTTTTAACATTATTTTCCCAAAAATTGCGTAAAATAATATTAAAATTAATATAATTATACCGTTGTTATTCGAGGGCCAACACATATATGCATTATATGTACGCACGCAAACGGGTCTTTCCATAACCTAAATTGAAAATCATAAATTAAATTTGGAACTTTTTTTTTTAATTTAACTAGAATATTAAGGAATTAAACTACATCCCCTTTAAGGCAACACCAACCATATTTAAATTAAAAATCATGGATTATTAATGCCGAGTGTAGCAAGCAAACAAACTTATCTCTCCACATAGGATCTGAGAAGCTTTAAACGTTGAATATGTTCAATTTTATCCTTGTTCCAGACATAATGATGTAAAAATAAACAAAGGTCATTGTTTATACCCCTTGCATTCAAGAACTCGTACATTGCACTCTGAATCTTTTTGTCCAAAACCCTGAAAGATTAACAAAAGCTGTTTTTTATTCAAATCCTCAGACCACGAAAATTAATAAATAAATAAATATCACGCATGATTTGAGTTCATACAATGATCTTATGTGTGGCCTTTGCGAAAAAAGAGCATTATAACCACATGTATTGCCTGTTTAGTCCCGAGTCCCTCGGTCTTTAGTCTCAAATATATGGTTTTCTACCTCTATCTCCACTTGAAGGCAATTTCTTAGTTGCGTTTTAACTTATCTTATTGGTTAGTAGGGTATTAATAGGTCTCTCATCACAAATTATCATGGTTAACAAAATATAGTAATCTGTTGCTACCATAAGGGCCATTTTGTCAAAGAAGATATAAATGACAAAAGTATACATCAGTTTGGGTCATATATCGTTTAGTCCTACGTCCCTCTACCTTTAAAACCCCCCCCCCCCCCTCTCTTCTCCTCTTGAAGGCCACTTGTTAGCCGCTATTTAACAGTTGGTTAGGAGTGTATTCAAGGGTCCAGGATGACAATTTCTCATGGTTAACCAAAAATAAATAAAAAAACTATATGTGCCATTTTGTCAAAGATATAAACCACAAAAGTACATATTGGTCCAGGTAATAAATCACATAAACATATATTGGTTTGGGTAATAAATCACATAAACATATATTGGCTTGGGTCACAAAGTTGAGAGGTTTGCACACAATCCTTAATTTTAAGGATTTGATGGGTTCAATTTTATACACCCATACATATTATATCAACTTTAGATGCCTTTGACCAATTTTTGTTTTGTTAGGAGGGGTAATGTGTTTTAAGAAATTCTAGTCTGTCACACTTAAGAATTTTCCAAAAAAAATGGGTATGAAAAACCCACTGACTGCCCCACGACACGCACACCACAAGGGCAACATGCAGAAGGCAATCAGAGTGAATAATGTGTATTTGTAACATGTGAACTCTGTTGCTCAAGATGGAGAACTTTATGATGTATTCTTTACTGCCTATCCTGAAATTCATGTGATCAGATCAGAATATGTTTGTCACACAAATGTCTAGTTTTTAACAGAATAATAGAATTTACCCTTCATCTAACAAGTGTATTACATCATCCTAATATTGCTGCAAAAATATCTTCCCAAAAGAGTAATTAATGTTGACATTTGCAAGTTTGACTTGACATTTTTTTACTAATAATAAAGTTTCTTTGATATAGTTTAATAACGACGATAAGAGATGGTTGTAGATCAAAATCAGTAGCATTACTAAATTTTATCTTTTATCATGCCATGCTTATAGATAAGACTAATTGGTTCAAATCATCATCGTGTTTGGCATTGTACTTCAAATAAATCATTGTTAATTAAGAGATGCAAACATGCATTACATTTACACTCTTAAAAGATGAGCAAATTTGAAGACAAGCGCCAACTACCATAGTGACTTTTTGCAATTGGATTTAGATTTACAAATTTGGCCAGATTTGTTAATTCAAACTAATAATTGGGATACAAGTGCCAAACAGATGATTCAAAAAAGTTAACCTCCAAGGAAGTGATGTAGTGATTATAGCAGAAGAGAGAAAACCCAGAGGTCTCAAGTTCAATCCTCACTTAGCAATTTTACTTGGAGGCCACAGACCCGGTTTCTTGAGGCCACGTTTTACCTGTTCCTCTCTGTTAGTCAGGTATTGGGGGGGACCCGTGGGTTTATCACGTTAGTGGGTTCCCACGGTCATAAAAAAAAACATGGCACATCGCCACATCTCAATATGAAACTTCTAATAGTCACATATTAACACAAAACAACCCTTAATAAATTGCATGAAATAAGATTATAAGAAGCATAAACAAAGTGTATAAAATATCACCTGAAATCAGGACCAATATAGGGCCGAGCCAAAGTTTCACCAAGACCAATTACATAAATTTTTTGGATCTCCAAACGCTCAGGCCATGCTGAGCATACAAACTCCAACATGTCACCTCCATCACTCTTCAATATATCCACCAACACACTTATGTGAAGTTGGCCATTGGGCTCATTACCTTCATCCATGTTAGGAGATACACCATCAAACATTGTAGCTTCAATTTTAATATTTTCATCAAGTGTAGACCTCCCCATTAAGGTAACAATCTGCTCTCCAGGTCTATCTTCCACCAGAAATGCATTGAAATTTTTCTCAGGCTGCAATTAATCACCATACTAGCCATTAATTTTCACAAAACCAACAACTTTAACAAGATTTTAACAAATTGTAACTCTAGTTGGTCCAATTCTGAAACCTGTTTACAGGGTGAAGAACTTGCAGCCATCATATTAGGTTCTTTTGGCAAATAAGTCATCACGCTTTTAAAATCTAAAGAATATCTTTTTTATTGCAACAAAAAAAAGAAACAAGTGACTTTAGAAGGAAAATGTCTAGCAGAATGGCTTTCATTTCTGCATTGTGATTCACAACATGTTTGAAATGCTAATTCTTGCAAATTCTAGTGACATTTAGACATTTACAGAAGATTGATGG
Organism: Mikania micrantha; assembly: GCA_009363875.1. Classification (NCBI taxonomy): domain Eukaryota; kingdom Viridiplantae; phylum Streptophyta; class Magnoliopsida; order Asterales; family Asteraceae; genus Mikania; species Mikania micrantha. Next base: position 41,736,671 of record CM018694.1, on the reverse strand, counting down.
TTAGTTCACAACAGGAAGCTATGTATGAAGCTATAAGTACCCAACCCATGAACCCCACGATCACCATCATGGACTTCATTTCATTAACATTGTTATTATCATTATTTTTTAGATGTTTATTTGTTTAGTCATGCTCTTCATGTTTTCCTTGATAAAATGTAGTAGTTGACATTTGTTTCGCCTATTTAGTTGCCGTAAGTTTTAAATGGAATAAAAGAAGAAATTATGATCAAAGTAGTTTAATCTCTATTTTCCAATCTTTGTTCTCTGGAGTCTAACCAACTCTAAGGGTGACTATTGGAAGATTGACCGTCTCGATTTGGTATCTAACAAAATTAATCCCTGGGTCATGCAATTTGCTATCATAAAGGTATAAGTGAGTAAGTGACAGTCTACAGTGGCTTAAGTAAGGTGCACCATTTCATAGGTGAGTGAAATTCTAACCCTAGTATAAAATGATCATAGAACCATAGTTGTCAAAGGCACAAGGCGCACTCAGGCTCACAAGCCGCGCCCGGAGCCTAGGCGTAAGGCGCAAAAAAAGCGAGGGCTTTTTTAAACTAGGCGTATAGTATTAAGTTACAATTTTTAGAGGTTTGACATGTTTTAAGCTTAAAATTTTTTTAAAAAAAATATAAAGTCTAACTATAAAACAATTAATAGTCTAGTTATATAGAGTTTTTAAAATATAAAACCTTTTTATGGTTGTTTTAGACTAGTTTATGGTTGGATTTTTTTGAATTTTGCCGGATATTCCAAAATTTTGTCGGAAACTAGCCGGAAAGCCACCGGAGTGAGCCTAGGCTCCCACTAGGCGCTTTTCATGCGCCTGGCTTTTTTTTAGGGCCTAGACGAGCGCCCGAGGGCTTTTGACAACTATGCATAGAACAACATTAACAATAAACAAAAGTTGGATTCAAATCAAAATATCAAATATTGTTACGGAACGAACTTCACATGCTGTTGATAATCAATGTTATGAAAATTGCAGTAAAAGAAAACGAAAGAGAGATTCAAAAAAAAAGGTCAAATCATGCAGTGTGTACAGAGCTTACCCGATGAGGAGTGGCGTATTGTGACTCGATCTCGATCTCATTGGTGAGCATGCGAAGAAGATTTGATTCTAATGGTGACTTGAGTCGGAGAGTTGAAGTGGAAAATGCATTCATAACAAAATTTGGGGGTAATTTGGATGTGATTTTGTGGGTTTGAAGAGCAAATCGTTGGTGCAGGTGAGGAATTAGGGTTTTAGCCAGGAAGAGAAAGGGTCTTCTGGAGGTTTGTATAATCCCGACCATTGCAATTGCAAATTCGAATTGAAGCTTTGAGATTTTTGTAGGGTTTTCAGGAGGAAGAACAGATCCCTGGTTAGGGTAACGTTAAACCTCAACGACAGTTTGTTCTTTGTTGGGGAACTTTTGGACAGTTTTTCTTTTTTTATAAATAAACAAAGTTAAAACAAAATGTTTCGTTATTCGTTTACATTAAACTTTAAAGACTATAAATATATTTTACTAGAGTATACCCCGTGTATTACACGGAATAAATATAAATATTAAGTACTTAGCAATAAAAATTTAAAATTATAAAATAATATTTTAATATAAAATGTTTAAAATGCTTATTATTAAGTACTTAAGTAATAAAAAAATGATCAAAAACTTTATTTTTAAAAGAAATTAATTTTTAAAATTTTAATACTACAAAATGTCATTTGTTTATAAAAAACTATTCTTTAAAATCTATGTATTATAGTCTATTTTATTTAAAAAAAAATTTTTAGAATACATAATTTTTAGAAAAAAAAATTCTAATAAATACTAATTTAATTTTTTTTTTATTTCTAGAAAATATTGATTTTTAGAAAAAATTAATATCTTAGAATTTTTTTAAAGTGTTTCTTATTAAAATATTATTTTTAATTGATTATAAAACTTTTTAGCATTAAAAAGGTAAATAATATTATTAATATTATATCTATTGAATATGAGAGTTAATATTTTTACTTAATAAGAGTGAGAATTAAATAGGTGATATGAAGTTGCCAAGTGGCACTAATGGCCTAAAATTGTGACAAGTGGCAAACATTATTTTTGTTTATTAAGATAGTAAGATGTATTACTTAAATGCTTACTATTTATTAACATTTATATTATACGGATTTAATATAAAATATTAAATAGTAATTAATTAAATTTTACCAATTGTAAAACGATATTGTGATATAAAATGATTAATTTACATATTAATAAATATTTTAAATAATAAAAAATAATTAAAAACTTTAATCACTATACAAATTATATATGACCTTTTAATGTGTAACAATTGATACCTTTGAAATAAACGACGTTAAACACTTCAGTTTGTATATAAAAAACTAACTTTTATATATCAATAATATAATATATAATTTTTATAATCATTAAAGTTAAATGACCCAATTTAAAAATAATGTTAAATATAACGGACCAAACGTGTAACTTTCTCTATTATTTTTATTACTTCAGTTTATAAATAAATTAAAAAAACGTCATTTTTTATAAAAATCTCATTGCTTAAAAAAACACCTTTTATAGTACATTTTATTTTTAAAAAAATCATTTTTTAAAATAACTTCTTTTTTACACAAATTTTGTTTATTTTTAAAATAAAAAATTTCTTACTTTAAAAAATTTTGATTTTAGAAAATTTTATATTTTATAAGCTTTTTTAAGTGTTTTATAATAAAAAGATAATAATATATTAGTTATTAATATTATAATTATTTAATAAGAGAGCTAATATAATTAATTAATTACAGAGAGAATTAAGTGGAATGATAAGGAATTAACAAGTGTCAATAACAATGTAAAAATGTGATAAGTGGCAATAGTGGTAAAGATGTTGACAAGTGGCTAAATTATTATATTTTATTTTAGAGTATAGATATAATATACAACAACCATACCCAGTAAAAATCTCACTTCGAGTGTTGTCTGGGAGGGAAGGATAAAGACACGCATTACCCCTATCTACGGGTAGATAGAGTGGCTGCTTCGTAGGAGTCCCCCGGCTCAAAGTTCCGATTTTATTATTATTAATATATATTAAACAAAAACGTATACCCAATCGACCCTGCATAAACAAGTAACGCAACACTTCCAAAATCGTGAAGTAAACATTGGATCCCTATGAGACACAATCGAGGCTGGAGTACCATGTAACTAAACAATCTCTTTTATAAACACAATCGCTAACTTATTAACCGAGAATCCTTGTTGAACGCAAGAAAGTGAGATGATTTGGACAAACCCGTAACAAAGTCCATCAAGATTTCATCTCATTTCTATAATGAAATATCCAGTGGCTACAAAAGAACACTAGCTCGTTGATGTTCAATCTTTACTTGTTGGCATGTAAGACATTCATTTACATATTTTGCAACAACTTCCTTCATTACATTCCACCAAAAGTTTTGACGTAGATCTCGATACATTTTGGTAGCTCCTGGATGGATAGAAAATGGAGAGCTATGTGCTTCAGCCAGTAATGCCACACGAAGAGCAGGGACGTCGGGTACACATAATCTTTTGCCACACCAAATCACTCCTTGTTTATCTTCATGAAAATCAGATTGTTTTCCCACCTCCACGTTTTCCAATATCGCCCATAATTCACCGTCATCTTTTTGTGCTTCTTTGATATGTGAGATGAGGTCAGGTTCAATTTGCAATTTTGCAAGATAACCATCTGATTGACCCATATGGATGCTAACCCCTTTCCTAAAAATTTTAGTGAGACGTAAGGCAGTGACAAAAAAATCCTTCTACAAATCTTCGATAGTAGCGAGCCATGCCCAAGAAACTTCGAACTTTAGTGGCCAATGTAGGTTTAGGTCATTTTGTAATTGCCTCTATCTTAGCAGGATCCATCATTGTCACACCCCGACCGACGGCAGAATACGTCGGGACGCGAGCTTGACTGTTCATTAGCTCATGGTGCTATTAATAAGTTTGGATATTTAAGGCATTCATTAATAACATTAAACCAATACAATCATTACAAACATTCAAATAAATACAATGTAAAACATTACAATATGAAATTTAACATTAATTAAAATTAACTAAGTCCTCCAAGCTTATCTTATGTCTTCACCATAGCTTGCACCTTATCCTGTTACATATGTAAAATAAATTTGGGTCAACTATATGAATAGTTGGTGAGTTACCCATACAGTTTAATATATATATATATATATATATATATATAAGAATATGATTAAAAGTTTAAATGCAAACACTGTCTAAATCAATAAGACCTAAAGCAAGTATACTACAAGTTCAATATGATTTCTTTGGCTCTTTCGCCTTTAATAACTTAATGACAATAATGACATAAATCATAAAGGCTACTAGTTACAACAATTGAATTCAGGCTCTTTCACCTTTGCAATATAATATCCTAAGTTATATTGCAAGGGCTACTAGTAACATAGACTACACCTAGAATAACATGATAATACTTTGAATATAAACAAGTAGGCATACTAAGCACATAAGTCAAACAACTTAGACTAATAGTTTGCATCAAATGGATTTTGACTCTAGAACAAAGTTTGATTGAATAATGACATATGTAACAACCCAAAAATACAAAATGTAAAAGAGGGAGTATGAGTGAAACTCACCTGAATTGATTAGCTAGTCCAAGTGATATTTGTTAGAGAATGAAATCAAAGATAGTGCTTCACCTAATGTTCAAAGACATAATAGTCTTAGCAATGCTTAGAGTTCTAGTGTTATTTTATAAACTATGTCATACTATGGAAGTCATAAAAGAATATTTTTAAGTTTGAATGGTATCATCTAAATTAATATTCTTGTTTGAATTTGAATAATATTTAAATAGCGTATTCCCATCCTCTTTTTGTTTAACATTAACGTATAAGGTCTTGTTTAAAGAATTTATTTCTAGATCACTTGTAAACTTTGATTCATTTAAATACTTGTTATAAAAATGAATATTTATTTTAGAGAAATTCTTAATATCATTTTATAAAAAAAAAGTTAATTGTTTTAAAGTAAGCTTTGAGGCTTTTGTTTTAAATAAATGATTTATTTTAATAGAGATAGAAATTATTTGTTTAAAACAAACATGTTTAAAAATTATAGATTTTGTTTATAAAAACTTGGTTTAAAAAAATTTAGTTAATTTGTTTAACCAAAAATACTTCACAACTTTTAACGTAGAATGAATTGTGTTTTTTTTTTTAAACACAAAATAATTTAGTTTAACATATATATATATATATATATATATATATATATATATATATATATATTAAACTTAAATAAGTAATGAAATATTTTTCATGCTTTTCTTATATTAACTTATAGTTAAAAAATGATTTTTGGAACAATTTATTTAATTTTTTGAAAGAAAACTAATTTAAATGTTTAATTAAACAAATAAAAATTATTGAAATAAATTATCTCCTACAGGTTACTAAAAAAATTTAATTTTATGAATTTTAGAATTTATTTAACATTAAAAATAAAAGAATATGGGTGAAAATAGGTAAAAATAGCAAAACCGGTTAACCTCAACCTCAACCCAAACACAATTAACCGGTTAACTAGCCCTTAGAATCAAGATTAATTTCGTTTTGATTATTTAAAACATGTAGATTTTTATTTTTCTTCATTCCTCTATGAACCCTAAAACTGGATCAATCGAATTCGAATTATTTGCAGATCGTGAGCCTCTCGAATCAGAGGGCTTTTAATCCTTGTATATTTTCGAGTAGATTGAGATAGATATCACTTACGGTTGCATGTTAAATCAAGGATTTTGAATGGTGAATCGAGAGAAGAGCGTCCTAGCCTTTGGTGCTTTGATTTGTGAGCAAGAGTGTTTGTGAGTGTGAGGTTTGTGCACAGAGAGTTACGCAATGCTCCATATATTAGCCATGATTGATTAATTTGAATTATATAGGTGTTAGATTATAATTCATGTTTCTAGTTTATTCGGGTATTTTAAGCCATGATTCACGCATTCATAGTTGTTATTGTATTTAATTGGTGATTGGAATCAATCCCTACGATCAAGAAGTTGCCATAATCAAGTTGGATTGACTGGAAAACGTGTTTGGTGGAATGTACTAAATTTAACAGGAAGAAGAGAGCTTATTTATTGAAAGAAAAGGGAAATTACAGAAGGGATGGGAAAAGAACATTCATAATCTCATAACAAATTTCTCTACTCTCTCTATTTCTCTCTGCCCTCTATATAACAATAAGATTCCCTATTCTGTTAGATCATTGCTGACTTGTCATTACATACGAAATCTTCCCATTTCCTATTCGGTTGATGCTCTCTCTTGCTCTTCCTTAGCTTGGGCTGCTCTTTTGTTTCTTCTAGCCTCTTTAATTGTTGGTTACTGGGCTGCTGCTCACCTGATTTGTCTTGAGTTGGGCCGCCATTCATTACATTACCTTCCCCTTTAAGATTCACCTTGTCCTCAAGGTGTAAATGTGGAAAAGAACGAACCAAGTGTTGTTTGTCCTCCCAAGTAGCACTCGCAGTAGGTAACCCTTCCCATTGTACCAACACTTGTTCAACCTGTTGATCTGAGCGATTAATAATGTGAGAGTCTAAGATTGTTTGTGGCTGTAAAATCAACTTAGCAGTAGAATCAATCAAATGAAGTGGAGTAACTTGTTGATCTGGAACACCCGCACATTTTTTTAGTAGCGAAACTTGAAAAACATTATGAATATGTGCAGTAGCCGGAAGATCCAATTGATAAGCTACTAAGCCTAATTTAGCCAGAATTTGGAAGGGCCCAATATCTTCTGCCCAGCTTGGTGTGTCTGCGAAGACGAACATAGTGTGACAGTTGCGTACGAAGAATTCGGCAGTAATGACGTGAGCACATTTGGTCGTGCTTGAAATCCACGAGGATTTAGTAACTTTTGTTATTGGGGATTGATAGTATGTGAAAAATGATGAACGTGGGCGAAAACCGCGCGCAAAACGGAGTTCGTATGCTCCCGGAATCGCGAAACAAAGTTTAAATCAAATATTGGAAGAAAAACACGCTAGGCGGTACGCCTAACCCCCAACCCTCCAGAGCCAGGCTATGCGCCCAGGGACTATGTCGGCCAAAAATTGTTTTAAACGATCAGAATCGTCCAGAAACGTATTTCTTCACTTCTTTCGACCCCAAGCGACTTCCAGACGAAAATTCTTCTATCTAACACCATCATACTTCATATTAAAGCCATTTGAAGCTATAGATCGTGCCACGGATCGTATATTCAAGTCCTGATCGTTGTTATACGCGCAGAAATTCGTCAGAACAGGTAACGGTTCGTTTTAACCTTCTAGTTTGATTTTGATTGATTAGATCTTTATTTTGAACGTAATGAGATAGTTAGGATTGTTGATTATTGCCTAGATGATGGCTAGGATTGATTATAAACGAAGAACACGAAGTTCTAACGGTTAAATCCTTGTTTTGATCCGTTGTGATGCCCGGTTTGCATGAAATCATACCTATGATTATAATGGTTTAAACCATTTGATTGTAACAATGTAGGTGATTAGTTTGATTAATCTTTGAAATGCAAAGGTTAAATCCAAGTGTTTCAAACTAATCATAATCATTAACATACTCATTGGAATGATTATCTGATGTTTGTGATAACAGTCAGATTAGTATGTTAAATCTGGTTATTTCACCTATTCTGATGCTACATTGTGATATCTCATGATATTTGGGTAATCAATAATAAGGATTAATCACTCCTAAGCCATTAAATCATCTAGAAACTGTTTTAGCATTATAATCAACAACATTAACTATTTGGTTAATCTGAGATTATTCTAATTAATCTAGAGTGTCATCAACTTTGTGTTAGGAATCTAATGCAATGTAGGTTCCTACATTATCATACATTGTATGATATAACCTTAAATTAATTAATTATATAATTAATATCGAGTTGATGATTTACTAAGCAATGTCTTTGACATTGAACGTTCAGAAGGATCTAATCAGTAAACTAGAACATAAATAACTTATTAAAGATAACTAAATGCAGAATCATCTCTGTACTATCAGTTTGGTGATACACTGCTACCCTATTATCATCAGGTGAGTTTCGTACAACCCCTTTTATTTTTAATCTTTTATAAACATCGGGGAACATTGTTGAACTTTTAATGAACATATGATATGTATCACTGATATCTGTGTGATTTCATGTGATTGTTGTGACTTTTGTGGGATTTCATGGGATTTTGGCCTGTAGACTGAACTCTATCATGACACTGAAAGTCCTCATTTTTGAACTGTATCTAGTGAACCCATGTGTGGCCGAGCAGAAAACATTGATAGTACTATTGGTTGACACCCCATTCGCTGGGAGGATTGCATCTCCCCTTGTGTGAATGTTTGTTATCTGTTTCCTGAACTTCTTAATGGTGTGATAGACATTAAGATAATGAGGCACTAAGATATGTACCGACGGGTAATATCTTGAGACAGACTAGACGTCCGAAAGGAACTAGATACAGGTCCCATGGTTATCCGGAACTGAACTTTTGAGAACGTGCTTATCATATCATATTGTTTTAAATTGAACTGTCGATCTCACCAGCTTTGTGCTGACGTTTCAAACTTAAATCTTTTTGCAGGAAGACAGTGACACTCGGTGAGGATGCACTTTTGAGATATTTGCACTTTAATAATTAGTATTGTAATTAAATAAGTCAGTTGTGTAATGAACTTAGTTGTAAATTATGATACTGATTGTAATGACGAAACCCTGTATTATATTTACTTTAAGTTAATCTGTGTGCTTATGATATTGGTTCAAGTAAGTCACACCTCACCTCGGAGACATCACCACTATGCTTCCGCAACCGGATCAGTGACGTCAGACCAGACACGAGGTGACGAGGGGTGGGGGTGTGACACATAGTGTTGACGAAATGGTTGGAGTTTAACATACACCCAATCTCCAACCTGAAAATGGACCTCGCATCTATGAGCATCAGCTGTAGCCTTCATGCGTCCTTGGGCTTGTGAGAGATTATGTTTAAGGGTAGTCAAAACAGTATCACGCTCAAGTAACTGAGCTTCCACCAACACATTACCAGTAGTATCGCGAATATAACGAGCAATAGTGGGAGGTTTGCGACCATAGAGAGCCTCAAACGGGGTCATTTTAGCTGCTGTTTGATAAGATGTGTTATACCAATATTCATCCCAAGGTAACAGACGAACCCATTCTTTTGGTTGATCCGTCACGAAACAGCACAGATACATTTCGAGGCATTTGTTTAAAGCTTCGGTTTGACCGTCGGATTGCGGGTGATAGGCCGTACTAAAGGACAGGTGAGTACCTTGTAAACGCTGAAGTTCCAGCCAAAACTCTGAGATAAAGCGTGGATCACGATCCGAAACAATATCTGCTGGAACTCCATGTAAATGAAAAAAATCATTAACGAAGGCAACTGCCACACTAGAGCTAGTGAAAGAACTTGGTAGTGCAGTGAAATGACCATATTTAGATAGTCGATGAACCACTACCATGATAACTGTTTTACCGCTTGAAGCAGGAAGACCCGTTATAAAATCCATTGAAATGCATTCAAAGACCAGGTTCGGGATCGGCAAGGGTTGGAGCAGGCCCCCAGGTGGTAAGAAGGAAGCCTTGAGCTGTTGGCAAGTGTGACAAGCAGCTACAAATTTTTGCACATCCTTACGCATGCCTTTCCAAAAAAAATTAGAGGAAAGCCTATGAAAGGTGCGTGTCATGCCGGCATGGCCCCCAATAACCGAACTGTGGTATTCCTTAAGAAGGATGTCACATAAAGGGGAGCCGATAGGAATCATCAATCTCCCTTGATAGAATAACAGCCCATCTTTAAATGAATGAGACGGAAAAGTTGTGGGATCAGCCTGTAGTTGGGTAATGAGAGCTTGTAGGGTAGTATCGGTTTGTAGGTCTTTACGGAGCTTATCCAAAACGTGACAAGGCATCCGCTGCTCCATTGTATTTGACGGGCCTATAAATGATATTAAAGTCGTACACCAAGCCATTTATGTTGTTCGGGTGTCTGGATCACCTGATCATGCAGGTTGCGTAAAGATTGTTGGTCTGTGAGGATTTGAAATTTATTACCCATAAGGTATTGGCGCCACTTAGCCACTGCTTGTGTGATAGCAAACATTTCCCGCTCATAGGCCGATTTTTGTTGCATCATAGTGCATAACTTTTGGCTAAAATAAGCGATTGGATGTCGATCTTGGGAAAGGATAGCCCCAATACCCGTGCCCGATGCATCGGTTTCAACCGTGAAAGTTTTGGTAAAATCAGGGAGGCGCAACACAGGTGTAGAGCTCATGAGGTGTTTAAAGTTATCAAAAACCTGTGTGTGTTGAGAAGACCAACTAAAGGAATCTTTTTTTAGTAAATCAGTGAGGGTAGAAGCAATGAGAGCATAGTTTTTAATGAAGCGGCGATAGTAGCCGGTAAGGCCCAAAAAACCACGAAGGTCCTTAACATTTTTAGAGGTAGGCCATTGCTGAATTGCAGCAATCTTGGTTTGGTCAACTGAAAGCCCCTTGGCAGAAATGAAATGTCCTAGGTATGCTATGGTGGTTTGTCCAAAGAGACATTTAGAAAGTTTGGCCACTAAACAATTACTAGCCAATGTTTGCAGTACCACCCTCAAATGTTCTAAGTGAGTGGTCCATGATGGACTGTAGACCAGTATATCATCGAAAAAAAACAAGGACAAACTTACGAAGATAAGGCAGAAAGACATCATTCATGAGTCGTTGGAAGGTAGATGGTGCGTTAGTGAGGCCGAAGGGCATCACTATAAAATCGTAGTGCCCGTCATGGGTCCGGAAGGCTGTCTTATCTATGTCTTTCTCCTGTAATCAAATTTGATGGTATCCAGATAAGAGGTCAAATTTGGAGAAATAACAGGCGCCATGTAGTTCATCGAATAGTTCATCAATCAAAGGAATTGGAAACATGTCCCGAATTGTAATGGCATTTAAGGCACGGTAATCAACACAAAACCTCCATGTGCCATCTTTCTTCCTAACTAACAGCACGGGGGAAGAATACGGGCTGTTACTAGGACGAATAATGCCCTGTTGCAGCATTTCAGTGACTAGGCGTTCAATTTCTTGTTTCTGAAAAATGGGGGTAGCGATAAGGGTGGACGGAAATAGGGGAAGCATTGGGTGGCAAGGAAATGCTATGGTCCTGCAACCGGGCTGGTGGTAAGCCCGCGGGTGGAGAAAAAACCGCTGCAAATTCAGTTAAAAGGTGTTGTATATCAGCTGAACAGGTGATCAGTGTTGTTGGCTCAGGTTGTATAAGGTTAAGATGAACAATATCGGAGATGGCATCGGTTTGAGCTAAACGGCTTAACCCATTGAATTGAATTGGTTGAACAGAAGGAATAGAGTTGCCTTGCCAACAAACTTTAGTGTCATCCAATTGGAATTCAAACGTGGCTGTAGCATAATTAATAATGACCGAACCCAATGTGGATAACCAAGACACCCCCAAAACAAGATCCCACCCTTGTAAAGGCAGAACAACGGTAATTGTGGAATTTTGAATGACTAATTGGACCTGTTTGGCCAAACCCGAGCACGGCAGTCGCTCCCCACTTCCCACCAGGACAAAAAAGGGAGTGATAGACTCGATAGTAAGGTTAAGGAAGGAAGCAATTCTGGTTTGTACGAAGCAATGGGTACTGCCTCCATCCATCAGTACTTGTACCGGTTTACCTTTGATTGTGCCGGCAAAACGTTGCGTAGAAGCGGCACACCCTCCAGCCAAAGCATTATAAGAAATTGCAGAATGAGCTTTTACCTCTTGAACTTGTAACTGGTCAGCTAACACCTCATCTGATTGAATGGTTTGCAAGGCCTCGTCTGACAAACTCTCAGATCCAATATCTTCATCAAAAAAAAGCAATTGAGAGGATGTTTTACACTTATGATCAGCAGTGTATTTTTCGTCGAATTTGTAGCACAAGCCGAGCGCACGTTTTTGAGCGAATTCCGCTGGTGTCAGAAGACGAAATCCAATAGAATTGGCCGGTGTTTTAGGGTTAAGAGGAAGAGATGGACCAGTAGTGAGAGGTGTTTGTTTAGGTGTGAGTAATATGGGCTTAGACGAGCCCAATGAAAGCCGGCCCACTCCTTTTTCCAATTGGAGTCTGTTCTCATGAAGTTGGGCATAACGCATTGCGTCTTCCAAGGTAGTAGGGCGGTGGATAATTACAGACTGTTTAATGTCTGCACGAAGACCAGAAATAAAACAATGGATCATAAATTCTGATGGAAGAACGATGGTACGATTGGAAATTTCCTCAAATCGGTGACGGTACGCAGCCACGGTTGTGGTTTGTTGGAGTTTTGCTAACAATCCTTCCGGTTGTTCTAGCTCCTTAGCCTTAAAGCGTTGAATCAAGGCGGTTGTAAATCCCGTCCAATCACCTAGTCGGGAATGCCGTTGTAGCCAGTCGAACCAATCGGCAGCGTCCTCATCCAAGTAAAAGGAAGCAATCAAACGTTCAACATCTGGAATGGAATAGAATTCAAAATATCGATTAGCCTGAGCGACCCAACGTTCTGGGTGATCACCAGCAAATCGACTCAAATGAATGGGAGCTGGCTTATGGCGCCCTAACACAGAAACCCCCTCAGATGATCCTTCGCCAGATCCCATTACTCGGGTTTTAGATTGTTTGGTAAGCAAACTAAGTTGAACCAAAACCTTGTTCATAGTTTTCTTTTGATCTTCCAGTGATTCCGCCAACATGGAAACCTCAGAACGCAATGCCTCTTGGGATAATCCCAAGCTATGTTGTGAACCCCGAAACTCCGATTGCGACTTTTGCAAGGATACATTTGAGTCTTGTAATGCTTTAATGGAGTCATCCAACACTTTGAGTCTCGTGCCATCAGCCATGAGTTGCTAATGGTGAATGAAAGCACCGATGGAATGTACTAAATTTAACAGGAAGAAGAGAGCTTATTTATTGAAAGAGAAGGGAAATTACAGAAGGGATGGGAAAAGAACATTCATAATCTCATAACAAATTTCTCTACTCTCTCTATTTCTCTCTGCCCTTTATATAACAATAAGATTCCCTATTCTGTTAGATCATTGCTGACTTGTCATTACATACGAAATCTTCCCATTTCCTATTCGGTTGATGCTCTCTCTTGCTCTTCCTTAGCTTGGGTTGCTCTTTTGTTTCTTCTAGCCTCTTTAATTGTTGGTTACTGGGCTGCTGCTCACCTGATTTGTCTTGAGTTGGGCCGCCATTCATTACATTTGGTGAGCTGGAACGGAAATTGGGTCACGATCGGGTCTGGGTCGGGTGGTTTGGGTAAACGGGTAAAGGGGATAGAGGTTTAGGAAATTTGCAGGTTTGGTCCCTACACTCTTCTATTATCATCATTTTGTTTTAAAGTTTTCCCCACTCACAACCTAGGTTTATAAAACACCCTTTTAGTCCCTTGTAGTTTTAAAAACTATTTTACAAAAGGAAACTTTTATAAATAAATTTTATAAAAAAAATCCTTTTAAGATTTATAAACCTTTTCATTTCTTTAAAAGCATTCTTGTGTTATAAAACTTTTTATTACATATTTTTAGTAATAATTCATTTATTTATTGTTGTTATTATTATTGTTGTTATTTTTATCATTGTTTTATAATAATCAATAATGTTTTATTATTTATATTATGTTTCACAAATTTTCAAATGTTTTACCTTTTTAAATTATTTGTTGTATTTATTTACCTATAATTTATGTGTTTATGAATAAGTAGGGTTTTCACTCAAATTCCAAGTATTGTAATCATGTTGATTATTCATGGGTTTTAAGGAATCACAGAACTTTGATTTACTATAATTTGAATACGATTATAATATTCAAAATTTAAACAAAACCCTAGGGATTGCAATCATGATTCCTTCTTTGGATACAATATGACCAAGAAAAGCAACTTGATTTAGCCAAAAGTCACATTTTGAAAACTTTGCATTTAACTTCTTTTGTTGTAATGTATCAAGTACTTTTCGTAAGTGTTCTTTATGGTCTTCCTTGCTCTTAGAATATACCAAGATATCATCAATCAAGATAATCACAAATTTATCCAAATTTCATGGAATACACAATTCATCAAGTCCATGAAGACTGCAGGGGCATTGGTTTGCCCAAAAGGCATAACCAAGAACTCGTAATGGCCATAACGAGTACGAAATGTATATTTAGCAACATCTTCCTCCCTAATCTTCAACTGATGATACCTAGACCTTAGATCTATTTGTGAAAAGAACTTGGCACCCTTAAGTTGATCAAAAAGGTCGTTGATGCGAGGAAGAGGATATCAATTTCGAATTGTAATCTTATTCAGCTCTCAGTTATCAATACATAACCACATGCTACCATCCTTCTTCTTTATGAATAGGACTGGAGCACCCCCAAGGTGAGACACCTGGTTTTATGAATTCCAATTCCAACAACTCTTGCAACTGCTCCTTTAACTCTTTCAGCTCCAACAACGCCATACGATATGTAGCCTTAGAAATGGGTTGGGCACCGGGAATCAAGTCAATAGAGAATTCTATCTCACGGTCAGGTGGTAATCCTAGTAATTCATCTAGAAACACATCTAGATACTCACGAACAATAGGATGACTATTGATGCTAATTTCACCAACTGAAGTATCCATGATAGATGCTAAGAAACCAAAACAACCATGAGATATCATCTTTTGAGCTTTGATGGCAGAAATAATCTTGAGAGATTTATGAGGTTGGATTCCCTTATAGACAAGATCAGGATGATGAAAATCACCGAAAATAACTCGCCGAGAATAAAAATCGATGGTCACATGATGTCGTGCTAACCAGTACATTCCAAGGATGATGGTGCAATCATACGGTATTTTGTGAACATGTGAGAGACTATGGAATGTGTTGCACCTGTATCAAATAACACACAAATATCACATTCACCGATACGAAGGGTTTCAAATACAGTACTTGGGGCACTAGCAGCATTAGTAGCAGTAAGTGATAAGACTCTTCCTTTAGTGTTAAGTGGTGTGGAGGTCCCAACATTGTTCTTCTTGTCTGGTTGAGGACAATTCCTGATCATGTGTCTGGTTTGACTGCACCAAAAACAATTTCCCCCAGCTCGATGACAAATGCCTCGATGGTGTTTCCCACAGGTGTTGCATGGTGGATTCAAGGCATGGTTCAAATTCCCATGTTGATTTAAGGGTTGGGCTTTAACTGGTGCTACATACGGCTGAATCTGATTTGTGGTTGGTTTAAGATTCTGGGGCGTCGAGTGCCATGCTCGTGACTGTTCACTTGAACTCTACGGTCTTGCTGATTTGAAACAGTGGATGATTGACCCGAAGTCTAATTATGTTGTGTGTCTCTGTCTCTTTTCTTGTTCTCCACAGCGCGAGACAAAAATCCTTTTCTTTCAAACTCATAAGTCTTGATAGCATTAGCAACCTCTATTAAATCTTTGAACTTCATGAACATTATTGACTTTCGAATTCTATCACACTGCCCATTTGCATTTTTCTAGCTTGCACTGTTGTAGACCAGACCACATCCCCCACGATGCTTGCCAACCTTGCAAAACGTATTATGAACTCTGAAGCAGGTTCATCATTCCCTTGTCGGATAACATGATACTCTCTTTTGTAGGCTTCACAGGTATGTCGTATGCCGGTTAAACGGCTAAAGCCGTTCATTTTCTCTTTTGTAGGTTCAACACATATGCAAGTATGTCTTTTTTTTTCTTTTCCTTATTTTTCGCACGTGAAAGTCTGAAAGACCATCGATTTTCTTTTTTTTTTGTTTGGATTCCTCAAGCATACGTAAAGATAAAGACATATTTTTGTTTTAATTACTTTTAGTTTGTTTTAATCTATTATATAATCTATAGAGGTATGCAACTATTTTTATTTATTTATTTATTTATTTATAATTTCAATCTTTTATATAATTAGTTTTAAATTTTAATTATTGTTCAACGCTTATACATATATGTGTTTTTTTCTAGATATTTCACAAAATCCTCTGTAACTTCATATTTTAAATTTCACGACATCAAACAGAAGTTGTTCCTAAGCTTTCGAGAGCTTACAATATGTAAATCAATCAAATCGGTCTAGGGTTTTTGCGAGAATTTGAGATTAAATCCGAAATAGTGTATAAAACATTAGGGAACAAACTCAAGTAGCAAAACCCACCCAAGGCCGACTCTAGCTTTGTGGAGACCCGAAGCAAAAAACAAATGAGGCCCTTTTGCCAAAAGTAATTAAAAAAACTTTTTTGCACTAGGGAAATAAATCCCCTCCAAAACTAGTTTCTGATCCTGCTATTTCTTTGGTCACCCCTTAAAGCAGCCTAAATTAACCCAAACATAAACATAAAATCAGCCCTAAAGCAACCTAAATCATCCCAAACACGAACATGAAATAATCCAAATAATCTAATAATTAGCCAATAATCCAATAATCAACCATAAATAAAATTAGAATCAACATTGATGCGGATTGAAACTTACATAGTTGAAACCATAGTCTGTGAGACTGTGAATTCTGATAATCTGAGTGAAAGCATGATTCTTAGTCAAAATCAGACACTGAATGTCTCTTCGTTTTTCCAAATGCAAATCACCATCCACGTCTGCCTGCCACCTCGTTTCCTTCCCTCTTGTTAAGTGGTTTTTGGTTTGCCCTATTTTTCTTTTTGTTTTTTCTGATTCTCATCTAGATTCTAGTTGTCTCCATGAGGATGAATTAAATAGGCAGAATAAGACAAGAAGCATGCGTGACCACTTTGCCCTATTTTATGTTTTTTTGCAGGTCAAATTCTAATCTAAAGTTGTAAAGCCTAGTATTCTTTTAAGCCCAAAATTCATTAAATATATAATAAGCCCAAAACTTTTAAAAATGGAGGCCCTTATTCATGTGGAGGCCCTAAGCCCCAGATTGGGCTTATTGGCCCATTGAGCTGACCCTCAACCCACCACATCCGAGCAGTAAGATGAACGTTGTGGAATTCGGCGTGGGCTCGAAACTCGCTAGCAGCGATTGGAACCGTTTTTATAATTTTGAATTTTTTTGACTAGTTTTAAATTAACAAAAAAAAAATGGAAAATCTTCTAAAAATTTTAAAAACCATTTTAAACATTCTGGAATTTTTAAACAAATTTAGAAAAATATTTTTCTGCAATTTTGAATATGTAAATGGATTTCAAATTTAAAATGATCTTTAAAATACACATTATTACTTAAAAAGTTATAAAAAGTAGGTTTATTTTCCCCGCGTGTTGAGGTGGATTATCACAGTAGACTCCCGAAAACATGTATTATAAATTATTTGCTGAAGCATAAGTTATACAGCAACATAAAATCACTTATCAAGAACTCTACACAAATTTTTCATAAAAGCATAAAATCATACAAAATTTTCACGAATATGTTACAAAAGTAATAGAAAAAATAACTCATAAAATTATTCTCACCAGCAAACCAATCATTTGAATTAAACTAAAACCCCAAATCTCTAAGCAAATCTCTAAGCAAATCTCTCTAGTTTAAGAAATAGTATCAATTATTTATTTTGAAATTTTCAAACATATATAATTTTGTTTGGAAAATTTTATAAAAATGTTTATGACATAATAAAATAATTATTCCTATAAATCTTATTAATATTATACAAAATTTCGTTACATTTTCTAAATTATTAGTTAGAAAATAATATTGTTTTCTTTTCATTAATAAATGATTTTAAATACACATTATTGTTTACTTTTAAATATTTTGAGAACTATCAACTTTATATAAATAAAAAAAATATGGGATAATTGTATATAATTATTCTAAATAGTTATTTGTAGCTTCTCAGTATATTTTATTTTATTTAAATATAATATAATAAGTTATTATCTATATACAAAACTAATAAAATTCTAGTTATGAAAGAATAAACACAATAAAATTTTAAACTAATAAATACAGAATATTTTATATTAATATTCTATAATTTACTTAAAAAACTTATAAAATTATTTATTTAAATTATTAATTAAAGATTCTCAATCTATGATTCAAAATAAAACTATAAATACTTTTAATTTCAAACATGCTATTCTTAGAAAACCCATAAAAAATCTGAGAGACCTTAGATTATAATACAATACTTAAACTAAGATATCGTATTTATTCTTCTAAACATTAGGTTGACATGTGTGTTTCTTACTTCATAAATCAATTTACTCTTGGAAAATCTAAGCAAACTTGTGAGTTTCTCATACTTCCATATTTTACATTTCTGTAAATCTTAGGGATGTTACTTATTGTGACATTCGTCGCAAAATTTCAGTTGATGTTGACCTTTGACTTTGACTATTGACTTTGACCGTTGACTTGGACTTTGACCAAGACATGCCAAATTTACTTCAATTATGACTAAATACTATATACATGTGTTATACACGTTAAAATTAACATATGATAGTGCTTAGTCGGTAGACGAAGAAACGACGGTAAAACCAAAGGTTTTGCAACGATAGTTGTAGAATTCGGTTTAACCGACACACATTGATGATACACAAACCTAACAATAATTATAAAAATTAAAAATAACTAATAAAGGTTTCCAATAATATTCATAAATAATTACATATACAAAAGTCACACAAAAAGTTGTGAAATAACCATTTTAGACAATATAACATGACATAAAGGTTGGTGCTATGTCACATGACCATTTGTAACATGTTAATATGTTATAAAGGGTAACAAAAAAAATATTAGAACATTATAGAGGTCTAGAATTCGTTCAACTACAAGTGGAGTCAAGAAAATCAAATGTCACTATTACTACTCATTAAACCTCACTTAAATTATATTCATGTCACATTTTCCTTGCATTTTCTTATCCACAAAAGAACACTATCATTTTCTCTCTAACCTGGTCTAAATCCAGCCCCTCTCTTATATTCTTGAAGATCTAGTGGTGTAGCAAACAAGTTCTTGAAGTTGTGATCATCGTTGCACGTTTCGGTAAGCATACGTTGTGTTTTCTTTGCAATCCTTTTGTTCTTTAATTCAAACTCATCTTCAAAGATCATGAACATTCATACTAATTTATATAATCATTTATGAATGTTTAAAATATTATCCGTGGTTGTATATAAGATCAAACACATCTTAGATGCAAACCATGAAAATGGTGAAAACCCTTATTTTGAACTTCAAATCTTGCAATCTGTTTGATCTGACAATTAACCAAGTATAAACTCATGTTCTTCATATCAAAAACAACAAATATGATGTATATAATAATTACATAAAGCAATCTTACAGTTAAACACATGATTTCATAACAAACTATGTTGACTTGCAACCCTAAAATCCGTTTAGTAATCCTGACAGATTCTTTGGTTTAAATTCGAATGAACATAACTTGGTCATATTTTAACCAAATTAATCGATTATTTAGTCTAAAATCAAGTTAGGGATTCAACTTTCCAACAAAAGTGGTCGTGTATTTTTTAGATAAGTTTTGATATTTCAAATGTTCATACCAAGTTGAGAACTCGAATCTGTGTTGTGCAAATAGAACAAATAGGTCAACTTGGGAAGGCCATAACTCACTCAATTGTGATCCAAATTTTGTAATTGTTAAACAAAAAGTTTATAGTTTGGTAAAAAAAATTCAAGTTGGTTTTGACATTCAACAAGTGAATACAATTTCAGTGCACAATCAGATTTTGGTTCTGTGTGTACTAGTTCTCTGAAAATTATTCAAGGGTACAAACTCAATAAAATGTAACAAAAATTTATTTAATATGTTAAACATGTAAATATAACATATAAATTTTTTATGATTATAAACTAAAAGTAAAAATATAAAAACATCATTTTAATAAGGTCAAGAATAATCTATAAAGTTGACAATTTGGTAAAAATTAAAATTTTGACACGAGAATGATCACAAATGTATAAAATAGCGCAAAATATACTTAATACAATATAGTAAAAATATATTGTGAACACTTATAAATATCAAAGTCAATAGGTTGAAATGTTTGTGATCGACTGTTACAATAGATGTGAATTGTGATACAATTTTTATTGCCTTTAGGTTAAAGGTGACATCATGGTTTACAATGTTTGACAAAGACAAGTATTTCCCTTAATCATACTCTAAGAGGTGAGTTCATAGCCCCCTTTTACATATTTTATATTTTATACTTCGGGTGGAAAACACATTGTTACATATAAAAGTTTTTGAAACAACTACTTTATGTTTTTGTATTCATGTGACATTGTTGTGAATTGTATATGCATGAGTAGGAAATAGACAACTTTATACAAAACATTATCGTAAGTCCCATACTATCACAATCATTTAACTCACGAGGCGAGCCAGTGGGCAGGTATTGGATAGATCTATTCAGGGCTGACAACCATCACCAATGGCTTGGTCGCGCCAACCAACGCTTTGGTGTAAGCAAGTAGGTGACTATACTCCTCACAACTTGGTTTATTTATTTTTATTTTGAAAAGTGTCGTGTGTATTTGTCTCCAGGTAAACAAGTCAGATGCTTGATTGTGAGCTCATGTCATTTACTTTCATTTACATTAGATCATGATATACTTGGCATACCAACGCGCGCATATATTTTTACATTATTGCTGAGACAAAACCTGTGAACTCACCAACTTTTTAGTTAACATTTCAAGTGTGTTTTTAAGGTCATGACAATTATAATGACAAGGATGTGATAGTACATCCCGACAAGTTTATATGGAGATTGTTGCTACATGTTTAACAACTAATAGACAATTACCGATGGTTACTTATCATTTTGTAAATTGTGTTTATCTATTTTTTTTATTGTTGTATCTATTTGAATATATAACATTACTTAATATTGTAACCTATAATGTGACATGCATACTTATACAATTTTTCGAACGTATGTCTTGGCGCTTTTAATGAATTGTTTTGTTAAATAATGTGCTGTGACATACAATCGGTCGCATTCCCGCGTTTTGCCAACGGTAGGGTGTGACACTTATGCCTTATTTACAACTTGTTGAATCTAGAGTTAAAACAAATACTTTAATGCAAACCATAGCTCTAATTTAGTATTTGATTTGAATGATATGTGTGTGTGCTTGAATGTAAACTTTGTGACTATTGCTTTGCTATTATCTAGAAACTAGTTGCCTTTTGTAGCATGACTTATAACATAGTGTATATCAAGGGTGAAATTACCAAAAACGTTTTGTATACTAGTAGCCCTAAGAATGGTTAGATACCTTTTTCGCATGACTTATGTAATTGTGTATAAAAAAGGTGAAATTGCCAAATTCTTATAATACTATTAGCATTTCTTTGCATGACGTATGTTAATGTGTATGAAAAGGTGAAATTGTCAAATTCTTATTAGTAAACTTGTTGAATGGATACTTTAAGTCAATGATATTTAACCTAGTGTTTGCATTATATTTTTATACTCATATATATCAAAACCATATGAGTGTTTGGTTGAATGAATGAATTTTGAATATTGATGTTTTAATTGCTTAAACTTTAATGTAGCACCACGAGATTTTGATCAATTACAAACCATGCCTCGAAGTATTCCGTCTTTGTCTAGCTTGTGACCAAACGTATCTTTATAGGGAAAGTATCTGTCACCTTCTAAAGAAGGTTTTGTCCCATCCCCACCCAAAAAAAACAAGCGATGTGAGATATTACAATCCACCCACCCTTACGGAGCTTAATTTCATCATGGGCACACGAGTTCGGCCCTTGGCTTTGATACCACTTGTAACAGTTCGGAATAATCATACCCAAATTTTGTCTACTTTGCCCCAATGGGTTGTCTATAAAAGAACTCGCGGTTTTTGTTTGAAGTCAATTAGTTGCTCACGTAGGTAAGACGAGTCTTGATACATAAGGCATCCATAACCTTAAAAAGAAGGTTTTTTGTAATCACTAGGGTTTTTGTTTCTAATTCGAATTTGTAATCGTGCTCAGTTCATAATAAAACAAAGTCTATGTGATATACAATGAACATTTGGAATTATAAACACCGATTCAAAATATTATGTATACGAATATATAATATAATATTTATCTAATAAGGCTAAACAAATCATTTCAATAGAAAGGTAAAAACAAAAAAAAAACATCTTATGAATATGTGTGTGTATATATATATATATATATGGACATATTAATATGTTATAAAAAGATTTCATATAATCCAAATACGATTTATTATAGAAATATGTGTGCATACACATATAAATATATTTATAAGAGAATAAAATATAATACTAATAATAAATCTTTATAATTTTAAACAAATTTATATTAATAATAATACCTATGAAGTTTTTATAAAAAAACAATTAAGCTATAAATACTAAACAAAAAGGTTTTATAACTCTTACAAGGTTTTATACACTTTTGTTAACTTTTGACATAAAATAATAAAAAGATATAAAAAGGGACAGTTAAATAGTAAATATTGGAAACTTGCATGTGAGAATATGAATTGTTAATACTAAAACTGACAAAAAACTCAAGGGCATATTTTGAAAAATTTAGGCTTCCTTTCCATTTTCCTCCCGGTCACACCTTCGACACAACTACCCACCGGTTTAACCTTGTTCTCGACTAATACGTGAATCAAAATACAAAATACAAAATCCTCAATCCTACGCATTCTTAAAACATAATCGAATCAGTTTATGATCTCAATTCTAGAAATAAACGATCCTAAATGTGTATAAGTGGTCGCTTTATCCAAAACAAATACAAATTAACTAAAAATAGACACAATCACACAAAATTAAACCTTCTGAACTCTCTTCGACCTCTCTCTGATTCGAAGGAACACAAAAACCCTATCAAAAACTCTTTGGTGTGGGATTGATCAAGGAACTCACGCAAGACTTTTCTGGACTCGAAACCCTTCGATTCTTGATCAATCCAAGTAATAAACTACCCCATTCCACTCGGTTTTATGTGTAGATTAAAAGCCCCACGATTTTGAACTCGCAGGAATTCAAGATAGGGTTCTTAAGGGATTTGCGGCTAATATCAAAATCTGCATAAGTTTAAATAGATTCAAAGTTAAGCAAGGCATCACCGTCCCAGCCTAGCGGGTAGACACTCAGTGGTGGGCACGGGGACCCGGGTTCGAGGTTGGCAGGCGAGTGTCTTAACTGGTTTTTGCCCATATCCAGCCTATTTCATCCATTTCAAACCATTTTTTTTATTTTAAAAATTCTAACAATCATAGAAACACATTTTAATATTCTAGAAATGGTAAATTAAATCCAAAAAAATTATTAAACTTATTTTTCTATTTTAACTTAGTTATACTCGTAAAAGGATCTCAAAAATTATTTTAATAATAATAATATACCTCTTTAACAAATTAAAAACTATAATTATACTATAATCATACAAAGAAATTCATTTTCATCATATATATATATATAGGGTGTGGTTCCTTTGTTAACATATATTTATTCCGTTAACCGAATAAATACATCTTATTATTTTGAGGCACACATTAAAGTAAATTTAAAGGTGTATGTTTTTTCTTCTTTTTTTAATGTAAGTGGGTCCTACATTAATTAAAAAAATAAGAAAAAAACTACATCTTTAGATTTACTTTAATGTGAGCCCCAAAGTAATAAGATGTTATGTAGTTATTCGATTAACGCAATAAGAAAGAGTTAACAATCGATCATTCCTCTATATATATGTATATAATTACTTTGTTTCTTTTATAAAATAATTTTATAAATATTATATAAAATATATAATGGATTCTCAATGGATTTTAAACCTTTTAAATATCAAAAAGTTATTTTATATTCTAAAGACATTTTGTTTTATACAAAAATATTCATTCAAACAAATGAATTAATTAATCTAAAAAAAGCTAAAGCTATAGTCTTAAAACAAAAATGATTTTTGGGAAGTTATTCTAAACAAATAATTTTAACCTTTAATGAAACAAAAATAATTTTTATTCTAAACAAATAATTTTAACCTTTAATTGAAATAATGATTCCCAATCAAATACTTATTTTTTTATATAACAAAGTTGTACATAAATCTCTTATTTAAATTCATAAAATTATTGAAACTAATCCTTTTAGGCAAATTCTTTAAACTTACTCATAAACAATAAAACGTGTAAATCACAAATAAATGGATGAAATATGTCATCCAAAATGATATAAGATATTCAAATGTTATATTTTATAAAGCGAGCTAAACCAAACCGAACCGAACCGAGCCGCTTGGTGTGTAAAAAATCCGAGCTCGAGCACGCTAACAACATTTAGCTCAGTTTTGTGAATCTGAGCCGAGCCGCTTGGTTTGGAAACATAACAAAAACAAAACATACCCTTGCTTGATTCAGTTAACTCATGAACAATCCTACTCAAAATAATTATCTCAGCCATTCTATTATCCCAACAAAATATTATCTTGAGATGCGTATAAATTTCTTCATTTGCATTTAATTTATTCTGCCCAGTTTTCAATTCAACTTAACTTTCTACCCTTGATTTATCATTCAACTAGGTTAGATACCCGTGTATTACATGGGTTGAAAATTAAAAACTTTATAATTAATATGATAATTTGAAGCTCTTAATATTTGTTTCACACTTTCACATACATGTAAAATCTACTTTGCAAAAATAAAAACATTGGCTGGGAAAGATCACGAATAGCCAATTATCATCTTCTATGAGTACTTAGTAATTCAAATACGTACATAGTTGATATTGAGTCAAACAAACAAATACGACCGAGTCTGATAATAGCCAATCTTATCTTACTATTATAATAAATAAACATCTTTTATAACACTTGTCACAATTTTAGACCTTTAATGCCACTTGTCACAATTTTATCCAACTTATGTATCTCACATATTAAATAATGATATTTAAGGACTAATTATGTTATTTATATTTTTCATATTGAAAATAGTTGTTTAATAAATTAAGAATCAATTCTTTTTATTAAAAAAAACACACACACACTTTAAAGTTTAAAATATATAATAATTTCTAAAAATCAAAACTTTTAAAAGTAAGAAAATATTTTAAATCGGTTTTTGGGAAAAAAAACATTTTATAAAAATCAAGTTTTCTTAAAAACAAAACTTTTAATGAAATAAATTATTAACTGGAGTTTTTAAGCAACGAAATCTTTATAAAAGTGATATTTTTTTAAACAAATATTAAAAAAAATTTAGAAGCAAAAACTTAATTAATAAAATAATAAGGAAAATTACATTTTTTTCCTTTGTGTTTAATGATATTTAAATTGATTTTTTTAACTTTAAAAATTACAGAAATAATATTTATCTTCTTGATTTATAGGAGTTAGTTTTTACTTGATAGTAGTTGAAGTTTTTAAAGTCGGTTAGTTTAACTATATGTTACAAATCTAAAAGTTTATGTACTAATTTTATAGTTTTAAATCAAAATACTGTTTTATATTTTCTAAATTTTCATTAAAAATTATCAAATATTTTATATGAATACGTGCAATACATGGGCTTATAGCCTAGTTATTTTAATAAACAAAAAACTTTAATTGCCACATGTCACATTCTAAGACCATCATGACACTTGTCATTTTTTCATGCATTCATTTAATCTTCTCTTATTAAATAAATGATATTATCTATCTTATTAAATAAATTATATCATCTATCTTATTAATTAATTATAATATTAATAACTAATGATCTTATTCATCTTTTAATAAATTTGAAAATAGTTTTTGATATATTCAAAATCAAATCATTTTATTATAAAAATATTTTAAATATTTATTAAATATAATTTTCCTAAATATCAATTTTTTTAAAGTAAGAAATATTTCAATTTGAAAGTAATTTCAACTTATGTTATTTAAATTTAATAATTACAAAATACTACCTTATCATCTTAAGTTGAAATAATTTGTTATTGATAGAAAACTAACTAATTAAAATTTTAAATTTAGTTAGGTCAGTGATCTCAATTATTATTACAAATCAAGAAGGCTAAATGATATTTCTATTTTTATTAAAAATTAAAATTATTGTTATATGATTTAAAGTAGTTATTAATACACAATTTAATCAAGTTATATAAATATATATCGTTGATATAAGTCTTAAATTTTTATTATTTACTATTTAATATTCTATCCGTGTGTTCACACGGGGTAATAGCCTAGTTATTATGAAAAATAAATTTTACTTACTACTTCATTCATCACTTGCTTAATGAAACCACTGAGTTCAAAGCCTGTGATATGAAAGATGTGGACCAAACTCAGTGACGGAGGAAGAATCTTTGGTGAGAGACCGAAGGTGATCAAATAGATTCTGCACTCTTTCATTTGAGGTGTTGCTATATGCAGCATGCAAAGCTTCCCAGATTTGATGTGCGAAAGAGAGGCCCAACACTTCCGTGACGGCTTCCTCCGATAGGGAAGCATGAATAATGACAATAGTTTTTTGATCATCAGCGAGCCAGGAAGCATAGAGAGGGTTGGGAACAATTTTACCATCAATGGTGGTGTCCGGCGAGGGAGGAGACGAGGAACCATCAACATGAGATAATAATTTTTGAAAGGAGAGTATAGGGATCATCTGGTTCTTCCAAAGGAGAAAGTTAGTAGTAGTAAGTTTGATATGAAGCATGTGAAGGAGAGTGTTCATGTTGAAAGTAGGATCAGACGAGGAGGCCATGGAGGAAGAAGGAGGAAGGGGGAGGGAAGGTGATCGGCTGGGGAAGATGAAGGGTGGGGTAGGGGGAACGAATGGCTCTATGATACCATGTGATAATAACTTCCTCTCATAATCCAAATGAGGGATCATGAAACTGAATATATAGATACAATACATACAATAAATGAGTAAAGAAATTAACTAAGCTATTAATATACATTCTAGAAGCTACTGTGAACTATTAAAAGAACATAGCATAGTTTAGTTGAATCACCTAGGAAAGAAATGTTAAGCAATTAGCTATATATATATATATATGTGTGTGTGTGTGTGTGTAATATGATTTAAGCTTCGAATTCAGTTCCAAGGTATATTTCATAATCCTAAAGAACGCCAAAAAATAATGTAGGAATCCATATAATACTTGTAATCTACTCAAGAGAATTCGTATAAAATCATCACATAACTTGTACAATCAAACGCAAGCCCAACTGCCCAAGTGAATAGCAACAACTAAGTGAAAGACAATAGATTGCGAAATGTGATTCTTGTAAATTTATGAGAGAAATCTTGAAATCAAGATTCAAGGTCTGATCATTTTTTTACTTAACGAATTCCAAAAAGTCAATCGATCTATTTTCATGACGATTCTCCTAAACTGGTTGGCTACTTTGTTATACGAAACCTTCATTTGGGCCTGCTTACCATTGCCCATTCGTTTTTCTCAACAAGTAAGTTTGTTTCCATAATCCTTAAGATTAGCTAACTATAAGTATCTTCAATGCAACCTGTTGATATATCCAAAGTTCAAGAAAACAAATATGAAAGCATTGTCATCCTAAATTTATTGAACAAATGATAGCATTTTTCTCATCTTAATTCAGTCATTAAATAGGCAAACGATATTAAGAAGTTTTGTAATAAACACTAAATTGCAAACTTATTCAAGATTGTACCTTGAGAATCAGGATATGAAGACTCAACCACCAACTCGTGCTCATCCACCACCAACTCATGCTCATCCATGCACATTAGCAGATGAAACCATTTCATCAGGTACAAGAGCACTGGTAGTTAAAGGTGAGCCTGCTAGAAAACTTCTGATTCTCCCACCTTCAAGAACCGATGCAACACGTGAGTATTTGAAAAGTAAGCAACCTAAGGGCAACAAAGAACTTTTATCTGAGGCGGTTGAGGTGCTATAGTCTTGCAAACCCCAAAAACCCACACTTGACTTGTAATCCACCTTTTGGCATCATCGCATTTTCATGGAAATGTTCTTCCACTGTTGAATGGCATCAATGATGCTACACCAACATGCCTCCTGCTACTATTGCTTAAGGTTACTCTTTATGAGCACCAACCCTTTTGAAACCCTAATCCTAAACCTAACACATTGTTATCTCCATAATCTAGAGTTCATAGGCTCGTTTATGCACCTGGAATACAGAAGGAAGAATCATCATTGTTTCCAGATCTCAACTTGCCTTGCATTTTCTGGTTCTTTTAATCAATGACCAGATTCTTAAATCTCTCTGCAGATTAATTTGATTCATGTGGACCAGCATCATGATGAACTTGATGTTGATCAACTATAACAAAGATGATTAAAGCAAAAATGAACTCACATGTGAGGGTGATTTCATATGAGGATGCATTTTAAAATATAGGATTTGCTCTACAAAATAATCTGAATCAAAACCAAAAGAACATATTAATATTCAAAAAACAAATTGTAAGAAAGATGATTAAACGATGGACGAAACTTACACATTTAAGAGATTTCAGATTAAACCCAACATTACAGATGGTTGCTAATGGAAGAAAAAAAATCTTGGGTTTTTGTCGAAGAAAGCAAAGTGACGCAAATTGGGTGAAAAGATGGTTTAATACCCAGGTTAATAAATCAAGTTATTGATCCATGACCCGCGTGTTAAATTTGTGATAGCCATTGATTAGGGTTGTTCACGAGCTGAACTGAATCGAGTAGCTTGGCTTAGTTCAGATTTGCAAAATCGAGCCAAATGTTGTGCTCGTTGCTTGGCTCGTTTAAAAACCAAGCGGCTCGGATTGGTTCGGTTTGGCTCGGTTTCAAAATAAAATTTCATGTGAACCGGTCATCAGTTTAGTTTCGCGATCGGTCTTTTCCCAAAACATTTGATCGGCAGTTTCAAAAGTTTGAAGCCATAGTAAACGATTTGATTTATGGTTTTCACTAGAAAACAGGTCGTTAAAAAACCGAACCGGTCTTTATGATACACACACATACATACATACATACATATTAAATAGATAGATATGTAAGTTTATTGATTTATACATCATTGAAACACACACGCATATTTGGGCTTACAATGCAAGTTGTGAATCTCAAAAATAAAACAATTTGTTTTTATTTTTAACGAGTTAAATATCCCAAACCTAAAATATCCAAACTCAAAACCAAACCGTTTAGTGGTTTGGTTTGCTTTTAGTTCTTTATGGTTCGTTTTGGTTATTATTATTCAAAAACCGTTAATAACGGTTAGGTTTATGGTTCCATCCAAAAACTATAAAAAACTGGTTCATTGAATGCCCCTAATATGAAAGCATAAAAAAATTTAAAATGTATGAATAGTTCATGAACATCATTATACATTAGTTTGAATACACCAACATCATTCATCTTTAAAAACTTGAAACATGTTAGTGTTAAAAAAATTTATGTATATGTATAACTTATACTTAAACGAGCCAAATCTAGCGAGCCAAACGAGCGAGCCAAATGAGCGACTATCCGAGCGAGTGACGAGCGAGCTTACCTTGGCTCGTGCTCGGCTCGTTTAAAACAGAGCGAAATTCGAACGAGCTTTTTTCGAGCGAGTATCGAGCGACAGTCGAGTGACGAGCATTTTGGATGGCCCTACCATTCATCGGGAATGGGAACCCAAAAGTGGTTTCATTGATGAACACATGACACAAATAAACATTGATTTATTATAATACATAGATACATTATTATAATTCATTGGATAAATTAGTAGTTCATTATATTCTTAAACATCTTAAATATAAAAACAATATAAAGTAGTATATTGTACATTATGCTAAAAGTATTAAAATCAATGAACTCAAGGATTCGACAAAGAAATACTCTCCAATGGTTTTGATGTCTCAATAGTCAAGAAAAGGGTATTTTGATTAGATTTTCGAATATCAATGTACATATGAGCGGTTGCAAAAGTGCTTAAGTATCAAGAGGCTAACGCGCACTTACTTAATGAGTATAATGGACATATCTAGTCCTGTAAATCAACCGAACGAACATGAACATGAACACATTAGAGAACATGTTCGTGTTTGTTCGTTAGAAAATAAAAGAACTGAATGAACACAAACGAATCAAAATAAATGATCAAATGTAAATGAACACTTTTGTACAAACATAAATGAACAACACAATTGAATAAGCATAAACGACGCGAACACTATTGAACAAGCATAAACGTATACAATTGAACAATTATAAATGAATACAATTAAAAAAGCATAAACAAACACAAACGACAATTCTCCTTAATGTAAATACATATCATCAATAAATTAGATAGCTAACCAAACTTAAACTAACAATAGATAGTTAACGAACATTAGCAAACACAAATAAACGAACAGAAATACAAGAATATAACCGAATAGTTCATGAACATAAATAAATGGACAATATGTGTGTTTATGTTCGCTCATTCATTTAATTAAACAAACATAAACGAATTTACTTCCGAACAATGCATGAACAGTTCTCGAATTGTTCGGTTCATTTACAGGTCTAGACATATCAATATAGAATTTCAGAAAAATGAACTTGTTGATAAAATGAATACAAATGTTGTGGTAAAAGATAATCAAATTGTTAAAGAATTTGTTTACGAAAGAGACTTTTAGTTGATGACTTGACTAAAAAGTTAAGACAAGCACAAGTTGAATTGTTTGGGGCTCAAATGATTATCGATAAATGAAGTTAATCTGGTACTCGATTAGATGAATGTATAAGCAAGCAAAGAGCATTGAAACATGAGGAACGTACTGATTTCGATGTTGTTCCACCATCAGATTACTATGTTATTAAGCCTTATGCCATATTCATTGAATGGCTTGGTTAAACCAAGTGTTACCAGACAATATTGTGCAGATGTGAAAGATTATAAAAGATTGATGAAACTAGTGATGAGTGTGATTCAAAGCACATGAGTCCAAGCACAACAATTACGAGACGTTAATTCGAGGAATTACCGAAATCACACACACGAGTTTTGAATCACGAACATTGGTGAACTAACAAAGAAAGAATTCGAACATACAACAATAACCTATACGTGAATACCTGAATAAACAACTTGAAACGTCTAGGTAAAGACGATAATGAATCAAACACGAGAAAGTTAACAATAACCATATATTGGTTAACACAATGGGATTGGAAATCAAACAAAACAAAACAAAACAAACAAGCATCTTGTCCCCAAACCCTTCATGGTATGCGAAGAAGCTTGGCGAAAACCATCGCGGTATGCGACGGCTTAGGCAGGAAACTTGAATTTCAGCCGAACAAGGTCGCCGTACGTGACAGCGAATCAGACTACCTTGGCGGTATGCGGTGGCTCTCGGTCATAGAACACAACTATTTTGCCCTTCGCGGTACGCCAAGAACCCAGGGAAGCTCCTTGGCGGTACGTGATGTGCCCCAGAACCTGAAAATCCTATAAAAACAACCCCATTCCACCATATGATCTTTTTATCCATTCACTCGAGTCCCAGCCTACTAGTTTTGACCAAAACCCACAACCAACATATCTCTAACCGATAGAAGCTCCATTGTCACCATTGTTGATCCATTGTGAAGGTTGAAGCTTGGAACCACTTGAAGAAGGTGATAAAAGCTTGTTACAGCCAAGAACTCGTGAGGAACACTTCGTTAGTCCTTGATCAGCCACTTTAAACACTAAGTGAACCACGTTCAAGTGATAAAGAGCTTTGTGGGGTACTTTAAATGATTATCTATGCATAAAAACATACATGCAAGCACATTATGTGGATATGCAACTCCAAGAATACCACCTACACGATATTGCACACTTGTGAACTTACACTTGAAGTCTTGATGACAGATTTGTGATGACATGATGTTATAAAAATGAATTTTAATGTCGTTTGGCGAACATTAATGATAGGTAATAAAGATAGAAGCTTTTACATGCAAGATGGGATCAAGGTGTCGTTATAAACGTGTTATATAGTTTCAAATGATGATTTAGGCCTATTAACGATGTTATGAACACGGTAGATAAGTAAAATTTGATGAAATGAAGAGTATGTCCCCACCTTTCTAAATATAGAAAACTTTGTCGTTAAAGGACATGCATTATAATACCCAAAAACATATATATATATATATATATATATATATATATATATATATATATATATATATATATATATATATATATATATATATATATATATATATATATATACTAGTAGAAGACCCGCGCGATGCGGCGACGTCAATCCATTTCAAAATTGCTAATTGTAATACCTTACATTTAAAGAGTTAATATGCACCATGCAGACATATTTATAAAAGAAATACGGCATGATTCACCCTGAAAAGGCAATTTTCTTACGAAATGCAACCCATCTCAAATCCAAATTTCTATAATAAGTAATTTACTATCAAATCTTTAGTAACTATTACTATCAATGCAATTTAAATGAAAATTTTGACTATTAAAAGTAATCATCAAATGAAGCTAAAGTAATACAAAACATTAATGTTGTATAAGCTTCATCAAAATAGTTTAACACAGGTGCTGCAAATCCATACGTGATCAATCGTTATATTGTGAGTAAGTTGATGTTTATTCGCCTTACACATCTCAATTACCTTATATGGTTCAACCACCATTTTTCATCAAAATTCGAATAAGGTGTTTTCAGTATCTCTTTCTGTTTGACTGATGTAAAAACTGGATGATGACTTTCTTGTTTCTTTTCCTCTTTGATTGCTACATCTATGGGATACATGTTCAACCACTGAAAAAGACAAAGTGTAACAATTTGAATAAGATATCTTGTTCGTATTTTTAACAAAGTGTAACAAATTGTAGATAAAAAAAAGAATTCGCAAACAACTCAAATTAAATAGCCAAAATAAAACAGGAAAAACTTATTAATGTTCTAATTATTCTAACATTAATTAAATTGTTAATAACACCAGCAAATCATGAATGAAAAAATATAATGCGAGTTAGACATTTCAATACATTTACATGAAAAACAAAATAAAATGAATTACAAATATTGGCTTGTTAATATAAGGAAAAAGAAAACCATACTTTGACTTTAGTTTGATGAAATTTAAAAATTAAATTGTCTCTTCACCATGTAATTCACGCACTTAGAACATAAATTCATTAGGTAATATGAAGCCACATCATAAGGTTATATTCAAGCAGCTTCGAAAAGTAATAATTTCAGCTTTTATATTATACAAACTAACTAATATAACTTTAATTGATATCAATTAGATAAGTGATTATGTGTCTTCTTATCAAACACCTAAATATAACATAACCCATGAATAATCACATGCAGAATGATGAATACATTGAATGCAGACACTATGTTTCTAGTTGGAGCAAAAGTTAGCACCTTAAACGTTGTCTCAATCTGCAGCATATGAAATCTGTGTAGTTATCAAAAATTTTAAAGCATATATCCTTGATAGTAAGAGATGATGTATCTTATGTAGTTTTATGCAAAAAGAATATTTGCCAACTACCCTAATAAATTTTCAAGATTGCATATTCATATGCAAGTAATGAAAGAAATCAACATACGAGTAAGCATATTCCAAAGGCATATATATATCTATACTCCATTATAAAGAGTATTGGTGAGAGGATATTCAAGTGTCTTAAAATTAAGATAAGTACCAGTGGACAAGCATATGGTACAACCATTCTAAGCCTAAATAAACTCAAGCCCCTTGCTTAAACCTTCATCACGATTGAAAGCCTGACTTCTGCTTTCCATCTCCCCCAAACTTTCTTTACCAATCTCGGCATCCAGTCTCCAAACCAGGCAATTCGTTCAATTGATTACTGTTCCGGTTTGATTCTTCATACCTTAATCGGTTATTATCTCAACCAGGTCAATGGGATTTCAGAACCGTATCTTGAAGCAACCAATCTTGATATACTCGCCAAGCATCAACGTAAAACTGGTAAGCATCTTATCCTCTTTTCTTAGATTTTGAATCAATACCCGGTTATGTTCACATTTTGGCTCCAAATTCAAATGTTTGAAAGCTTTGATTTCTTCTTTAAATAGGATGCTCTTTATTCGATTTCACATCCCTCTTGCATTTGGTTCTCTTCATTTGTTGGTATGTTTCAGAAATATTTTTAACCTAATTTTTGTTCATGATTTTAACCTTAATTTTCTACTTATTTGTATGCATGCTCTTCAATCTTGGAAAGCCTCATCACGTTGTTCTTTGAAGCTGATAAAGAAATTGGAAAGCCTCTTTAATCGGTATGTATGTTCTTTTAAATTATAGTTATGTTCTTTCTTCTGGATGATCATTTTTATCAAATCTTAAATTGTACACTCAATTTCATGTATATGTATGTATCTGTTTATGGCAGTAAATTATATTCAATTTGATTTTAGTTTACATGTATCTGTTGCTTTACAAAAATGGTTATAAATTTTATAGTATTTTCTTTTTAAAAATGGGTAAAAATACTACTTATAATAAGACGTGGTTTCACATCATAACCATTCAGAACATTATATTGGGTAGCTTATTTATGTGACTAATTTTGGATGTTTGTTGCTTGGCTCATGCATAGCTGTGTTTGATAGCTTTCCTCAAGTATGTTAACTGATGTTGGGGACCCAGGTTTGTTTTGTTGCCTGTGTTGGTAGGAGCCTTTTGTGTTAACTGATGTATGTATGTATGTATCATGTATGTATGCTATAAGCTGTTAAGTATGTTATAATGGGTGTTAAAATAAGAAGTATGTAAACAACCTGTTAGACCCCTTTAGGTGGAACATCAGGTTGAAACCTTAGTGAATTTAAAAGATAACAACTGTTTAAGTATCATGTATGTATCATGTATGTATCATTCTAATTTAAGGACCTTAACGAATTTTAAAGTTAATAGCTGTTTAAGCATCTGTATGTGTATAATTTGTATGTATGTATGTTGGTGTTTTTAAATTTGAAAAAGGTAGAAGTCGTTGGTGACTTATTTATGTGACTATGTATGTTGCTTTACAAAAATGGTTATAAATTTTATAGTATTTTCTTTTTAAAAATGGGTAAAAATAATACTTATAATAAGAAGTGGTTTTCACATCATAACCATTCAGAACATTATGTTGGGTAGCTTATTTATGTGACTAATTTTAGATGTTTGTTGCTTGGCTCATGCATAGCTGTGTTTGATAGCTTTCCTCAAGTATGTTAATTGCTGTTGGGGACCCAGTTTTGTTTTGTTGCCTGTGTTGGTAGGAGCCTTTTGTGTTAACTGATGTATGTATGTATCATGTATGTATGCTATAAGCTGTTAAGTATGTTATAATGGGTGTTATAATAAGAAGTATGTAAACAACCTGTTAGACCACTTTAGGTGGAACATCAGGTTGAAACCTTAATGAATTTAAAAGTTAACAACTTTTTAAGTATCATGTATGTATCATTCAAATTTAAGGATCTTAATGAATAGATTAGACCATTTTAGGTGGAACATCAAATTCATGGGGCCTGTGTGATCTTTTACTTTGCTATTTCTCCTATGGTTGTTCTTGGTCTTGGCCTATGGATCTCTTGGTGTTAGGGCTGCCATGGTGTGTTTGGGGCTGCAGCCAGGCCCTTGGCCTGTTTTGGCCTTGTGGATTTGGTATGTTGGTTTAGCATGGAGTGTGCGGCCTGTTGGGCTGGCATTGTGGCTTTCGCAGGCCGGCCATGTGTCCGGGGATATGGTTAGTTGGTTGATCAATCGAATCAAATGACCATGTGGCCCAACCCTTTGTAAGAGTATAATTACCAGTATGCCGCCCATGTGGTTTTGTATAATTACCAGTATGCAGCCCAGAACAAGCAGCCCAACTCCAAAGCAGCCACCCTGGGACATCACATAAGCCCATATGAGAGGCAGATGGCCAAGGGACAACATCACTGGCCAGCCAAGGCGCCAAAGTGTTGTGTGTCATGCTCCAGGGGCCAAGACCGGCCATCAGCACACCAGGCATGGGCCACACCCAATTTTCATCAAGCAAAGTGCTAGAAAACAAAGCCCAAGAAAGAGACAAAGCAGGCCGGCCAAGGCCCGCAGCATGGTAGACAGGGTCGTAGCAGAGGCTACAGTAGGCCCAACAGGAGCCGCAACAGGTCAGGCACGAGCTGCAACATGGGGAGCAGAAGGCGGAGCACACCAGGGAGGAACCACAGCAAGCAGGAACATACATGGGCCCCACAATCAACCAAAGAAGCCATGTAAACCCAACTCCAATCTGTTGCACCAGATGCCAACTAGCAATAGCAACAAAAAACCTCCAACACCCAACCCTGTTAAAACTTTTAATCCAAGAGCCATCCAACCTAGCGAGAGAGTTCCTCACCCAAGCCCACCAAAGCCAACCAATCAACTGCAATATACAAAAAAACCAAGGCAGATCAGTCTCTACCCAGCCGCAGAGAAGCAGATTTGAACCATCCAGACAACCCAAGACCATCAGATCAGCCTCATCTTGAAACAAACCCAACAGCAAACCATGATAGGATTCAAATTCACCAATATCTACCATCAGCATGCCAAGAAAAATCTGCCCAAATAACCATCAGCCCACATCCGCCACCCTTTTACATAAACCCCCTGCTGTAACGACCGGTGTTAACTGTCACGACTGTAAATAAATAAATGTTATTATGTTTTTAAAATTATGTCGAGATAATAATATAATAACATTTGGGGTATTAAAGTTAACTAGTAACTAACTTGATTAGGTTAGTTAAGTGAGTTAACTAGTTTAAAGATTGAGGGGTTAAACTTGCCAAATAGGCAAACTTGAATTTGGAAGAGATAAGAGACCTTGACTTGGTCAAAGTCTCATATCTCTTGAAAATGTGGGTGTGTGTTTACGTATGGAAGCCAAGAGGAGAAGAAGAGAAGCTTCAAGCCCTAACTTCCAAATTCGTTGATTTCTTGGTCAAAACTAGAGATTGAAGCTTCTAATCATATCTTTAAGTGTTAGTTAACATCTGGTAAGTGATTTTAACTTCATTCTTGATGTTGGTTATAAGTTCTAGCGATGAACAAGCTTGGGTTTAAACTCAAATCTTGAAATTTGTTGTTAAGATGAGTTAGAAACCATGAATCTATGCTTGTTTTGTGTTTAGAACAACCAAGCTACTAGTTATTGTGTTATTTGTTGAATTTGATTGGGTATGGATTTGGATAACTTGAGAAGTTAAGAGAAAATCCATATGATAATGTTTAATAGCTAGTAGGATGGTTAATAACATGGTTTTGACTTGTGTGATGCATCAATTGTAAATAATCTTTTGTAAAGATTAAGAAATTGGTGATCTTTGAGACTTTGAATGGAATTGGTTAATGTTTAAACATTAACAAAATTCCTGGAATTTAATGATGCACACCAAGTGTTTGTTGAAATGCCAATAGTTTGACTTTTGGTCAAATTTGGTGAAGTGAATCATGAAACTTGTTTGAAGTGACTATAATTGTAAAATAGAGAATTTGATAGTCAATGAATTGACTTAGATAAGTCAATGTAATCTTAACTAGAATGATAGTTAAGAAAACTGAAATTTGTTGTGAAATAGGTGGTATTGGAAGTGCTAAGGAAAGACAAAGAGAAGGCAAAGCACTCATTTGCTAATCTCTAATCATGTGCTAAGGTAAGTTATCTAACTTGCTAAACACCATATATGTGAAGTAGTAATAGTCTACTTATTGAATTGGTTTGACTATGGATGGTTTGGTTCATAGTGTTGTTTGTTGATTTGGGCAGTTTGACTTATTTAGTCAAACTGTGCATATCTAATGTGGCGCTTGAATTGTGATTAGTTGCAAGTACATCGAGTGTCAATTGATGTGCTATTCTAATACTTGAATTGAATTGACTATGAATTGATAAATTCATAGATAGATTTTGGTTGAGTAAATTGAATTGACTATGAATTAATAAATTCATAGATATAGTTTGGTTGAGTGAGTTGGATTGTAATTATGTGTAGTCCACTAATTGAGTTGAATGGACTATGAATGGTTGAATACCTACTTGAATGGAATTGGTTATAAATTGTTGAATTCATACTTGAATTGGATTAATTATGAATTGTTTAGTTCATAATTGTAATTGGGTTGATTGTTAGGTTTGACTTTATTTAGTCAAACTGTTTATATATCATAATGTGTGAATTGTGATATTGAGTAATTGGATTGAATGACAATTGATTGGGCAAATCTATGATAGAAGTATCGGAGGATGAATATCATAGAATCATGGTTTATAAATGATTATAAACCTATGAATGGTTTACTTGATTGAAATCTATGATGGAAGGACTAGAGTGTGAACATCATAGTATGAATTGAAATTGTTGATTACTTCACCACTTGAATGTGGAAGTAAAATTTGGTAAGTTATGATGGAAGTACTTGAGTGAGAACATCATAACTATGTTGAATATCAATTGTCACTTGATTGTGATAATTGAGTTGATTTGGTTGAAATTGCTTAATTGAGTTAAATTTGTTTTGAAATCTATAATGGAATTACCTAAGGGTGAACATTATAGTAATTTTTGTTGAAATATGATTGGTTATCAACGGTATAACTAATTGAATTGATTTGAATGGAAGTTGGAGGGTTAAACCCTTTGTGGTGACTTTGACCCATTTTGAGGTCTTGATTTCATCATAGATGGATTTGGTGTCAAATTATGTTTGAATTCATTATATTATGATCCAAACATGATAATACTCCATATTATATGTATATGGATGATGGAAATAGGTTTTGGAAGGGTCAGAGCGTTAATGGCTCGAAATTGAAATTTTGACCCGTTTTGAGGATTTGATGTCCAATTATGTTTGGATATGAAATGATGTAATTTGATGATTTGAATCCAAGTAATATGGTTGAATAGACCTTTTGGATGTGTGAAATCACTTTGAAAAGTGAAAGAACGAAAACGGGTCTTCGGATGGGTCAAAACTGCACAAAACAAAAAAAATCTGCTTTGCTGGTGCAGGAGACCATAAGCTACGGCCCTGGGACCATAAGCTACGGCCTGGGGTAGCTGAACTCTCTGATTTACGGCCCTGAGACAGTAGGTTACGGCCTTCCTTACGGCCCTGACCAAAATTGATGTGTTTTGCCATTTTTGGGTTGGGGGACCATTGGGGATAATCTTACTTAGTTCTTATGAACTAATGGTGAAATTATATGTGGTGTTTTGCAGGTCGGAGTTAGATGATGCGTTAAAGCTCATGATCGGGCGCGTAAGTTAAAAGTTCAAACGTTTTGGTTGTTAATTTTTAATACAAACTATTGTATGATAATATTGGAATGTAATTAGTAACTAATCAAGTTCATATTACATATAAAAATGTTTTTGTCACTTCCGCATAAATATTTGATAAAGTTTTGAGTTAAAACTTAACTGGGACCTAAATTTTACACGTGTAAGCGTGTATGGATTTTGGGCATCACAAGTTGGTATCAGAGCCAATGGTTTGAGTGAATCAAGTGCGTCGCGAACTCTTGATCTCAAACTTTTGTGCTCTTAATATGAATTGATAACGTTTGAGTTGAAGACCCGATCATGAAGCTGAATGCATGAGGTTAGCACATCTAATTCCTGCATTACATTGTTGAATTGATTGTTGAATGTTGATATTGAATTGATGTTGATTGATTATTTTGAGCCTAAATCTTTGTCCTAAGTGTGAAATGGAGGAAATAAGGAAGCG
Organism: Mikania micrantha; assembly: GCA_009363875.1. Classification (NCBI taxonomy): domain Eukaryota; kingdom Viridiplantae; phylum Streptophyta; class Magnoliopsida; order Asterales; family Asteraceae; genus Mikania; species Mikania micrantha. The sequence goes on along the minus strand of CM018694.1, from coordinate 41,696,759 downwards.
AATATATGATGTATGTACCATTACGTCTGGCCAACGTATTAGTGCACGCATGATATAAACGAAGTCTTATGGAAATCATTTGATATTTAGGTCATTGAAATTAGGTAAGGTGTTAGGAATTGGTTTGAAAAGCGATTGTAGGATCACTAAGACTTGGGTTATGGTTAGTAGTAAATAGTGCCTTCGTGCACTTAAATTTGGATATTGTGAATTGAATGTTGACTTGTGAACATGAGTTTGATGGAATTGGTGAATGTTATGACATAGTTGCATAACTTGTGATAGTGTCATTATGTGTTTTATAATAATTGACACGAGAAATTGGTGAGAAATTTAATATAAGACCATTGTGAATGGCATTTGGGTGATAAACCACATTTGTGTGGTGAAACATGAAAGTCCATATTGAAATGGCATTGAAATTGTTATGTAAAACCACTGCTGAGTGGTATTAAAATTGAAATTTGTTATGGAAGACCACTGGTGAGTGGTATTGTATTTCTCATGTAAGACCACAGGTGTGTGGCATTGGTTTATCATGCAAGTCCATATTGAAATGGCATTGATTTGACATGTAAGTCCACATTGATGTGGCGTTGGGGTAATCCACGAACGGGTGGGTTAAATGGTTAATTTAATGAGTTGATTTTGGTAATGAGGGTGAGAAATTAGTCAGATGAATTGACATTGGTGTTTGTTTACGCTATATGGTCAAATAAAAAAAAAGACCCTTTATGATGTAAACAATACAACATGATAATGTTGTTAATGATTGGTTTGGTACATGTGATTTTATACAATTGTTATTTAAATATTGGTTAAACAATTTATTGTAAGACCACGGGGGAGTGGCGTTTGATATAATCCGCATTCGTGCGGAAAGAAATTGATAAAGATGGATATGGTTTGGGGTGATCCACCTAGATGAAGGACACTCATGTTTGAAACTACTTGTTAATTTAAGTAGTTGGTTGGTATATGAAATAGTATACTTGAATGTGTTTATATGGGAAAATTTGACCCATTGACTTGTCTAATGATGCAAGTAATTGAACATGTCATTTAGACATGATGTTTGTTTGTGAATGATCCACAAAGGTGTGGGCATATCTTTATGAAAACATATGTTGTGAGAAGTTGATTACATAATTATATGTAATGTTATGTTTAGATAGAATTTGAGTTCTAAAGAATTGAAATTTGACAATTGTTGAGTTATGATATATGTCTTAGGATACCTTGACTATCCTTGAAGACATTTGGGATGTAAGTATATGTTAATATACATAATAAATCATTTGAGCATTGACATGTGAAAATGATTATGTGATTGAAATTGTTGAGACCCTACACTACAAAAAAAATGCCATATAGTGACACACAAAAAGTGTCACAAAAACCCATAAAAGTGCCACTATTGACTCTTAAAGGAATGAGTGGCACACAATAAAAGTGTCACTAGAAGCAGTGCCACTAAAGCCTTTTAGTGACACTTTTTTATGTGCCACTCATTTCTCCAAAGATCTTTAATGGCACTTTTATTTTTGCCATAGTATTAACTATAAAATATCTATATTAATTTAGTGGCACAAATTTTTTATGCCATAAATTAGAAAAAGGCTTTTGTGACACATTTTATGTCAATAAAACTATTTATATTTAAAAACACATATTACTTTTGGTAACACATAAATCATTATATTATTTATATTAAGTAATCATTATTTATTTAAAATATAAAATAAAAACTAAATTGAAAACATGCATAATTTTGTAACCATAATCTAAAGTGAAGTTTCAATCCAAAACATATTCCAAACATTAGCAAAGAAAAACATAATAAGTTTAAAATGATTTAAGATGTTTACAAAAAAAAAAAAGTCAAAACAATCTTTCACGTTGTCAACTCTATTTCAAAAAATCCATTATTATTCTTCTATCTACTCCAACATCGCTTCACACTTTGTCAACTATGCCTTCATCATCATGAGATCGTGAAGATGATAATTGGTTCCCAGATAAACAGTTGTTAAGAGTTGATGAACCAATACGAAGGACCTAAAAAATATATATTAGCAAAAATAAGTGTTAATACAAAATAGTAACTGATATGCAAGAAAAGTTAACAGGATTTAACCAAATTAGAAACACACCTACCTATTATGCAAGCACAATATATGATGAAAGTTTTGATTAAAAACAAGTGTACCTTTATGTTCATATCACTAAAAACTGTTAACAAGTTTGCATTAGGGATGTGTTCATGGATAATATTCATCATAACGTTGACAACACTCTGCAGCTGATGAATAGTTTGTGAATTACTCGCTAAATCACCTTTATCTTTTGTGGCTGGCATCCTTCCAACTAATCGAACACATCCTCTTTTTTCTGGGCCTTTAACTTTTGAACAGTCATCTCTTGTAAAATCATCTCGGTCTCCGGGTATGATTTTAGAGTCACTTGCAATAGCTTTCGGTGAAGTCTAAAAGGTGAAATAATATAGATAAGTTAAAAAAAGTAGCGAAAAACATGATAAATAGGAACATTAATGAATTACCACAACACTAGCAGCTTCATCATCTACAACACTTACATCTTTACGAATGCGTGTTTTTATGTACATTTCCCTTCTTGTTGGGTACAAACCATCATTCTTCATCACCTATAATTTATGTTTGATGGTTATTAAGATAATTAAAAACAAATATTACAACAATAACATGTCAAAATAATTAAATTGTTACCACTTCATGAGCAAGTCTAGCAAACGACTTTGTCCCGGTTACATGAGGCTCCTTCTTTCATAATTAACATACTGACTTTGTCCCGGTTACATGAGGCTCCTTCATAATTAACATACTAACATTTAAATATAACCTTGACAGGTTGTAAATATGACATGTAAACAAATTAGCGTTAACGTACGATTTGTAGCCAAATTTAAATGGTCATGCCAATTTTAGATGTTTTTTTACAACAAATACATTTTATAAATCGTAGGCACTTACAAAATGTAAAGGAATTTGTCGTATGCAAAAATTCAAAACCATTGAGAATGGGCAAATAAGTCACAATGCAAAATATGTGGAATACATGCCTACGTGTGAATACCTATTGTTTAGAATCACTAGCCAGATCCTACAAACAGTTATGCTATGAGTTGGATTTATTGGGTATAATTGTTTGATTGTTCCATAGTTGTCAAAGGCATAAGGCGCACTCAAGGCGCATAAGCCACGCCCGGAGCCTAGGTGTAAGGCGCAAAAAAAAGCGAGGACCTTTTTAAAGGGTTTGGCATGTTTTAAGCTTAAAAAATTTTAAAAAATATATACAGTCTAACAATAAAACAATTAATAATCTAGTTATATAAAGTTTTCAAAATATAAAACCTTTTTGTGGTTGTTTTAAACTAGTTTACAGTTGGATTTTTTTGAACTTTGCTGGATATTCCAAGATATTGCCGGAATCTAGCCGGAAAGTCACCGGAGTGCGCCTATACTGCCACCAGGCACGCATCCAGGCGCCTGGCTTTTTTTGGGGCCTAGGCGAGCGCCCGAGGGCTTTTGACAACTATGGATTGTTCACAAACATATAGATTCCAAAGCATGTTTTTCACATGTGCATAAATAGAAGGCAAAACTGGCAGCCCTTTATTATTGGCAGATGTGATTTTCTTTCTAAAAGATGTCCACTGTAACTCAATACAATGGCAACCAATGATCGACTATAATTTGTAAGCAGACCCAAATATACTTTATTTATAACAAATAAAAAGGGTATGATTTTATTTCTAACAGATGTAATCAAATACAATGGCAACCAATGATTGTCTATAATTAGTTAGGAGGTCTAAGAAAAAGTTAAGTTATAACAACAAAAATAGACATGCACGATAGGAAAGGCGAGAAACTATTAGCCCACCCACGAAATTAGATAGGAAATATACCTAATAAATATTATATCCCTACACTGATTGACACCAGCGATTATTGAGGCAACCTAAATCATAGCACGTATTAGTGAATCTACAACATCAAACAGGTAATTAAATAACCTCTAACGAGAGTCTCCACAAACTTGCCACAAAATCTAGTAATAGACCAAATTTTTGGCCCTTCCTGAATATCAATTGTAGTCAGCAAGTCACGCCAAAAATCACTTTCCTGATCCTCATTTCCAATAAAAAACATGCCAACATAAAAGATAAAAGGCCATCAGGTCTCTAAAAAAATAATCAGAAAATATACCTTAAGAATATTAACATCATTGCACAGATTGGCACCATTAATTATAGAGGCAACCTAAAGAGTATGACACATCAGTGAGTCGGCAACATCAAATAGGTAGTTAAATACCCTCCAAGAAACCTGTGCACACTAATATAAACCGGTGACCACACTTAGTAATACACCACATTATTTTTCGGTTTTGCCCTACCTAAATATTAACTGTAAACAATAATTTACACTAAAAACTACCTACATGATCATCAAATGCAGCACAGATTAGTGCGGAATACCCTCTATCGCAACCTAAACCATTGATACCTGAATATCAATTGCAATCACCAATTGATTGTCAATTGCACCTCAGACTAAAATGACCCGACTTGAACTTTCTTTGCAGTCTTCGGTAAAACAAAAAAGATAATATTGGGTCGGGTGGGTGTTTTAAAAGGTTATTTGAAGCCGTCATTGATAGCTGATTAAAAAACCAACTTGACCTTCTCTTATCATACAATTGGGTAAGATGCTGCTATACTGGTTTTTTATTTTCTTTTTTCCCGAATGAGGTGTCTTGATGATTAATAGTATAAAACAAATTCTTTAGTACAAACAAGAACACACAAATAACAAAATTCTATACAAACAAAGCAATTAACAACTTGAACTAAACTAATTAATACAATAATTGTATACAAACAGAGTAACTAACAACTTCAAATACACGAATTATTACAGTAATTCATAAAAGAATAATAATACTAGTATAGAAACAAAAAAAAACATCTAAAAACGTATCATTCAAACAAGGTTGTTAGAATCATGAAAAAAATAACCCACGTAGATGAAACATAGATGGAGGTCTATGACACCAAGTGGATAATGGTAAAACCAAGTGGAGTCTGTAGTAATGATATGTTAAAAGGTTCCGTTTCACGTAGATGAAACATAGATGGAGGTCTATGACACACTAGCTCCCCATCTTTGTATCTAAGACTAAAACTAAGATAAAATACATGGTACTAAGTCATTTCAAACAATACGAAGCCAATTGTACCTCAATAAGGAAAGTAACACATGCTATACAAAATTAAACATGAAAAAAAATAAACATGCTATACGAATTAAAAAAAATATTGTACCTTGTTCATTTGTAGACTGAAATTCTTGAGAACTTGATACACCACCTTCCATTTCACTCTTATGAAGACCTTGAGTTTCAAATGCAACATGGTCTTTAAGAGCCAAATTGGATTCTGTAGTAATGATATTAAGCTTCTTGCGTCTGCTCATACTATTATTCAAAAATAACTTAAGTATCTCATATATAATGCATACACACATATAGGACATAAAACGTCAATTAAATACATATTACATGCTATAGATTACATTTTATGATCGCAACAAAAAGTTTAATATATGAATTTACAAACTCTTAGAAGATGTGGCTGATAGATGGCTGTCACAGGGCTGTAATCAGCCCTAAACCAGTTTAATTTGAATGATTTAATGTCTTCAATTAAGTTGCAATTTGGGCGGGTCAACAAGGTTGTTACAAGGAAAAAAATTGTTGTTATAGGGCTGTAACGGGGCTATTATAGGGCCGAACTGCAGTTATAATCAGCCCTAAATGAACTACTAGTCGCAAGGATTAATGGTTGTTAATAAGTTGTAACTTGGGCCGGTCAACATAGTAGTCACAATGCCAAAATAGGGCTATTACAAGGCTCCCTCACGGCTGAACTGCAGTTGTAATCAGCCCTAAATGAGCTGCTAGTCGCAAGAATTAATGGTTGTTAATAAGTTGTAACTTGGGTGGGTCAACATAGTTGTATCAAAGCTGGGAGCCTTGTAATAGCCCTACTCTGCAACATGCCCCGGTTGGCATGGCATGAGGACTTGGCGGCCAGCTGCATTTCGTGGTTACTCCTACTCTGGTGTCTGGTCAAACATGGCCCTGGGGGCTGGTCAGTGAACCCTTGGGGGGGAGGGGCTGTTGTGTGCCTCTTAATGCCATAGAATATGCAGTCAATTAAGGGGTTATAATGTTGGGCTATAAGATCTTATTTACTTGTGACTCTTGTTTCTATGTATAGTATTACCTTATTTCCCACAAAATAAGTCAAAAATTATACTAAAGCTTAATACTTTTAAAGTCAAAATATAGAACAATCCAATTTTCATAAAGTAAAATAGTTGTTAAAGTTCTAATCTTCAAGAAAAATGCATTAAACCAAGTGTTAATAAATCTTTTAACCACAAACAATGTACGATTTATAAACTTATAATTGTATATCAAGCTTTAATTTCTATAGAATATCCTAAATATCATTGTCTCAAACATAAAACATCAACTTAATGGATATGAAATAGTTCAGTAAGAAGTTAGAACAACATATTTCTTTATGGATTCAATGCAAGAAATAAGCTGGAGATGGAAGGCACGGGAAAAAAAAACATAAAAGGGTATTTTTTTGGTTATCTTTAACATTCTGTTGAATGTTTAAAATTTCATTTTATGGGTTAAGGATTCTTAAAAACCAATGAATGATGGTACTAAATCAAAATCCATTTTCTTGTGTGGTAACCACACACAGTTTCACGTGGAATATATATATATAGGGGAAGGATCAAATGTTAACCCTTCCTTATTGCGATAACCGCATAACCCTAGCACTTTTTTGCCCGAATCTTTGTTTTTTTCATTGTCTTTATTATACATAAATAGGAGGGCTTCTTTTTTGTGTTTTTGCTAATTCATCACCGTTTAGAAATTATTTACAAGTGTGATAATTTCTAAACGGTGATGAATTAGCAAAAACACAAAAAAGAAGCCCCCCTATTTATGTATAATAAAAACCATGAAAAAAGAAAACAACGATTCGGGCAAAAAACGCAAAAAATGCCTGGGCTATGCGGTTATCGCAATATGGAAGGGTTAACAAAGGAACCATCCCCTATATATATATATATATATATTCTAACTTCAATTCTAATTCCAATTCCATGAAAACCAACAATCAAACAGGACCTAAGTATTAAGCTGAGTTATTTACAGATATTAACTGCGCCCCTAATGACGTGAATTTAACCCATCAAATCGTTCATATTCAAAATGCAATCAGATGCAAAACAATTTCAAATTTAAGGTAAATAAACACAAAAGAGAATACAAAATGCAATCAGATGCTTTCCAATAATTTAATCAGTTCACTTCATCAAAATAATACAAAATCATGCATCAAACCATTCGTAGCAACATTTTGAACAATGGGGCATGAATTTAATTACCTGAGGCTTTAAATCACGAAGACAACTAAATCACGAAGGAAGCTATTGTAGCAATCAATCGATTGGTTGAGTAGAAAACATGAAAACTTGTGAAGTAGAAAAGATGGAGAAATCGATCGAGGAGGGGATGTCGCCTCAAGCCTTTAGGTCGTGGTATGGAGGAGCATGCTCTTTTTAGGAGTGATTGAGATAGAGATGTGTATTTTAGGGTTAAAATTCAGATTAAGAGGGAATAAATTTTAAGATTGGAGGGAATTTTAACAAAATGAATTAATTGAGGTATGAATTTTTTTAAAAATATTTAGTAAAAATATTTAGTGGCATAATTAAAATGTCAGTAAAAGATACATTGATTAAGTGTGGCATAATTAAAATACCACTAAAATTTTAATTTAAAGACATATATGATAAGTGCCACTACAAGTGTGAACCAAGCAAATATGACACACATAAAGTGCCACTAAACCCTATATTAGTGGCATAACAGTTAAATGTCACTAACAACATGTGCCACTAAATGGCATTTTATTTGTAGTGCTAATATATTAGCAAAGATGAGGTAGAATGAGAAATGACTTATACATTTTGGCATAAATGTCGTAAGTCATTATTGATTAAAATTTACACTGTTATGGGCTTGATATGCCTTAAGTAAAAAAAAAAGTGTTTCAACACTTGGTGTTGTTATACACTATTTCAGGTTTTGACATAAGTGTCATAACAAATGAAATTGTTACTATAAACATGTGATTGTGAAAGCTGCTTATGCTTTACTTGAAAGAAGCTATAGCTAACACATGTTTGTAGATTGATGTGATTATTTGATTTGTATAATAAGAAATCGGTGAATTTCTTGAATTGAAATATCCTTGTGTGATAGGATGAGGATATAAATGATTGATGTATTCTGTATGTGATACAAGTATCATGAGTTGAAAAAGAGCAATCACATCTCATGATATGGGTTTAATACCTTAGTAAATCACTAAAGAATACAAATAGGGTTGTGTAAGACAGTTTGATTGTTATATTGATGTTTTCTACTGGTTATGATATTATAATATAAACAGTGCCTGTTAACATCATCCATATAACATTAGACTTTCAGAAATTGACATATTATGCATAAGTGAAGAAAATCATAATGAATATGAAATATGGATAATAAAAACAACTACATATATAATGTGATTATGTGGCAAATACTTGTGGTACATATTCATTTATGCTAGCGAATTGGTTGTTGGTTGTATCATATAAATTGATTTACTTTCTGGGGCAAAGCAAATTGCTAAAGCTCCGTATTGGTTTGTATAGATCAATATGGAAGAATTGTTGTGTTGATTAAATGACTACTTGATAAGTGTTTAGTAGTGCTTTGAATTTTGTAAATTGAACATCCCATAATGGTGATGGTCATAGTTGGTTATGCAAATCCTTGGGTTCATACTTACTTGATGCTATGGATTTAAGTACACATGATCCATTGGTAACAAACAAAATGAAATACTAATATATTAAGTGTATTAGTATAAAATGTTGAATTAATTGGTATTATATGGTGGAAGTACCGGAGGGAGAACACCATAGATGAAATAGTAAGTTACTTAACTTACAAACACTATATATGTATAGTAGGTTAAGCCTACTAATTGAAATTTGATTTTTATCAGTTGGTAGTAAGATATATGTTTGACTAATGAAAGTCAAAGTAAAGAGTTGATTATGAGAATAATTGTTGGTAGTAGTATGTATAATATAAGTGGAATTAATCATATGGTATATAAAGTTGGTAAAGATAAGAAATCAAACCAATTAACCATATGATCATTAAGAAGTGGAACAATTCATATATTAAGTTATATGATTGTTGAATGAGTCAATTTGACTTTATGTGATGTTTGACTTTAAAAGTCAAAATTTAGCCTATTTATAAATAAATAGGATACCTAAGATATGTATAAATGGTATTTATACATATGATGGAATGAATAATTAGGTGATTGTACAAATGAGAGGTGAAAGAGGTGTATAGAAATACACTTGAGTGTATGATGTGGTTTGAATTAATAGAGTCAAACTGCACAATTTATGGATGGGTTTGTTGAAAACTCAAGGAATAGTACTTGAGAATAAGTAAGGATTTAATCACAACGATGTGTGATAATAGAGGTTGGAATGATGACTTTTGAGTTTTAATTAGTTGAGTAAACTCAAATAGTAAGTTGTTTATAGTTTCCATTGTAGATATGTTGGGGGTTATGAACAATGTGATGTTTAGAGGAGCTAAAGTCTTTAAGAAGACTAATTTGATTATGCTCTCAAGTGATTTGATAGCATATGTTGTAGTTGAGGAAGTAATGGGCGAATGAATTTGTTTATGTATAATTGATGAATTAGAAATTGATAGTGGGTTGAAAGATGAAAAAGTGAGATAATGAAATATTACTCACATCATCTTTGATGTGAAAACAGGTTTCGGGGACGAAACCTTTGTAAGGAGGGGAGATTTGTAACGACCGGTGTTAACTGTCACGACTGTAAATAAATAAATGTTATTATGTTTTTAAAATTATGTCGAGATAATAATATAATAACATTTGGGGTATTAAAGTTAACTAGTAACTAACTTGATTAGGTTAGTTAAGTGAGTTAACTAGTTTAAAGATTGAGGGGTTAAACTTGCCAAATAGGCAAACTTGAATTTGGAAGAGATAAGAGACCTTGACTTGGTCAAAGTCTCATATCTCTTGAAAATGTGGGTGTGTGTTTACGTATGGAAGCCAAGAGGAGAAGAAGAGAAGCTTCAAGCCCTAACTTCCAAATTCGTTGATTTCTTGGTCAAAACTAGAGATTGAAGCTTCTAATCATATCTTTAAGTGTTAGTTAACATCTTGTAAGTGATTTTAACTTCATTCTTGATGTTGGTTATAAGTTCTAGCGATGAACAAGCTTGGGTTTAAACTCAAATCTTGAAATTTGTTGTTAAGATGAGTTAGAAACCATGAATCTATGCTTGTTTTGTGTTTAGAACAACCAAGCTACTAGTTATTGTGTTATTTGTTGAATTTGATTGGGTATGGATTTGGATAACTTGAGAAGTTAAGAGAAAATCCATATGATAATGTTTAATAGCTAGTAGGATGGTTAATAACATGGTTTTGACTTGTGTGATGCATCAATTGTAAATAATCTTTTGTAAAGATTAAGAAATTGGTGATCTTTGAGACTTTGAATGGAATTGGTTAATGTTTAAACATTATCAAAATTCCTGGAATTTAATGATGCACACCAAGTGTTTGTTGAAATGCCAATAGTTTGACTTTTGGTCAAATTTGGTGAAGTGAATCATGAAACTTGTTTGAAGTGACTATAATTGTAAAATAGAGAATTTGATAGTCAATGAATTGACTTAGATAAGTCAATGTAATCTTAACTAGAATGATAGTTAAGAAAACTGAAATTTGTTGTGAAATAGGTGGTATTGGAAGTGCTAAGGAAAGACAAAGAGAAGGCAAAGCACTCATTTGCTAATCTCTAATCATGTGCTAAGGTAAGTTATCTAACTTGCTAAACACCATATATGTGAAGTAGTAATAGTCTACTTATTGAATTGGTTTGACTATGGATGGTTTGGTTCATAGTGTTGTTTGTTGATTTGGGCAGTTTGACTTATTTAGTCAAACTGTGCATATCTAATGTGGCGCTTGAATTGTGATTAGTTGCAAGTACATCGAGTGTCAATTGATGTGCTATTCTAATACTTGAATTGAATTGACTATGAATTGATAAATTCATAGATAGATTTTGGTTGAGTAAATTGAATTGACTATGAATTAATAAATTCATAGATATAGTTTGGTTGAGTGAGTTGGATTGTAATTATGTGTAGTCCACTAATTGAGTTGAATGGACTATGAATGGTTGAATACCTACTTGAATGGAATTGGTTATAAATTGTTGAATTCATACTTGAATTGGATTAATTATGAATTGTTTAGTTCATAATTGTAATTGGGTTGATTGTTAGGTTTGACTTTATTTAGTCAAACTGTTTATATATCATAATGTGTGAATTGTGATATTGAGTAATTGGATTGAATGACAATTGATTGGGCAAATCTATGATAGAAGTATCGGAGGATGAATATCATAGAATCATGGTTTATAAATGATTATAAACCTATGAATGGTTTACTTGATTGAAATCTATGATGGAAGGACTAGAGTGTGAACATCATAGTATGAATTGAAATTGTTGATTACTTCACCACTTGAATGTGGAAGTAAAATTTGGTAAGTTATGATGGAAGTACTTGAGTGAGAACATCATAACTATGTTGAATATCAATTGTCACTTGATTGTGATAATTGAGTTGATTTGGTTGAAATTGCTTAATTGAGTTAAATTTGTTTTGAAATCTATAATGGAATTACCTAAGGGTGAACATTATAGTAATTTTTGTTGAAATATGATTGGTTATCAACGGTATAACTAATTGAATTGATTTGAATGGAAGTTGGAGGGTTAAACCCTTTGTGGTGACTTTGACCCATTTTGAGGTCTTGATTTCATCATAGATGGATTTGGTGTCAAATTATGTTTGAATTCATTATATTATGATCCAAACATGATAATACTCCATATTATATGTATATGGATGATGGAAATAGGTTTTGGAAGGGTCAGAGCGTTAATGGCTCGAAATTGAAATTTTGACCCGTTTTGAGGATTTGATGTCCAATTATGTTTGGATATGAAATGATGTAATTTGATGATTTGAATCCAAGTAATATGGTTGAATAGACCTTTTGGATGTGTGAAATCACTTTGAAAAGTGAAAGAACGAAAACGGGTCTTCGGATGGGTCAAAACTGCACAAAACAAAAAAAATCTGCTTTGCTGGTGCAGGAGACCATAAGCTACGGCCCTGGGACCATAAGCTACGGCCTGGGGTAGCTGAACTCTCTGATTTACGGCCCTGAGACAGTAGGTTACGGCCTTCCTTACGGCCCTGACCAAAATTGATGTGTTTTGCCATTTTTGGGTTGGGGGACCATTGGGGATAATCTTACTTAGTTCTTATGAACTAATGGTGAAATTATATGTGGTGTTTTGCAGGTCGGAGTTAGATGATGCGTTAAAGCTCATGATCGGGCGCGTAAGTTAAAAGTTCAAACGTTTTGGTTGTTAATTTTTAATACAAACTATTGTATGATAATATTGGAATGTAATTAGTAACTAATCAAGTTCATATTACATATAAAAATGTTTTTGTCGCTTCCGCATAAATATTTGATAAAGTTTTGAGTTAAAACTTAACTGGGACCTAAATTTTACACGTGTAAGCGTGTATGGATTTTGGGCATCACACCTGCACACTCCAATAGGTACCCTGCTTCTTATCCATGAGTAATCCCAGCCCCCCAGAAGCAATCCCTGACAGAGTCACCCGGCCCTGGATAACACAGAACCTGGGAACATAGCTCCATCTCAACAACCAGTTAGTATGTTAGTTTACACTCTATTTGCATTGTTGTCAACCTCATTTATGCTACATACATACATACATGCACTTTTGTTTACATACATGGCTGCATATATACATATAGACATAGCTGCATATATACTTACATACACTTTATTGGTTCTGCAATGTTATTAATTTATAGTGTTTTCTTTTCAAAAATGGGTAAAAATACTACATACAAAAAAAGTGTGTATATATGTATGTATGTGTATGTATAATCAGTTTGTATGTATCAGTTTATGTATATTTTTTCACTTTAATTTCACTTTACACCAGGCCTGTGCAGCCCTTTCAAAATAGCTATTTAAATACTTAATTGCAATCTAATGTATGTATAGTTATGTATGAATTTTATAAAAGTTATAATATTTGATGTAATCAGTTTATTTTTGGGTTATAACAGGTCAAAAGTTGAATAGGTTTGGCTTAGAAGAAATAATTTTTTGGTTTAATCAAATTGGTCCAGCTTAGGTTAATTATATTTTCATTAGATGAAGTGGTATTTACATTGTGTTCAATGATAATTTTTTTTGTGTTCAATGATAATTTTTTTTTTGTATTTCTTAGTGGTTAAATTAGCATGTGTATGTATGCAGTTCAAACATTAAATCAAATTGCAATTTTCACAAGGCTTTTAAAGACTTGAGTTTTTAAACAACATGTTATAGTCTTGACTTTTTAAACAATTTTGTTAAAGGCTTGAGTTTTTAAACAACTTATTAAAGGCTTGACTTTTTAAACAATTTTAACATGATGCTAATTTTTAAACTACTACATTTAAACTTACTTTTTTGCATATTAAACTACTACTCATTAGTTGTTCTGTATACATACATAGCTGTATGTTAAGATATGCATATGTATGTTCTGGTATGTATATGTATGTTCGGTGTGTATTCCTAGGTATGTAAGTATATGTATGTTTTGATTGGTTGGGTAAAATACTACTAAATAAATATTAATTCTATATGTGTTGTAATATTGGGTAAAAATTATGGTTAACCACAGCCCTACACACAGCCCCTGCAACAGCCCTACACACAGCCCCAGTATACATGCCTTTGTCATACCCCTACACACAGCCCCTTCAACAGCCCCCTTCCACAGCCAAGGCAGCTTGCCTAATCTCTTGGTGCTGTGTCAGCCATCATGTTGATCTCTTGTGCAAAAGTTGCTGATGCACCCAATAATGGCCTTTCAAACATCTAAATGATTACAAAATTTTACAATTCTCCATTAAACAAATTGTGTATTTCTGAATCAGTATGTATGTTTGTTAGTTCAAAAAAAAGTTTAGTATGCATATAGGAATGATTTGAGTGGCTATATTTGTTAGCTTTCAGTAAAACAAACCCTTAACAATGTGACAAGGTAAAATGTGTAAATCCATATAAAACCTTAACAAACCTAACAATATGATTTGAGTAGTTGTTTTTTATAACTCAAATTATTTTTAATAATACAACATTTTGATGTCATTATTAAAGTGAGATGTCTTAAAAGGTTTTTTGGTTTATGCAGTACTTATTTAAAATTAAACACATAAAGCTTCATCCACAATATACAACATATTGGTTTACGTTACCTAATTGTGTTTATTGATAGGAAGGGGGGAAACAAAAACAATGGAGTTTATTCCAAATTTTGTCTCTTTAGGTATTTACAAAATACATACATACCTGTTTAGAATATATACATACAACAACATAAATACATACTTGTTTAAAATTTTTTAATATGAATTTTTTAAAAGTTAGTATAAATGTTCATTAATGTATTATGTGTTATGTGTGTATGAAGTTCTTTGAACCACAAGTTCTTTATGTGAGCATCATGCATAGATTTATTTATGTGTGTGTATATGTATGTTTAGTTATGTATATATACAGATTGCATATATATATAGATACAGATTGCATATACATAGATATAGATTGCATGCATACGGACTACATACATACATATAAGCTTGAGTTTTTAAACAACTTATTTAAGTCTTGGTTTGGATATGCTTGGTTTGGGTTAACTTTGGTTTAAACAACTTATTAAAGTATTATGCATGTACCATACTCAACAGCCCCACATGGCTAGGCTTTTGTGCTAAACTTTTATAATACATGTTTTTATACTTTTTATGTGTATGTAGATGTATATACTTTATAGTGGTTAATTATAATTGTGTATGTAAAAAGTCATATTTGAAGAAATGGAATTACATGCCGAAAGGATTCAAACTATGAATAAGACTGGAAAATCTGGAACCATTGGAGGTAAGCACCATTGTGCAAATGGTGGTGTTCTTGGATTTATTGAATACCTTTGATAAGAGGATAGTCAAGGAAGAATGTGTCAAGGCTCTGTTCAACAAAATGGTGAAGTGGTTCAATAAATACGTAATAAAGAAGGATGATTTTTGGGTTCCAGTCATGGAGGGAAATGAAGTGGACATGTATTACCTGTATATGGCTGTCAAATTGAATGGTGGAAAAAGAAACGTAACAAAAAATGGCTTTTGGTCATTAATCGCTGCTGACATGAAACTTGATTCAAGAAAAGGGTTTCATCTAATGTTACAATACAATGAGCACCTTCAACCAATGGATCTGTATCATGCAAACATCAGAAGAAGACAACTTGAAGATTCTCAGTTCATCATTAAAGAAGGAATGAGCAGCAACATAAGAGAATCTCAACAACAAAAAGAATTAGCATCCAAGAAAAGGAAGGTTCCAGCAATCCGAGATTGGCCTCCCGGTTGTGGCCCTGCTACAATGAAGAAATGAAGCTACTAAGAAATATGGTCAAGCTTAGGGTAGATAAACTACCAAGTTCAGTCATATTTGGATCATGCAATAACGAGTACAATATAATCTAGATTTATTGCATGATAAACGAAACAGAGAAACACGACATCAAATCGTGGCAATCAAAAATCAGAACAATACAGAAATAAATTTTAATGATTACAGAAACGGATTACAGAAACATATTACAGAACAGGAAATACTATGATTTAAATAAACGGAATCCGTACCTTGATCTTAGCAATTAAATCAGCAAGTATTCAGATAAATGCACCTGTAATCAATTTTCCTGACGATTCAGAAATATGTGTTTTTGTTTTATTTCATGTTACCGTCAATTTCCTAATAACATCAGTACCCTAGTGGAATTACTTAACGTATCTTTTTATTTTCAGGTATTGATTCGAGCTTTTAATTGGACAGCATAACGGCTTACGCTTTTTGATTTTCTTAAAAATACTTGGGCAGAATTTCGGCTTATAAAACTTTATTTTAGAGTTTTAAATTGGACAGAGCCTCGTCCTATAACTATATATTTTTATAAAATATTTGGGCAGCATCTCTGCATACTCTGTGTTTTTCAAAAATATTGAAAATAACCTCCACGCATAATATTAGTGAGATCTTAAACAAACAATATCTCGACCATACTAATTAAATAATTATTTTAAAATAAGAGTATAATAGGTGGTTACCTCAAAGTAGCTCGTACCAAGGCTCGCTTATATTTGAACGAAATTCTAGTAACTACCGTACACGCTCAGGGGTTTTTAGGAGAGTATTTTGACAGAGTTTTGTTACTTAAAAAGAACGAAAATTTGATCGTCGAACTACATCTATTTATAGATGTAAATTTCCTTCGTCATTAAGAAAGAATATATATATATAGTTCAAGTTCAACGTATTTACTTTCGAATTTTGACATATGTTTAATTGATTATTTTATTATTATTTTATTATTTTATTATTATTATTATATTATTATAATTAATTTAGCTTAAATCTTGTTTTTCTCTTATAACGTTTTGCATCTGATGTTTTAAAAACTTTCGAATATACCGTTGAAATCTACTAATTATTCTCTACATTTCTACCCAAGTTTCGTTGAAAACGGAGCAGGGTCAAAAATAATATATTTTAATATTCACGAGCTTATATCTTGTTCATGCTTTATCGTATAATGTCCCGGCTTATATCAATGTGATCGTAATTACTTCAGGATTGTTCATAAAAATTTCGAACCCAAACGGTCACAGAAATTCCGCACGTTATTAATAGGCTTTATAACGTGTCCATACATTATCAAATATTTTTATCGTTTATATCCTTTTGATCATAATTACTTTACGAACGTTTTTATAAATTTTGAACATAAACGGTTCCCGAAATTTTGCACGTTTATTATTAGGTTGCTAATTTTTTTTAACTTATTTTACATATTTATTTATTTATTATGTTACGTTTTTACGGTCATTATAATTCTACCCCCCTAAAAAATTTCGTCCTCGAAATTTCAGAGTTTACAGACCAGTTTATTTCCTATTTTACAGACTTGTTCATTTAATTTAAATTTTTACATACTAAAACTTTATGTTGATTAAATTACAAAATTTCAGATAAAATATTACAGAAACAAATAATTAATACCGATAATAAAGCAAACCGTCGTACCTAATTCAAGACTCGAATAAATTTGGATATTGCAAGCGAATCATATCCTCTAACTCCCAAGTCGCTTCACGTTCCGAATGATTCTTCCACAAAATTTTAACAAACGAAATTGTTTTTCGTCGCATAATTCGCTCTTGATAGTCGAGAATCTCTTCCGGTACTTCCTCGTATGATAGATCTTCACGGATATCCGAAATTGGATAGTTAACTATGTGTAGAGGATGATAATTATAACCCCGCAATAACGATACATGAAAGACGTTATGTACATGAGACAGTTGCGGTGGTAATGCAAGACGATACGAAACTTCACCAACTCGTTCCAGAATTTCAAACGGTCCAATGAATCTTGGACTGAGTTTTCCTTTAAGTCCGAAACGACGAACACCTCTACAAGGTGAAACTTTGAGAAATACTTTATCACCAACGTTAAACTCTAATGTACGTCGATGTTTATCCGCATAACTCTTTTGTCTACTTTGAGCTTCCTTTAAACGTTCACGAGCAATGGCGACTTTCTCATTGGTAATCTGGACCAGTTCGGGTCCTTCAATTGTTTTCTCCCCTACTTCGTCCCAACAGATTGGTGCTCGGCATTTGCGACCATATAATAGTTCAAATGGTGCCATGCCGATACTAGCTTGCCAACTATTATTATAGGCAAATTCAACTAAACACAAGTACTCATCCCAGTTTCCCGTCCACTCTAAGGCACACGCTCGCAACATGTCTTCTGGTGTTTGAATTGTACGTTCTGATTGCCCGTCAGTTTGAGGATGAAAAGCAGTACTAAATCTTAGTCTAGTACCCCAAGCAGATTGTAGACCTTTCCAGAAATGAGAAGTGAACCTTGGATCACGATCCGATATGATAGAAACTGGAGTACTGTGTAACCTGACAATTTCTTGCGTAAATATTTCGGATAACTTACTAACTGAATGTCCTTGTTGGATGGGAAGGAAATGAGCCGACTTGGACAACCTGTCCACAATGACCCATATAGCATCATTCTTCCTAAATGTCTTCGGTAACCCTATAACAAAATCCATGGAAATATCATCCCATTTCCATAGTGGAATATCAAGTGGCTGAAGTAAACCACTTGCTCGTTGATGTTCAATCTTTACTTGTTGACAAGTAAGACAATGACTGACGTATTTTGCTACATCTTCTTTCATTCCGTTCCATCAGAAATGTTGCCAAAAATCTCGATACATCTTAATTGATCCAGGATGAATAGAAAATGGTGAACTATCTGCCTCAGATAATAATGATTCCCGAAGTACTGCATTATCAGGAACACATAGTCGTTTTCCACACCATATAACTCCGTTTTCATCTATCCTGAACTCAGATTGTTTCCCGATCTTTAAGTTCTCTGTTATTGCCCACAACTCACCATCTTCTTTTTAAGCTTCTTTAATTCTAGAGATTAAATCAGACTCGATCTGTAATTTGGCAAGGTACCCTTCTGAGTTACCTACTTGAAAGCCAATATTCAGTCTTTCAAGATCATTAATAATCTCTTGTTGTAATTGCAAAGACGATAGCATCCCTGAACTTTTCCGACTAAGGGCATCAGCAACAACATTAGCCTTTCCCGGATGATATTGAATATTTGCATCATAGTCTTTCAACAATTCTAACCAACGTCTCTGACGCATGTTTAACTCTTTCTGAGTAAAGATATACTTCAAGCTCTTGTGATCAGTGAAAATATCACAAGAATCTCCGTAAAGATAATGTCTCCATATCTTTAACGCAAAAATAACAGCAGCTAGCTCGAGATCATGCGTTGGATAATTAACCTCATAAGGTTTCAATTGCCGAGAAGCATAGGCAATAACTTTACCATGTTGCATCAACACACAACCTAATCCTTTCTTAGAAGCGTCACTATAAATTTGGTAACCGCCTGTGCGTGAAGGTAAACTGAGAATCGGGGCAGATACCAATCTTTTCTTCAATTCTTGGAAACTCTTCTCACGTTCATCATTCCAAGAATACTTGACTCCTTTTTTCAACAATTGTGTAAGAGGTAAAACGATCTTCGAGAATCCTTCAACAAATCTACGATAATAGCCTGCTAGGCCCAAAAAGCTTCGGATTTCTGTAACCGAAGTGGGTGTAGGCCATTTTGTGATAGCTTCAACTTTTGCTGGGTCCATCATGATTCCCTCAGCAGAAATTACATGACCCAGAAATGCAACTTTGTCAAGCCAGAAGTCACATTTTGAAAATTTTGCGTATAGCTTCTTTTGTCGTAAGATTTCGAGTACTGTTCGAAGATGTTCTTCATGTTCTTTCTTACTTTTCGAGTATACAAGAATATCATCAATGAATACAATAACAAACTTGTCAAGAAAGTCATGAAATACCCGGTTCATCAAATCCATGAACACGGCTGGAGCATTGGTTAATCCAAATGGCATCACTACAAACTCGTAATGGCCATAACGAGTACGAAAAGCAGATTTGGAAATATCCGAGTCTTTGATTTTCAACTGATGGTAACCAGACCTCAGATCAATTTTTGAAAAGCACTTAGCACCTTGGAGTTGATCAAACAAATCATCAATGCGCGGCAACGGATATCGATTGCGGATGGTAATCTTATTGAGTTCTCGATAGTCTATACACAATCTCATTGTGCCATCTTTCTTCTTAACGAATAATACCGGTGCACCCCATGGTGAAACACTTGGTCGAATAAATCCTAGATCCAATAATTCTTCTAATTGCTCCTTCAACTCCTTGAGTTCCATTGGTGCCATACGATAAGGTGCTTTGGAGATTGGTTCAGCACCAGGAATAAGATCAATTGTAAATTCAACTTCACGATCAGGTGGAACACCAGGCAATTTTTCAGGAAAAACGTCAGGAAATTCACAAACAACGGGATGATCTGAAATGCTAAGTTCATTTTCAGAATCAACTTTTACTGAAGCTAGAAATCCGGCACAACTGTGTGATAGAAATTTGTGGGCTTTAAGAGCTGAGATTATTTTCAGAGATTTACGTGGTTGAGTTCCTTGATAAACAAGCAAAGGACTCATCGGATCGCCAAAAAGTACACGACGTGTTTGACAATCTATGGTGACTCGGTGCTTGGATAGCCAATCCATGCCCAGAATCATGTCAAAATCATTTATTTGCATCGGAAATAAATCAGCTTTTCGGATAATAGATTCGATCTGAATCGGACAATCGCAGAACATGTGTGAAATTGGAATCGAATCTCCGACAGGAGTAGTAATAACTAGCGCAGGTTCCAGAATAATTGGTGTAATCATGAGGTACTTAGTAAAAAGATTAGACACTATCGAATGTGTAGCACCCGTGTCAAATAACACATAAATGTCTCGTACGCCATAACGAAGAATACCAGAAATAATACCTAAATCAATACTAACTAGGTAAGACACTTTTAACTACAGATTACTTAAACTACATAACACAGATATATTACAGAAATTTAATTTTACAGAAATTCGCACCTGGTGTCTTTGCAGCATCGTGTGCAGTCAGTGCAAAGACTCTTCCACCAGCAGTAGTTTTACCAGAGTCTCCACCAATATTAGCCCTCGTATATGGCTGAGGACAGTCCTTAACCAGGTGACCGGTTTGCCCACATCTAAAACATAAACCCCTAGTAAAACGACATATGCCTCGGTGAGGTTTACCACAAGTGGTGCATGGTGGAGGTGGATTTGGGTATTGATTTAGTGGTTGAGCACAATTGTTGACATAAGGCACTAGAGTTCGGTTCTGGTTTGGTTTGTTTTGAGGTGGCTTAGGATTACCAGACCGAAATTGTTGAGAGTTATGTTGTTGAAACTGATTACGATTATACCCAGAATATTGATTATGATTGAATTTTGGTTTATAGCTTTTTGAAAAAGAACTTTGTGATGAGGGTTGTCCAGAATACGAAACACTATCACCTTCACGTTCCCTCTTTTTACTTTCTCCAGATGGTTTCACCTGTTCAGCCAACTCAAGAGTCTGAACTGCATCAGCAACTTCAGTGATGTTATTAAATTTCATCATCACTATCATTTTTCTAACCCTTTCACACACTGCCCATTTCAGTTTGTTAGCTTGCATTTGTTGATTTCCTGCTGCCTCCCCCAGAAAACTAGCTAACCTTGTAAATCGAGCCATGAATTCTCTCATCAGCTCATCATCCCTCTGAGCAATTGTGGCATATTCCCGATAATACTTTTCTTGGTGAGAGGTTGGGAAATATTGTCGATAAAATATTTCTTTGAATTCATTCCACGCCAGCATAGCTGCAAATACATCTCCTCCATGTGCATGCTTAATCCCTCTCCACCAGGATTGCGCATCATCCTCCAGTTTGTATGCTGCAAGCCTTACTTTATATTGTTCCTCAACACCCAAAACCTCAAAAATCTTCTCTACGTGCATAATCCAGTTACATGCGTCCATAGGATCAGGAGCAGAACTAAAAGATCGTGGCTTTTGTTTCTGAAATCTGGTCAGCCAATCATGAATTTCTGAGGTCGTATTGTATATATGAGTTTCGGGCCCAAACGGTGGAGGATCTGGAATATGAGGAGGTGAATACGGCGGAGGATCTGGAATATGAGGAGGTGGATACAACGGAGGAGGAGGAATTGAATTATGGTTGTTATGATTTAACCGTCCCATGATTGTATCCAACATATTTGGAAGTTGTTCCGAGAATGTTCGATTAATAGCAGCAGTAATCGCATGATCAGTTTGCGTATTTTCAGAAGTCATCTATAATGAAATTAATCAATATAGGAAAACAAAATGACATGTTGGAAAATTAAAATCTTAATCCGATGTCTACCCATTAACCTCACATGTCTTATTTATTTAGTTCAAGTTTTCTACAGGAAAGAGCCTTAGCTCTGATACCATAACTGCGACACCCCAACCCGGTTCAGGGCTGACGTGTCACGTATACGGAATCGGAAGTAAATGCAACAATCCCAATTGTATTTAAAACATAAATACATAAGTCTTAAGTTGATAATTAAACATAATTAAACAACTATTTAAGTTTTAAGTCTTGATTTTCACATTTATTACAGATCCAAAAGTATTCAGATTTAGTTCCGATTTTACTCTCAAAAGTTCCCCATCTGGTTTGCTTGATTACCTACACAATACAGATAAACACCACAAAAACAAATATGGCTGAGCCAAAGAATGCTCAGTAACGGATAAACAATAGTAATTAAAAGAAATTCAAAAGGTGGTGAAGATAATCCGAATAATGGTCAGAAACAGAAATCAATAACAGAGCAGTAAACAGTGGTCTAACTTTGATAAAATATAACCTTTCAGAAACAATAACACAGGTTATATGATAAGTCAGAATTAATAGAATCAGAATATACCACGAGCCGACTGTACATATAATAAGTGTAAGGCTCACGGGTAGCTACTCCCGCTTACCAGACACATGAGATAGTGCGTGTTGTCATACGCAACACTATCCCCCAGAAATCAGAAAGTACAGTTTAAAATTATCCTAGGACCAGTCCATACGCCTCCACAGAATTCAGTAGGTGCACAAATGTACTATCAGAGTACTAATGGAGACGCCGTGAACTCAACTAACCGTCACGGATGGTTCCACATTATGGTTGCCGCCATAATGGGCCTGTAGTCATCCTTACAGGTAGGGGCATGCTCGGGTAACAGAATACAGTTTCAGAAAGTTCAGTAGGTTCGGTAGGTTCAGTAGGGTAGATAAACTACCAAGTTCAGTCATATTTGGATCATGCAATAACGAGTACAATATAATCTAGATTTATTCATGATAAACGAAACAGAGAAACACGACATCAAATTGTGGCAATCAAAAATCAGAACAATACAGAAATAAATTTTAATGATTACAGAAACGGATTACAGAAACATATTACAGAACAGGAAATACTATGATTTAAATAAACGGAATCCGTACCTTGATCTTAGCAATTAAATCAGCAAGTATTCAGATAAATGCACCTGTAATCAATTTTCCTGACGATTCAGAAATATGTGTTCTTGTTTTATTTCACGTTACCGTCAATTTCCTAATAACATCAGTACCCTAGTGGAATTACTTAACGTATCTTTTTATTTTCAGGTATTGATTCGAGCTTTTAATTGGACAGCATAACGGCTTACGCTTTTTGATTTTCTTAAAAATACGTGGGCAGAATTTCGGCTTATAAAACTTTATTTTAGAGTTTTAAATTGGACAGAGCCTCGTCCTATAACTATATATTTTTATAAAATATTTGGGCAGCATCTCTGCATACTCCGTGTTTTTCAAAAATATTGAAAATAACCTCCACGCATAATATTAGTGAGATCTTAAACAAACAATATCTCGACCATACTAATTAAATAATTATTTTAAAATAAGAGTATAATAGGTGGTTACCTCAAAGTAGCTCGTACCAAGGCTCGCTTATATTTGAACGAAATTCAGTAACTACCGTACACGCTCAGGGGTTTTTAGGAGAGTATTTTGACAGAGTTTTGTTACTTAAAAAGAATGAAAATTTGATCGTCGAACTACATCTATTTATAGATGTAAATTTCCTTCGTCATTAAGAAAGAATATATATATATATATATAGTTCAAGTTCAACGTATTTACTTTCGAATTTTGACATATGTTTAATTGATTATTTTATTATTATTATTATTATATTATTATAATTAATTTAGCTTAAATCTTGTTTTTCTCTTATAACTTTTTGCATCTGATGTTTTAAAAACTTTCGAATATACCATTGAAATCTACTAATAATTCTCTACATTTCTACCCAAGTTTCGTTGAAAACGGAGCAGGGTCAAAAATAATATATTTTAATATTCACGAGCTTATATCTTGTTCATGCTTTATCGTATAATGTCCCGGCTTATATCAATGTGATCGTAATTACTTCAGGATTGTTCATAAAAATTTCGAACCCAAACGGTCACAGAAATTCCGCACGTTATTAATAGGCTTTATAACGTGTCCATACATTATCAAATATTTTTATCGTTTATATCCTTTTGATCATAATTACTTTACGAACTTTTTTATAAATTTTGAACATAAACGGTTCCCGAAATTTTGCACGTTTATTATTAGGTTGCTAATTTTTTTTTAACTTATTTTACATATTTATTTATTTATTATGTTACGTTTTTACGGTCATTATATAAAAGCAGTGCTATCTTCTTTAATTTGCTAACAGGATGTAAAATCATTTATATGTTATAATTTTCTTTAACAAAAACAGTTCTGTTATCTTTGTTTGTTATTTGTCCATTATATCATTGTACATGTCATAGCAATACAACAAGATACTAGCCCAACAACACATTCCAGTCCCAAAATTACCAAGGCAGCTGCTAGGCGCATATTGCCTGATTTGCATAACAAAGTTGACACAACATATATTATAATTACATCACTTGTTTTTATCGTATGTTTCATTTAAAATAGGTGGATAATTGATAATAGATTGATTCATTAGTACATCATTTATGTTTGTATATGTTTCAAAATATAAGGTTGTACTTCAAGTCTTCAAGTTACAAGAACCACAGTTGCTGATGTCCAGACTGGTGAACCTGAAAAATCAACAGACAAGGTTTTGATTGGATATAAGAGGCGTAAGACAAAAGCTAAACGATCAAAAGATCCTGTCATACAAGAACCTAATATAGGTAATGCATTCAACATTATGTTGTTTTTTAAAAAATACTATTTTATGCTATTATGTTACAATAACCTAACACGAATAAATGTAGATTCTGGCCGTTTGACTAGAAAAAGGCATAAAAAGGATGCTAACACAATGGCAACAAAAAAGCCAAAACGAGGTATCATTAACATCTTCCTACATGTTGTACTGATTCATCATTTATGTTAATAAGTGCGTTTGTCGAATTATTTACTTGTGGCAGTGAGGCAGCAAGTTTCCACAAACTCTGATGATGACTTTGTTTGTCCTCTTCTGGTAGGTAATTTAGTTACTTCTTGGATTGTTGTGCTATCAATCATAATTAAATGTATGTGTCTTTAAAATATTCAGTTTTTTGTTAAAATATTAAACAGCACGGAGCTGGTACATCTGCTTCCCATCAGTTTACATATAAACCTATATCAAAGGGCAGAATCAGGGTTCGAAACAATCCATCCCACTTATTTGACCTAGTACAATCCCTTACTGAAAAACAGGAAAATGTTGTTAGAAGCATATGTTTTTCTTGTGCTTTACAATTCAAGCTTGATGGGGTTCCAACTTGTATGGGTTTATGGTTAATCACAAATTATGACCATACAACCAACACTTTACATCTGGGTTCACACACAATCTCAATCACAAGAGATTTAGTTAGGGATGTGCTAGGTATCCCCATGGGTGGCAGACAAATCAATGAGATATTAAAACCTAGTTTCACGGATCCTGTTGTTGCAGAATTTAGGAACCAATTTGGTAAAGATTCAGGTATACCAACTGCAATAGAAGTTATAAAAAAAATCAAATAATCTGATGATGATGGTAGGAATTTTATCATAAACTTCTTGGTTGTGTTCAACACCATTGTTGGTGAAACAACAAAAGGTGGCACGGTGAATATGAGGTTCTTGAGATCAGTTATTGAAGGATCTGTTATCGAAGACTT
The DNA here is from genome assembly GCA_009363875.1 of Mikania micrantha. NCBI lineage: Eukaryota > Viridiplantae > Streptophyta > Magnoliopsida > Asterales > Asteraceae > Mikania > Mikania micrantha. Next base: position 41,670,557 of record CM018694.1, on the reverse strand, counting down.
TGATTGGTGTTCGTACATAATAACTTGTCTAAAAAGAACAAAGCTTAAGTGGAGTGGAACTGAGCACTACAACGGGCCACTATGTTTTTTGGCGGTATGTGCTTAATTATATACTTTTTTCATATAAATACATATAATTCTAATGTGTAAACTTTATTATTATCCTTATAACAGTTGCTATATGCTCATGATAAAGGGAGGTCAATTTTGTCTTCCTTACCAGCTGTCCAAAATTATGATAGTTACTCGCTAATTGAGCTTGAAGATAATCTTCTTTCATCAACCAACATGTTCGTTGATTACTTGAAAATCAAAAAGAATGATGCAAATGAAGGTGATGATGACAATGTCGTGCCCAATAACGTTGCTGATGAGAATGTCGTGGTTCCAGACAATGAATGTGGTGAAGCTCATGAAGATGAAGGTAATGTTGATATTATAGGTTCCGCCTCTCTTATACCTACAGCTGTTATTGATGAATTTATTGAAGGTTTGTTGACACCGGATCCAACAAATTCACCAACAGGATTGTCAACTTGTTCACCATTTTATGGAGGGGCACATCAATGAGATCCGCAAAATGAAATGGTAATTTACTTTTGTCCGTTATAAGCTTGTTTATTTTCTGATTGTATACCATCACATACCAGCACATTATGTTCATTTCAGTAAACATCTTTACCACTGTTTTTGGTAGGAATGGAAGTGTTTGATCAATAACAAGATAAAGAAGTTTGATGATCTTGTATCCGAAATTGAGAGAAATTTTAATGAAGCCTTTATCAATTATCCTGATGATGATGGCATCAAAGATGCAATGGTTTCCTGGAGATCTAGATTACTAAAGTTTGGGAAACAAATGGGTGATGATCATGCTACTCATTCCGATAAGGACCACACCTTGGACGGCAACACGAAGGATCCTTTCGATTCAACACGATATAACATCAATTGCTCAATGATGGATGAGTTGGAAAAAAGTGTGTTAAGCAAATATGATGGAGCAAATGAAAAGGGAAAGACAATATGTGATATTGGTGCTTCAAATGATGTTCCTTCTTTCGATCTAATGCTATCACAAATGACACCAGTTATTCCAGGCCATGTAGATCCAATACCTTCTGATCCATCACCTGTTGGTCCATCACCTGATAAACCAGCACAACCAATCGTTACCAACACCGACATCGATCCACATCCAAAAGAAAGGCGTAATTTGCGTGTCGTAAAATTGCCTGAAATTTTACGCTCACCTTTTGTGCAAAAAAAGTTAATCTTGGCGTAAAGAGGTCTAGGTTGGAGGATAATGTAGCGTCTACAATTTTTTGTGCAAACAAAGATGACCGGTGAATTTAATAGTTTCATAATTTTAATATTACAATTTATATGGTATCAAACTAATTATAAAACTTGCTTTTGAAGTAACTTTGTGTTTGAGAGTACGCGTGCTGGTGCTGCTGTAACACGAGTGGCATTTGAGTTGTTATATCCAGGCGTGGATTTACATGTAAGTGTTTTAGACTGCTGGGATGATGTGTTGAAGAGCGAAGATCAATATAGAAACAACAGTGATCCAAGGAGGTTATTAACACCATGTCTTATGTTGGTAAGTAATCCTTGTAAACATATGTTACTATCAACAAAAATGTAACATTTATTTATTTTATTAAAATATGGTGTTAGTTATATATTGATTTGTGAACTTTATAGGTTGATTCACATTATAAGGATGATGTTGAGGAAGTTGATCGGATAACTTCATTCACCGAAAAATATGGAAATATGTTTGATATCAGCCGAACTTGACAGCCTGATAGGTGTTGATCTGTTGTTTATTCCAATGTTGCATGCCTGTCACTACTATGTCCTCTGTTTCAACATGAAGAAAACACAAGTTTTTGTGATAGACAACCTTGGAACAGATGTGGATTTTGACATCAAATATGCTAAACGACCTCAAATAATGGTAACATATATTGTTTATTTAATTGCATCATTTTAAGGGACTAATTTCATATTTCTCAACAATTTTGCAGCAATCTACTTTGTGTAGCTACCTGATTATGACATCACATCCAAATGCATTTACCCTAAAGACATGTAAGCCAAAAAGACTGTCCATGCCATGGAGGACTCTTAACAACTCTGTAGATTGTGGAGTGTTTGTAATGCGCCATATGGAGACATTCAAAGGGATAAGTGTCAAAGAATGGAAATATGGATTAACAGCTGAATCTGATGAGCAGCAAAGACAGCTAAATGACCTGAGGATCAAGTATCTTGCAAAGATCCTTCTTTCAGACATCAACATCCACAAAGGTGAAGTCGTTTCAGAAGTGCGTGCGTATATGAATTTGCCCAATGATGTTAAAGAGAAAATGAGAGAAGGTGTGTTTGAAAGGATCAAACACAGAGTTCGTTCAACGTTCTAAACAATTAAATGTATTTGACTTTATGATATTGGTTGTTTCCTTGGATTTTGCATTACTATTATGTTTTAAACCAATTAGTTGTTGGTTTTTTTGTATTTATTTAATATGCACCTTGTATATAAGCACCTTTACTCGTTGTATAACACAATAGTAACACATACCAGCACATATCAGCAAATACCAGTACTATACTCATTACATAAAATAGGTGCAAAAAATGTTTAATTTAAACATGATTTATCGTATCATTAAATACCAATACATCACCTTTAATGAATTTATGTAACACACTTAAAAAAATTGCATAACAAATAACAATATTTTTTTTAGTTTGTTTTACATAAAAACATATCAACATATAACAACACCATACATCACACTACCGCACTACATATACATTTAATATCATCTCATACCAGATCTTTTATTAAAACATTATTTCTCATATCATCACATACCATACCAAAAAATAAACATCACAAATTCTGAATTATATAAATTGTAATAAAAATTCCAAATTGATAACACGATAATATCAAAAAAAAAATTATAATGTTCAATCATTTTTGCTAGTACCAGGACACGTACGCCTATCATGGTCAACTGATCCACATACATGACAACAACGTAGTTTCCTTTGAGTTTTGCTCACGACTTGTTCTTGTATAGATTTGAAACGTTTCTTGCTTCCACAACCTTTCGTCCTAATACCATGAGGTCGGTTTATATAGTCGTCTGAAGGTTGAAACAGTCCAAGCAAGTTTGCAATCCTATCTTTCTTGGGAATAGGTTGAGATTTTGTTCCATTTTCTGACAATTCATTCATTTTTCTTTTAAGCTCATCTCGATACAATACTAAATTTTCCATGTTGTCTACCAGTTGATTTACTATGTAATCATTAGACAACATTATCTCACGTACATTCCCTTCCACATCATTACTGTCATCTCGATTGCTTCCGTTAACTGTATGATTCTTGGTATACATGGTTGGAACTGCATCTCTCGTCCATCTTCTGATTACATAATTTTTTGGAAACACTTTCACTTCACGTATCCTCAACCCATAAAACACGTGCCTACATAGCAACTCATATTGCTCAAACCTGTTGCAACTGCACGTGACAGTCATATCAACATCTCTGTACAACACCTGTTTTTTTTTTTAAAAATAATAATAACATTAACTAAACATCAACACATATCATACTTCAATGACAATAACAATAATAAAGGGTTTTTCTAACTACACCCTACTCTATTTTCTAATGTCACCTTACTCTATTATATTAAATTCACTTTGACTATAAGCACCAATAAAAATTTAGTTTATTTATCTAAAATTCTGAAATGTACAACTTCAAGAAAAAGTGGATAATTATTCAGTCACAGGGTAGTTAATTGACATTTAATGTTTTTATTTTTTTAATTATTATTTTATTGTTGTCTTTTAATTATAACTGTGTATATATATTATTTTTCTATTAAATTTGAAATACGTACCAAACATATATAATAAAAAGTTTTAATAATTATGTTTTTAACTGAATAAAAACTCTTAAAACGTGAAGACTTTATCCAAAAAAAACATATAAATTGTGGCTTTCAAAAAATAATACTTTTGTATTTTTATTTTATTTTTTTCTTAAAATAAAATTTATTTTTTGTTTTAATTCATTAAAATTTTTCTTAATATTTTTTGTAAAATCAGTTTTAAATGTACTTAAAAAAATATTTTATAAAAAATCTTTTTTTATTAAAGTATGTTTGTTGTTTATATTTTTGTTTTGATTTTATATAGATTACGAATGACCGTTAATAATAAATAACATAAGAGTACAAGAGTATGTTTTTTCCTTTTTTTGAACGGCGAAGTTCTCAATCGTGTAAGCCCATTGTTTCCAGGCCATGTCACCAATGTCTAGTTACCTGAACCTCCCATGAGCCCCCACAGCCACTCCAGGAGGAAACCTCACAGGAAAACCTCGTGGCCCCTTACATACCCTCTTTTCGCTGCTGGAGGGTTTCGAACCTGAGACCTCTCATTTGGGAGAATCCCGGGGTACCGCTGAGGCACTGCCTCATTGGTACAAGAATATGTAATCGTAACATTTGAAAGACGTTAATAAGAAAAACTAAAATTAAATTATTAAAAATATAATAAAATAAAATATCAAGTTTTACTATAAATAATATTTACAAATTATAATATTCAAATAATAATTATAAAATATTATTTTGATTTTATTAATTGTATAATCTATATCTATATCTATATCTATATCTATATCTATACTATATAATAAATAAAGGTTTTAGGATGACACATGTCAAGTTTTTAGCCTACCTAAAAGTTGGTTTTCTCGCCTCTCTTTCTTATTTAATATTTATATGTTATCTTTTATTAAATTTTGATATTTTCACACACTATCTTTCTTCTTAAATAGTACTAGTTTTATTAAACTTGATATATATTATATAATTATACCAAAAATAAATTCTTCTAATACATCATAAGGTTAATAAAAAAATTGATACACACATCAAATGAATTACTTTCTTATATATGTATCTTATTTTTAACTAGCCCATTTATTTTTACTTTACCAAATATTGAAACCTAAGGTGTCTAATAAGCATGGTTGCTAAAGTCGCTAGGCGGTACTAGGTCGGAACAGATCCTTAGAGCGAGTAATCGGAGAGTACTCGACCTTGGAGACCGACTTTTACAACAGTGCTATTATATTACTGGTCAATTAATAAATTGATACACACATCAAATGAATCAAATTGATAAAAATTTTATAATTAAAAGTAATCAATAACAATATGTCGAACAATATATCAATATATTAGCATTTAGCATCTAATATACTAATATTATATTTGTGTCTATACAGCACGGATGAGATTTTAGCATCGAATACTGGTAACGTACTGAAACGATATCGTACCGGTAACAATACTTCGTTTTCTCATATTTTGACATCGGTTCATACCGGTACCAATAAATTACCGAAAATTCCCGAATCGCTACAGGTATTGGAATGTAGATAGTTTTTGTTTTAAATTTGATTATTTACCAATCTAATTTAGTTTAAAAAATATTTATTATAATGCGTTCTAACTAGTACCAGTACCCTCTTTTCTAGATTTTCATTACTGGAATTTTCGATACCAGTATGATACCGATCTCATCCATAATATATAGATCTAAAAATTTATAATTAACAAGAAAATAACACATGAAAAATACTAAATAATAAATTTGTTATATATTATTTTAATATATCTGAAAAATAAATTCATAACAGTATAAAATAATAAGACTAATAAATAATAGATTATCATATAAAATTGTAAAATAAACACATAAATAAATGTAATATTTGAATGTTAATATTAAATACGTGAATCATTTTTGTAAATTCATACTTACAAAAAATAATCAAATAAAAATGTAAAATCTGTAATTAATACTTAGATGGTAATTAATGAATAACTAATTTAATGTTCATGTAATAATAAATGAGTGATTAAGAGAGCTTTAAATGTTTGTAAGATGGGATAATGTAGAGTAGGGTGTAAATAGCTTTATTTATCTAATAACCTGACTAAATTATGACATACCTCGTACAATCCAGAATGATCGTGATCCAGCTCTTTTATCTTAAACTTTGTGAAATCACCAACTTCAGATGTATGAACGGACATGCATTTGTTTAATGCCTGGAAAATTTCCTCTTGAACATCATAAAAAATATTCCTCGTATATATCTCATTAGCTTCTTTCTCAAGTTCGTAATCGGTAACCCAATCAGGATTCTTATACCTTGTATCATGGTCATTCTTTCGATGCGTAAATCTTTGTACTTCTATAGCAGTTTCAAAATTACTTAGAAATTCAACCAACGTGATTCTGCTGTTGATAAATTTACCGAAAAATGGTTCTCACTTTCAGATCGAGAAGTGGTTCTCATCAGGCCAGACATGTGCTCATGACGATAATATGAACGTATCCAATCCGATCTTATAGAATACATGTTTGCCACCCATTTGTTCGCAGTTAGATTGAACTCATTCATAACATCGTTCCATCTAGACTCAAAATCATCTATTTCAATAGAATCATTCCACACAATTTCACAAATGCGTTGTTTAAATTTTCTATCTGAACGCAACGATTTACCAACCTGATAAAAACAAAACATAAATAGTTTCACGTATTATCATATGAAGTTCAAAAACTCGTATTTCACAACCTATAATTAGTACACATTGCAATTCCTTATATCACAAATGTCGTGTTATTCATTAAACACTACATAATAATAATTTAACAACACATGTTAGCACATTATTTAAATATTATTTACTAATCATCACCCATTTTATCAAAAGAGCATTCATTTTAACAACACATATTATAACATCAACTATTTTAATTAAGCCATTATTTATCATCCACATATCGTCTATCTATTTAAATTAACATATTTATATACCCACATATAAAAATTTATAAACTATTAAACATGTAAAACAAAATTTATTTATGAAACTACATATTATTACTTAAATTTCTTACTTTGTCAGCAACCTTCTTCATTATATGCCACATACACAAACGGTGCCTAGATGTAGGGAAAACCTCTTCTATAGGTTTTCTCATCGCACGATCTTGGTCGGTAACAACCACGCGAGGTTCTTTACCCATAAATTTCTTAAATGCGCCTTTTCAACCACTTATAGGAATCAACAGTCTCGGATGCTAACAATGCAGCCCCAACGGTGACATTTCGGTGGTGATTGTCAATAGCAGTAAATGGGACAAACAACATACCGTATCTATATAATAATCAAAACAAAACAAAACAAAGCCGTATGGATTATTTACAAAATAATTTCTATGTTCGATGCGACAAGAAAACACTAAATATTAGTTTTAATACACTTACTTGTTAGAACGAAAAGTCGAATCGAATGAAATAACATCACCAAACTTGATATAATTATGCTTCATTTCTTCATCTGCCCAAAAAACCCCAGCAAGGGAGTTGTCTGAAGTAAAATATTCACACGAAAAGTCCGGCAAAAATTCTTTTTTCCGCATAAGACGTCTTACGATCATCTCAGCGTCATATTTACCAATAAATAGATTAATATCCCTTTTGAAATTCTTACAATCATTTTTCGTCACCCTCGTTTCTTCAAAACCACCGTAAGTTGTTCGCATTATGTTGAACGCCTTTACAGGACCAATATTCAACTTAGATAGGTTGTGAATAAGGCTTTCCTGATTAAACGAAAGATTCCTGGCAGCACTTATGTGATAATTGCAGTTGAGAATTATGTCATTGGTGACGGGATCACATTTGGTCGTTCTAGAAATCCGCGTTGATTTAATGATTGAAATTACTACAGGTTGATAGCACACGAGAAATGATGAACGTGGGTGAAAACCGTGTGCAAAACGGAGTCCTGGATTGCCCGAAATCGAAAAACGAAGAAAAATTTCTAAGTATTGAACGAATGGACTCGTCGCGGTACGCGATGGAGGGATTGAGGGTCCTCCGCGGTACGCGATGCTTGGAAAATATCTTAGATTCCCGAATTTCTTCGCGGTACGCGAAGCCAAATTTGGCTTCTGGTCGCGGTACGCGACGGGTGTGGCGGTGCGATGATCTGATCTTCTTTATCAGATTTTCATGCAGATCTTATTTTTTTTTATCAACTCGAACTTCTACGACCCAGAAGTCTACCAGACGAAATTTGAAGCCTCCAAACAACCTTCTGAAGCCACCAGGAGTCACCAATCACAACAGGAATCATTTCTACAAGTTCTGATCATTGTTTTAACCGCAGATATCCGTCAGATTAGGTAATGATCTGTTTTAACCTTCTAGTTTGATTTTGATTGATTAGATCTTGATTTTGAACGTAATGACATAGTTAGGATTGTTGATTATTGCCTAGATGATAGCTAGGATTGATTATAAACAAAGAACACGATGTTTTAACGGTTAAATCCTTGTTTTGATCCGTTGTAATGCCCGGTTTGCATGAAACCATACCCATGATTATAATGGTTTAATCCATTTGATTATAACAATGTAGGTGATTAGTTGGATTAATCCTTGAAATGCAAGGTTAAATCCAAGTGTTTCAAACTAATCATAATCATTAACATACTCATTGAAACGATTATCTGATGTTTATGATAACAATCATATTAGTATGTTAAACCTGGTTATTACACCTATTCTGATGCTACATTGTGATATTTCATGATATTTGGGTAATCAATAACAAGGATTGATCATTCCTAAGCCATTAAATTATCTAGAAACTGTTACAGTATCATAATCAACAACATTAACTATTTGGTTAATCCGAGATTATTTTGATTAATCAAAAGTGTCATCAACCTTGTATTAGGAATCTAATGCAATGTAGGATCCTACATTATCATACATTGTATGATATGATAACAAATTAATCAATTAAACATTTAATATCGGTTTGATGACTTACAAAGTAATGTCTTTGACATTGAACGTTTAGAAGATCTAATTAGTAAACTAGAACATAAGTAACTCATTAAATATAACTAAATGCAGAATCATCTCTTTGTTGTTAGCTTCGAGATATTTTGCTACCTCTATATCATCAGATGAGTTTCGTACAACCCCTTTTTCTTTTTAGTGTTTTATAAACATCGGGGTAACTCTGCAAATCTTTTCTGAACATATGCTATGCATCACTGTTATCTATGTGATTTCATGTGACTTTTTGAGAGGCCCCAAGCCCTTGGAGTCCCCTCAGTTGGTAAACATCAAACCCCTAGTCATTAAAACATATTTTCTTTATTACAGCAGCAGAATTTCAGGTGATTATATAAAACATGGTACACATATTATACAAAGCCCACACTCTATGGTTCTATACATAGCCAGTTTATGCCAGGGTAGTCTTCAATGTATGCCATGAGCCTTACTGTCATTCTTCCTCAATACCATTCAACCTGACATGCATGCTAAAACAAGTCAGCTTTCGCTGGTGAGTTCTAAGTTAACTTTTCCTAAAAATAAAATCTTTAATATACAAAAAACATTAGCCTTCACTGCCAACCGAAGTCAACAGTCTCAATCATACCGAACATAAAACATTTCATATACATAACATACATGACATCATAACATCAATCATACAGTGCATAAATGTAGCCTGTCCTGTTGACCGAAGTCAACATGCTTGCACAATACTTCTTAAACTATCAACCCGAAGTTGATAACTTATACATGCATAAGATTTCCTCAACTGGCGACACATAGTCGGCAGGCCTGTTCTTTCACAGGACTTCTGCCTGTTCTTTCACAGGACTTCTGCCTGTTCTTTCACAGGACTTCTTAAACCATCAACCGAAATTGACGGCTCATACTGGTACAAGACTTCTTGAAATACATCATTCATACATAACATTATTTAAAGCGTTAAACCATCATAATCATAAACGGTCCCTCGCACCGTAGTGCTCAGGTTTTGCCCAACCGCAGCCGGGACTTCAATATCACATTTCCTTCTCGACCTCGGTCGATGACATTTTAAAAATCGTTTCCTTCTCAACCTCGGTTGAGAATTCAAACATTAGTTACGTCTCCTAAGAGACTCTTAAAATTATTTACTTCTCAATTATAATTGAGACTTAAAACATTCTTTACATTTTAAAACATTTCTTACTTGAAAACGTTCTTGTTCCTGAAAACATTCCTTACCTGATCATAATCAGGTTAAGATCACTTTCATATAATAACTTTACACAGGCAATACTTTACAACATGCATATCAGCCCAAAATGGTAAAACATTTAAAACAGGGCTATTAGAACTCACCTGATGTCTTACTGTAGCAAGATCACTCGTAAACTGGTACTAATGGTGTAATTCTTCATTAGTTTACACTTAATAAGTTATTTATGTTTTAACCTACTGATTAGATCTTTCTGAACGTTCAATGTCAAAGACATTTCCTTGAAAGTCATCAAATAGTTAATGTTGTTGATTATAATGCTAAACAGTTCCTAAACAGATTAGTGGCTTAGAAATGATCCATCCTTATCATTGATTGCCCAGATATCATGAAATATCACAGTGTAGTCTTAGAATAGGTTTAATAACCATGTTTAACATACTAATCTGACAGTTATCATAAACATCAGATAATCGTTCCAATAAGTATGTTAATGATTGTGATTAGTTTGAAACACTTAGATTTAACCTTTGCATTTCAAAGATTAATCAAACTAATCATCTACATTGTCATAATCAAATGGATTAAACCATTATAATCATAGTTGTGATTTCATTTAAACCGGGCATTACAACGGATCAAAACAAGGATTTAACCGTTAGAACATCGTGTTCTTCATTTCTAATCAATCCTGGCCATCATCTAGGCAATAATCAACAATCCTAACTATGTCATTACGTTCAAAATCAAGATCTAATCAATCAAAATCACAATAGAAAGTTAAAACGAATCGTTACCTAATCTAACGGAGTTTTGACTGCAAAACAATGATCAGAACTTGTAAATACGATCCCTGGTATGATCGGTGACTTCTGATGGCTTCAGAATAGTGGTTTGATGAGAAAGTTTCGTCTGATGTTCGTCTGGTGGTGTTCTTGTTCGAGTTTGAAAATAAATAAACTTTCTACATGATCTGATGAAGAAGATCAATTCATTTCACAGCCTCACCCGTCGCGTACCGCGACAAGGAGCCCAAAAGGGCTTCGCGTACAGCGAAGAAATCCGGAGGATTTCAGATATTTTGGTCCATCGCGTATCGCGAAGTATTCTCAATCACTTTGTCGCGTACTGCGACGAGTCCAAAATTCCATATTTTGAAATTTTCCTTCGTTTCGCGATTCCGGACAATCCGTAACTCCGTTTTCGCACGGTTTTCGCCCACGTTCATCATTTCTCGTATACTATCAATTGTAGTAATTTCAATCGGCACATCAACGTGGATTTCTAGAACGATCAAATGTGTTAAATCTTTGGTTGTTACAAATCTACCCTCCTTACAATAGGTTTCGTCCTCGAAACCTGTTACATTTCAAACAAATGTGGGTAGAGTCGTTTCATCTCTTCTTCAGTCTCCCATGTCGCCTCAGATCCCTTTCGATGTTTCCATTGAACCTTAACTTGCCTAATCGTCTTGTTACGTAATTGTTTTTCTTTCGTGTCAACTATTGCAACTGGTTCTTCTATGTAGTTTAGTTTCTCATCAATTTCAATGTCATTTAACGGCACATATGCTACATCATCCGCTAGACATTTTCTCAAATGTGAAACGTGAAATGTAGGATGAATTCCACTCAGTTCATCTGGCAGATTTAATCGGTAAGCTACCTTACCGACCCGTGCCATTATTCGAAAAGGTCCAATAAATCTCGGACTCAGCTTTCCTCTTTTCCTGAATCGAATAACTCCCTTCCATGGTGAAACTTTTAATAGTACGTGATCACCTACTTCGAATTCTATTGGTCTCCGTCTTTTATCGGCATAGGACTTTTGTCGATCCTGTGCAGCTTTCATTCGCGCTTTAACTAATTGAAGCTTTTCTGTCAAATCTATTACTGCAGATTTACTTCCCACTTCTTTTTGTCCTATTCCTCCACAACACACAGGTGTCCTACAACGCCGTCCGTACAATGCCTCATATGGTGGCATTCCAATACTAGCATGGTAGCTATTGTTGTACGAGAATTCCACCAATGGTAAATGATCGTCCCAGCTACCACCAAAATCAATAATACAAGCTCTCAACATATCTTCTAAGGTTTGGATAGTCCTTTCAGACTGTCCATCTGTTTGAGGATGATACGCAGTGCTGATATTGAGTCTTGTGCCCATTGATTAATGAAACTGTTTCCAGAATCTTGAAACAAATCGTGTGTCACGATCAGATACTATAGAAACTGGAACTCTGTGTCTAGTAATTATTTCTTTCACAAATAATTCAGATAGTTTCTCAGAAGTATAAGTCTCACGTATAGGCAAGAAATGAGCACTTTTCGTTAACCGGTCTACAATCACCCAAATAGCATCATAACGTTTGCTGTAAGAGACAACTTAGTTATAAAATCCATGGTGATGTGTTCCCATTTCGATTCCAGGACTTCTAAAGGTTGCACATAACCATAGGGTTTCTGATGTTCAGCTTTCACTTGTGCACATGTCAAACATTTGTTCACGTACTGCATTACATTAAACTTCATACCTGGCCACCAATAATCCTTTCGGAGGTCTTGGTACATTTTCGTTGCCCCAGGATGAATGGAGTAACGTGACTTATGTGCTTCATCTAGAATCCTTGACCTGATGTCCCCGTTTCGTGGAACCCACATTCGACCAAATCGGATCTTAACACCACATTCATTTTCTTCTAGATTCTTAACTTGACCAAAGATTCTTTCGAATCCAACATTTTCTTCCCTTAGTCCTTCCTTCTGTGCATCTTTAAGTTCATTCAAGAAATCTGGTGTTATCACCAAACTGTAAGACATAATCCGTATAGCAGAGTGCTCTGTCTTACGACTTAAAGCATCAGTCACAACATTGGCCTTGCCCGGGTGATACAAAATCTCACAGTCATAATCTTTGAGCAGTTCAAGCCATCTTCGTTTTCTCATATTCAAGTCCTTCTGTTCAAAGAAGTATTTTAAACTTTTGTGATCTGTGTAGATTGTACATTTCACTCCATATAAATAACGCCTCCAAATTTTTAAAGCAAATACCACAGCAGCCAATTCCAAATCATGTGTTGGATAATTAGCTTCATGGGTTTTCAATTGTCTTGAGGCATATGCTATTACCTTTCCCCTTTGCATAAGTACACAACCCAAACCCAGATAAGACGCATCTAAGTACACAACCATGTCTTCATTACCATCCGGCAGTGTTAAAATAGGAGCTTCAGTTAATCTCTTTTTCAATTCATCAAAAGCTTGGACCTGAGTTGGACCCCAATCATATTTTGTTTCCTTCCTAGTCAATTTCGTCAGTGGTGTAGCAATCCTGGAGAAATCCTGGATAAATCTTCTGTAATAACCTGCTAATCCAAGAAAGCTACGAACTTCCGTTGGTGTTTTCGGAGGACTCCATTTCATTACTGCTTCTACTTTAGCTGGGTCCACCATTATGCCTTCTGGACTAATAACATGACCTAAAAATTGTACTTCCCGTTGCCAAAAGGTACATTTAGAGAACTTAGCATAAAGCGTTTCTCTTCTTAGTATTTCAAGAACTTCCCGGATATGACACGCATGATCACCTTCACTCGAGTATATTAGGATGTCGTCAATGAACACAATCACTGATCGGTCTAGCATGGGTCTGCACACCCGATTCATCAAATCCATAAACGCTGCAGGAGCGTTTGTTAACCCAAAAGACATTACAAGGAACTCATAATGCCCATAACGTGTGCGAAATGCTTTCTTTGGAATGTCTTGCTCTCTCACCTTTAGTTGATGATATCCTGATCTGAGATCGATTTTAGAAAACCAACTTGCCCCTTGCAATTGGTCAAATAGATCATCAATTCTTGGTAACGGGTACTTGTTCTTTATCGTGAGCTGGTTCAATTCCCTATAATCAATACACATTCTCATACTTCCGTCCTTTTTCTTGACAAACAACACTGGTGCACCCCAAGGTGACACACTTGGTCGTATAAAACCTTTGTCTAGAAGGTCTTGGAGTTAGGTCATTAATTCTTTCATCTCTGTTGGAGCCAGACGGTACGGTGCCTTGGCGACAGGTTGAGCTCCTGGCACAACATCAATTTGGAATTCGATTTCCCGATCAGGTGGAATTCCTGGCAAATCCTCAGGAAATACATCAGGAAAGTTACACACCACGGGTACGTCTTCCAATTCTTTTACTTTAATTTCTTTATCAATAACATAAGCCAGATAAGCCCCACACCCTCGCCTCATAAATTCACTCGCCTTAATCATTGAAATGACTTTAGACGCATTAAACACTTTATCCCCGTAAACCGTTACTGATCTCCCATTGAGAGCTGTTAAGAAAATCATGTTTCGTCGACAGACAATGTTAGCCTCATGTTTGGCCAACCAATCCATGCCCAAAACTACATCAAAACCTCCTAACATAATTACAAACAACTTAACAGGGAATCTATGACCTTTTATATCAATATAACAATCATCATCAATGACCTCCGTTACTCTAGTGGATTTACCAAGAGCAGTTTCTATGTTAAAGGCATTTTCTATCTTTTTAACACTAGCACGCAGTTTATCACAAAAAGTAATAGCCACAAAGCTCATACTTGCACCAGAATCAAATAGTACTGAAGCAGGGATATCGTTAATCAAGAATGTACCTGTCACCACATCCGGGTCTTTATCTGCCTGATCCTTAGTCATAGTAAAGGCACGAGCTTTTGCCTTTTGCTTCTCACCTCCCTTGCTACTTTCAGGTTTGATGGCTTCGGTAGGCATTATCTTTGGTTTAAAACAATTCCTGCTCACGTGACCGATTCCACCACAATTGTAACATTTTGGCATATTCGGGCAATCATAAGAGAGATGTCCAGTCTTTCCACAACGGTAGCACAAAGTAGTCCCCGTAAGACATTCTCCCCTATGTCACTTTCCACACTTAGGGCATTTTTCAATTTCTTCCGTTCTAAACCTTTTTATAGGGGGTCCGGATTTGTCATTTCTGTTTCTTTTAAATTTAGGTGACCACTTTTGCTTCGGTTCCTCCTTTGTTGGTTCAGCTTCAACAACATCATCCCAGACAATGCCGCTAATTTCTACGGCTGATTCAATAGTTCTAGGAGCATGTGCCTTGACATGCGTTCGGACTTTAGGTGGTAATCCTTCCACATATAACTTCTGTCTACATTCTTCCGTACTTACCAAATGAGGAACCAATCTTGACATTTCATTAAATTTTGACGTATATTGCCGATGATTCATACGTCCTGCTTTCAAAGTTAGAAATTCCCGCTCGATTTTATCAATTTCATTCTTCGGACAAAAGTGTTTCATAACTAATTCTTTCAATTCCTCCCATTTTAAGCCCTCCACATCATTAGTGGTCTTTGACTGCTTGATGGTGTTCCACCAATGTAGAGCTTCTTCAGTAAATGAATGAGCTGCAAATTTTACAGCTTGGTCTTCCCGGCATTCACTGATAGCGATCACCGCTTCCATAGCCGAAACCCAGTGGCAGGTGGCCACGGCATCCTTCTTACCATCAAAGGAGGGTGGACTGCATCCTTTGAAGGCCTTGTAATCACAACACTTCCGTTTCTCTGACGTAGAACACCGTTCTTAGTTCTGGTGATCACAACTTCCTCTTCTTTGGTGCTGTCCTTAGTTCCTTCAGACTTGTCTTTCAAAGTATCCTTCAGTATTTTTGTAACCAAAGCTGGTAGCTTATCATCCAAAACTTTAGAGACCTCATCAGAAATAGCCTTCACTACGATAGGCTCTAGAGTAAACTCGTCTTCATCTTCCGGTTGCTCATTGTGCTCGTAGTCGTCTTCATTGACGGGTTCTTCATTCTCGATATGTGGTTCTTCAGGTTCCTGTGGTTGCTTACGTAGTCTACCCCTTTGTCCAGCCATTTAACTACTTACAGGATGCAACAATTGGAGAATCAGTACAGGATTAGTTTAGTACGAAATAAGCTTTGTAAATCATTAATGACGTTGATCAGGTGTTATTAACCATTTACCCAACTCATAGGCTCTAAACGTTTCCCACCCCGTCACCCCAACGTGCATGACTCTAACTATCTTTCTAACCTTACACCTACGTCTTAACTCATACATAACATTCAGCTCATGGCATCAAACTACCCTTGACTGGCATTCTTATCATTCAGTCCCATTTTCAGTTTAAGTCCAATCATTAGGGATAACCGGATCTCTCAAACTATGGCTCTGATACCAACTTGAGAGGCCCTGAGCCCCTGGAGTCCCCTCAGTTGGTAAACATCAAACCCCTAGTCATTAAAACATATTTTCTTTATTACATCAGCAGAATTTCAGGTGATTATATAAAACATGGTACACATATTATACAAAGCCCACACTCTATGGTTCTATACATAGCCAGTTTATGCCAGGGTAGTCTTCAATGTATGCCATGAGCCTTACTGTCATTCTTCCTCAATACCATTCAACCTGACATGCATGCTAAAACAAGTCAGCTTTCGCTGGTGAGTTCTAAGTTAACTTTTCCTAAAAATAAAATCTTTAATATACATAAAACATTAGCCTTCACTGCCAACCGAAGTCAACAGTCTCAATCATACTGAACATAAAACATTTCATATACATAACATACATGACATCATAACATCAATCATACAGTGCATAAATGTAGCCTGTCCTGTTGACCGAAGTCAACATGCTTGCACAAGACTTCTTAAACTATCAACACGAAGTTGATAACTTATACATGCATAAGATTTCCTCAACTGGCGACACACAATCGGCAGGCCTGTTCTTTCACAGGACTTCTGCCTGTTCTTTCACATGACTTCTGCCTGTTCTTTCACAGGACTTCTTAAACCATCTACCGAAATTGACGGCTCATACCGGTACAAGACTTCTTGACATACATCATTCATACATAACATGATTTAAAGCGTTAAACCATCATAATCATAAACGGTCCTTCGCACCGTAGTGCTCAGGTTTTGCCCAACCGCAGCCGGGACTTCAATATCACATTTCCTTCTCGACCTCGGTCGATGACATTTTAAAAATCGTTTCCTTCTCAACCTCGGTTGAGAATTCAAACATTCGTTACGTCTCCTAAGAGACTCTTAAAATTATTTACTTCTCAATTATAATTGAGACTTAAAACATTCTTTACATTTTAAAACATTTCTTACTTGAAAACGTTCTTTTTCCTGAAAACATTCCTTACCTGATCATAATCAGGTTAAGATCACTTTCATATAATAACTTTACACAGGCAATACTTTACAACATGCATATCAGCCCAAAATGGTAAAACATTTAAAACAGGGCTATTAGAACTCACCTGATGTCTTACTGTAGCAAGATCACTCGTAAACTGGTACTAATGGTGTAATTCTTCATTAGTTTACACTTAATAAGTTATTTATGTTTTAACCTACTGATTAGATCTTTCTGAACGTTCAATGTCAAAGACATTTCCTTGAAAGTCATCAAATAGTTAATGTTGTTGATTATAATGCTAAACAGTTCCTAAACAGATTAGTGGCTTAGAAATGATCAATCCTTATCATTGATTGCCCAGATATCATGAAATATCACAATGTAGTCTTAGAATAGGTTTAATAACCATGTTTAACATACTAATCTGACAGTTATCATAAACATCAGATAATCGTTCCAATAAGTATGTTAATGATTGTGATTAGTTTGAAACACTTAGATTTAACCTTTGCATTTCAAAGATTAATCAAACTAATCATCTACATTGCCATAATCAAATGGATTAAACCATTATAATCATAGTTGTGATTTCATGCAAACCGGGCATTACAACGGATCAAAACAAGGATTTAACCGTTAGAACATCGTGTTCTTCATTTCTAATCAATCCTAGCCATCATCTAGGCAATAATCAACAATCCTAACTATGTCATTACGTTCAAAATCAAGATCTAATCAATCAAAATCACAATAGAAAGTTAAAACGAATCGTTACCTAATCTAACGGAGTTTTGACTGCAAAACAATGATCAGAACTTGTAAATACGATCCCTGGTATGATCGGTGATTTCTGATGGCTTCAGAATAGTGATTTGATGAGAAAGTTTCGTCTGGTGGTGTTCTTGTTCGAGTTTGAAAATAAATAAACTTTCTGCATGATCTGATGAAGAAGATCAATCCATTCCACCGCCTCACCCATCGCGTACCGCGACAAGGAGCCCAAAAGGGCTTCGCGTACCGCGAAGAAATCTGGAGGATTTCAGATATTTTGGTCCATCGCGTATCGCGAAGTATTCTCAATCACTTTGTCGCGTACCGCGACGAGTCCAAAATTCCATATTTTGAAATTTTCCTTCTTTTCGCGATTCCGGACAATCCGTAACTCCGTTTCACGCACGGTTTTCGCCCACATTCATCATTTCTTGTATACTATCAACTTGTAGTAATTTCAATCGTCACATCAACGTGGATTTCTAGAACGATCAAATGTGCTAAATCTTTGGTTGTTACACTTTTGTGTGATTTCATGGGATTTTGCCGTTAGTATCTCTATCACAGTATCAAAAATTCCTCATCTCTTGAACTGTATCTAGTGAACCCATGTGGGGCCGAACATGAATCATTGATAGTACTATTGGCTGACAACCCATTTGCTGGGAGGATTGCATATCCCCTTGTGTGAATGTTTGGTACCTGTTTCCAAAACACTTTCTTAATGTTTGTGATAGACATTAAGATAATGAGGCATTAAGACATTTACCGACGGGTAGTATCTTCGTGAAACGTACAACTGTCCGAAAGGAACTAGATACGGGTCCCATGGTTATCCGAAACTGAACTTTTGAGAACATATTATCATATCATATTGTTTTAAATTTGAACTGTCGAACTCACCAGGTTTGTGCTGACGTTTTAAACTCAACATTTTTGCAGGACAACGGTGACGACACGGTGAGGATGCACTTCACTTAGTTGAACTTAAATGTATCAGATTATGTAATAAACTTAGTTGTAGACTGTGATGTGGATGTCAATGACGAACCTTCTAATGTATTTATTTTAAGTTAATCTGTGTGCTTGTGATATCGGATCAAGTAAGTCACCCCTCATCTCGGAGACATCACCACTATGCTTCCGCAACCAGTTCAGTGACGTCATACATGAGGTGACGAGAGGTGGGGGTGTGACAACTTAATAGATGATAATCATCATCTTCAACTAGTGGATGATTATGTTCTTCAACAAATCCGTAAAATTTATATGATTTGATATCACATAATTGTAAATGCATACGTGCTTGACATCCGGTTCGAATAGATGGTCTTGTCTTGTATAATTTTTCTTTCGTACCCGTATCGTTTGTTCCGTTCAATGTATCAACTTTAACCTTAGTAAAAGGTTTATTACCTTCTCTTGAACATACAAAATATTTAAGTGTCACAATCCCGTGCTTGGTAACCTCGGTATTCTTTCGAATTGTAAAACCTCCATTCTTAGAATACCTCTCGTAAAAATTGTATGCTTCATCAACAGTTATAAACATCATACCAACTTCAGGCTTGTCTAATATGGGTATATCAGGTATGTAAAACTTCTTACCGGTCCTTGGAGATATACGCTCAATACCAACATTTCTTCTTGTTTTGTTATTCTCTCTACTAGCTACAAACATATACTTACGAATCTATCACATTATATCATACTAAAATATCAAAAAAAAACATCTTACAAATATTATCGCACTAATTTCACATCACATCACCTCATGGTACAAATATGTGCAACAATACATTTTCTAAATTTCACAAAAATGTTATAACAACACAAAATAGCATAATAAATTTGTCAAATCTTAACAACACCTGTTTAACATCATATAATAAGACATAAAGAATATCAACTATCGACATTTTGAAAATAATAACACATCCTAGCACAATACATTTATCAATTCATAACAACAACTATTTAACAACATATAATAACACATAACAAAATATCAATTCTTAAACTTGTTCAAATACCAGCACATCTTAGCTCAAATAAAAATAATTAATTCTTAAAATTTATTATTAAATATACATATTAAAATATTAATTTTATCAATTTCATAACATTTTTTAATAACAACACATCTTAGCACCACAAATACTAACATCCGCAAATGTTATAATTTCTCATATCCATCATCAATTCTGATCGAAATTAAATCCAAAAATTCGATCAAAAAATCCAATGTTTGTTACATTAATCGAAATTAAAAAACTATTGCATGCAAAAAAAATGACGAACTCTACTAGTATGTTGAGTATCTTCAATCGGTTCATCCATTTGTATGTAATCATCCATCTAATTTTGAAAAACACAACCGTAAACTCAAAACCTGCAAATTTTTTATTTTTTCGGTATTTTACAGATTACGAAAATGGTTTTGATATTATGTGTTAATTAATTTAATTATGGAATATGTTCAATTAGTATACTAATTAACAAATTTCCTTTTTTATTGCAAGATTTAAAAATCATTTCAAATGCAAAAAACCTATATTACCCTTTTCTATAGAATACTAATAATGCCACATGTCAACACATCTTTGGTTCCTACCATTTTTACAAAATTTTCTATTTGTATGTGAACCTACTCATATATATATATATATATGTATATACATACATATATATATATATATATATATATATATATATATATATATATATATAAACTAAGATTTTGGGAATCATATCATGTAATGAAAATATAATACTAGAGTAAGATGTGTAACGAAGAAGATGGAGTTCATATCTATAAATGTTAAAACAACAAACAGATCATTGGATTAACAATTATAATTCTAGAACAACTGGTTAGAACACTTAGTCATCAACCAATAAGTCTCAAGGTGACATTTTTTCCTTCCTTTACACTGGGTTGTAGCTCACCGATTATTAGACAAAATAATTAATGGTCCAAAGGCAGCAAAAGTAAACCAATATAGACTAATGGTTGGGATGCTATTTGGTGCCTGGCAGTTCGCGAGTTGTAGTTCCAGAACTGTTTGTTTGAGTTCTTTTTATAAAATCATTTCAAACAATTTTATAAACTCAAAGAATGTTTAGAAATATTCAAAAATTAATTCAATAAACAATTGTGAATTAGATTTAACCGGTTAAGTTTTGAGAACATATTCGAGAGGCCATGAGTTGAATTGTATTCAAAACAATTTTTTTGATTGTTTATCTTAAAATCACACAAATCATAACTTTCTAACCAGAAATGTTTAATTCGCTATTTTACAAAGTGAACAAATATCTGTAAATGTTAATAAACAACTAAAAAAAAGTAATAGACTGATTTGATTGGTTAAACATAAAAAAAGGCCCAAGTAAGCAAAATAAACCAAATTATGTATATGAATTAGGATTCGGTTAAACTAACATGAAATCACATACAAACACAAATTGCTAAATTGCCAAGGATTTGGATTAGTCGCTTATTTTCTTATTACTTACTGATTATTTGCTAAGGCCCAAGTACGGATTTTATTTCTTTATCTTATAGTATATCTGATTTTGCTTCGTATCTGGTACGGATTTTGTTATTTAAATCTTAGTATTTATGTTTCTGTAACCGTTTAATTCCTATTTCTATATTGTGTTCTGATTTGTTATTGCCACGATATGATATCGTGTTTCTCTGTTTTGTTTATCATGCAATAGATCTAGATTATATTGTACTCATTATTGCATGATTCAATTATGACATTACTTGGTAGTTTAACTACCCTACTGAACCTAGTGACCCAACTGAACTTATGATCTATTACCCGAGCATGCCCCTACATGCAAGGATGACTACAGGCCCTTCATGGCAGCAACCATGACGTGGAACCACCCGTGGCGGTTAGTTGAGTTCACGACGTCTCTATTTAGTACTCTGATAGTACACTTGTGCACCTACTGAATTCTGGAGAGGTGTACGGACTGGTCCTAGGATAAATTTTAACTGTACTTCTGATTTCTGGGGGATAGTGACGTGTATGCCAACACTAACTATCTCATGTGTCTGGTAAGCGGGAGTAGCTACCTGTGAACCTTACACTTTTATATGTATAGTCGGCTCGTGGTATATTTTGGGATTTCCCACATATCTGACTTACATTATAACCCATATTGTTGTTTCTGGAAGGTTGTATTTTATTAAAGTCAGACCACTGTTTACTGTTCTGTTCCTGATTTATGTTTCTGGCCATATTTTTGATTATCTTCACCACCTTCTGAACTTCTTTTAATTACTATTTTTTATCCGTTACTGAGCATTCTTTGGCTTAGCCGTATTTGTTTTTGTGGTGTTCTTATGTTTTGTATAGGTAATCAAGGAAACCAGGCGGGGAACTGAGAATAGAGTGTTTAAAGAAAATCAAGAACTTATCCAATTGAAAAATGTAATAAATGAATTATAAGATTTTATTTATGTTTACTTGATTAATTAAGACAAATTATGTATGGATATAAATTACGGATTGTTGCATTAACTCTTACTTTTGTATAAATGACACGTCAACCCTAATCGGGTTGGGGTGTTACATGCATTGCATGTAGATTTTTACTTGTTGTAAAGGTTTTAACTACAAGTTCGACTTGACCTGTGATGCACAACTTGATTCTGCATCTAGCACAAGTAATATGACCATCAGGGTTGAAGAAGAAAGGAATTGAACAAACTAAACATCTAAGACAGCCTCATGTATCGAATAACTTGTATATCCTTTATTCATTATCAAACCCGTAATTACCCAATACAGACTCGCTAGAGCTATATGTACCCTGTTAACCAGAATGTCGTCAAACTACGCAGATGAACACTTGTTTCCTCCTAAGGATACTCGAATGCTTGAATCTACCGGAGAATATGATCAACCCTCCTAACGATTGGCAAATGAAGTTGTCAATGCAAACGTAGGCATTCAATAAAACTTAGACCACAGAACCTGCCGTAAAAATCAACAAGGTCTTTTGAGCCACACAAAATCCACTAATTCAAGTGTGGAATGCACACTAACCTTCAAATAGTTGAAAACTTGTTTCGAGTACACAGCTGTATACATAAGTGAAAACCCTTGCCTTATGCTATCCGAGAAAGTATCTAGGAACGATTAACCTTTACCAACCTACCAACTCCGTAAGACTGCATTGACACACCTATATTTCCGATGTTCAAACACAACCAAGTAAATGCACATCCATATTGCCCATTTTGTCAATAGAACCCCTAATGCTTTCATCTCAAAGACATGTCTACATTACTCCTAATAGAACCTAATGGATACAACATCTCACAAATGTTTTGATCCCATATCTCGATACCCAAACTCGGGGTCACTACTTAAACTTGAAGCACCAATAGGACTCGCGCATCCCCTGGACGAATCAACACACTTAAACCCACAATGTACGGGAACCCCTACCACTGATATATCTCCTATTCAACCTTTTCGAGCTCTCGCGGTTCTCCAAATCGTTATACTCCAAATGTCTTATATAGACCACGTGTGAGCGGTCTAGCATTTCACTTTGAAACTGACCTATGACACTTTCCTCTTTTCTGCATGGTGTTGTAACTTATACTAACCTGAGCTCTTCAAGAAAGGAGTAAGACACCTCATGATTTCCCTCATGCGAGAACCCTTGTTGAGCCATGAACTAATACTAAATCTCGTGAAGATCATCAACACTGACTAAATTTACCCATGTACTTGGTCCAACTTAAGAAATCACTCACTAAAGTATGTCCGAATGATATGAGGAAAGGTAAATGAGTTCCAACTATACATGTATGATCACAACTCGGACCATTCCATAAACCACTAGATCTAACCTAACAAAAGTGGTGTCAAAGAAACTCATTCCTAGCAATGCCGCTTATGATCTTCAACCTACCAAAACTCAAGACTAGGAAACCCATACATTTGAAACTGAAACTAGAGATTCCTTGTAAACAAGTAAGTTTCAGCCATGAAAACAACCCATCAGAAACCTAGTCTATTGAAACGTGGTAAGTTAGCCATGATACACCGCATATATAAACGCAAACACCACAATGGGAATGAGGATTATAAAATCAAATCCAAACTTCCAAAATGATAACCAAATTGGTTGACAACTCATTTTAAGAGACTGCCCTTCGTGACAAGATTGTGCAACCCTTTGTTTAGATATTCTCAATTACCATGGATTCTTCACAGCATGTTTGAGGAACCTCTCTTGATTAGAGAAATATAAGGAAATTATTGATCAACACCAAGGTAACAGTTATATACCCATCTTGGAAAACAAATCGTGTGGCCAAGACGAACACACATGTAGTCCTTGTATTAGACCATTTGTAACCACTAGCCTTTACGAGCACTTAACTAAGACCACCATTAATGACTGTGCCATTTCATGATAACGGTGGTGAGTGTAAAAGCATTCTGAATTCTGAAACATAAATACATCATACATAGTCATGACTGACATCCTTTGACACGCTTACTCAGAATTTGTTGATCGTAAACAATCGTCCATGATCCACGTAGGATCAGGCGATGAAATTTATGACATACCATCCCAAAACTCTAATCGACTTTACAGGGCAATCTTGAATGAGTCCTGACACATCCTTGTATATCCAAGTGCGTGTCACGAAGCATTCGCCATGAGAACACGACAACTAGACTTCTGACAGATTATCAACCGCTTTAGCAATTACGTAACACAATATGATTCCTATTCTACTCAAGAGTTGGAAACCGTTTGCTTGACACTCAAACTATGAAACCCTGTGTACTAAGTTATCAGTCACTCACTACGGTCAGATTACATGAACTCCTCGTCTCCGCACCTAGAGAGGAGCAAAAGGAACACTCCAAGGTATAGAATTGCCAAAATTTAAACATAGAAGTGAAAGGTAAACTCTCGGTCTCTCAGAAATGCCTGACCATCTGGTTGTTTGTTAACAAGCGAATGTGACGTAACGAGATTCGCATATTTCCTTCTCGTCAGAAAGTCAAACAAGATGGATAAATTAAAGTAAACCTATCTAAAAAGAATGGCCACTCGGCACAAAGTGCCAACTTCATTTGTATCCATCCGACTGTTTGATTTATGACACGATTTTTTGGAAGTCATTACATATAATGATGGGAACAAGACTAGATAAGAACACTGCGTATCACCCACATACTGACAGAAAATGGGCGAACGCTCAATACAAACTATAAGAGACATGATGAGGGCATGTGCGATTGACTTAGAACCAATCAGGAGCCTCACTTTTATACTAGTGGGATTTCCTACAACAACAATTATCACTCAAGTATAAAAACTTCACCACTTGAAACACTTGATAGACGCAAGTACCAATCACCCATTTAATGGGTAGAAGTCGGCTAAAGCCAACTCACTGGTCTCAAACTCATGCAAGAAACAATGTGGAAGATTGTTAGATATGAATACCACATGACGACAGCACACGAATGTCAAAAGAACTTCGCCAACAAGAGACGCAAGCCTCTGGCATCCCCAAAAGAAGGCAAAGTTCTTCTCAAAGTCTCACCTTTGAGATGCAGGATGCAAACTGAGAAATAGGAAAATTTAAACCCATGATATAACAGACATTTAAAATCACACGACGAATCGGCCCATGGCCTACGAACTACACTTACCTAACGAACATACCAGTATACAGTATGTCTCGCACGTTCAAACATAAAGTAGTGTCAATAGAATCAGAAGATAGTAATACCACTTGAGACAAATCAGATTTACGAACACTTATGTCCTATCGAAGGAACAGTGAAGGTATAGGATCATGAAATCAAAAAGACTCGAACATATCCACGAATCCATTAGGAAAGATGGAGAGAACTTGAACACTTACACCTATTCAGTGAGCTTGTGGGTTAGTCGCACGGCTTGTTGCATGGTGATGGGGTCAGCAGAGAGTACCATTCCCTGGATTTGAGGTGGCAGTTCCTCAATGTATTTCTCAATGTGTTTGTAGGGTGGGGTCACCATTTCCGGGCACAGGTGTGCCAGCTCGTACGATCGAGCAATGTATGCCTCGACCTCGGAACCAATCATCTTGTGGTTCCAGAACTCAGCTTTCCGCACTCGGTATGGCCATTATGAGTTTTTGGTCATGCCATTTGGGCTGACAAATGCACCCGCAGTATTCATGGACCTCATGAATAAAGTGTGCAAACCTTACCTGGATAAGTTTATCATTGTCTTTATAGATGATATTCTCATCTATTCCAAAACCCAGGAGGAACACAAAGAGCATCTTCAATTGGCTCTTGAACTGCTACGACAGGAGAAGCTGTACGCTAAACTCTCAAAGTGAGATTTCTGGATTCGAGAAGTCCAATTTTTGGGACATGTTGTTAATGAACAAGGAATACACGTGGATAAATCCAAAATAGAGGCGATCAAGAACTGGGAAGCACCAAAGACCCCAACTGAGGTGCGACAATTCCTAGTCTTGGCAGGCTATTATTGACGATTTATTGAAGGATTTTCAAAGATAGCCCAACCACTCACAACTTTAACCCATAAGGATAAGAAATATCTCTGGACTGACAAGCAAGAAGCTGCATTCTAACTTCTCAAGCAGAAGCTCTGTAGTGCACATATCTTAACTCTTCCTGATGGAACAGATGACTTCGTAGTATATTGCGATGCCTCGATACAAGGACTCGGTTGTGTGCTGATGCAGCGAGAGAAGGTGATCGCATATGCTTCCCGAAAATTGAAAGTCCACGAGAAAAACTACACCACCCACTACTTGGAACTTGGAGCTGTGGTATTTGCACTCAAGATCTGGAGACAATATCTGTATGGCACAAAGTGTATGATATACACTGATCACAAGTGTCTCCAACACATATTCGAGCAGAAGGAACTGAACATGCGATAACGTCGTTGGCTCGAACTCCTAAACGACTATGAGTGTGCTATTAAGTATCACCCAGGGAAGGCCAATGTAGTGGCCGATGCCCTAAGCCGGAAGAATACCACAAAACCCAAGAGGGTATGAGCTTTACAACTCACCATCCATCCCAATCTCCCTGAACAGATACATATTTCCCAAGTGGAGGCACTTAAAGCAGAAAACTTAGCGGCTGAATCACTGAGGGGAATGGAGCAACAACATGAGGTAAAAGCCGATGGCTTACATTATTTCATGGAACGTGTCTGGGTTCCACATCACAAAAACCTACGAGACCTTGTGATGGATGAGGCTCACAAATCACAGTATTCCATTCACCTTGGATCTGATAAGATGTATCATGATTTGAAGATACTCTACTGGTGGCCACACATGAAAGCCGACATCGCCACCTACGTGGGCAAATGCTTGACTTGTGCCAAAGTCAAGGTCGAGTACCAGAAACCCTCTGGATTACTCACACAACCTGAGATCCCCATGTGGAAATGGGAAAAATCTCCATGGACTTCGTTACCAAATTACCCTGTACTCCTAGTGGATGTGACACTATCTGAGTAATTGTGGACCGACTTGCTAAGTTAGCACATTTCCTTGCGATCAAGGAAAATGATAAGAAGGAAAAACTAGCCAAAATTTATGTCAACGAAGTATTCTCGCGACATGGAGTTCCAATCTGCATCATTTCTGATCGAGACGCCAGATTCACTTCTAACTTTTGGAAATCATTGCAAAAGTCGCTTGGTATGCAGTTGTATATGAGTACAGCATACCACCCACAAACTGATGGCCAGAGTGAACGCACCATACAAACCCTCGAAGATATGCTACGAGCGTGCGTAGTAGACTTCGGCAACAGCTGGGAAACTCACTTACCATTGGTGGAATTTTTCTACAACAACAGTTACCACACCAGCATCAAGGCAGCGCCTTTTGAGCACTCTATGGCAGGAAATGCCGATCACCTATCTGTTGGGCGGAAGTGGGCGACAGTCAGCTCACTGGCCCGGAACTGGTGCATGAAACTACAGAGAAAATCGTGCAAATTAGAAACTGCATGGCAGCAACTCGCGATCGTCAAAAGAGCTATGCCGACAAACGCCGAAAGCCTCTGGAATTTCAGGTAGGAGATAAAGTCCTTTTGAAAGTTTCGCCATGGAAAGGCGTCATTCGTTTTGGTAAACGAGGCAAACTGAACCCACGGTATATTGGACCTTTCGAGATCCTGAAGAGGATTGGTCCAGTGGCATACCAACTCAACTTGCCAGCCGAACTCGACGGAGTTCACAATGTATTTCATGTCTCGAACCTAAAGAAATGTTTATCAGATGAGACACTTGTAGTTTCACTGGATGAGATCCAGGTGGATGAACAACTACGGTTCGTGGAAGAACCGGTAGAGATCATGGACCGTGAGGTCAAACAACTCAAACAGAGTAAGATTCCGATTGTTAAAGTCCGATGGAACTCGAAACGCGGACCTGAATTCACGTGGGAACGTGAAGATCAGATGATGCGCAAATATTCCCATCTCTTCAAACAGACAACGTCGAACGCCGACAACAACGAATAAATTTCGGGACGAAATTCCTTTCAACAAGGGGATGATGTGACAACCAAAAACTTTTTGTTTCTCAAACACTCTTGCTCCTCAAACACCATCAACAACAACCGAATTTCGGGACGAAATTTCTTTCAACAAGGGGATGATGTGACACCCGGCAATTTCAGGTAAATTGCAACTCTTACATTCTTTACATTTCACATTCATACTTGTTGCATTTCATTTAATTATGTTTAATTAGATGAGTTGAACACAAACAACTGCGAAACGATAGTTCGAGGAACTATCGAATCGTACATTGCACATTGGTTTTGGAAACCAAGTGTGGCAAAAACAACATTAACGCAATGTAACAGCAAGTGCCAGATCGTCCGGCAAGTCCGTACGGTATGTGTACTTTCACCTTATTCTATGTGTGCATACGTAAGTCTAAACAGTACTTGTATTAACAGAATCCTAAATACAAGAAACCGTTGTACGTATTTTCGTATAAACTTAAATACATTAAGTACAACGTACATTTGAAACATTAGTTGTGTTTATTAAGTGAAAACTTAATTACAGTTAACACAACAAATCATGAGAAACAACGGTATTCAAACAATATTCAGAAACATATCGGTTGCGATCTGATGTCCATAGATGACATGAATCAGATGACCGACAAGTCAGTACAGAAACAATGTGAAATCATGATGTATAGTTGAGTCCGACAGTGAGGAAAAACAATTAAAACATTAATACAGTGTTATTTCAGAATGACGAACTGACAGTGTGTTTGCGTGAGTGACGATTCACACAAACATATCTGTGAGTTTAGAATTCTAAAATAATGACTGAAAAGTAGAAAACAAAAGTCAGAAAGCAAAACCATCATCGTATTCGTTCGGGTGACGATTCGAACGAATTACGCGCGAAGGTTACGCGATCTGACGAAACGACAACGAAAACACGTCACGATCGAAATAAATTTAATAAAATAAAATAAATAACATTTTACAATTTTGAAACTCATCAAAACAATTAAATTAGTTTCTTTTATTTAAAACCATTTAAATTACGTGTAATTTTTCCGGAAACGTAACGAAAACGCGAACCGAACAACGAAAACGAACCCGAACACCCTCGGGGTATAAATACCCTTAAATGAGTCAAAATTACTCATTTCCCACTTCATCTTCTTCCCCACAAATCAAATCCCGGTTTTGAAAACCCTAGCCACCTCCAACCTTCTCTCCTTCATAACTTTCTCATTTCTTCACCAAATTCATCCATTCTTGGACCTACTTGAAGCTCTCATTGTGCTCTACACGAAAGTACAACCGATCTAGTGAAATAACCACTGAAATTTGAGGTACGAAGCAATCAATAGTCACGAAAATAGGGTTTTCACTCCTTCATGTTCAACTCTAAACCCTAGCCGGCCTAAGGCCTTTTCTTGCAAC
The DNA here is from genome assembly GCA_009363875.1 of Mikania micrantha. Classification (NCBI taxonomy): domain Eukaryota; kingdom Viridiplantae; phylum Streptophyta; class Magnoliopsida; order Asterales; family Asteraceae; genus Mikania; species Mikania micrantha. The sequence goes on along the minus strand of CM018694.1, from coordinate 41,640,370 downwards.
TCACGATCACTAGAACACCTTCCTAAGTACATGTTCTCTTCGAGACCACCTAGGAGCCTTGCTTGGGAGATGGGCCTAGCATCGGTATCTTTGGCCGAATGAGACACACAGGGCGCCGAATGGGACCTTCGAATGGCCTCATGCGCCACCTTCATCCTCTCGACCGAACCACACCATTCGCCAGTCACTCGCCGGAGTTCATTCGCTGGGCATGCCATTCGGCCATCACCACCCTCTTTCGGCCAAACTCTCTCATTCGCCACCACCTTGGGCCATGCATCCATTCGCCGGTTTCTTTCCTTCGCCGGCCATCAGCTCAGTCGACCACCACCATTCGCCACTCAGCCTCATTCGAGCCATCAACCATCTCATTCGACCTAGCACACCTTCAATCGGAAATTTACTCAGTCGACCATGTCTTTAGTAGGTCAGCAGAAGCTTCATTCGACCATAGCTAACCCTAGTCGGCCATGAGAGCCATTAGTCCAAGTATTTCAGTTGGTCGAGGGTTCAAGAGGGTTCAGTCGGCCAAGAAACCTAAGGCAGAAAACCATTCAACTCAAAGATATACAACATGCCCCAGTTTACTGCCCAGGCCCAACTGTAGGTTCATTGGGCCCACTGACTTCAGCCCATACCCACTGTTTCGGCCCAGGTGGTCCAGCCGTGGTTCTGGTTCGGTCCAATAGGATCACATTCAAGCCCAACAACTTTAAACAAGCCAACTGCCATCAATGGGCCCAAGGCCTGCTGTTCGGCCCAAGAGACTGATTCAGGCCCAATACATTCTAAACAGGCCCATGTAGTTGGCCATGTGTCAACTGGCCCAGTTTTGAGGCAATGGACCCAAGACCTATAAACCAGGCCCAACTACAACACTTAGGCCCACCTCACCACATTGAGGCCCACCATTAGCCTATGACCCACTACCTTGGCATAAGACCCACTGTGTTGACCCACGGTTCTTGTAACCTTTGGCAAGGCCTTTGTGATTCAACACCACATATCATTGGCCCAACTTGATTTGTTGGCCCATATGACTAAAGAACTACTATAACTCTTTAATTCAACACTAATATGTGGTAATACTCATGATAACCAAGGAATTACTACCAAAACGGCAATTTTTGCAACAAAGTCTTGTAACTTATAACATGACTTCATGAAACTATAATTGGGCTTTAATACAAACTAGATGAGACAAGAATAAATCAAGGAAAGTCTATGGATTACAAGAACCAATAACAAATAATGATGGGCCAACAGAGACCGCAGACTTTGAGTGTTGGCCAAAGCTTATGGCTAACACATACATACACATAAAATCCCTATAATTCATACTAATAAGTTATAAACATCGCGAAATCAATACAGGATCGTGAAAATACACACAAGTACAATCAAGAGCGCGTACATTCTTGTTTAAGCTAAGTCAAGCACAACAACTACAAGGTGAGTTCATATGCCCCTTTTTACTTTAAATCTTTACTGATTTTAACTCTCGGGGCTGAGAAACATGTTTGCTTTTATTTATTTAAAAGTTTTCTTAACATGTTATTTATAATTTGATTTGATAATATCAAATTGCTTATTATCATATATCATTGTATGCATGCTTGTATGATTATGAGATAACAGGGAAACTCAGATGATTATGATAAGATAAATTCTTAATCATCAACACATTATAATAACTTAGTTATAAGAGTATATCTTATAACACCTGGTTATTTCCACATGATCAGATACTTAATCAATTTACACTTAATTACATAATGAGGCTTTGGGAACACATGGATTCAGTAAATGATGATCATGATAACGTAACTTCATGGGATCCTTATCATTTACAGTAAATGATGATCATGATAACGTAACTTCATGGGATTCTTATCATTTACACCTAATTAACATAATGTAATAAGACAAGTTCTTATTCGACTTTGTTAAGTACACGAGAACAATCCCACACGGATACTTTGGGATCACATGGATTCAGTAAATGATGATCATGATAACGTAACTTCATGGGATTCTTATCATTTATAGTAAATGATGATCATGATAACGTAACTTCATGGGATTCTTATCATTTACACATAATTAACATAATGTAATAAGACAAGTTCTTATTCGACTTTGTTAATCACATGAGGACAATCCCACACGGAAACTTTGGGATCACATGGCGGGATAGGAGAGAATGGAATGCATTTTAAATCTGATTATGTGAGGATTAAAATGGATTCCATTCGGATTCTATACGCTACATTTGGAGACATATGATGAACAGTTAACTAATACTTTTAATTAAATTAAAAGTGTAACATAAAAGTTAACCTCACAAGTAATAGAATAATACAAGGATCAGATTTAAATAATCTAAATTCCTTAATTCAACGAGGATTTATCAATACTTCGGTTTGATGACTAAACCCCTCTTACTATATTATTATTCTACATATGATTACACAGCGGACAATTCGGATAGTTGGGAAATGGATATCCTTAGTTGTATCGCAAGTGGTGTGGAACTTGGTTGAGTATGTGGTGGGATAGCGTCTGGGCTTGACCCTTTCGTGATTCCCTATATATAAGCATACTTAGTTAGGTGATATACTACTTGTACATATAACTAAGGAGAGGCCATTGGGTGGAACAGGTGAAACAAGTATACAAGCAACAATTATATCATTGTGAATGTGTGCATGATCAGTCAATGGTTTTCAAATTACTTACTTATGAACTCACCAACCTAGTGTTGACTTTGTTTAAATACATGTTTTCTCAGGTGACGAACAGGTGTAGATACTATATGCAAATGATAAGCTAGTGGACTCATAGAAGACCTAGCTTTCTTTTGATTGCATACTTTTGATATGACAGAACATTGAATCACTTTTGTATATCTTGTACAGATCAAGATATAAACTCATTGATTCTTTTTGATTAGATTTACTTAGTTAAATTATGATGTACAATGTAATTTAACTTTGTAATTCTATTTCATGTCATGATTAGCATTTCTCATTTATATCTCATGTGCTATGTAAACAATCTGATCATTTGATTATCAACTCAATGATATCGCGCCCCGGGAACCTTCCGCCCGACGGGAAAACACGATCCGTTCCCGCCGGCCCGGGGTGTGACACGCAAAGCAATAATTCGGGGAATTATTGAATTGTGCATTACACGTTGATTAGGATTAATCAAGATGCAAACACTTCGAAAGACACGAACACAAACTATCGAAGATAATTCGAGGAATTATCGAAACACACACACGAGTCTCACGAACGTTGGTGATCAAAATTTTGTGTTATTATTGTATTATGTGCTAAACATGCATTAGATGTTTAGGATAAACATTGGGAATCGAGTACGAGCGAAATCGAATCATCGAAATCGAAAAACATGAAAATAGACTCATCGCGGTACGCGAAGACCCCATGGCGAAAGGCTTCGCGGTACGCGATGCAAACCGGGAGTCAGGACTCCCGAATCCCATCGCGGTACGCGATAAGATTTTTGATCGGCCTTCGCGGTACGTGAAGGCCCTACAGATCGAAAATTTTATAAAAACCAACTCCATTCATTTTTATCCGGTTTTCCCTCATCTTCTCCGAACTCTCACTTATTCTCTCGACTAGAAACACTGAAAACCAACTCTCCAAGCCTCTGGAATCACCTTGGAAGCTATCCATTGGAGTTTTGAAGCCATTGAAGCACAAGGAAAGTGTTGGGCATCATCCACGAGCTTGGAACAACCATCGAACCAGTATATCATCATCATCAGGAGCTGTTCAACATAAATCCTAGCATCTAAGGTAGCTTTACATGTTTATTTGTTGTTATATCGTACATGCAATGGGTAAAAACCCACATGCAACTCCATGTGACCATCGAGCTCGAATTTGTTGATGATTTTGTGTGTTATTTGTTGTAGATTTACTGATTTTAAAGTCTAAGAATGTTATATTTGAGTTTTGTCGAGTTATTGGTTGATTTGGTGATGATTTAGGCAAACTTGCCATAAAAGGAAACTTTTATGTGCAAGTCATAGATTTGTGATGATCTAGACATGTTAGACATGTCTAGATGTTGTTAAATGTATATTGGAGTGTTTAAAAACACATTTGGATAATTGATTTTGTCAAAAACATGATTTTGTATAAACTTACTATTTATGGAAACTTTTAAAAATCAAGAGAGGGCTTTTGATGTTTTAAGATGTTTTGATGAACTTGGATTATTAAAATATGTTTAGAAATGGTTTCTCACATATCTGGAAACTTCGATTTGTGAAAACGAGTTTTTTAAACGGATACTTTCCAAATAAGGAAACTGTATTTGGCCAAAATTGCATAAATGGCGATTTATGCGCGAACGATGTGTTTTAAGTGTGTAAACGTGTTTTTACAAACATACTAGAGTAATTTGTTTTATGAAATGGGATTTCGTAACCACACTTTCCTAAAATGGAAACTTTCCAAAAATGGTAACTTTTACGATTCTTACACGTCACCTAAGTGAACGATGTACGATTAGCGTCATAGGATGCAATTTTGGTGTCTTATTTGCATTAAGACACATAAACACAACAATCGTGTCACCAACGATCGTCGAGTCTCACTAGTCAACACACACACACACACACTCGGTTGAGCACACCGACACTTGGAGTTGAATGGGATACAACACACCACAAAACACTTACTTACACCTATATGGTTATAGGTGCATACTAGCAGGTGCTAGCTTTTGCGAGAAGCGAACACACGAGAACCGGAAACTGCACTATCAGGTGAGTTCACGGCCCCTTTTTACTTTTCTAACCTTTAGGGGAGAAAACACTGTATTATAACTGTTTTTGAACAACTCAATTTATTTACGTAGGTACATGCTTTATCACTATATGTATATGTGTGGACCACATCACAACTAAAAGTCCTCGCGATACTCCACGGACCGTTAGTAGCACGTAGCGCCTAGCGTGGTAAACTTGAATAATACTATTTGGGCCTGAAAAGCCCCACCCATCGCGCCTGGGAGGCCAACCCGACTGGAGGTCGGAATGGGTGCAATATTGACCAATACTTTGCCATTGTCTTGTGATGGACATGGCGGGAGACACAACTGTCAGCTTTGGTACGACCCCGCATATAATATAACTGTATTGACTAGCTATCAATCGATACTGCATTGTAATGATATGTAAATGCAACAACTCTTACTTTAAACATTGGATGTTTACTGCTTATGAAAAACCTGTGCTCTCACCAACCTTTGTGTTGACCTTTTTACTCGCATGTTTTCTCAGGTAACTAAGGCAAACACTCAAGGATAGGATGCTAAGCAGGAGTCTCATGCATCTACATAGTGCTTTAGGAATGAGAACATTATCATTTTTTTTGTAGTGTATTGTTAAACAATCTAAATCGCTTCCGCACTAGTACTCTGTAATATTTTGAAAACTGTTTTAATTAACGCTTCTGCAGTTTATGAATTGATTATGTTTTAAACTTATACTTCTGCAACTCTGATTTTACTAAATTGTTTTATCCATATTATTGGATGTACGTATGCGACCAGACATATAGGTCTCGCAACTGTGTGACCGGAAACTGCGATCCTGCAAGATCAGTCGAGTCGCGTCCCCCTCGCCCAGGCTGGGAAGGCCGGGGTGCGACAACGAAGAAACTTGGAGAAAACCTTCGCGTTACCAAAAGGTTGGTCTAGAAACTTGATTTTCAATCGAACGAGGTTGCAGTACGCGATGATGGATCACACTAACTTGGCGGTACACACGGCTCTCGATCATAGAACGCAACTATTGTGCCCTTGGCGGTACACGACTGTAACAACTGTGAAAAATCCCATAAATTTAAACATTTTATTATAAATTAAATAATTGTGTATGTTAAAGCCCAATAAGGAAACTTAGGCCCACTTAGGCCCATTATGGATTTCATCAAATAAACTTATTCTTAAAATTAATAAAGTTGATAAATCTTGTTACGAATTATTAGAAATTGTGGCAAAACAAAAATTCAAGATTTAAAGACGGGTAGATATTGATATTAACTTTTAAAACTTATTAGGATAATTATCTAGACAAATATATGCGAAATGTGCGCATGTGGACAATAAACAACATTAAACGTGCATGCATATGTATATGACTACATATGTACAAAACACACATGCAACTATACTTATATAAAACTCAACACCTTAATAATAAATATATGCCCATGGCTAGATACACACACACACAAATAAATTAAAAGCACTACAAAACAAATGGTTATATGTATATACGCACGACACATACATATATTACAAGAACAAGAACAAAATAAATAAATAAAAGTTACACAATACACATACGTATATGCATGGTCCATAAATACATACATTCATGCGAGTAAATATACAAAAATAAAATACTTAAACATGTATGCATACATGACGTATGTATAACACAATATACCTACATACGTACGTATATATATACACATGTATGCAATTCGTATGCATACATACATATATATTTTTTTTATCACACACACTTGCATGAAAGAGATTCCATGCACACAAACAAACAAATAACCTTTGGTCAAACCTTACACACCCATTGCCCAAGGCCAATGCATGCACTCCCTCTTCCCCATTCCTTCCCTCTCTCTCCCTATACTTTGGCAGATTGTGTCTGTCAACTTCCAGGAGGCATATATCGACCCACACTCCTCAAAAACTCACCATTCTTTTTCCAAAAGAAACTTAAACGTCTTTCACAAAAATTCCAAGTGGTCTCACTGTTGTTCATGAAGAACTCGACCTCCAAACACCCTCTAAATCACAAGTACGCAGAAAACGGAGCTGCTGTGCTATCTCCTCTTCAACAACAGCTTTAAGGTACCAAATGAACTCCAAATTGAACCATTCTTTTTCTGACATCCTTGGACTTCATTTTACTTCATTTTCTGTTCAATCCCCAGGAGCATGTGAGTCCCATAAGAGACTGTAAATTAGTCCAAAACATTGAGCAAGTGCAGCAACATCACATGCAAGACTTGAATCTTCATTATTCCTTGATTTCTTGAGCTTTTGGCCTCAAACACTTCCACTAGATCGTTATGGCAGAAATTTTGGGTTCATTTGAAGGTCATAGCATCCCCATCAACCATCTCACTTTATCATACTTTAAGAACTAGGTAATAAACATGCATTTTGAATTCAAAAGCTCATTTTCTCATGTTTTTGCACACTATCTTCTACTCCTTATGATCCACAACCAAGATCAGATTTTAAACATAAAATAAACATAATTTTAAAACTTAAAAATCGTGGATATAGAAGCCATAGACAAAAATCTTGCTTGCAAGTAAATTGCATGCATAAAACATGGTTTTCTAAGCACAAAACTATCACTCTTGCACATCTACTCATTCTAAGCCTTCCTTATATGTTTTTGTTCGTAAATCACAGCCTCTAAACCTCTGGAATTCAGCCTCAAATCGAGATCCATCAAAGGGTAAGAACCTAAACCTCATATGCATATGTTAAAGACCATGCATGTAATTAAAACTACGAAAAATGGAACTCTTGTTATCATAATCTAAGAAACTCTTTAACCATCTATTATGTCAGATTATTTTGTGTAATAAAATAAGTTTTCATATAAATATAAATTTAGGAACAAAGCTTTTTAGGTTGCATGTTGGTTTAATGCAAAAACTTATATGTTTTATGACATTTGAGAGCCATAAAATGGTAAAAATTGTGTAAACAGCCTTTCTGGACAGTTGGTTGACCACAAAAGGTCCATAATAATATAAAAACAATACACAAAAATTTAGGGTATTTATTGATACACCCAAAATAAGTTATGGATTTTAGAAAATCTCTATAAAAATTGATAAAATCGGAAAAATTAGAATCAGAATGTTAAAAATTCTGAATAAAATTTATATCAACTATAATATATGTATATAACCTGAGAAAATTATTGAAACTAAAAATAAATGGTTTAAGCTATGTATTGGCCATTTAATATTTTAATAAAGCCTAAAAATACGAATATAATTTGATACTGTCCAAAATATGCAATAAGTATTTTTCTCAGAATGGTAATTATATAGGTATGTTTCAGTAAAAATTTGGTAATTTTTAGTAACTGATAAGTATTTATATTGATATTTAGTATATTAAACAGTTTAAAAATCATTTAAAATATTAAACAACCTCTAAAAATTCTAAAATTTTTACAGTGGCCTAACGAAACGTCCATAATACTGTACAAAAAGTTTTGGAATTTTAAGAGACCCGAATTCTTTACAATGAATTTTTGAAGGTATTAAAATAAATAAAAAAATGGATTTCTATACAATTTCCAACTGTAAAAATAATAGGCAAAGGGTAAATATCAATTTACCCAGACCCTTTACTAATAAAAATAAATAGGGAAATTTCTATAAATTATAAAACCCATATGTGATATTACAAATTCTTTTAAAGTTATCATAATGAGTTAAAATAATAATCATCACACAACCACTTGTTAAAACACTTGCAAGCTATGTTCACCTAAAAACTATTTATAAATATATGAATATATATGTATGTATATATATATATATATATAAATGTATATTTGTAATACACTTAAACGATTTTATATTGTTTGTCTCTCAAACTCTCAAACAAGGTAACCCAACTTTAAAATATAAGACCATTAGTCTCAATAAAAACTCAATTATTTTAAAAGACCATAAACATGCTAGTTACATTAGTAGCATACTAGTAGCTACACTAAACATCCAATAATACCAACATTTGCACATACATTTAGACGTGCAAATATAAGGTAAGACTTCATTAGGTATGGTAATATAAAGAAACTTTAAACTAGTAATTTCTAAACACATTAACCCAAAGAGCTCAACCACAGTAAACAACCATAATGTATGAAACTACAACTTATACATGTATAGATAATTACAATTAGGAACTGGCTTTGATGATACCTCTGGGAACATAGCAAATCATGCATAGTGGCACAATGAAATACTTGTACAGGAACAAAATGAAGCCATGGAAGCAACCAGGTGAGTTCATGTGATCCCTTTTCTATTTACTGTTTTGGGATACTGAAAGCATGCTCTAAACTGTTTATTTAAAACTTTATATGTGATAATGAACGTACCGTTCAAATTAATTGCTTCCCCTAGACATGAAGCATAATATACAACCATTAACTCACAGGATGAGCCAGTGAGTATATGGGTAGTACTACTTGGGGAATACCCACGCACAGTGGCCCGAAAGGGTGGCCCTTCATAAATAGGGTTGAAACCCCACTGAGGTTAATGATAACCGTTGTGGCATATATTCATCATGATACATTTACACCGAGGACATGAATGGGTCTCGGAATGGGAAGTAGATTGGGATGGCCATGTCACGGGCTAACAGTGTATGAGGCAGACGCCTGGTCATGGCACAGGGTTGGTTGTATTGTTTTTGAATTATCACATACATTTATTATTGTGTCTATATACTAAAACTCGTGAGCTCACCAACTTTATAGTTGACGTATTTTAGCATGTCTTTCAGGTAAATAGAATCAGGTATGATTCGGGGACTTGATTGCTTGAACAAGAACACTACATGTAAAACTGGAGAACTTGGCTTAAAGACTAATAAAGTGTGCTGATGCCTGAATGGACCTAAATACCTAGAAAGTCTCTCACTAGTTGAATCTCATTTATAGATTTGTTGTAAAACTTAAATACTTAGACTAAACCTTTGGTTGAATTGTAAAATATTTAATTAGTCTTCCGCTACTTTGTGTTTTGAATCAATCGTTAGTCAAGCCCCCTGGTTGGGTTGTGACAGGTTGGTATCAGAGCCAAAGGTTTTAGCGAATTAGGAACCTTAGGATAAGTTCCTAGACTTTAACCTGAGAAACCTAGGGGCCTAAACAAATAGAAACATGATACTAGTGAGACCATGAATACCCAGGCATATGAAGCACACAAATGGTTAAACTAGAACAAACATGTAAATCAAATTCAGGATTATGGGTGCACACATAATGGTGAATTTGAAGTTACATGGGAAGTTCTATGATACACATAAAATTAAATTTGATCATAATGTTTATGTATATACGTATAAATACTTGTGATGTTAATGATTACTGAAACAAGCATTAGTTGACAATGGGAGCTGAGCATAGGATTTAAGTCACAAGAGGTCAACGGTGATTTTATGGTACGATATCTTCTCTTCATTCATTCTATCCTATTGGAAATGGCGTTCCCGTATTCTTGTCTTCTTTTTACCTTAAATATTAGGGGAATCATGACCTCTTTGTTATCAAGGTACTTATGTTGTCGACTTCCAATCCTTTAAGGCGTCCAAGAATCTTTTGTTTTTATTCTATAAACTTCAAAAATCCTTTGTACTTCTGTATCGAATTTATATATAGCCCCATAAGTTTGATTATAACTATCAACTAGGAGTACTCCTCAACTGACTACAAGATTACATGAGGGAGTGAAAAATCACGAAGAACAAAGAGAAATCATGTGATGACATCAAAGTATTGCGACACACTCTACCTTCAGATTCAAATTATCATATGTATAAACTTGAGAAACTCTTCACTTCATCGTTTCTCTTATAGATATCAGGTTGCTCGTCTTTAATAACCGACGACCTCAGTTGTCAGTAATTGATATTCTTATTATCTTTAATTGTTCATCATCGATCCACAAACTCTCATCAACCACTTATTCTATGTACGACTCTAATGTACACTCCTTTAACTTAACCATACCCAAATTCTTGATAACTAAAGTAGAAGTATTAGAATTGCATGTTGTTGAAAGGTAACTCCTTAGTTCACACAGCGAGAATGTGAACCTTCAATATAAATTTTAGTTTATTCTATCACTCGAAATTCTGTTCCAGAAAATGATATTTCATAAGCAAACCGTTTCAACATTGAAACTCTTTTCTATTGAATCCAATCAATCGAACTCCTAATCCTGAACCAAACAAGGACGTCATAGGTAAACAAGTTAGAAATCCCTAAAGGAGCTCCACCTAGTGAATATAATTGATGGAACAGGAAGCTGCAGACCGAGAACATGACTTAAGAAGTTAAGTTGTCATGAGAGGAATGTGTTCCCATGGATTCTAAGAGGAGTCAAGATATTCTTTGACAACAAGGTGAAAGGAAAGACGCGAGAGTCATTTTGTGTACGGTTTATCGAAGTCCATAGATGGATGAGATTGGGCTAGGCATACTATTATTGCTTGAAGAATTTTCATTGTTTTGGCAAGTGAGGCCTCCATACGCATTGATACACGACGATCAGTACCGGTTACCGAATTATAGCTAAGTGAAGGAAGGTAATTAACACCAAGAGGAAAGGACGATCTTCAAACTGTTAGAATCAATGATTATCGGGAAAAAGAAGAAGTGAAAGATTGAATGGTGAAGGATTTAATCATAAATTAGAAGAATTTATAGTGCCAATAAATGTTTTGAGAAGCATTGAAGATCAACTGTAAGAAATGGTATGTGCATCATAGCATCAAGGTAAATCTTATGAACTTGTGTAGTAGGATATAGTAAATTGTTTAATTTATGGCTAAATATATATATACTAACAAATTTACAGTCAAATATGTTTGGCAAGGACAATATCGTAATATATCGAAATGGTGGTGGGCTGGCGGCTGATCAGGCAGGTAGCCTGACTCTACGTATGCCCTATATATAAACTATGTTCGGTATATTGGGATAGTGTTATTGCGAAACGTTATGATAAGTAGTAGAATAGTTAAAAACATTTAAACAAATTTTAACAACTACAATAATTTTCATGTTATACAACTTATGAATCCCAACAAGCTGAAGTCACGAGTAGTTACAAGGAAAACTCTAGTTGAATATTGACCACTCCATAGTAGAAGAAGAGATCTCCCCTAAAATTTGGAGAGTTTGGGCACTTTGGAGATTTAGAACATTGGGTGAATCTACATCGGAATGCACTCGTACAAGCATAATTAAGAGATAATGAATTGAATTAGCAACAAGGACAACTAATCTAGATTGTCACCAGAGAAAATAGTTTTGATACCAGGATTAAGCAACATGGAAGGACTGCAGTGAAGTAAAATAGAATGATCAACCTCAAGGAAGATAGAATGTTTAAATTGTAAGAAGAAAAGCTACAAGAAGGTAGCATAAAAAGTTAAAAATCATTTGCGAAAAGTCAGCCTCAAGAGCACAACTTTAGAAATCTCTGTCAGATGTTAAGGATAACCAGTGAAGATCACGTTCGAGCCTGATGCACCTTTTCATCACTTCAAGACGTAGGATAGATTAAATATGTACACCAAGAGGATTCATGACAATGAGATACGTTGAAAATCTTGTCACGAGAAGGAATTAGTAGACCATAATTTAAGGGATGAAATAAAATGATCAGACAAGAAGATAGACAATGAACCTGGCAAAGAGAGCGATGACACAATGAAGTTGTGGTCATCTACATAATGTGAAGGAAGAAATCTAGAACGTTCTCTCTATTACACAAGACATCAAAATATCTAGTTCCAGACCTATGGCAAAACCAACAGCAATCTATATCCCTACATTTTCTAACTTCATGTATCAATAGCAAAGTGGATAAATGATAGATAATGTATCCTTGGAATAGACATTATCATATACGAAAGTCATATCCATTTGTTTGTCAAAAGTGGGTACATTTATGGAAGTGTTAATGAGGGTCAATAACTGAATTTCTAAAAGCAGTCAATTGAGGTTTTGGTTCAAGAAATCATCATTAGGGTAATGCGCGTCGAATGGTTACCTAGAAGGACTTATTGAAAGAGATCAAATTGTAACCACTCTAGAACAAGGGTACCTTCGTCAGTTTCGTTTGTACTCGTCTTATACGTCATGTAAATACTCTATCCGTTTCTTTTACACCACCTCATACTAATGGCGCTTCTAAAACTCCCTATAGATCAACATTATATTTGTAACGTTTGGAAGAACTACTCCTCAACCCTTAGTAAAAACGAAAAGATTTTGTTAAATCTTTGTATCTTTGATTCCCTATATTCCAAACCGGTTGATCAGAAAGTTGGACATATACAAAAGAAAGAATGCCCTCTTTCCGACTGATGATTTGTTCTTTAATTATTGTTTTGAAAGGCTTTATAGGAAGTGATAATTGCTGTAAGCTTTGAATTAATTTTGATTAGTACTCCGGCACAAACAGTGAGTCAAAATCCTTTGCGTATCTAAAGTTATCGATATTAGTTAAAATCTAACCCATCTATCTTTGTTAACTTGTTCCTTGGAATTCCATAATAACCTTAGTTTCGGGATTCTTCGTCAACTTCTCGAATTTATCCATGAAGCAGATAGGCATCATCACGATTAAACTCCCTAATCAAGATAACATCCTTAGTCTGAAGATTTCTCGGTACAAGTATTTCAATAAAATCCTTAGCTTCTTTTAGTAGTACCATCGTTATCTCATTGGAGCCTATTCTTTGCTATTCAAGGCTTATAAAATCAATAACTCCATTTGTTTATAGTTAAAACATTAGTTGGATTCAACATAAAAAGTGATTGTGCCCTACTCATAATTACACTGTCGATATGATCATAATTTTGTTTGCATTCTATCTAAACTAAAACAGTTACATATTAGTCCTTGATAATCTATACGATAGACTTCGTTTACTTGAAATGGTTACTTTTACTCTATTGGTTTTAGAAACCAAGGATGTGTTTATTATTGAATAATTTGGTAGGCATAGATAAGAAATCATAAATCTATAGTGTAAAAGAAAGTAACTAAGAATACAAGTTGATTTACATTATGCACAACATTGTGCCAAACATCATGTATAAGTGAGATAATTATATTAATAACCTGGATGAGACATTAAATGAATAACGAGTATGCTTGATTGCTATGTTCATGTGTAGGGAACATTGTATTCAGATACATAATCAAAGAACTGTGAGCCTTGACACCTATTGGTTACATTCAATATAGGATGATACATTATGTTTGGAAACAAGATCAAAATGATCGGGTTTTGGAAACTATTGATGCATAGGATGTGTAATGAAACATGTGGGAGACTTGAATGTAACATGGTATCCTATGGAACATTTACAATGCAAATAAAATTTATTTATGTGAAACTTTAATTGCGATAGCTTCGTAAACAACTTTTGCGATACTTATAAACTGACATTTCTTGTTAGGCCTTACTGTCTATAATTATTAGGATCTTTATTAACATCTTATGCAATAATAAGGAAAACTGTATGCCTGCTTAGTTAAAGGGTAGTCCATTTGGATGAACTAGAACATGGTGACATTTAGAAATGGTAAACCACATGAAATCTATTAGGTATTGTGCACGAGAAATACCTACAACTACCATAACATACTTAACCGTAATATTAGCTAATTTCGAAGACGAAATTCTTTTAAGTTGGGGAGACTGTAACAACTGTGAAAAATCCCATAAATTTAAACATTTTATTATAAATTAAATAATTGTGTATGTTAAAGCCCAATAAGGAAACTTAGGCCCACTTAGGCCCATTATGGATTTCATCAAATAAACTTATTCTTAAAATTAATAAAGTTGATAAATCTTGTTACGAATTATTAGAAATTGTGGCAAAACAAAAATTCAAGATTTAAAGACGGGTAGATATTGATATTAACTTTTAAAACTTATTAGGATAATTATCTAGACAAATATATGCGAAATGTGCGCATGTGGACAATAAACAACATTAAACGTGCATGCATATGTATATGACTACATATGTACAAAACACACATGCAACTATACTTATATAAAACTCAACACCTTAATAATAAATATATGCCCATGGCTAGATACACACACACACAAATAAATTAAAAGCACTACAAAACAAATGGTTATATGTATATACGCACGACACATACATATATTACAAGAACAAGAACAAAATAAATAAATAAAAGTTACACAATACACATACGTATATGCATGGTCCATAAATACATACATTCATGCGAGTAAATATACAAAAATAAAATACTTAAACATGTATGCATACATGACGCATGTATAACACAATATACCTACATACGTACGTATATATATACACATGTATGCAATTCGTATGCATACATACATATATATTTTTTTATCACACACACTTGCATGAAAGAGATTCCATGCACACAAACAAACAAATAACCTTTGGTCAAACCTTACACACCCATTGCCCAAGGCCAATGCATGCACTCCCTCTTCCCCATACCTTTCCTCTCTCTCCCTATACTTTGGCAGATTGTGTCTGTCAACTTCCAGGAGGCATATCTCGACCCACACTCCTCAAAAACTCACCATTCTTTTTCCAAAAGAAACTTAAACGTCTTCCACAAAAATTCCAAGTGGTCTCACTGTTGTTCATGAAGAACTCGACCTCCAAACACCCTCTAAATCACAAGTACGCAGAAAACGGAGCTGCTGTGCTATCTCCTCTTCAACAACAGCTTTAAGGTACCAAATGAACTCCAAATTGACCCATTCTTTTTCTGACATCCTTGGACTTCATTTTACTTCATTTTCTGTTCAATCCCCAGGAGCATGTGAGTCCCATAAGAGACTGTAAATTAGTCCAAAACATTGAGCAAGTGCAGCAACATCACATGCAAGACTTGAATCTTCATTATTCCTTGATTTCTTGAGCTTTTGGCCTCAAACACTTCCACTAGATCGTTATGGCAGAAATTTTGTGTTCATTTGAAGGTCATAGCATCCCCATCAACCATCTCACTTTATCATACTTTAAGAACTAGGTAATAAACATGCATTTTGAATTCAAAAGCTCATTTTTCTCATGTTTTTGCACACTATCTTCTACTCCTTATGATCCACAACCAAGATCAGATTTTAAACATAAAATAAACATAATTTTAAAACTTAAAAATCGTGGATATAGAAGCCATAGACAAAAATCTTGCTTGCAAGTAAATTGCATGCATAAAACATGGTTTTCTAAGCACAAAACTATCACTCTTGCACATCTACTCATTCTAAGCCTTCCTTATATGTTTTTGTTCGTAAATCACAGCCTCTAAACCTCTGGAATTCAGCCTCAAATCGAGATCCATCAAAGGGTAAGAACCTAAACCTCATATGCATATGTTAAAGACCATGCATGTAATTAAAACTACGAAAAATGGAACTCTTGTTATCATAATCTAAGAAACTCTTTAACCATCTATTATGTCAGATTATTTTGTGTAATAAAATAAGTTTTCATATAAATATAAATTTAGGAACAAAGCTTTTTAGGTTGCATGTTGGTTTAATGCAAAAACTTATATGTTTTATGACATTTGAGAGCCATAAAATGGTAAAAATTGTGTAAACAGCCTTTCTGGACAGTTGGTTGACCACAAAAGGTCCATAATAATATAAAAACAATACACAAAAATTTAGGGTATTTATTGATACACCCAAAATAAGTTATGGATTTTAGAAAATCTCTATAAAAATTGATAAAATCGGAAAAATTAGAATCAGAATGTTAAAAATTCTGAATAAAATTTATATCAACTATAATATATGTATATAACCTGAGAAAAATTATTGAAACTAAAAATAAATGGTTTAAGCTATGTATTGGCCATTTAATATTTTAATAAAGCCTAAAAATACGAATTTAATTTGATACTGTCCAAAATATGCAATAAGTATTTTTCTCAGAATGGTAATTATATAGGGATGTTTCAGTAAAAATTTGGTAATTTTTAGTAACTGATAAGTATTTATATTGATATTTAGTATATTAAACAGTTTAAAAATCATTTAAAATATTAAACAACCTCTAAAAATTCTAAAATTTTTACAGTGGCCTAAGGAAACGTCCATAATACTGTACAAAAAGTTTTGGAATTTTTAGAGACCCGAATTCTTTACAGTGAATTTTTGAAGGTATTAAAATAAATAAAAAAATGGATTTCTATACAATTTCCAACTATAAATATAATAGGCAAAGGATAAATATCAATTTACCCAGACCCTTTACTAATAAAAATAAATAGGGAAATTTCTATAAATTATAAAACCCATATGTGATATTACAAATTCTTTTAAAGTTATCATAATGAGTTAAAATAATAATCATCACACAACCACTTGTTAAAACACTTGCAAGCTATGTTCACCTAAAAACTATTTATAAATATATGAATATGTATGTATGTATGTATATATATATATATATATATATATATATATATATATATATATATATATATATATATATATATATATATATATACTACATACATACGTATATTTGTAATACACTTAAACGATTTTATATTGTTTGTCTCTCAAACTCTCAAACAAGGTAACCCAACTTTAAAATATAAGACAATTAGTCTCAATAAAAACTCAATTATTTTAAAAGACCATAAACACGCTAGTTACATTAGTAGCATACTAGTAGCTACACTAAACATCCAATAATACCAACATTTGCACATACATTTAGACGTGCAAATATAAGGTAAGACTTCATTAGGTATGGTAATATAAAGAAACTTTAAAGTAGTAATCTCTAAACACATTAACCCAAAGAGCTCAACCACAGTAAACAACCATAATGTATGAAACTACAACTTATACATGTATAGATGATTACAATTAGGAACTGGCTTTGATGATACCTCTGGGAACATAGCAAATCATGCATAGTGGCACAATGAAATACTTGTACAGGAACAAAATGAAGCCATGGAAGCAACCAGGTGAGTTCATGTGATCCCTTTTCTATTTACTGTTTTGGGATACTGAAAGCATGCTCTAAACTGTTTATTTAAAACTTTATATGTGATAATGAACGTACCGTTCAAATTAATTGCTTCCCCTAGACATGAAGCATAATATACAACCATTAACTCACAGGATGAGCCAGTGAGTATATGGGTAGTACTACTTGGGGAATCCCCCACGCACAGTGGCCCGAAAGGGTGGCCCTACATAAATAGGGTTGAAACCCCACTGAGGTTAATGATAACCGTTGTGGCATATATTCATCATGATACATTTACACCGAGGACATGAACGGGTCTCAGAATGGGAAGTAGATTGGGATGGCCATGTCACGGGCTAACAGTGTATGAGGCAGACGCCTGGTCATCGCACAGGGTTGGTTGTATTGTTTTTGAATTATCACATACATTTATTATTGTGTCTATATACTAAAACTCGTGAGCTCACCAACTTTATAGTTGACGTATTTTAGCATGTCTTTCAAGTAAATAGAATCAGGTATGATTCGGGGACTTGATTGCTTGAACAAGAACACTACATGTAAAACTGGAGAACTTGGCTTAAAGACTAATAAAGTGTGCTGATGCCTGAATGGACCTAAATACCTAGAAAGTCTCTCACTAGTTGAATCTCATTTATAGATTTGTTGTAAAACTTAAATACTTAGACTAAACCTTTGGTTGAATTGTAAAATATTTAATTAGTCTTCCGCTACTTTGTGTTTTGAATCAATCGTTAGTCAAGCCCCCTGGTTGGGTTGTGACAACGACGAGCCCCAGAACTTGTAAATCCTATAAATACAACCCTATTCCACCAGCTGATCTTTTTACCCATTCACTCGAGTCCTAGCCTACTAGTTTCAACTAAAACCCACAGCCAACACATCTCTGACCCATAGAGGCTCCAATTCCACCATTGTTGAGCCATTATAAAGGTTGAAGCTTGGAACCACTTGAAGAAGGTGATAGAAGCTTGTTACAGCCAAGAACCCACGAGGAACACCTCGTTAGTCCTTGAGCAGCCACTTTAAACACTAAGCGAACCACATTCAAGTGATAAAGAGCTTTGTGGGGTGGTTTAAATGATTATCTATGCATAAAAACACACATGCAAGCACATATGTGCACATGAAATTCCAAGAATACCACCTACATGAAATTATACAATTGTAAACTTACACTTGAAGTCTTGATGATAGATTTATGATGACATGATGTCATATAAATAATTTTTTATGTTGTTTGGTGAACATTTATGATAGTCACTAAATATAGAAGCTTTGACATGAAAGATGGGAGCAAGGTGTTGTTATAAACGTGTTATAGAGTTTCAAATGATTATTTAGGCCTATTAACGATGTTATGAACATGGTAGTTAAGTTAAATTTGATGAAATGAAGAATATGTCCACACCTTTCTAAAAATAGAAACTTTGTCATTAAAGGACATGCATTGCATGTAGATTTTTTCTATGTTTAAGTGTTATGATGATGTTGATGGTCATAGTAAAATGATTAGGATGGTTTCATTGTTGTGAAATGATTTTTATGCTAAACTTTCTATAAATAGAAACTTTAATTGGGGATTTTGTGAAAACGAGATGAGGTAACATAAATGGTAATGAAATATACTAGAATATTCTATAGTGACATGATATGAAGGCATTGGTATGATTATTTGGGTGAAAACATGTTAATATAGCTACTTGCCAAACATAGTAACTTTAGTTAACTAGAAAATGGAATGTGGGCACGCTACGTGTTAATATGAAAGTCTTAGGACATGAACTTGCGTGGGTTGGTAAAATAAGATTTTGAACGCAACTTGCTTAATATAGGAACTTGCTAAATGTGGAAACCTACTAAATGTGGTAACCTGCTAAATATAGAAACATGCTAAAAGTGGAAATTTACCATGAATAATAACTTGTTTGATGAACATACGTATAAACTGCCATGATTAGCAACATGATTGATAGAGGTAAATTAGACACACTTGCCATATTTGGAAACCATGTGTGTTATGACATGCTAACGTGCACAACTTGCTATTTGAGGAAACTTTGCAACAAAACGAGACAAAACAAATACTAACAGACTAAACGTGTCACCAACGGGTCGTTGAATCAAACATAGTCAAACACGGTCAAACACGATCTAACTTGGGGTTGTTTGGACAAACGCACTGTCTAATGGACCGACACGAATACAAACTCATACCACCTACATGATATATGTAACAGATAAGGAACATTCATCTCACATGCAAACCAACTCAATCACTGGTGAGTTTACAGCCCCTTTTTCTCTTAATCGTCTATAAACACAAACAGAGGAGAATACATGCAAATACTTTTAACAAACATAGTTGACAAACATTTTGTACAAACCTTTTGCCAAATACATTTAACAAACATTTTGGACGAACCTTTTGACAAACATATTGGGTC
This sequence comes from Mikania micrantha, assembly GCA_009363875.1. Lineage (NCBI taxonomy): Eukaryota > Viridiplantae > Streptophyta > Magnoliopsida > Asterales > Asteraceae > Mikania > Mikania micrantha. The sequence goes on along the minus strand of CM018694.1, from coordinate 41,620,015 downwards.
AAACGTTTTGACCCTCAGACTAGACAAACATTATAGACAAACATTCTTGACAAACATCTGGGTCAAACAAACTGGGCAAACATTTGTAACAAACATTATAAGTGTTGTATATCGTATAAAGTCCTCCCAAAGTCGTACCGTTAATGAAGTGCAACGACGAGATCTTGGATAGTACTATTGAGTTTTGAATGAACCCCACCTTGCACCAATTAAGACAGGAGGTCTAGATGGGTGCAATTTCGACCTAACACGCTATTGATCCACGATAGGCATGGCAGAGGAAATGACAAACAGTACAGTTTCGGTAGCAATGCAACTGACACTTAGGGTCTCGGGCCTGGCAAACATAAGTAAAACAATATATATATATATATATATATATATATATATATATATATATATATATATATTACTTGGTTTTGAACAAAACCTATGAACTCATTAACTTTATGTTGACATACTTTAGCATGTATTTCTCAGGTAACTAATACGTTTAAGGGCATATGATGCACTTAAAGAAATCCATTGAAGGATGATGAACTTAGGACATTGGAACAATATTATGAATTTCGTTTAAAGGTGTTAAGACAAAATTACCTATGTACAAGCTTTCGCAACATTAGTTAATTCCGCTCATACAGAGTCGTTCTACATGACCAAGGTATCTGATACCGCCACATCACACCCAGCGGTATGACTCTACAAGTAATAAATGTTAGGGTGTGACAAACTAAGCTTTCAAAATAATTGTAAGAAATTATATGAAAATGTCTCTAATCCCATTTTGAGTAATTCATAATGATTCTTAAATAAAGTTGTTCATGTAGCAAAAGACTTCATACTTGTGAAGTGTGTGAATGAATGTGTGATACAAATTCCATGTGCTAATTTTCAAAAACCAAAGAATGGTTTGCATACAAAAGGAGTTGAACTAAGAAAAGAAGTGTGTTGATAACATAAGTATGCAAATGAAGGAAAATATTCCTTCAAAGAGTGTTTCATCAAAATCTTCAAAATCATCTTTCTCACACCTCGGGCTGGCAGGCTGGATCGACTTTCTTGTCAAGCGGAATAGTCATGGTGGGCTGTAATTCTAATGTTTAATTAGAATTAAAAAGTTAAATTATATCAAATCTAGTTTCATAATTTAACAATGTAATTCTAACAAAAGAATCATAACAGTTGATCTATCTTGCAACTGTACAAGATATAGAAAATGATTCATATGATGTCATCAAAAATAAATGCCCACAAAAACAACTAGGTCCTCTAAGCTGGGCATCCTAGCACGTATCCTGATGACTAAACATGTTCGTCACCTGAGAAAACATGCAAAAATCAAGTCAACACTAGGTTGGTGAGTTCATAGGGTTTTGTATTCTGAAAATGGTTGAAAAGTGTTATTTTGACCAAACTTGCCAAAGTCTCAACCTTAAACCTCAATACCGACATTATCCCATCAACTCAAGTAATGCTTATGTATAGGGCATATGTACAAACAAGTGGAGCCGCCCACCACACACATGACATGAAACGACTTTGCCTTTACTGTAAATTAAGAGTTTCACTCTGACCTAAATCCGTAACTCCATCATTTGTAATATTACTTTTTCTAGGTTATCTCAAAGTTTAGTATTGAAAATAATTATGGTTTCAAAGATTAGTATTCAAAATGATGTTTTGTGTTCTAAGTTTAGTATTTAAAATGAGTATGTATATTGAATTTCCCTTGCACATACCTCTACCTTAAACCTCATTACTAACATCATCCCATCAAGTCATGGTAATGCTTATGTACAGGGTATACTTACCAACAAGTGGAGCAGCCATCCCACCACACACTTGATGTGACAGGACTTCGCCTTTAATGGAAATTAAGGTTCCCATCTTGCCTTCCACTTCCTTACTCTTTTGAAAATTAGTATTTATGAGTTAACGAATGTGGACGACATATCCATTAAAGGGCTTAGCTCAAACCCAAACGTGATGATTTATAGTACCCTCACACAGTCATATTCTTGAGAGTAACATTCAACAACGGTCTGTGACTATAGAATCTAGAGGGGGTTGCCCCTTGAGCCACTACGATGGATCCAAAGTCTACAATTCCAACGACACTAGTTACAAAACACACGGTTCCAATGAGTATCCACTGATTTCACCCTTACATTTCCTAGAAAAATGAATTGAAAGTATTGAATATGTGTTGTAAGCATTGTAAGTATTGAACATGAATGTAAGTATTCCAAGTATTCCAAGTATTCTAAGTATTGCTAGTATTCAATGTATCCTAAGCATTTCTCTAATATGTGTACAAATCCCTGCATAAAAGTATTGAGTAAAATGATACAATTGAAAAGAGGCAATGAACTCACCTGTATATGTTGGTTTCTTGACTCGTTTAAATTTAGGCGCACTCGTTCTTTGTGTGGTTGTTGTCTTCAATCATGTGTTTTTTCATTTGAGTTTATGATTATAAGTAATTTACACTATGACTCGTATGTGTATATTCTGAGTTCATTCTAAAAGTCATGTAACGTCTAAGTTATTGAACCTAACTTGTTTTTAACTTGCTTAAATCCTTATGCTTATGAGTGTTATGGTTAGAGTCTCAATGCCAGCGCAATAAAAATGTGAGTTATGTTCAAAGTATTGTTTGGCATTAAACTATTTTACATAATAACCATGCAAAGGTGGCCATGCATACTTATGCATGCAAAACCATATCTTTTAGTTATGGAGACAATCTGATCGCTCTAGACTTAGCTATATGTTATTAACACTCTTGGTTATCCAAAAGTCTCTAGATCTTGAATATTTAGAATTGAAATAGCTCCCATTCGGTTCCTTTCGACCCTAACTTGTTCAACCAAGACCTTAGATACATATGCTTGTTGTATTTGTTCCATTTTAAGTTAGAATCCCTTGGACTTTGGAGCTGAATTAACATCGAAGGACCTAGGCTGCCAAATGAAGTGTCAACACTGCTAGTGTTGAACCAACACTTAGCCAATCCCGATGGTACTCGTCGATATTACTAGTTTCAATGACTGATTTGTTTCGATATTAGAGAGATCTGACTTTAGTAAAATCGAACGACACTTAGCCATTTCTACTTGAAGTCGATCAACACTTGTAACAACCGTCGAAATTCGATAATAAATTGGTTATTAACTAGACTACACAGGTAGGCCCAATCAAGCCCAAGGAGGCCCAATAAGAACCCATGCCTAACTAAGGCTGAATCGATAAAGATAAACAGATTAAACTTACCGATCTTCGTAACAGACTGTTATATAATTATTTGGGGTTTTCGATAGAAAACAAACAAGCTACTTATTAACATTTGATGATCGGTTATGATCTCAAACTTTATAATTAACTTCTCAACATTAAATAATATTAATGTTATTGGTTTTATTAAATACTAATTAAGGAGACGGGTTAAAACAATTTAACAGTTAAACTGACAGAGTTAAACTATTAAATTCGTCCATTTGCCATAATAATTCTTATTAGATGAAACAAATACCGTGAGATGGTTCGTGTTATTCGTAACATGTTTCTGTCACAAAATAATAATTAGTAGTTATAACGTGACTCAAACGGGTTATTACGCGATTTATACACGAGTGTACCCACCAAAACCCTAGCTATAAAAGGGCATGATACACCATCCCCTTCCTATTTTCCATTTTAGTCGAAATACACACAGAGCACAACTTGTGTGTGTTCTTTCGATCGGGAGCCAAAAAGAAAAGCCGACAGCTCCAGCTCCGGCACCTACCACACCACTGGCGAATCCCCCTCCAGCCACCACCTGCGGCTCATACCTGGCTATCACCACCTCCCAGACGAACCTCAGCTCCCCTCACTATTCTGACGGTCGCATAACACCCATTAGCGGGTGTGTGTGTGTGTTTGTTTGTATGACAGAAAAGTGAACGGGAGCCTGACTTCCTCCTCCTCGGTCGAGCTTCCACCCACACATCGACATCATATCCAGTCAATTAGATCCTCCTACGCACACCTTTTCCCTTCACCTGCACCAGTCATTTCACAGACACATACGCGTACTCGTGTGTGTATCCTATGCGCCTGAAGCAATAGAAGAACATTTCACACACACATACACATACTCGTGTGTGTATCCTATGCGCCTGAAGGAACAGAAGCAGTCCCATCTCCTGCGAGCCTCCGACTGGCCTCACCTTCCCTGCATGTCACTCATTTTACTCCGGAAACTAGGGCTACATCCGGTAACCCTATCAGTATCAAGATAATATCACAGGTAAAGAATCAGAACTGGTTACTATGTTTCTGCTCGAGTCTCGCGCAAAAACTGTTCACAACCACCAGTGGAGCTGTTTGATCAATGGTTCACTTTGACTCTGCCTTATCAAATGGTAAGAACACACCATCGCGTGCTCCTAGGGTCTCTGTTTCATTTGTATATAGTTATAAGCTTTGAGTTAGTATGCTTAAAGTTCCAATCTAATTCTGGAGAATAATTTTAGCTCGTGTTTGATCAGATCTGAGAGATCGAGTTTAGGCATGTTGATGGGAGATGTGGTGACTGAAGTGGGTCAATCTGGTGAATTGGGAGTTGATCGAGCCATTCCTGACACCTACAAGCTCGGTCAAAGCTGGGCAAACAGTCTACTAAAGAAAGATCTGATCTACAATGATAGCTGAGTGCTCGAATACGATCGCGATGCAAAACCGAGTCCATCAGTGAGCTCGGATCCCAAATCAGATTACCGATTATCAAAATAATTCGCGTACGCGAACCAACTTGGAAGGTATACCCATACACTAACCTTTATAACAGAAATATTGAATCGTGCATTGTCATTTATTTCTGTCACGACTAAAAGCGAATGAAAATGATCAAAAATACTTGTATCAATTAACTTTGTTTAATACTCGGTAAAATCTAGAAATTTGTAAATACACGTAAACAAGTCGAGTGCGTATCGACATCGAGAGATTTGAGACGGATTCACTATTACTAACTCAAGTTACCTATTAATATGATAATGATATATTTTTTTAAATAACATACTACAATATATAAACAAGTTGATTGTCTAAAACCGAGGTTTTATGAACTTTTATTTTGTAAAATATATCATACGATTTGAAATGTTTTAATAATATTAAAACTCAAACATTGGATTTTATGACATCGATTGTTGGAACAGTCGTAATTATAATCACAAATATAAGATGTGACACCCGGCAATTTTGGGTAAATTGCAACACTCATTTCACATCCATACTTGTTGCATTCCATTTAATTGAGTTTAATTAGATGAGCTAAACACAAACACAAAACAATAATTTGGATTATTATTGAATTGTGCATCACACGTTGATTTAGATTAATCAAGCGTGCAAACACTTCGTTAGACACAAACACAAACTATCGAAGATAATTCGATGAATTATCAAAACACACACACGAGTCTCACGAACGTTGGTGATCAATCAAACTTATGTGCTTATATGCTAAATATGTGTTAGACGTTTAGGACAAATGTTAGGAATTGAGTACGAGCATAATCGAATCAAAGAAATCAAAAAAAAACAAGGAAATGGACTTGTCGCGGTACGCGACGGACCTTGGCGACAGTCTTCGCGGTACGCGAAGAAAACCGGGAGTCGATACTCCCGAATCCCATCGCGATACGCGAAGAAACATTTTGATCGGCCTTCGCGGTACGCGAAGGCCATGCAGAACAAATTTCTTTATAAAACCAACCCCTTTCATTTTCAGTCAATCTTTTTCCATTTTCTCCGAGCTTGTACTCTGTATCTCGACCAAACCATCTGCCAAACTCACCCCAACCTCTGATAAACCATTTCCTTCTTCCTTGTGGTGATTTTGGACCATTGGAGCTTCAAGAGGAGGTATTGGAAGCCATCAACACGTGAAAGGGACATCTCCAGCCACTTCCAGGGCTTGTTACACCTGCTACAACTCGAATCCTAGCTTCTAAGGTAGTTTTACATGTTTTCCTAGTGTTAGATCGTACATGCAATGGGTTATAACCCACATGCAACTCCATTTAGTTATGGTGCTTGGATTTGTTGGTGATTTGTTGTGTAGACGATCTAGATTTACTGATTTAGTGTTTAGATGTGTTAGATTTGAGTTTGATTGAGTTATTGGTCGATTTAGTAATGATTTGGTGCACTTGCCATAAAAGGAAACTTTTATGTTGCAAGTCTTGGATTTGTGATGATCTAGACATGTTAGGCATGTCTAGATGTTGTTAAATGTATATTGGAGTGTTTAGAAACACATTTGAATCCTTGATTTTGTCAAAAACATGGTTTTATAGAAACTTACTAAATATGGAAACTTTTGTAAATCAAAAGAGGGATTTTGATGTTTTTGAATGATTTGATGAATTGTGATATTTGAAATATGTTTAAAAATGATTTCTAAGCATATTGGAAACCTGGATTTGTGAAAACAATCTTTTAAACAAATACTTACTATTTTAGGAAACTTTGTTTGGGTAAAATGGCACAAATGGTATTTTATGCACAAACGACTTATTTTAAGTGATTACATACGTTTTTACAAACATACTATAGTGATTTGTTTTATAAAATGGGATTTCATAACCACACTTTCCTAAATTGGAAACTTTCTAAAAATGGTAATTTATGTGATTGAAGTAATAGGAATGCATTTTGGTGTCTTATGTGCATTGAGGCACGTAAACACAACAATCGTGTCACCAACGATTCGTAGAGTCAGCACAAGTCAACACACACGCACTCGGTTGAGCACACCGACACTTGGAGTTGTATGAATTACAACACACCACAAAACACATACTCACACCTATATGATTATAGGAACTTACTAGCAGGACTGCTAGCTTTCACAGTCGCAAACACCACATAAACCGGAACTGCTTTACCAGGTGAGTTCACGGCCCCTTTTTATCTTTCTACCTCTGGGGGAGAAAACATTGCATACAACTGATTTTGATCAACATACATACTTTTGGGAACATTGGTACATACTTATATCGTATATACATATGTGTGGCATTCATCCACAAAACTGATAAGTCCTCATTAAACACATCTCGAACCGTTAATAGCGCGTAGCGCTTAGCGTGGTAATTCTGAATAGTACTATTTGGGCCTGACAAGCCCCACTGTTGTGCGCCGTATGGCCACCCCGACTGGAGGTTGGAACAGTGCATAATTGACCAATAAACATTGTCATTGTCTTGTTGGATGGACATGGCGGGAGGCAGCATGTTAGCTTCGGTTTCGAACCCGCATATGATATATAAAACTGCAAAAAATTTACTTTAAACATTTTGATGTTTACTGCTGATACAAACCTGTGCTCTCACCAACCTTTGTGTTGACCCTTTTACTCGCATGTTTTCTCAGGTAACTAAGGCACGCACACAAGGATAGGATGCTAAGATGGAGTCCCATGCATCAGCTTTAGTGTCTTAGGCAATTTGATAACGATTGACAATTGTTTTGTTATGTAATGTTAAATACTTAAACCGCTTCCGCATTACTACTCTTTAAGTTTTCAAAACTGATTAAACTTATGCTTCCGCAACTTATAATTACACTGTTGTTTTGACATCTTAAACTTTTTACTTCCTCAACTCTGATTCTACTAAACTGTTTTATCCAAGTTATTGGATGTACGTATGAAACCAGACATGTAGGTCTCGCAACGTTGTGTGACCGGAGACTGCGATCCTTATAATCTGTTGTTGCTCGCGCCCCAGAAGGGACGGGATTTCTCGGGGTGCGACAGATTGGTATCAGAGCCTCCGGTTCTTGCGAATTAGGTTTGCATCTAGTGAACTTAGTCTATAACCACTAGTCTCCACACAACGCGTAGTGCTTAGTAATAGTTCCACTTGCATACATTATCATACGTATACACAATTCACACCTCTATATGTGGTGACACTGTCATCACCGTCTATGCTCGCATACGACGAGAAGGAACAGATTGTTCCTACACCTTCAATATCAATACTACCGGTAGCAGTTGAGTCATCGAACCAAGCACCAACTATCACCCGAAGACAGCACGTCTGATCCATCGCAGGAGGAGCAGCCGGTACACATACGCTATATCACCGGTGCCCGAATCGAAGAGGCGACGACAAAAGCTTATCGGGGATGAAACTAAAACAAGTCTAGGGATGAAATAGGCCCTATGGCTCAACAACATTCTTGTAATCCTTTGGTACTGCTACACATACTGCTTACAAGGACCATACGAGGAGATTCCAAACTCAACTCCTTGTCACTCATAGAATATCACCGAACGAGCATGGTCGCTCGAGTTAAGAAAAACTAGAGTGACCATGCGGAGAGATTTCATTAAGGGTACTAGGTGGTCATCCAGAAGCATCAATACTAACACTCGCACAATCAGTGACTCAACACCAAATGACCTGAGGAAAACTCACTCAAGCCACGTAGCTATCCTTATGGGATCTACACAAGATCCTATGATACCATACGACTCGCGTGACTAGCCCAAGTATTAGTTCGATAGACAAATTAACCATACCTCATATGACTCATGTTTGAATCTCGATGACATGAATAAACTCTAAATCCAGTAAAACCTAATAGCTCTAAGTAGGAGGAACTAGAATTCTTATGTAAGGTAAATTGACGATCATGGTGCGCAACATAATCGTGAATTTACAGGTACGCATGAATTCTGGCAAATTCTATTATGAGCCCATTTTTGAAAACACATACATTGATATTCGCTTATCCCTCATCCTGATGGTTGCAACGGAATTCAAGTAACGTACCAAGACTTCAACATAATGATCATCAAATTTCCAGCTATAGTTCGGATTACCATGTATCAACAAAAACCTCATGTTACGACTATACACTTCACATGAAGCAACGTATCAAATTTTCCGATAAGGACCTTGACAAGGATTCTAAGGAGGACCCCATGGAGGAGTCACCCGACAATGCATCACCCATCCTAGTACTACTCTCGCCCAAGCACGCTTAACTTCGGAGTTCTCACCCATACTAGACTCACCTGAGCCTGAGAGGCAGTGTCTTGAGTCGGATTGACTTGGGACATGACCTGGGCAAACGACCGAATCGAGTGTCTTGCAAAGGAACCAAGGTATACAAATACCCGACATGCAGAGCTTTGTAGCGTAGTCAACAGGATATAACCCCGCTGGTTTCACTATTCCAGGCAGCCGAAGACCGGCCTGCCATCGCTAAAGCTAGAATCGAAGACCTGGAAAACAAGGTCGCCGACCCAGTCCCAGAAGAACCTGACACTAAGGAAAAGGAACCAGCGGCGAATGCTGATTCTGATTCCACTATCGATAACGCCTCCGATAAACTTAGCATAGACCTGGTAGAAACGGGTTGTGACCTTGTACTTGAAAATTTTGGAGTCTTAGTGTCTTGGGTATTAAATGAATTGTAACCAGTACAACTTATTATATATCAAGACTAATATCTGCTATTGAATATTTTGTCTATGCCAATTAATACATGTTCTCTTTTCATATCAATCGCGCGCTACATTAGTCATTATACCCACATTAACGATTATTCTCGTTATGAAGATCATGGCTGGAGGATGCGGAGGATGCAAGAACGTTGGAGGGCGTGGATAAATTAACCTCACCACGACAAAACTGAACGCCCTAATCAGCAAACGAATTGAGGAGGAAATCGCTGCACGTGAAGCTGCACGTAACCAGAATCAACTAACCCAAGGAACAAACCCCAATCCACCCTACTGCACATTCAAAACATTCTTAGATTGCAAACCGCCCTCTTTCGATGGTATGGAGGGTGCTGCCGGCCTCCTCCGATGGATTGAGAAAATGGAAACAACTTTCATCATGAGCAATTGTAGGGTTAATGACCGCGTGAAGTACGCAACAGGAACCTTAGAGGGGGCAGCGCTCACTTGGTGGGACACAAATGTTCAAATCATTGGACGAGAAACATCTGAGGCTATACTTTGGGAGGAATACAAAAGAATGATGAACCACAAATATTTCCCTCACGACAAAGTTCAGAAATCGGAATTGGAATTCCGGAACCATAGGATGATTGGTTCTGAGATCGAGGCATACACTACTCGATCTTATGAGTTGGCACACATGTGCCCAGAAATGGTGACCCCAGCCTACAAACACCTCGAAAGATACATTGAGGGATTGACACCGCAGGTTCGGGATATGGTACTATCCGCTGACCCCACCACCTTACGACAAGCTGTATACTTAGCTCATGAACTGACCAATACCGCGGTTATTCAAGGATTATTACCTCCACGTGGCTCAATAATCAAAACCACCGACAACAAACGCAAATGGGATAACACTCAAAATGAAACCCCCACTCTACAACCACCAAGACGACGTAAGGGTGCCTATTCTGGCAAAAACCCAAGGTGCAACAACTGTGATTATCATCATAAACAAGGACCGTGTGAAAGATACCGATGCCAATGGTGCGGAAAGCGAGGCCACACAACTAAAAACTGCAGGGGTGAACTGGTGACCAAAATTCCACCGCCTCAACCGCAGCAATACAAAGCACCAAAAGGTTGCTTCGGATGTGGAAAGCCAGGGAACTTTAAAAGGGACTGCCCCCATACGGAAAACAATGGGGATGAAGCATCGAAGAGTTGCTTCGAATGTGGGAAGCTGGGGCACCTCAGGAAGGACTGCCCATATCTAGAGAACGGAAACAATAACAGGAACAATAACGGTCCGAAGGAACGACCCCTCGTGATTGGGGTTAAGGAAGCCAGAAATGATCCTAATCTTGAAACTGGTACGTATCTCTTAAACGATCATTACGCTTCTGTATTGTGTGATACTGGAACTGAGAAAAGTCTTATATTTAAGCACTTTAGTAAATACTTGTTATAACCCCAATGTATTTAGAGGTTGAATACACCGTAGAGTTAGATGATGGTGAACTGATTGTAACTAAGAACATTCTAAGAGAATGCACTATAGAGCTAGCAAACCATAAATTTAGGATCGACCTCATGCCAAGTTACACTAAACAGTTTTGATGTTGTAGAGGGCATGGAAAGGTTGTCTAAAAACTAAGCTAAAAACCATTTGCCACGACAAGGTTGTGCGCATATCTCTTCGTAATGGGGAAACCCTAGACAGCAACAGTGAAAGAAGCAACACTCCTCTGTTCCCACGTGGAAGCCGGAACAAATAGCAATGCATTTCATTACCAAGATACCCCGTACTCCTAGTGGATGTGACACTATCTGGGCAATTGTGGACCGACTGACCAAGCCAGCACATTTCCCTTGCAAACAAGGAAAACGATAAAATGGAAAAGCTAGCCAGAAGTTATGTCAAGAAAGTGGCCTCACGACATGGAGTGCCAATCTCCATCATTTCAGATCAAGATATTAAATTCACTACCAACTTCGAGAAATCATTGCAAGGGTTGCTTGACACACGGTTGAATATGAGTACTACATACCACCCACCAACTGATGGATAGAGCCAACGTACAATAAACTCTCGAAAATATGCTACGAGCATGCGTAATAGACTTCGGCAATAGCTGGGAAACTCACCTATCATTGGTGGAGTTTTCCTACAACAATAGTTACCACACGAGCATCAAGGCAGCGCCTTTTGAGGCACTCTATGGCAGGGAGTGCCGATCACCCTTCTGTTGGGCAGAAGTGGGTGACAGTCAGCTCACTAGCTCAAAACATATACATGAAACAACCGAGAAGATAGTACAGATTAGAAACCGCATGGCAGCAGCTCGCAATCGTCAACAGAGCTATGCCGATCACTCTTCTGTTTTGGCAAACGAGGAAAACTGAATCCGCGGTATATTGGGCCATTCGAAATCCTGAAGCGGATCGGCCTAGTAGCATACCAACTTAACCTACCAACCAAACTCGATGGAGTTCACAATGTATTCCATGTCTCAAATCGGAAGAAGTGTTTATCAGATGAGACACTTGTGATTCCACTGGATGAAATCCAGGTGGATGAACGACTACGGTTCGTGGGAGAACCCGTAGAGATCATGGACCGAGAGGTCGAACGAATTAAACAGAGTCGGATTCCGATTGCCAGGTTCCGATGGAACTCGAAACGCGGACCTGAATTCACGAGGGAACGTGAAGATCAAATGATGCGCAAATATCCCCATCTTTTCAAACAGACAACGTCGAACGTCGACAACAACGGATAAATTTCGGGACGAAATTTCCTTTTAACAAGGGGATGATGTGACAACCATAAATTTTCAAAATTTTCATTCTCAAACACTACCAACAACAACCAAATTTCGGGACGAAATTTCTTTCAACAAGGGGATGATGTGACACCCGGCAATTTTGGGTAAATTGCAACACTCATTTCACATCCATACTTGTTGCATTCCATTTAATTGAGTTTAATTACATGAGCTAAACACAAACACAAAACAATAATTTGGATTATTATTGAATTGTGCATCACACGTTGATTTGGATTAATCAAGCGTGCAAACACTTCGTTAGACACAAACACAAACTATCGAAGATAATTCGATGAATTATCAAAACACACACACGAGTCTCACGAACGTTGGTGATCAATCAAACTTATGTGCTTATATGCTAAATATGTGTTAACGTTTAGGACAAACGTTAGGAATCGAGTACGAGCATAATCGAATCAAAGAAATAAAAAAAAAACAAGGAAATGGACTTGTCGCGGTACGCGACGGACCTTGGCGACAGTCTTCGCGGTACGCGAAGAAAACCGGGAGTCGATACTCCCGAATCCCATCACGATACGTGAAGAAACATTTTGATCGGCCTTCGCGGTACGCGAAGGCCATGCAGATCAAATTTCTTTATAAAACCAACCCCTTTCATTTTCAGTCAATCTTTTTCCATTTTCTTCGAGCTTGTACTCTGTATCTCGACCAAACCATCTGCCAAACTCACCCCAACCTGTGATAAACCATTTCCTTCTTCCTTGTGGTGATTTTGGACCATTGGAGCTTCAAGAGGAGGTATTGGAAGCCATCAACACGTGAAAGGGACATCTCCAGCCACTTCCAGGGCTTGTTACACCTGCTACAACTCGAATCCTAGCTTCTAAGGTAGTTTTACATGTTTTCCTAGTGTTAGATCGTACATGCAATGGGTTATAACCCACATGCAACTCCATTTAGTTATGGTGCTTGGATTTGTTGGTGATTTGTTGTGTAGACGATCTAGATTTACTGATTTAGTGTTTAGATGTGTTAGATTTGAGTTTGATTGAGTTATTGGTCGATTTAGTAATGATTTGGTGCACTTGCCATAAAAGGAAACTTTTATGTTTCAAGTCTTGGATTTGTGATGATCTAGACATGTTAGGCATGTCTAGATGTTGTTAAATGTATATTGGAGTGTTTAGAAACACATTTGAATACTTGATTTTGTCAAAAACATGGTTTTATAGAAACTTACTAAATATGGAAACTTTTGTAAATCAAAAGAGGGATTTTGATGTTTTTGAATGATTTGATGAATTGTGATATTTGAAATATGTTTAAAAATGATTTCTAAGCATATTGGAAACCTGGATTTGTGAAAACAATCTTTTAAACAAATACTTACTATTTTAGGAAACTTTGTTTGGGTAAAATGGCACAAATGGTATTTTATGCACAAACGACTTATTTTAAGTGCTTACATACGTTTTTACAAACATACTAGAGTGATTTGTTTTATAAAATGGGATTTCATAACCACACTTTCCTAAATTGGAAACTTTCTAAAAATGGTAATTTATGTGATTGAAGTAATAGGAATGCATTTTGGTGTCTTATGTGCATTGAGGCACGTAAACACAACAATCGTGTCACCAACGATTCGTAGAGTCAGCACAAGTCAACACACACGCACTCGGTTGAGCACACCGACACTTGGAGTTGTATGAATTACAACACACCACAAAACACATACTCACACCTATATGATTATAGGAACTTACTAGCAGGACTGCTAGCTTTCACAGTCGCAAACACCACATAAACCGGAACTGCTTTACCAGGTGAGTTCACGGCCCCTTTTTATCTTTCTACCTTTGGGGGAGAAAACATTGCATACAACTGATTTTGATCAACATACATACTTTTGGGAACATTGGTACATACTTATATCGTATATACATATGTGTGGCATTCATCCACAAAACTGATAAGTCCTCATTAAACACATCTCGAACCGTTAATAGCGCGTAGCGCTTAGCGTGGTAATTCTGAATAGTACTATTTGGGCCTGACAAGCCCCACTGTTGTGCGCCGTATGGCCACCCCGACTGGAGGTTGGAACAGTGCATAATTGACCAATAAACATTGTCATTGTCTTGTTGGATGGACATGGCGGGAGGCAGCATGTTAGCTTCGGTTTCGAACCCGCATATGATATATAAAACTGCAAAACATTTACTTTAAACATTTTGATGTTTACTGCTGATACAAACCTGTGCTCTCACCAACCTTTGTGTTGACCATTTTACTCGCATGTTTTCTTAGGTAACTAAGGCACGCACACAAGGATAGGATGCTAAGATGGAGTCCCATGCATCAGCTTTAGTGTCTTAGGCAATTTGATAACGATTGACAATTGTTTTGTTATGTAATGTTAAATACTTAAACCGCTTCCGCATTACTACTCTTTAAGTTTTCAAAATTGATTAAACTTATGCTTCCGCAACTTATAATTACACTGTTGTTTTGACATCTTAAACTTTTTACTTCCTCAACTCTGATTCTACTAAACTGTTTTATCCAAGTTATTGGATGTACGTATGAAACCAGACATGTAGGTCTCGCAACGTTGTGTGACCGGAGACTGCGATCCTGACAATCTGTTGTTGCTCGCGCCCCAGAAGGGACGGGATTTCTCGGGGTGCGACATAAGACAAGCTCAAACAATTGGCATCTAACCATGTAAATAAGCGAGTTTCAAATAATACATATATATATATATATATATATATTCAAATTGATAATAAAAATCTATGTTTTGATTTAATGACTACTATTTCAACGAAATATTTTAAATATAATTCATATAACATGACAAGATTTGTAATATCAACATGATTAATAGTTTTATCAATAAAACAGTGTGAAAAGCTTATATTTGGCAATTATTGCAAGTTTTTGTATATAAATTTAACAATGTGTTTATACATTCGTACACACACACACGGAAAAAGAAATATTTAGGAGTATAAGGTCAAACTATTTTACACGTCAAACACTTTGCAAATTATAAGTACAAACTATAGGGAAAGATAAGGCATAGTAGTCATAATTTTCAAATGTTGATAATCAAGATTTTATACACACATTTTAAGCTTATCAATTATAAACACCTTCGATTAAAATAATTGACTGAATGTTAAAGAATAAACATTATTACCCAAATAAGACATACAAACAAAAGTCCCCGAATGATCAAAATTAACAGATGAGAGGACACGGTAGATTACGTATGACAATTGTGTTAAATCGACATATATGACAAGGAGATCGATATCAGTTATTGATACACATTTGATTTACAAACATGACCTCTTATTTCACTCAATTGGGAAATGATATACCGTATCAAACATACTGAGGTTACTAGAACTATCGTGTTATATATTGTCAGTAAGACTTGGTTACCATGAATCATGGACATAGGTTCCATTGCTATCTCACTGCGAGTATTCGTAGCCCCTTTTACCTTTTTACATATTCTGGGGGAAATACATGCTACAACACTTTACTTTTCTAGTATGATATTCAAACTATTTTCATTACTATGCTAAATGTGTTATTAATAGAACATTAGTTAGTTGGATTGTAGATTGCATGAGACAATTACATTTATATTGTAAGTCCTTTTTTATTTCTTAGTCACAACCATCAACTCAAGGGTTTGAGCTAGTGGATATATATTGAATAATACTATTTGGGTTGACACCTCATTCATCTATCTGGTGGTCTTGCTAGCTACGGTCACCTATATGACGTGGTCAATCATGATGAATGAATATTCCAACATTTACATTATGAACTGTAACATCAGTGTCTGAACAGTAGTTGGAACAGTAGAATGTACAGTAGATTCAAGTACGAAACTCTGTGTAATACATGTTATGCGAAATCAATGTTAAATGCTTATGAAATTCTTTCAGAGACACTGTGGAAACTATGGAAACTGTGGTCTAACAGTCAGACTTGTGTTTGACAACATGAATTTATTCCATGTATGTTAGTTTAGGATTTATTATGTGTAGAAGTATGTGAGAATGATTATAACAAAACAATAACGGACATCGTTATGTGAGCATTGAACTGATGAAATATTCGTGAGGGTGACGATTCAGATGAATATGCCTGTGGGTTTAACATTCTGAATGATGTCTAATAATTAGAAAATCAAATCGGAAAGTACAGTTGTCATCGTGTTCGTACGGGTGATGATCTGTACGAATACGCGCGAGTGCAGTACGATTCGATGAGACAGTTAAATTAAATCTTTTCACAATATTAAAAACAAACAAAAGATATTTAGTTAATTTACTAGTAATTACCACCTAAAATAATTTAGAAAACTCTAATTTTAAAAATCGTAACGTTTCGTTACGAGAAAACTGAAACCGACGCGTTTACACGAAACCGAGTGAAACCAAACGAACCAGAACACACCCGATTGTTAAAAACGTTTAAATGACATTAAATGTCATTTAATTCATCCCACCAACCTACTCTCTCTCACTAGAACCGTTCCTCTCTCTCTCTCTAACTTTTTCTCTCACTAAAAACCCCTCTTTCTCGCTTAATTCTCAACCAAATCGGGCGAATTTGGTGTAAAACGACCAAAAAAACGAGTAGATCGTGAAAAGATGAAGAAATAGAGCTTGGATCAACAAATTTGAGGTAAAATCGAGTTCAAACGGGCTGTTTTTGGTGTCTTTACTGTTTGGCGAGCTGCTATCTTTTCAGCTGAGTTTGGACCATTTAAACCCATATATTGTGCACAAAAATGAAGTAGGAAGATAAGGAACAATTTATATTGAAGCTGGGTATGGTTAGAATCGGGTTTGGACCTAGGAGACTCAATATCGATGCAAGAACACTCGAAGATGAACAATATCGATGACTTGGAGTTTCAGCAAGCTTTATCCATCGAGACTATTAGTCTCGATGGGTTAATCTCGATGGCTTCACTTCGAAACTACCAGTATCGGCGCTCTCCAAGATTCTGAACCCAATCCCCATCGATATCGATAGTATCGATGGACTTGGGGGCTGTCGAACTTGAACATATCGAACATATAGTATCGACAAACTCAGGTCTGATGTTCCATCGATATTAGTGATCTGTTGGCCATCGATATTGTCTCAACTGGTCGGTATTAGCCAACTTGACATCATCCAAGTATAATAAACTTTGAATCAGTTAAAAACTCTTAGAAACGAGTTCATGGGACTGAATTGAACATGTAAAGGTCGGGTGGAAGATTCTTAGGGTTTTCAAACTTTTAACTGGTTTTGTGTTCATCGACACTAAGGTTTTTCTAACACCAAAACTTTCTAAACACTTTTAACAAATGAACTTATGTTTTAGCAATCAAATGGCTATAAGATATTTGGGTTTTGTTAAATAGAACCATGGGTTATGGTGTTAGAATCGACCATGGTCTAGGGGGTTAATTATGTGTTAACCAGAAACCCTAATGACTTAACTATTAACTAAAAGTTTTTCTAAACTAATAAACTAAGTAGGTTTCGTATCATCACATCAAGGAATAACATCATAAGAAGCTTTGGGTGACAAAATGGTTAAAGAACAAAATGAGGGATCCATTGTAATTCAAGTAACACACTAAGTGTCATGTGTAATAATCTTATGTGATTTACATTTAAAGTGAATAATTTTAATTGATAACCAACTCAAGAGTGAACAAGGTCAAGATGTTAACAAAGCAAAGCATTAGAACTTGGTGATTTACCTAACTAGGTTAAACTAAGCTCTCACATTATTTAACTTAATGTTTTCATAAAATAACTTAAATATTGTTTTTGAAATGTAATGTTTAGTAACATATAATCAAAGTTAATAATAATAATCATAATTTATTATATTAAACTACTGTAAATAAATTAAAGAGTTTTCTGAAAAATAAACTTAATTTTTACAACTTAAATAATATTTTATGAATGATAGTTCATTAAATAGTTATATCTTTTAGTATCACAAACCCTATTTAAATAAGGTTGAAGCTTAATCAATTGAGGGATAAGGGAATGGTAGCAACACATTATTAAGATCATAGGACACTTAGCCGCACACTAAGACCAAAACCCTATATACGTCAACTATAAATACTTACAGTATCTGAATCACGATAAATCAACTCAGTTGTTGAAGCTACATAGTCTACGAAGTACGAGCGCGTGTGTATCTAGTTCTTTATTCAAGCATACTACAACACAGGTGAGTTCAATTGTCCCTTTTCAAACTATTTTGTTTTACTTCGGGACTGAGAAACATGTTTAGATATTTTATATGAATGTTTAAATGTTTCTTAAATCTTTTATACTTATATTGGATGCTAGTACCCTATACTCTTATACTTATATGCTATAAACTTATGATTCTTGAATACTTTAGACTTATGATACTTGAATACTTTAAACTTATAATCTTTACCATACTTGAATACTTCTGAACAAATATATTCTATGATTCTTGAATGCTTTTGAAACTATATTCTTGAGATTCTTATATTCTTGAAATCTTGTAAAATTATAAACTTATAAAGTCATATACTTGAATGCTTGCAAACTTGTAGTGCTTAAACTTTTAAACTATGAGGAATGGGATTCCGATTGGGAAGCAGGTACATGCGCACATGGTATGGGGAAAACTTAATACTTGATTCTATATGTTATCGTACTTCGTAAGACAGATTGATTGGCCTCCGTGAGTGTTTCTAGGATTCACTCCCCTCTAATCATTCAGTGTTCTTCATTGTCAGGACCTTGTAAGACAGACTGATTGGCCTTTATACGTTGACATTTGGTTAAGCCCATCTAGTCATTCAGTGTTCTTCATTTTCCATCTATGGCTTTGTGGCAAGTGACTAGGATGATTATGGTTCCTTCTAATTGACCGAGTGCCATCTTATGGTACCCTCTAACTACGCACCGATGTTGAAAGTCACACCTGATTTACCTCCACGGATTGGTACTAAATGCCTCCGTGAGTGTCTCTAGGAGTCACTCCCCTCTAGTATTCAATCATCCTTGGATGCGAACTCAAACTTGGTTTTTGAACTCTAATGAATTGGAAATCGGTTTATATCAGAATTCTTAAAAACTATGTTGGATGTTGATTTGCATGGAAGGTAAAACGCTTAATTGTCATTAACAACAATATCATATGCAGTTTAGTATGTGGTGGGCTGGCGGTTGGGCTTGACCCTACGTATGCCCTATATATAAGCATATCGGACTGGATAGAATAGGTGGTTATTAATGAGGTTAAGGTTGTTACTGAAAAGGTTTGTGAAACTCATTTTCAAATACTAAACTCTATGAACTCACCAACCATGTGTTGACTTTGTTTTCTTATATGTTTCTCAGGTGACAGACAGGGTTAGACTAAGGTTCATGATGCATACTAGGATGCCCAGATAGAGGATCTAGTAGCTTTTGGGAAGCACATTTTTTTTATTAACCTGTGAATCATTTTGATATCTTGTACAGTTACAAGATAGTGAACTCATGATTCTTCTGATAGGTTTACTTTGTTAAATTACCAAACAGTGAAAATTGTAATTTAACTTTGTAATCCTAGTTTAATTATTATTGTGCTCTAGTTATTCTCAAATGTTGATGCCATGTACACAATCTTATCATTCTGATTATCACATGATATCGCGCCCCGAGACCTTTCCGCACGACAGGAAATTCGATCCAACCCGCCGGCTCGGGGTGTGACATGAACTCAAGGAGAGTTTAGAAGACTATGGATAATCAAGGGTAGTCAGTCGGAGGTTTTGTTGTGGTCTCATGTAAATTGCATCCATTCACACTTATGTTTAACATATTATATAATAGCATTGCTGATGTAAGTGCTCCGTACTCTAAAAATAAGACAAATAAAAATGCCTAACCTAAGCTATGAGACTAAAAACAATCCTAGACATAGACTCGACCTAAACACCTAGTTAAAATTGGAAATCCTAAATTAGACCAATATGTAGGCAAGTGCACCTATCGATGACAGTATATAGCTTGTGGAAGACTGGATATCGAACCCTAAGGACACTAGTTAACAAAAACTAACACAGAATGTGAACAAATAAAATAAAAGAGGGGGGTTTTGAAGCAACTTCTAAAAACTTAATGAAAACTTAACTAGCTAAATAACTAAAACTGGATACTAAAACTGAGAAATCTAAACTAGAACTAAAAGAAACTAGGAAGACTAATTGAAACCAAGACTAAAACTATGAATGTGATAACTAACTCCAAGCAAGAAAAACTGGTCTACCTAGGCTGAGAATCAAAAGTGTGATAAATGATGAATTGGACTGTCTCATGAATGAAGAAGAATTGAATCTTAATAGACAAACCAAGAATGACCTAATAGATCCCAGATCAAGTACCAGGTGTCACCAATGGAAATCCTAAGAATGTAATGTATGCACTAGTCTACCGAGTCACCTTCCAGATTTTCCTGATATGCAATTACACTCAAACGGGTGGTTCACCTCCCGAATTTTTCCACCCGCCTGTATCCTAAGACACTAGAGAGTTGTAAAGTTGAGTAATTTGAGACGGATTGACACAAACACTAGGGAAATCTAAGAAAACGCCCTCTCGGGTCATTTAACCCAAATAACCATAGTGAAACAGACCAACCGACTAAACTATCACCTCCCAGATTTCTAGGCTAGGTCACACATAAGAATAACAATCCTCAATGTTGTCCAATCCTATGAAAAGTGATCACCAATCCATAAACTAGCCTAAAACACAAGGTAATAAGCCTAACATTCAATCTAATGATGGAAAGACATTCCTAGACACATGTGGATCTAACAATCATCAAAAATAGTCATTCAAACATGCAAAATTCATCAAAGATCAACAATACAACTAGATACAAAGCGTATTATCATCAATAAACACAAATCAAGTCCAAATCATCATAAAATTAACAGAGTTATCATCTTTAACCTAGGCATAACCAAAGATCTAGCCAATAATTATCATAACAGTACCAAAACACTAAACTACTGATTACAAGATAAAAATAAAGAAAGAAGACAATTACTCAAGCTTTGCCTTGATTCTTCACTTCAAACTCCCAAATCAAGCCCCAAACATCCAGGGTTAAGCTCCAGCAGCTCCAAGGGCGTGATTAGGGTTCTAAGGTGCAGGAAGTGTCCCCAAATCGGCTGCAATCGCTTCCAATTTATAGAGAAGCATGAAACTAGGGTTTTGGGCTGATTTTGGTGTGGGGCGCATCACCTGGTATGGGTGTGTGAGATGGGGCGGTGCGTGCGGGACAATTTAGTCGGGCGGCTGAGGCTAACAGGCGCATCGCCTGTGGCCGTGCATCCTGGCTGGGCAATGCACATGGAAATTAGGGTTTCGTGAGGGAATGTTTTTAGGCGCACCGCCTGGAGTGGAAGCCTGGCATGGGGCGTACCGCCTGGGATCAAAATCTTCAATTTCTTGTTTATTTTATTCGCTTGATCAACCACACTCGATCACGATGCCCGTTTTCCTTCGTTTCTACTTCCCTGGGACATAATCCTGTACAAAAACAAGAAACTGTAAAAAGGAACGAAAAATGACTCAAAATGTAAACTATATATACAAAAATCTCGATTATGTACAAAATAAGATATGTTAAACTAACACATCAAAAATACCCACACTTAAACCTTTTTTGTCCTTGATAAAGATTGCAAAATGGAATAATAAATCATGGTCTTGGCTTTTCTTTCCAAAAGATATAACTATCCTATATCCTTGCGTATTAATCGCGATTGTTGGTATAATGGTCCAATCTATTCCAAACACCGATTTCGAGCACCGTAATCATGATTCTTTATGTTTTAAAGCAATTATTCATCTTATGGGCCCCATCCCTTTGTCAAAACAAGTTATCCAAATTCCAAGCAAAAGCTTTCAAGGCACATGTTTAATTCTAATGACTTAAACCCAACTCTGTATACAAACCACCTAGAGACAGTCAAAATTCAACCTAATGATGGGGATGGATGAAGGTGTGAGCATTTTGCCTTTTTATTCTCTCATTTATCTTTTATTTTTACCTCACTTGAGCATATTAAAGCACTGTTTCACTCGGTTGCTAGTCGGGGTATGACAACTACTTTTTAGCTCTTATTCTCTCTTTCTTTGGTTTGCACAGGCTCAGCTTGCTTGGTGGATTGTGGAATTTCTTTAATTATGCAGGCGCCATAAGCCTTGGATTTATTTCCATAAAAAGAGGACATATGTACCAGGTTTAAATTTTAAAACTCTAGGTCGTAGGTTTACAGAGGTTCCTTTATTCATGATTACCCTGTTTAGGATTTCTCGAATTTCCCAAGTCATAATCCCACAAGAATCATGAATTTAGATGTATTCTATCAATCCTAAGGAACTTTCTATCGGCTGGGCCTACCAACAAATCCCAAATCAATACACAAGTTAGCTTCTGAAAACCAAAGCCCTAATGATAATCCGATCATCTTCCATTTATTAAGCGCAAGCTAAAATCAAGGACATTTTGTAGACTCTAGCTATATACAACCTAAAACTCTAGACTCGATCAAAATATGCATGATAACAATAATAAATATTTACAGAAAGAGTAAAATAACGTAAAAAGTGAAAAAGACTTAGCTGATATCGTGGGATCAGCATGCGTGAATCTAATCCGAAAATATGTCGATCTAAACTGCCGGTCGTTTGCGTATGAAGAATGTCTAAGTAGTCACCACCCGAATGGAGATTGAGTACGAGCGTTAAGAACCAGACTGCAAATAAGATCTCAAACAACCAAGCAAGATCAACTGTAAATAAAAAGACTCAAGGACTGAAATGATTTACATATTCACAAATGAATCAATTAAAAAAAAATCTTGTTGTATTTTTCTAATAACATTTTTTTAGTGTTTTCTGATTGAAATATTTATAATTTGTAGTATTTATTTACGAGTTCTTTATTTATTTTGATAAAAATTTGAAAAATTTTATTCAAAATTGACTTGAATATGCAATGACTTGATTTTACAGAAATTAAACTAAAAGGCGCCAGCCTGACATACCCACACTTAGAACAACACATTGTCCTCAATGTGGCCTCAGAACTGGTGATCGATAAAGAAAACTAATAATACAACAAGATAAGCGACGAACTCCCTGATAATGTGGCAATCATGTCGTGAGACGAGTCGCGCGCCTTTAAATCGTACATGGACGTGTAATGACATCGATCGTAACGCGTAATGCTCCAAGATGTAATCGGCTATCTAATCATACAATCTCAAACACAATCTTACATACAAAATCATATAACAATATAAACAATAATATACAATTTGAAACAACATACAACAACCAAAATATTAAAAAAATTTTTATACATTAATACAAACTAACATAACCAACTGCAAACATTAATATACAATCATCAACAAACAACATATACATTTAATCACAACCACAAACACAAACACAAATTAAGCAGCGGAAATATAAATCTGGAAGGTCGGGATCCTCTAACTAGCAATAGGTCCATCGTCCTGCTCCTCGAAGGGTTCCTCCTTCGGGTCCTCCTTTGGGTCCTTGTCCTCCTTGAACTGCTGCTCCTCTTTAGGCTCGGGCTCTTCAATGAACTGCGCCACCCATGCGTTCATCATCGCGTTGCTTGCCTGAATCTGATCAGTGTAATCCTCGGATACGGTCTCGACCGCTCCAAGCCGAGCTCCGTGCTCCGGCACCACCATGGTAACGCCATCTCTATGCTCCTCCAGGAGTCCTGTCCTGGCATGCAACTCAGCTTTCACCGTCTCCATCTTCTCCTGCCTACGGATGGCACGCTGGTCATCTCAACCAAGTTGTCATGCATCAGGTCTGTGTATGCTACCTCCTCTCCCAGGTACTCAACCTGCTCATGAAGATGTCGTCGATCCTCACGGAGTGCCTTGACCTCTCCAGTGAGCTCGTACAAATATCGGGCCTCTCGGTCCGATCTAGAGACATGGGCCGCGAAAGCCCGCTCCAACGGTACACCTTGTGCCAGTAAACGGTGGTCACTAAGGGTGTCACCAAGTAGTCTAGGAGGTGGCACTCGCTCATCCTCGATCCAGTTCCTGATAGTCATGGGGTACCAGTCCCATGCTCGGGTGCTACTCGTCGACCGTGCTCGCAGAAACTCCACGAAGTCTGTGTCAGGTAGCATGCGGCGCATCCTGCGTGGCTCCTCCTCGGTAAGGTCTTCTTCCTCAGGTCGCTTACCTGGGTTCCATCCATCGTTGTTTTCCATCCTGTAATCTTGGTTAAATAAGTAACAGATAACAATAATAGAAAAATATTATTGTGCAAAGTCTAAGTGTAGTGTCTAGTGTAGAGCAATTGCTATAGTCTAAGTTCACTACATGCAAACATAGTTCTCTATAACCTGGCTCTGATACCAGTCTGTCACACCCCCAAATTCCCACGTGCAGTGTCAGACCGCTGGGTGTGACGTGGCCAGGATCAAAGCTCTCAGTAATATAGAACGACTCTATATGAGTTGTACATTCACACAGTTTTGTAAATAAATACAAGTTTCACAAATTAAGCAGCGGAAATATAAATTTGTTATGCAGTGAAAAGTAAAAGTGTTGCAGCGGAAAGTAAATTGTTTTCAAACACTACATAGTTTAAGACGTCAATATCAAGCAAATAAGACACAAGCCTAGGATTATAGTCTATATGCATGCAGACTCTCTTGTGCATCTCCATGTGCATCCTAGCTCGTGCTGATCAGTTACCTGAGAATACATGCGAAAACGTATCAACATAAAGTTGGTGAGTTCACACGTTTAAGTAATTGAAAAACTGTAAACAAACATATACTGGGTATGTAAAGTTTTCTTGGATCTACGATCCCGAGTGTGTAAGTTTGTCACACCCCCAAATTCCCATGTGCGGTGTCAGCCCGCTGGGTGTGACGTGGCCAGAATCACAGCTCTCGGTCATATAGAACGACTCTATATGAATTGTACATTTACATAGTTTTGTAAATAGATTCAAGTTTCATTAGTTAAGCAGCGGAAAGCAAATAAGTTATGCAGCGGAAATAAATTGTTTAAGACACCACATTGTTACAAAAGTACAATTTCATAAAATATCTAGAATGAAAGCCTAGAATGCATGTAAGACTCTTCCTTGGTCCTACTCCAAGTGCATCCTAGCGTCGTGCATTTAGTTACCTGAGAATACATGCTAAAATGTGTCAACATAAAGTTGGTGAGTTCATAGGTTTAAATATTTGAAAGCAGTAAAACATATATGTACTGGGTATGTTAAATTGTTTTGTTGGATCCATGATCCGAGTTGTGTCAGTTCATCTTACCGAAACTCGACTGTTTCCTTTGCCTCCAGGGTCATCGCGGAACCTAGATCAACATCGATATTACACTCATTATGACATCCAGTCAACATTGGTGCCGAGTGGGGCTAGTCAAACCCAGTAGTACTACGTAATAACGACTCGTTTGTCTCACAATTAACGGTAAAAGTAATGAGGACTTGTGGCGATAATAGTTGCACACGAAAATGGTTTTACAACATACCAGTCACACATCTAAAACAGTTGCATAGTATTCTTACCCCAAAAGTTTAACAAAACAGTTAATAGTAAAAGTGGGGCTGTAAACTCACCTGAGTTTAGCTGTGCGTTCTTCTCGAGAACGGTTTTGTGCGCTTTTAGCTGTTACCTATATCATATAGGTGTTATAAGTTTGTGTTCACATTTGTGTTGGTCCCACAGACCATTTTCGTGTCCAAACAACTCTGAGTTGTTATGTTGGTCGCGTTGACCGTGTTGGACCTAACGACTCGTTGGTGACGTGTTTAGTTCAAGTGATCGTTTCACGTGCGATTAGTGTCATGTGATGTATGTGAGCACATAGTTTGCATTCATGGGATAACTTACTATTTATAGTAAGTTTCCGTTTTAGGAAAGCTTCCAAATTAAGTAAGTCATACAAGTAAACATTTTTCGTTTGTTCTAGCATGCATGGTTAACCTATATGAACATGTTATCACATAGCACATAGTCACACTTAGTCAATAAATCCGGTTTCTCGTTTAATGATTCTAACATACTTATTACCCTTACCTAATCATGTTGACACATAGTATGTTGTCACATAGCTTGTTTTTAGCCGTTAAAGTTTCCTAGAAAGGAAAGCTTCTAAATCTAGCATGATTATCATCGGAAATCACTTGGCTTATCTTATCATAATCATATTATATCAATTTAAGCCATTTATCATGCTCGTATAATATCTAGCATCATTAGATCGAAATTTCACAAAATAAAGTTACTAAAAATAGTAACTATGACCAATACCATTCAATGATTATTCTAAGCATTCCTAATCCACTTTTATACCAAATAACACTTTATAACATCATAATTCATCGTTCAAACATTACCATTTAGCCAAAATCATCATCTAGCAATAATCGGGTTTCAAAAGTTACTATAAATAGTAACTTGGTCTAAAATGACCATAAATCAATCCCAAATCAATTTCTTAGCATCATAGTCATCATATTATCATCCTAGTAACAAATCTACACGCATGCATGTTCCTATTTACATCCGTTTAACCATATTACAACATAAAAGTTACTAAAAATAGCAAGTTCATCAAATAACTCATTTTTTAATCATTTCAAAGATAATAAATCATGTAATACACTTCCTATATCATCAATAAACATATTCGAATATCCAACATCATCCAAATGACCATGGATCATACATGCATGTTGACATTTCAATCATCCGAGAACAAATCATGCATTTTGTATACACATACCACCATGGATCGTCAAAATGCATCATCAAACCATTCTAGATCATAAAAATCAGTAGTTATAACATCAAACCCAGATTCAAATCATCAAAATTTCGTGCGTGTGAGGCTAGGGTGCTTGCATGTGTGATCTAGTGCTTGCATGTGTATTTAAAGGTGCTTTTAAGCTACTAGGGAGGTGAAACTACCTTCTAGCTCCAAGATTACAAAGATGATGAATAGATCAGCTCCAAAACCTTCCGGATCGTGGGATTCTGCAGATTCAAAGAGATGGTGGTGGTGTTCAAGCTCCAACTCTAACTTTCTTCAAGTTTCTTGGCAATCTCCAAGTTCCAAAGCTTCAATAGAGGTTTCTAATGGCTTCCAAGAGTTGAAACAGGGGATTTGCAGGTATTTTGGGAGGGTAGAACCGAGGGATTGCATCTGGGAATGAATAAAATGATGGTAGTAGTGTAATGATGGTCTTGCGTGGATAAAAAAAGACTTTTCTGTGATTCTAGCCCCCAGGCGCACCGCCTATCGAGCGGCTCTGTGTCCAGGCGTATCGTGCGGGGCGACTGGCTAAGGGGCGCCTCTCCCTTTCTCGCGCGTACCGCCTAGGGTCAAGGGCTGGGCCTAGGCGTACTGCCTAGCCCACGGGATGAGTTCAATTGGCCTAGTTTCATGTTTTGGCCCATTTTTTGCGTATTTCTCTATTACGATCATCATTTTGGGACTTTTAAACATTGTTTCACTCGTTTTAGGTTTCTTAGGGATTAAGTGTTGTGGATTTAGGTTGTGGTTCGTTTATTTCACCAACGTTCATTATTCAAGACACGTGCGAGCGTTTTACGATAATTCCTGGAATCATCTATTTGTTGTGTGTGTTTGGACTTTGGTGCCACATGTCACACTAAATTTCACTAATTCTAGTGCCATATATGTAATAATAATGCACATCATTATTAGTATAAAATAAATGTTGACGTGGAAAATACGTGGTGTCACACAGTTCATCCTACCGAAACTCGACTGTTCCTTTGCCTCCCCGGGTCATCGCTGAACCCAGCATCAACATCGATATTACACTCATCGTGACCTCCAGTCACTGCTGTTGTCGAGTGGGGCTAGTCAGACCCAGTAGTACTACGTAATAACGACTCGTTTGTTACACAACTAACGGTAAGGGTAGTGAGGACTTTGTTTGCAATAATAGTTACACTAGAAAATGGTTTTACAACATACCAGACATATATCTAAAAATAGTTGCGTAGTATTCTCACCCCAATAGTTTAACAAAACAGTTAAGCGTAAAAGTGAGGCTATAAACTCACCTGAGTTTAGCTGTGTGGTTGTTCTCGTGAACTGTTGTAGTGCGCCTTTAGCGGTTACCTATATCACATAGGTGTTATGAGTTCGTGCTCACGTTCGTGTTGGTATCACTAGACCGTGTTTGTGTCCAAACAACTCTAAGTTGTTAAGTTGGTCGTGTTGACCGTGTTGACCGTGTTTGACTTAATGACCCGTTGGTGACGTGTTTAGCTTAAGTTATCATTTAACGTGCGTTTAGTGGCGTGTGATACATGTAAGCACATGAATTACAATTGTGGGATAACTTGCTATTTATAGTAAGTTTCCATTTTAGGAAAGTTTCCATTTTAGGCAAGTTCACATAGAGTTCACTTTCCATTTATTCTAGCATGCATAATTTGCCTATATGATCATGTTATCTCGTAGCATTCAATCACGCATAGTCATACAATCACGTTTCTCGTTTAAAAGTTTCTCTTTATAGAAAGTTGTAACAATTTACACATTTCACCAAAACTAATGAATCAAGTTCATCAAAAATCATTAGTTCTAAATAATCGTCTAAACATGCTCATTATTAGTAACATATAGTTTTTCACCGATTTCTTGGAATAAAGTTACTATTTATAGTAACTTATGTGAAAATCACTAATTTCATGGTTCTATTGCATCAACACACTACTATTATTAACATATCAAGCTCAAATAATCATTTTATTCAAACAAATAATATCATGTTCTTCATCCTTTAACCATTTGTAACTAAAAAGTTACTGTTTATAGTAATAATGATGCAAATCACATTTTATATCTATTTTAACTAATCAAAAATCCAAAATTAGTCATCTAACTCATAAATCATAATCCTAAACCTATTCATGTTGCCATTTCATCATTCATCAACACTTTTGTAAGAACAAAGTTTCTATTTATAGTAATATGCTCAAATATCCATTTCTTGACAATAACAACCATTCTAAATCATGCAAAACATCCCAAATATCATTCATAATCATGTTTCTACATCGAAAACTACCTATAACCTCATAGATCATACATGCATGCAAATACAAATGGTCATTTCCAATATTATGGCCAAAATGGCCAATAAATCCCAACAAAATCATGATGGATCCTTATCAAATCATCAAATCAGTAGCAAAACACCAAAATCACAGATCTACATAGTGTAAAATTCATGCTTATGACATTAAGGTGTTTGCATGTGGGTGTTTTGATATGCATGTGGGTTTTAATGAAGATTTAGTGTAAATAGGCCATGAAACTACCTTCTAAGCCCACTAGAACATTGATAGATGATTGGAACAACAGCTTTGCAGCTCCAAAATCCCCTGGGAATGGACCTCTAGTGGCTGCAAGTGATGATGATGTTGATGTCAAGCTTCAAGTCTTCCTCTCCAAGCTTCTATGGTGATCAAGATGGCTTCCAAGCTCAACAATGGAGGTTTTCTGGTGAAATGATGAAGAAATGGGGGTATGTGCTCGAGATTTAGGTGCTCTGGCCGAAGGATTAGGATAAAAATGATTATGGTTGAGCTAGGTTGAGTGTTGTAAGAGTTTTAGCCTCTACGACTTCCAGGCGTACCACCTAGCGTGCCCAAGCGAGTCCCGACGTACCGCATGGATTAAAATAATCCAGGTATCACTCGTTGAATCCGCGCGCACCACCCAGAGGGAGAGTATCACTCAGGCGTACCGCCTGGTGTTTCAGGGAATTTGAATCCTTCCCGCCCACGCCTGGCGTACCGCCTAGGCCCAAGCATTGGTCCTAGGCGTACCGCCTGGCCTATGGGATGAGCCTAATTGGCCCAGTTTTTTCATTTAAGTTCGTTTTTCGAGTATCTCTCATTTACGATCATCGTTTTTAGATTTATGGACGTTGTTTAACTTGTTCAAAGTTCTCATAAGTCTTAATCATTGTTTACTTAGTTTGTTGTTCGTTTACTTCACCAACGTTCGTTAATCAAGACACATGCGTGTGTTTTCCGAGAATTCCTCGAATTATCATTTCGTTGTGTGCGTTTAGACTGTTGTGCCACGTGTCACATTAAATTAACTAATTCTAGTGCCACGTACGTAATAATAATATAAATTATTATTAAAATAAATAGAAATGCTGACCTGGAAAATACGAGGTGTCACATCGTCCCTCCGTTAATAGAAATTTCTACTTCATTTGATCTTCTCGTTCCCAGGTAAATTCCGGTCCACGTCATGAGTTCCATCGCACCTTGACTGTCGGTATGCGACTAAGTTTGAGATTCTTGACCTCTCGATCCATAAAGTGCAATTGCTCATCGATTTGGATTTCCTCTAGAGGAATAACAAGCTTTTCGTCGGACAAGCACTTCTTGAGGTTGGATACATGAAGGACGTTATGGACGCTACTCCGTTCTTGTGGTAAATTCAGCTCCTAGGCCACGGGTCCTATACGTTTCATGATCTCGAATGGTCTGATGTAACGAGGATTCAGCTTCCCTCGCTTTCCGAATCGGATCACTCCCTTCCAAGGAGAAACTTTAAGAAGCACTCGGTCTCCCACCTGGAATTCCAAAGGCTTGTGCCTTTTTCGGCATAGGTCTTCTATCGATCCTGAGCTGCTGCCATTCTGTTTCGTATCTGCTCGATCTTTTCGGTTGTCCCATACACGAGTTCGGGACCAGTCAGTTGGCTTTCGCCGACTTCTGCCCAACAAAGCGGTGATCTGCACTTACGTCCGTATAGGGCTTCAAACGGTGCAGGCTTGATACTAGTGTGATAACTGTTGTTGTAAGAGAATTTGACCAATGGTAAGTGAGTCTCCCAGCTGCTGCCGAAATCGATCACACATGCCCGAAGCATCTCTTCAAGTGTCTGGATGGTTTGTTCACTTTGCCTATCTGTTTGCGGGTGATAGGCAGTATTCATATTTAGCCTCATCCCCAGTGCCTTATGCAACAATTTCCAGAAATGTGCTGTGAATCGACTGTCACGGTCAAATATTATGGAAATTGGAACTCCATGTCTGGAAACCACTTCCTTCAGATATATTCGGGTCAATCTATCTAACTTTTGGGTTTCTTTGATCGGCAGGAAGTGTGCAGATTTCGTGAGTCGGTCTACGATTACCCACATGTTATCGTATCCACTCGCCGTCTTGGGTAGTGATGAAATCCATGGAAATATGTTCCCATTTCCATACCAGGATTTCGAGTTGCTGAAGTAGTCCCGATGGTTTCTGATACTCGACCTTTACCTTGGAACAAGTTAAGCATTTGCTCACATAGGTCGCGATTTCTGACTTCGTGTTAGGCCAATAGGTCATCTTCAGGTCGAGGTACATCTTGTCAGAACCTGGATGTACAGAATATCGGATTTTGTGAGCTTCGCCCATCATTACGTTTCTCAATTCTCCGTAGTGTGGAATCCAAATCCGATCCATAAGATAGTAGGCTCCGTCCTCCTTCACCTCCAACTATTTATCCATGCCACGCAGGGATTCATGAGTGAGGTTCTCGATCTTCAGAGCTTCCTATTGTGCGGTTCGGATCTGATTGGGTTGCTCTGAGTGAATCGTTAGCTGTAGCGCACGTACGCGCTTTGTTCCGGCTCAGCGCGTCAACTACTACGTTAGCTTTTCCAAGGTGGTACTTGATTGCACAATCATAATCGCCTATCAGTTCGACCCATCTGCGTTGTTTCATGTTCAGTTCCTTCTGGTCGAAGATGTGCTGCAGACTCTTATGATCGATGAATATCGTGCACCTAGTGCCATACAGGTAGTGTCGCCAGATTTTCGGTGCGAACACCACGGCTCCCAACTCCAAATCACGAGTTGTGTAGTTCTTCTCGTGCACCTTTAGTTGTCGTGACGCATAAGCTGTAACTTTATCATGTTGCATTAACACACAACCGATTCCTTGTTTCAATGCGTCACAACAAACTACGAAATCATCACATCCCTCCGGTAGGGATAAGATCGGTGCACTGCACAATTTCTGCTTCAACAGATTGAAAGCAGATTCTTGTTTCTCTCCCCATTCGAATTTCTTGTCTTTGTGCGTCAGGGAGGTTAATGATTGTGTGATTTTCGAGAATCCCTCGGTAAACCGCCTGTAGTACCCTGCCAATCCTAAGAATTGTCGCACCTTAGTTGGAGTCTTGGGTGTTTCCCAGTTCTTAATGGCTTCAATCTTGGCTGGGTCTACATGTATCTCTTTCTCGTTGACCACGTGTCCAAGAAACTGGACTTCGCGAATCCCAAAGTCGCACTTGGAGAATTTAGCGTATAACTGCTCCTTCTTCAGTAGTTCCAAGACAAGCCTCAGATGTTCAGGATGCTCTTCTTGATTCTTGGAGTAAATCAGGATATCATCAATGAACACGATTACGAATTTTTCGATGTATGGTTTGCACATGCAATTAATGAGATCCATGAATACGGCCGATGCATTGGTCAGTCCGAACGCCTTGACTAGGAACTTGTAATGCCCATATCGTGTCCTGAAGGCCGTCTTAGGAATATCATCCTCTTGTATCCTTAGTTGATGGTAACCAGATCTTAAATCGATCTTTGAATAGTAGCTTGACCCTTGCAACTGGTCAAACATGTCATTTATTCATGTTAAAGGGTATCGATTCTTGATCGTCACCTTGTTCAGCTCCCGGTAGTCAATGCACATACGGGAAGATCCGTCTTTCTTCTTCACAAACAAAACTGACGCTCCCCATGGCGAGAAGATCGGTTTGATAAATCCTCAATCTAATAACTCTTGCAGTTGATTAGGTAGTTCCTGCATTTCAGTTGGAGCCAATCAGTATGGTGCCTTAGCTATTGGTGAGCTCCTGGTGATAGATCTATCTGGAACTCAACTTGTCGCTTAGGTGGTAATAAAGGTAGATCTTCGGGAAAGACTTCGAGGAAATCACGGACAACGTTAATGTCTTCTATCTTCCTTTCCTTCTTCGGTTGTCCCGTGAAGAGAGCTAGTATCGCTGGATATCCCTTGTGCAGATATTTGCTAGCCTTCATGCATGACATGATATTCAGCAAAATTCCCCGTCGTTGTCCCTGTATAGAGATCTGGTTTCCATTCGACAACGCAACCCCAACTATCTTCTCGTTGCTCACAATCTCGGCTTGGTTAGCAGATAACCAATCCATTCCAACCACCACGTCGAAGCCCCCGAGAGTTACCGGCATCAGTTCGATCTCGAGTTCGTGATTCGCCAATACTAAGACGCATCCTTTGAAGATGTGATGTGTCTCAATCAGCTTGTCATCGGCTAACTCTATGGTGTACTTATAGTCTAGTGGTGTTGGGGTAATGCTAAGTAGTTTACTAAACTTGCTAGAGATAAAACTCCTATCGGCACCGGTATCAAATAATATACTAGCATAGACATTATTTAAAGGAACGTTCTGGTAACGATGTTGGGGTCATATTTAGCTTCACCGGACGCAATGACGAATACCCCGCCCCTTGCCGCGTTGCCTCCGGCTTTCTTGTTTTGCGGGCAGTCCCCACGCATGTGACCCGGCTTTCCACAAGTAAAGCATCCCTTCATGGTATCATTCTTGTTCGCATTAAGGTTCGGGTTCGGGTTTGAGTGGCATTCCTTGGCTAGATGCCCATTCCTTCCACAATTGGTACATTTGATTCTTTTACACGGTCCTAAGTGATGGTACAAACAGTTGTTGCATTTGGGGCTATTACCCAAGTATCCCCCTTGCCTTGGGCATCAGATTGGGTGGCAGTGAATACTTTGGCTGGTGTAGGGCGGTGTTGGATTGGTTGTTGTGGTGAGAATGTTTGGTTGTTGCTTGGTTCCCACTTCTGCTTGGGTTCCTGGGGCTTTGAGTGCTCACCCCTTTTTGGCAGTTTGCCCTGGGCTACTGCCTGGACAGTCAGTTTATGTGCCAAGCGTATAGTTAGCTGAATGAGAGTGGGGTCAAAAGAGGTAACCATGCTCTGTATCTGTTCCGGCAACCCACTGATGAACTGCTCAATCTTCTTGTATTCCGGTGTTACCATCGCCGGACATAACCTACACTGTTCATGAAATTGAGTGCAGTATTGCTCGATCTCTGAGCCCACAATTTTATGCACCTAAAACTCTTCCTTGAGCCTTTTGATCTTGTTACAGGGACATGATTCTTCTTAGAGCATCCTGGGGAACTCCTCCCAAGATATGGAGTTCGCAGTTTCCAGACCCAATATATGAATGTGGGAGTTCCACCAAGTGAGGCCCGGTCCCTCCAGTGTCCTTGTAGCGAATTTAACTCGGTTCTCTTCCGAGGATTCATACATTGAGAAGACGGACTAGGTCTTCTCAATCCAACGGAGCAGTCCCACCGCTCCTTCAGTTCCCTTAAAGCTGTGTGGGTGGCAGCTCATAAATGTCTTGTACGAACACCCTTTGTTAGCACTGTTGTGGGATCCTATTCGTCAGTAGTCAACGTTATGTATTAGAAATCATGTTTACTACACTAAGTTAGTCGTTTCAAATTATTGTTAGTACCGTTGTTGGTGCCACTAGTTTCGCTTTGCAGTCGGTTAGATTCATACTCGGCTATAGCTTTGCTGACCCGTCGCTCCACCATCACTTAGATGGTTGCCGAGCCAATTGGTCATTTGTGCAATCGAACATAGGTTCCTCTGCCGGCCATAATTAGTTCTATACAAAATATGTAGTGTGTTAGCCATGAGTTGTGTTAGATGTTAAGTTAGCATGTAACATAAGTATGGTGCACAGCTAATAAATCCAAAATTCCATTTCATTAAAAATAACCTATTGAGTTCAATCATAAGTTCAACATCATGCTACTAATCAAAATGGTTCATATGAGCACACCTCGCTCATCTAGGTTTACAGTTACTACTAGAACAGAAAATAAATAACTGAAATAAAATAAAATAACTACTCTGACGCGATCGTGGAGTGAGAATCACCACTAGCAGTAGGTCCATCGTCCTGCTCCTCGAAGGGCTCCTTCTCCGGGTCCTCCTCTGCGTCCTCGTTCACCTCGAACTGCTGCTCCTCTTCAGGCTCGGGCTCTTCAATGAACTGCGTTGCCCATGCATTCATCATCGCGTCGCTTGCCTGAATCTGAGCAGTGTTCTCCTCAAATACGATCTCAACCGCAAGCCAAGCTCTATGCTCCTGCACCACTGTGGTAACGTCATCTCTATGCTCCTTCAGGAGTCCGGTCCTGGCACGTAACTAAGCTATCTCGGTCTCCATCTCCTCCCACCTACGGATGGCACGCTGGGTCATATCGACCAAGTTTTCATGCATCCGGTCTGTGTATGCTAACTCCTCTCGCTGGTACTCAACCTGCTCACGGAGGTGTCGTCGATCCTCACGGAGAGCCTTGACCTCTCCAATGAGCTCGTTTACGATCATCGTTTTGAGACTTATGGACGTTGTTTAACATGTTCAAAGTTCTCATAAGTCTTAATCGTTGTTTAATTAGTTTGTTGTTCGTTTACTTCACCAACGTTCGTTAATCAAGACACGTGCGTGTCTTTTCCGAGAATTCCTCCAATTATCGTTTCGTTTTTGCATTTGGACTGTTGTGCCACGTGTCACATTAAATTAACTAATTCTAG
The DNA here is from genome assembly GCA_009363875.1 of Mikania micrantha. NCBI lineage: Eukaryota > Viridiplantae > Streptophyta > Magnoliopsida > Asterales > Asteraceae > Mikania > Mikania micrantha. The sequence goes on along the minus strand of CM018694.1, from coordinate 41,583,939 downwards.
TGCCACGTACGTAATAATAATATAAATTATTATTAAAATAAATAGAAATGCTGACCTGAAAAATACAAGGTGTCACACCATATGCCTGACATACGGGCCCATGTCCAAGCGAGCCGTGTCCACCCAGGCGAGGCCTCGCTAAAGATGTAAGCAGTATAGTAGCAAGGTTCGCCGAGTGGCGACCATGGATGCAATATAAACAAAACAAGTCAAAATAACTCACCTTCTCCCTGCTAGAATGGCGAGGGATCAGGGAGCAACCCAAGATCCAGTGAATGTATCGTAGTGAAAGATCGCGAATCTGGGTGGCCAAGTGCCGGTCAGTGTGCGGTGGCACAAGTATTTTCCTCCATTAAACTGCCATCTTCTCCTTGGTAATGTATCCGGGCCTGGCTGCCCTGGATGCGCCCCTAAGGAGGCCCTCAAACTACTTAGAAATCACCCCCTCCTGAGAGAAGATGCCCATGTTAACTGCAAAACCAGCGACACTCATGTTGTGCGTCGTTCGACCTAAGGCAAACGACACAGCTCCGGCGTCGGTAATTGTGCACGTATCATAGTGGAAAGTGGACAAGAACTCGACGGTGAGCTCGTCAAACTATGGCCACTCGCAGCGTAGCAGGCGCGCCCACCGGGCCGTCACCATAGCATCAAACTCCTCACAGTGTCCTAACTGCTTGATGACCACTCAATCATATCCGCGATGCTGAATTGTCTCTAATCCGACGAGCGTGGTCATGTGAGAGTACTCCAGAGTCTTCGTCGCAAAATGCAACAAGGTGTGATCTGATAAGGAGCGCAAGTGCGGCGGAACTGGGTGAGCGTACGGTGTTGGGACGACTAGTGGAGCAGAGTAATGAATATGTCGCACCGGCTGCTACCGCTGTGTCTGCTGCTCGACGGGGTCTGCACATCGGGTCCTCTTGCCCCTGGCCCTGGAGTGCGATGCCTCTGCCATAACTGTGATAATATATAACAACAATAATATACAACAAGTTATAATCAAACTAAAACCCTAATCCCTAATTTGTTTATTAGTATTTGAAAAGCGTATATTTATATGTACAAATTTGTTGTAAGATGTTATTTATGCACGAATTTGTGATTATTAAGTTATTTATTTATGATATACAACATAACATATTATCCTTTATTTTTATGCAAAATAATAATATATAATATATAATATTCTTATTTAATTAATTATTTTTAATCATAAATATTTATTGAGAAAGATTTTTTTATATTATTCGTATTATACATATATTTATTATTTATTGATATACAAGTATATGTATAACACTTATTTATGTTCAATGTTCTATATACATATAGAGATTTTTTTATTGTTACTACACAAAATTAAATTATTTATATGCTTATGGTAGTTTTATTGTATATTATTTATTATACGAGCATACTTAAGTTTATTGTTTTAAACATACAATACTTATGTTTATTTTAATTTATTATACTAATTATGTACCTAATTAAGTCATTATTTACTTAATTACTTTTTATTTTATGTTATTATTAAATATGCATAAAATATACATTTATGTATTATTGTTGTTGTTGTTCTTATTATTATATTATAATTCTTATACATATTTACATGCCTAAGTACTAGTATATAATTATTTTGTAATATATTATTTTTATTTTTATTTTATTATATATATATATATATATATATATATATATATATATCTGCCAATGTGGGACTAGCCCACTTGGTAGAGGCATTAACTCTTAGAAAGGAGGTATTGGGTTCAAATCCAAGCAAGGGTTCAAATCCAAGCAAGGGTGGAATATTTGGTATATATCTAAAATTAAAATTAAAAGAAAAAGAAAACTGAAAATATGGGGTCGGGTAGTGCGCCTGTATACTAGGGATTGGTTCCAGGCGGTGCACCTAGGAAGAAAATCACTGGAAAAAGGGCATCCGGCCACCCCTAGGCTTCTTGGACCGATTTTTTTGTCCAAAATCAACAACTTTCTTCCCCAAACAAACCTAAGCTATCATAAAATATGTCATCTGCGGGGATTCCTAATATAAAATTCAAAATAACAAGAAAAAAATGTTACCGATTCGAGTGGTGGTGGTGGTGGTGGGTGACCGGAGATGGTGGTGAATGATGCCGGTGGCTGGGTATTTGTTGGAGGTGAAACGGTGGTGGAAGTGGTGGTTGGTGGTGGAGAAGACGACAGTGCTGGTGGCGAAGACGATGGTGGCGACCGTCCCCGGTGGTGTAGACATGTGGTGGTGTTGATGGTGTGGTTGATGGTGGTGGGGATGATGATCATTATTTATCTTTTTTTCCTAAAATTTTTAAACCGCGCGCATCGCCCCAGACCAGATGATGGCCCTTGGCGGTGCGCCCAGGGCGAAAATTTTAAGTTCTGATCAAGGATCCACGCATACCGCCCCAGACGACGGTTGCAGGCGATGCGCCTAGAGTGAAAATATAAAATCTGGAGCAAACATTCGCGCGCATCAGCTCGAGTCAGATGTTCGTGTTGGGCGTACCACCTAGGTTTTTTTTATAAAATATATATATATATATATATATATATATATATATATTATGTTAAAACAAATCTAAATAAAAGAAATCCTAATAAAATTTAAACTAATTAAATTTAAAACTAAGTTAAATCCTAATAATTTGAAACTAAATTTATTTTCTAGTATAACCTAAAAAAAATTAAATAAAATCAAAGAAAGCCGAGTTAAGGAAATGGTAATGCCTAAAGTGATCAGTATCTAAGTCTGGTATGGTAATCAGCTGCTCGAAATGGTGATTGGATATCGAACGTACATTACAAATACCCACACTTGTATCTGAAATAATCGTATAAGCATAAATGCATCACCAATCACATAAGACTCAAGATAGTAAACTAAAGTACTTAGCTAAGACTATGTACAATATATACAAGTTGGGCCGAAGCCCAAATCCCTAACCTGCTCGGGATTTGAGGAGAATAACCTCCTCGTCAGATAGAACTGGACCTCCAATGTAGGGCTTCAAACGGTGCCCATTTACCTTCCACGTGTGGTCGCCAGACTCCAACTCAACCGCACCATGCGGGAATACCTCTCGAACCACAAAAGGGCCTCTCCAACGTGACTTAAGCTTTCCCGTGAAAAGCTTAAGTCTATGAGTCATAAACTAGCACTCGATCTCCCTTCTCAAACCCCTTGACCTTTTTCAACCTCCAGTCGTGTAACGTCTTGGTGTCCTCTTCGTAACTCCACGACCAAGCATACGCCTCATGGCGTAGCTCATCTAACTCATGAATCAAAAACAACCGGTGCTTGACTGCCTTAGACAAGTCTAAGTTCATTGACTTTCAACACCAAAAGGCCTTGTGCTCAAGCTCAACCGTAAGATGACAAGCTTTCCCATAAATCATCCGATAAGGAGTCGTCTCAATAGGATTCTTGAATGCAGTCCTGAAAGCCCATAATGCTTCATCTAACTTGTCGGCCCAATCCTTCCTACTATGGCTGACAGATTTCTCCAATATCCTCTTCACCCCTCGATTAACATTCTCCAAAACATATGTTTCAAAACAGATGTTTCAATAATCTCACCACCACTCATGCATCGTTTGTAGGGAGCGCCTGTGCCTCAACCCACTTTGAAGCGTAGTCAATAGCAACGAGGATGTACCTATTCCCTCGTGAAGCAGGGAAGGGTCCTATAAAGTCAATGCCTCAAATATCAACACTTCAACAACTTGAATCGGGTGCTGGGGCATCTCATTCTTGGATGAGACGTTTCATGTTTGCTGACAGGCATCACACTTCCTCACTAAGTCACGAGCATCCTCGAAAACGGTGGGCCTACAGAACCCAGAGTCAAATACCTTCTTCGCGGTGGAAGAAGGTCCATGATGGCCGGCGGTCAGCCCCTCGTGACAATGTTTAAGGATCTCTAAACCCTCCTCATGACTCAGATATCTCCTAAACACTTGATCTGCACCCACACGAAAGAGATAAGGTGCATCCCAGATGTAGTGCCTAGTGTCGGCAAAGAACTTGTTACGCTTCTGGGATGTCAATCCTTTAAGAAGGAAACCACCGGCCAAGTAATTAGCAATGTCATAAAATCATGGTAATCCCTCATCATGCCTCTTCGTGTGACAGGATCTCCTCAATCCCCACGCTCATCAGCGTCTCATGGGGGAATCTATCTCTCATCACACCCTTGCGAATCAACTCTCTCTCCAGATCCTCTAGCCTAGACAAATGATCAGCGACTACATTCTCATCACCCTTCTTGTCCTTGATCTCAATATCAAACTCGGACAGAAGGAGGATCCACCGAATCAATCTTGGCTCCGCGCCCTTTTAGCAACCAGGTATCGCAAAGCTGCATGATCGGTATAGACAATCGTCTTGGAGAGGAAGAGATAAGACCTGAACTTTTCAAATACATAGACAACCGCCAACAACTTCTTCTTGGTCGTCGTGTAATTCTCCTGGGCGGCGTCTAAAGTCTTGCAAGCATAAAAATCGGGTGAAAGTGCTTCTCCACCCCCTGTCCCAAAACAGCCTCTACTGCGAAATCGCTCGCATCACACATGAGCCCGAAGGGTCGTCTCAAATCGGGGGCTATCAAAATAGGTGCACTCACCAATCTCTCCTTCAAATACTCAAAGGCACTCAAACACTTTTCATCAAAAACAAACTCCTCATCCTTCTCAAGCAGACGGATGATCGGTAGGGTAAACTTAGAAAAATCCTTAATGAAACGCCTATAGAAACCCGCATGACCTAGAAAGCTACGAACAACTTTAACACTGATAGGAAGATGGAGTTTGTTAATTGTCTCAGTCTTAGCCTTATCAACCTGGATGCCATCAGGGGATATCTTGTGTCCTAGAACAATCCCCTCTGTGACCATGAAATGGCATTTCTCCCAGTTGAGCATAAGATTGGTCTCAACACATCTCCTCAACATCTTCTCTATGTAGTCAAGCAATGATCGAAAGAACTTCCAAATACAGAAAAATCCTCCATAAAAACCTCCATGAAAGTCTCGATCATATCCTGGAAAATGGCAACCATGCATCGCTGAAAAGTAGCTAGAGTGTTACATAATCCAAAGAGCATACGGAGATATGCAAAGCTACCGTATGCTTAACATCTATACAATAATCATGGTAGTCATAGATCATGATAGAACAGTGTGAACATGTTAGTCTATATTTCAGTGTGATTCGTATTCAATATGTCAATGTGATTCATGTGTTCGTGTTTGTGTTTGTGTGTTATAGGATTTTGTTTAGTTTAAGAACAAGTATATATTATTTATTTACAGTCGATTACGCTAGGCAAGAACAGTATTGTATTATATCGAAACAGTGGTGGGCTGGCGGTTGATAAGGCAGGTAGTTGGACTCTACGTATGCGCTATACATATACTGCATTCGGTGTAATAAAATAGTGTTAGTGCATAGTGTTATGACAAACAATATGACAAACAAATCATTTAAACAGATCATAATGCGTAAGCAAGACTCAGTATCATTATGGGTGCGCGCTGACTCATAATGATATTAATGCCGAACTTATAATTACGAGTAAGCATTGATAAATACGTAAAACGACCAAAAATATATATGATTACAGGTATACACGTAACTATATTCGTTTAACGGTCTGATAACAAACGAACAATAAAATTAACTAAAGTATTATATTGTACGTTTTACAATTTTGAAACTCATCAAATACATTCCAAGAAATCTAAATTAAAATCTAAAATACTCATTTACGTGACCGTAACGACGCGTACGTAAAATACGCGAAACCAACACCGAGCAAGACCGAACACGCGGGAAACTATTCGGGGTATAAAAACCCTTAATTCTTACTATTTTCTTCATTTAGTGGCAGCCAATTCTCCTTCTCTCTCTAAGCTCGTTCAATGCGCTCTCACTCTCTAGAAAACCTCCATTAAAACACCAAGATCTTCTTCATCTCTTCACCAAATCGCGCATATAATATATCAAAACAATTGTCTCGACGAGAGGATTCTTGTAGCGTAAAGGATAGGAGCTAATTCAAACTAAGTTGGCCGCAATATTAGTGAGAAGGTACGGTACTGTAGGGTTTTCTACTATTCATGGTCTTCTTTAAACTAAAACCGATTTTTAGCTCATCTCATCCACAAACCAGACTCGAAATCAACTTAGAAATACTTGGAGAGTCTTGAAACAACTGAGATTAACTAATAGAAGGCTGTGAATGGGAAGGAAAGTCGGAGGAGTCTAGTATCGACACAAGAAACGCATGAACTTCAAATTGTTGACAAGCCTTACCGTGGGAAGATTTTAAGAAGCTACTTGTGGAGCAGTTCTGTCTACACCATGAAACGAAAAGGCTGGAGGCCGAAATCTGGAGTTTGGCCCAAGACAGTGGTGAGATGCAAAGTATACAACTCGCTTCCATGATTTGTGCATCCTGGTGCCACATCTGGTTACTCCTCTATCCTGCAAGATAGAGAAGTACATTGAAGGCTTGCCCCTAGTCATCAAGGGAAATGTTTTGGGAAGTAATCCCACTACCTTGGAGACGACCATTTAACTGAGTTCCACTCTTACTGAAGAGTATGTCCAAGCTAGCTTACTCACTCGGAAAGGTTACAAGCGAGCACAAACTGGTGAAGGCAAGAAGCCTGAGCAGAATCAACCCAAGAAGAAGAAGCAGAAGCAGAAGATTATCAAGAATTTTGCAGCCATGACTGTAGCTGCAACTATTCAAGCTATTCTCATTACTACTGTTCCACAACCTGCTATGGCCAGAAAGCCGTATACTGGTCTGTACCCACTGTGCAAAAGTGCCAGTATCATCATCTTCCTACTCTTCCATGCAGAAAATGTCTAAAGTGAGGAAGATTTGGACACTTGGCAGCAACGTGTCTTTCTACTCATCTTGCTGCTGCTACCACAACAACCACTATCCCTGCTATTACAGGTGGAAAAGCCTATTATAACTGCGGAGCAGAGGGACACTTTAGAAATCAGTGCCCACATCTCAACAACAACAAAGCTACAACTGCCGCTTCTCGTGCCTTTGTCATCTAAGCTACCGAGGCACGCGAGGAGCCGGCAGTCATCCCAGGTACCTTTCTCATCAACAATCATTACGTTTCAATATTGTTTGATACTGGTGCAGACAAAAGTTTTGTTCTTGCTACTGTTGCAACTTTATTTGATATACAACCGTCAGTACTTACTACTCCATATACAGTTGATGTAGCTGATGGTAAGAATATACTTGTGAATTCAATACTGAATGATTGTAAACTTATGCTTAATGATCATTCGTTCTCCGTCGATCTTATTCCAATGACACTTGGAAGTTTCTAAGTAGTCATAGGAATGGATTCGTTATCTAAGAATAACGTAGAAGTCGTTTGTTCGGAGAAGCTACTCCGAATTCCATTACCGTCCAGCGAAACGATGCGAGTTTACGGTGAGAAACCCTGCCACGGATTGAAGATCGTATCGTCCATTAAGGCTCCGAAATACCTGAAGTAGAAATATTGTGCTATCTTGGCGCATGTTGTAACATCAGTGCCGGAAACGTCACCGGAACAGTGATCGTAAACAGTATGTGAACAGTAATCAGGTACGAATTCTACGTAATTCAGTGTATTTCATATTCATTGCCAAACATTGTTATTATTTCATGTTATCATAACGCAAATTCACAGTCATTTCAGAGAAATCAATTCAGAACAATGGTTCTTGAGTCAGATAATTATCTGGCAACACAGAATCATCATGTGATTTATTTGTTAGGATCTTATTATGTATAAACGTATGTGAGGCCTTACAGGACAAAATAACACGAATATCGTTAAGTGAATGCTAAACCGACAGATTATTCGTATAGGTGACGATCTGTACGAATAAATCTGAAAGTTAACGTTCTGAATGATATTCAATAATTAGAAAACAATACCGAAAAGTGTAGTTATCGTCGTATTTGATTCGAACAAATACGCGCGATGACCGCGCGATTCGATTTAAACGTTAAATAAATATTTTGTAAATTAAATAATTAAAAGATATTTAGTTAATTTATTAGGAATCACAACCTAAAATAATTTTATGACTTCTATTTTAAAACCGAGTCGTTTCGTTACGAAAATGACGCGAAAACGACGTTTCTACGCGAAACCGCGCGAAACCGAACGAACCCGAACGAACCCGGTAAAGTTGAAAGCATTTATTATGGCATTCAATGCCATAATCCACTCCAACTACCATCCTTCATCACCATTACCGTTCTCTCTCTCTCTAACCTTCTCTCACTAGAAGTTTAACTTCTCTCTAAGATTTCTCACTCAAATCTTAACCATTTTGTGTGTTTTTGGTGTCTAAATCACCACCATCACTTGTAGATTACTAAAGTACAACAGATCTAAGCTTTTCTCCGACTGAATCGAGGTAAAAATCCGATTTTTGTTACGGTTTAGGGTTTTGAAAACCCTATTTTCGAATCTCTAAGAAACCGGCTTCAAACCCCTTTCAACCCTAGGGAAACACCCATAAACACGATAGTATGGTGTAGAAACAAGTGTTAGCTCGAATCGTGGTCAAGTGGCTTGAACACCATTGTTGTCTTCCTCGTTGCTCGACTGGCCGAATGAGCCGACTCTCAGACCGCCGAATGAATACCACAACCCCATTCGGCGAATGGTAATCTTCTCTTTCGCCGAATGTCCCACGACCGAAGCAGCACCCAATCGACCAGCCTTCTTCGCCGAACTAATCTTCTCATTCGCCGAAAGGGTATCCATTCGAGAACTATTCGCCGAATGACTATCCACACTCACATTCGCCACTCCCTCTCATTCGGCCAACTACATTCGACCATCCCTATTCGACGGATGTCATTCGGCAGCTTGCCATCCGACCAAATAAGTCACCTTCGGTTAGGACTCATTCGACCAAGGTGAGGTTCATTTGACATAGCCCATTCGATCGGGAGAACCTCATTCGACAAGTGGTTCGGCTAAGGGTGGGTTAGAGATAGGTAATCATAAACATACAATTGTGAGTGCATGGAAAGATCACGTATGCATGCATGAAAGGTGGCCGTGTGTATGTATGCAAGGGTTCATGATCATGCAATCGATTAAATATGGGTGTTAACATTCATTTCTTAATTCTAATACATCGGGAATTCTTTGTAAAGTCACATGGATCAAAATGATTATATGAGATTTCAAGTGTTGATTTAATTATTAACACCAAAACCTTAGGGAATCTCATAAGGACAAGTAACTAGCTTAGATGATTTAATTAAATCGTCTAGGCTTAGTTTACCAAGGAACTAACAAGGAAATCGTTTAAAACTCAAAGTCTAATACTGGGCCAAGGGTGGCCCAATGGGCTTAGATTGAGCCCATCATGTTAATTACACTTTTCCTAAATTAATTATGCTTTTCATAAAAGAAATTAAATTATAAATGTTTTTAAAGTAATTAAATGACTTTCCTAAATAAATGTGTAATTTAAATAAATTAAATTGAAAATGTTTACTTTAAGTCTTTAAATGATTAATGTGGGATTTTGGTTATGAATGGGTAATAAGGTTAGCTTAGTTAGAGAAAACCATAGAAACACATTAGTAATCTAAGACACGTAGTTGCACACCCAGACCAAACCCTAGTTACGACGTCTATCATATATACTTATAGTATGCGAATTCTTTTAAAACAACTCAGGAACCGAAGATACATAAGCAACAACAACGAGCGCGCATTTGTGGTAATTCAATACAAAGCAACACAGGTGAGTTCATTGCCCCTTTTCTAAACATTTTTGTTTTAAAACGCGGGGCTGAGAAGCATGCGTAAACTGTTTTTATTTAAACTGTTTATTTAAATGCTTTTACTTATTATATGTTTTACATATATATGTTTTGTTGATACTCCTAGACTCCTGTCTAGGAAATTATTAAACAAATCAAGTTATCAATTAAATTTAAGTACTCTTATGAGTAATACCTTAAATTTGAATTCTAAATCAACCCTTAGTTCATCAAGTTCAACTTCAAGAATCTAAACTCAAAGTGAAATCAAAAGAACAAGATCAATAAATCATATTCAAGGGAATCATAACTCAGTGTGTGATCTGAGATCCAAGAATCATAATCAAATCAATTATCATTGGAAATCATGAGAACTCAAAGAATCAAGAATCAAGAGACTCAAGAAATCAGATATCATAAGTGTGTGTGAATCATGTTAATAATGAAATCATTATGATCTAATGAACTCATTAATACTCAAGTCAAGGTGGATGTCAGTTGTATATGGAATCAAGACCACGTGTAACACACATATAAAGTCCCTTCAGGTATAGAAGACTCTTGTAGTCAGGCTATACGGGCAACAACGTGAACAATCATTGAATTCATTATCAAAGTCTAAGAGAATCAAGAGATCAAGAAACAAAGGATATCCTTAAAGTCCCCGCATGTACAGAAGACCGTTGGGTCAAGCTGTAAGGGCAAAACATTAAAGTCCCCGCATGTACAGAAGACCTTTGGGTCAAGCTGTAAGGGCAAATCATTAAAATCCCGTCACGCCCAGGTATACTCCTTGTGAGTTATGCTTGGTATGGGTCACGTGTGAGAGGTTACAACTTGGACAACCACCAACAACTAAGTCTAACTGATTGAGTAAAATCATACCCAATCATCATGTCTTAGTTGTAGTTAAATGTTTTATTTAGTTATTTAACTAAATATTTGACATTTTGCTATTATCACTGACATTTGGGAAATCATATATCTACGATCAAAATCAAGAGGATCAAAGGCAAATCAGATTTCAAAATCATAACCTAAATCAGAAGAGTGTTAGGTAAAAATGCTTAATTATCATTAATATCAATGTCCTATGCGGATTAGTATGTGGTGGGACGTCGTCTGGGCGGGGTTGTAGCCTTGACCCAGGGGTATGCCCTATATATAAGCATACCGATCTGGATGATACAGTTGATGTTAATGAGATTAGGGTCTTTACCGAAAGAGGTTTTCAGATCATTTTCAAATCATAAAACTATATGAACTCACCAACCATGTGTTGACTTGATTTTTGCATGACTTCTCAGGTGACGAACAGGTCAACTAAGGAGTTATTCCTTTTGGACTAGGACTTCAGATAGAAGACCTAACTTTTTGGACCTGCATACATTTTGAAGACATCATTATACAAATTATTTTGTTTATCTTGTGTAAATACAAGATAGAAATATATGATGTTTATGGTAGATTTACATTGTTAAATTATAAACAATACTGATGTAATTTAACTTTGTAATTCTATTATATTTAGCATTTCTCAAATGTATCATGTGCAATGTAAACAATCTGATCATCACGATTATCACTCACGATATCGCGCCCCGGGAACTTTCCGCCCGACGGGACAACCGATCCTATCCCGCCGGCTCGGGGTGTGACAGATTGGTATCAGAGCCAGGTTATAGAGAAATATAGGTCATTTATTTAAACGGTTTGGCCTAGACTATAACCTAGGGACCCTACATGTAGAGTACTTAGGATTTAAGACTTATTGCATTGCGTCTTCTGCATTCGATCATTGCACTAACCAATATTCATTTGGTTATGATCAGAATGCCGCCACGAAGACAACCTCCGCTGTTGACATCAACACAAGACCAAGCTCCACACTCCTCGACGCCATCGCCAAATGACTCACCGCCGCCACCTCCTCCACCGCCTCCACCTCCTCCTCCACTGATCACCGAGGCATCAGGTTCGGGAACAACTCCTATACTGGATCCTACCACCATCGCTTTGGTGACACTACTGAGCAGCCAGATGACCAATCAGATGAAGGCGGCGATACCGGAGATGTTCAACCTTCTCCGTAATGAGATGAACAACACTGGCAACTCATCTGGAGAAGCCAGTGGGAATACTGGTGGTACCTCACACTACTCCTACAAGTCATTCGTAGGATGTAAGCCGCCTAGCTTTAGCGGATCTGAAGGAGCCGTTGGATTAATCCAATGGATTGAGAAGATTGAGGCTACTTTGGACCTCTGCAGCTGTCCAGAGCATCATAAAGTACGCTACTCTGCTGGAACATTCAACAAGCGGGCTCTGACCTGGTGGAATGGTCAGATCAACGCCCGAGGAAGAGAAGAAGCCATGGCCATGCCATGGGAGGATTTCAAGACACTGCTGCGAACCGAGTTCTGCCCCAAGAATGAGCTGCAGAAACTGGAGGTTGAATTATCCAACCATGTGATGAAAGGGGCAGATCATATGGGGTATACTACTCGTTACCACGAGTTAGTTGCTTTGGTGCCCGACATGGTACCTACTTTGGAGAAGAGGATTGATAGATATGTGGGTGGACTTCCTGCCTGCATTCAGGGAATGGTTGTTTCAGCCAACCCTACTACTGTTGAGTCTGCAGTGAGACTGTCTGGAAAACTCACTGATTTGATGGTTGCCTCTGGAGTACTGAAGAAAGAGGCTGACACCAGTAAACGCAAGGAAGAGTCTTCAAAGAAACCACAGCAGCAGCAACACCAGAGGAAGAAACAGAAATTTATCAAGAATTACACTGTGGCTACTCCCCTGAACCAAGTAGCAGCGGCACAACAAAATGTGCCTAAGAAACAGTATACTGGCCCACATCCTTTGTGTACTAAATGCCAGTATCATCATGCTGCAAACAACCAGTGCCGTCAATGCACGGGTTGTGGAAGAAAAGGGCACTGGGTTCAGCAGTGCAGACTGACACCAAATCCAGCAGTCAACAATGCTGCTCTAGCTCTCCCTCCACCAGCCAACCAGAACAACGGTGGATGCTTCAACTGTGGCGAACAAGGCCACTTTGCAAAGAACTGCCCGAAGAAGGCACAACAAGCAGTTCAAGCTCCTCGTGGAAGAGCTTTTGTTATTGGAGCACCAGCTGCACGCCAGGACCCGAATGTGGTCACTGGTACGTTTCTCTTACATGACTTTTATGCATCTGTTCTATTTGACACTGGTGCGGATCAGAGTTTTATCTCTGCCGATTTTGCATGCCAACTAGATTCTATAGAAGAACAGTTAGATTCCCCTTACATTATAGAAGTAGCTAACGGAAAACAGATCACAGTTAGTACAGTTCACAGGAATTGCCCATTGACACTTAATGGTCATACATTTGCCATCGACTTAATACCGATGGAGTTGGGTAGTTTTGATATCATTGTTGGAATGGATTGGCTTTCCTCTAACCGAGTGGAAGTCATCTGTTCTGAAAAGCTGCTTCGAGTTCCATTACCAGATGATCGTGTATTGGAAGTCAGAGGGGATCAAGCAAAACGAAGTGTCAAAATCATTTCCTGCATAAAGGCGCGTAAGTGTTTACAGAAGAAGTGTGTAGCTTTCTTGGCTCATGTAGTGGAAAAAGAGAAAGACAAGAAGAAGATACAAGACGTACCAGTAGTGAAGGAATATCCAAAGTATTTCCTGAAGACCTACCAGGTTTGCCTCCTGTGCGACCGGTAGAGTTCCGAATTGATTTAGTTCCTGGAGCAACTCCTGTTGCTAAATCTCCTTATCGGTTAGCACCTTCGGAGATGCAGGAATTATCGAATCAGTTGCAAGAATTATTGGATAAAGGATTCATTAGACCGAGCTACTCACCTTGGGGAGCTCCGGTCTTGTTCGTGAAGAAGAAAGACGGATCGTTCAGAATGTGCATAGATTACAGAGAGCTGAACAAACTAACCATCAAGAATCGGTATCCATTGCCGAGGATCGATGATTTGTTTGACCAACTGCAAGGAGCTCAGTACTTCTCGAAGATTGATTTGCGGTCCGGGTATCATCAGCTCAGAGTTCAAGACGAAGACATACCGAAGACGGCTTTCCGAACCAGATACGGGCATTACGAATTTTTAGTGATGCCTTTCGGACTAACAAATGCACCAGCGGTTTTCATTGATCTCATGAACCGAGTGTGCAAGCCGTATTTAGATCAGTTCGTTATCGTCTTCATCGATGACATACTGATTTATTCCAAGAGCAAAGCAGAACATGAACAACATCTCAGGAAAATCTTGGAACTGTTGATGGAACAGAAACTTTATGCCAAATTCTCTAAGTGTGAATTTTGGTTAAGGGAAGTTCAGTTTCTTGGTCACGTAGTCAACAGTGAGGGAATACACGTAGATCCCGCCAAGATTGAAGCAATAAAGAACTGGGACACTCCGAAGACACCAACGGAGATACGGTCTTTTCTGGGACTGGCAGGTTATTATAGGAGGTTCATCTCGAACTTTTCTAAGATAGCTTTGCCACTCACTAAGTTAACTCAGAAAAGTGAACCGTTTGTCTGGGAACAGAAACAAGAAGATGCTTTTCAGACACTGAAGCAGAAGTTATGTAATGCTCCGATTCTATCACTCCCGGAAGGATGTGATGACTTTGTTGTTTATTGTGATGCATCCCATCAGGGACTTGGGTGCGTACTGATGCAACGGGACAAAGTTATCGCTTATGCATCGAGACAGTTAAAAGTTCATGAGAAGAATTACACTACTCATGATCTTGAACTGGGAGCAGTGATTTTTGCACTAAAAATCTGGAGACATTACTTATATGGCACTAAGTGTACCATATTTACTGATCACAAGAGTCTGCAGCACATCTTTGATCAGAAGGAGCTCAACATGCGACAACGCCGTTGGGTTGAACTTCTGAATGATTACGATTGTGTGATCAAGTACCATCCGGGAAAGGCAAATGTTGTAGCTGATGCCTTGAGTCGGAAGGAACGGGTCAAACCCTTACGCGTTAGGGCTATGGGTATGACTGTGCAGACCAGTTTACAAGACAAGATCATTCATGCACAGCAGGAGACAATTGACAGAGGAAACTTGAAGAAAGAACTTGATTGCGGAGCAGAGAAACATTTAGAGACAAAGTCGGATGGAATGATCTACTACCAGGATCGTATATGGATTCCGGCAGTAGATGAATTGAGAAGACTTATCTTCGATGAGGCACACAAGACAAAATACTCTGTTCATCCAGGCGCTGATAAAATGTACCAAGACTTGCGTGGATTTTATTGGTGGCCGGGAATGAAGAAAGACATAGCCGAATACGTCGGTAAATGTCTAACGTGTGCGAAGGTAAAGGCGGAACACCAGAGACCGTCTGGTTTACTGGAACAGCCTGAGATTCCGCTCTGGAAGTGGGAACAAATAGCTATGGATTTCATTACCAAGCTACCCCGCACTTCCAGTGGTCACGATACGATTTGGGTGATCATTGATCGTTTAACAAAATCTGCTCACTTTTTGCCGATGCGTGAGACTTTCACGATGGATAAACTGGCGAAATTGTACATCAATGAGATAGTGGTACGCCATGGTGTGCCATTGTCAATTATTTCTGATAGAGACAGCAGATTTACATCAAGGTTCTGGCAATCACTACAGAAATCTCTAGGAACACAGTTAAATCTGAGTACAGCTTACCATCCACAAACTGACGGCCAAAGCGAACGTACGATTCAGACCCTAGAGGATATGTTAAGGACCTGTATTTTAGATTTCGGTGGGAATTGGGATTCTCATTTGCCACTGATTGAGTTCTCCTACAACAACAGTTACCACAGCAGTATCGGATGTGCACCATTCGAGGCTCTTTATGGTCGGAAATGTCGATCACCGATCTGTTGGACTGAAGTTGGAGATAATCGCATAACGGGACCAGAGCTTATTCAGGAAACCACTGACAAGATAGCTCAGATTCAGAGAAGATTGCAAGCTACAAGAAGTAGACAAAAGAGCTACGCTGACAAACGGCGTAAGCCGTTGGAATTCCAAGTGGGAGACCGTGTTATGTTGAAGGTTTCTCCATGGAAGGGCGTAGTTCGTTTTGGAACAAAAGGCAAGTTAGCACCACGATACGTAGGACCGTTCGAAATCATCGAACGTATTGGTCCTGTGGCGTATAGACTGAGATTACCAGATGAACTCAGTGGTGTGCATGACGTGTTTCACGTCTCGAACTTGAAGAAGTGCCTTGCTGACGAATCACTCGTCGTTCCACTCGAAGAGATTCAAGTTGATGATCAGTTGCATTTTGTCGAAGAACCTTTAGAGATTATGGATCGCAAAGTCAAGCAACTGAGGCGAAGCCGTATTCCGATTGTAAAGGTTCGTTGGAATTCAAGACGCGGACCCGAGTTTACTTGGGAACGTGAAGATCACATGAAGTTAAAGTATCCCCAACTGTTTGAAGAGGAAGCTGTACCCGATAACAATTCTTAAATTTCGGGACGAAATTTCTTTAACAAGGGGAGACTGTAACATCAGTGCCGGAAACGTCACCGGAACAGTGATCGTAAACAGTATGTGAACAGTAATCAGGTACGAATTCTACGTAATTCAGTGTATTTCATATTCATTGCCAAACATTGTTATTATTTCATGTTATCATAACGCAAATTCACAGTCATTTCAGAGAAATCAATTCAGAACAATGGTTCTTGAGTCAGATAATTATCTGGCAACACAGAATCATCATGTGATTTATTTGTTAGGATCTTATTATGTATAAACGTATGTGAGGCCTTACAGGACAAAATAACACGAATATCGTTAAGTGAATGCTAAACCGACAGATTATTCGTATAGGTGACGATCTGTACGAATAAATCTGAAAGTTAACGTTCTGAATGATATTCAATAATTAGAAAACAATACCGAAAAGTGTAGTTATCGTCGTATTTGATTCGAACAAATACGCGCGATGACCGCGCGATTCGATTTAAACGTTAAATAAATATTTTGTAAATTAAATAATTAAAAGATATTTAGTTAATTTATTAGGAATCACAACCTAAAATAATTTTATGACTTCTATTTTAAAACCGAGTCGTTTCGTTACGAAAATGACGCGAAAACGACGTTTCTACGCGAAACCGCGCGAAACCGAACGAACCCGAACGAACCCGGTAAAGTTGAAAGCATTTATTATGGCATTCAATGCCATAATCCACTCCAACTACCATCCTTCATCACCATTACCGTTCTCTCTCTCTCTAACCTTCTCTCACTAGAAGTTTAACTTCTCTCTAAGATTTCTCACTCAAATCTTAACCATTTTGTGTGTTTTTGGTGTCTAAATCACCACCATCACTTGTAGATTACTAAAGTACAACAGATCTAAGCTTTTCTCCGACTGAATCGAGGTAAAAATCCGATTTTGTTACGGTTTAGGGTTTTGAAAACCCTATTTTCGAATCTCTAAGAAACCGGCTTCAAACCCCTTTCAACCCTAGGGAAACACCCATAAACACGATAGTATGGTGTAGAAACAAGTGTTAGCTCGAATCGTGGTCAAGTGGCTTGAACACCATTGTTGTCTTCCTCGTTGCTCGACTGGCCGAATGAGCCGACTCTCAGACCGCCGAATGAATACCACAACCCCATTCGGCGAATGGTAATCTTCTCTTTCGCCGAATGTCCCACGACCGAAGCAGCACCCAATCGACCAGCCTTCTTCGCCGAACTAATCTTCTCATTCGCCGAAAGGGTATCCATTCGAGAACTATTCGCCGAATGACTATCCACACTCACATTCGCCACTCCCTCTCATTCGGCCAACTACATTCGACCATCCCTATTCGACGGATGTCATTCGGCAGCTTGCCATCCGACCAAATAAGTCACCTTCGGTTAGGACTCATTCGACCAAGGTGAGGTTCATTTGACATAGCCCATTCGATCGGGAGAACCTCATTCGACAAGTGGTTCGGCTAAGGGTGGGTTAGAGATAGGTAATCATAAACATACAATTGTGAGTGCATGGAAAGATCACGTATGCATGCATGAAAGGTGGCCGTGTGTATGTATGCAAGGGTTCATGATCATGCAATCGATTAAATATGGGTGTTAACATTCATTTCTTAATTCTAATACATCGGGAATTCTTTGTAAAGTCACATGGATCAAAATGATTATATGAGATTTCAAGTGTTGATTTAATTATTAACACCAAAACCTTAGGGAATCTCATAAGGACAAGTAACTAGCTTAGATGATTTAATTAAATCGTCTAGGCTTAGTTTACCAAGGAACTAACAAGGAAATCGTTTAAAACTCAAAGTCTAATACTGGGCCAAGGGTGGCCCAATGGGCTTAGATTGAGCCCATCATGTTAATTACACTTTTCCTAAATTAATTATGCTTTTCATAAAAGAAATTAAATTATAAATGTTTTTAAAGTAATTAAATGACTTTCCTAAATAAATGTGTAATTTAAATAAATTAAATTGAAAATGTTTACTTTAAGTCTTTAAATGATTAATGTGGGATTTTGGTTATGAATGGGTAATAAGGTTAGCTTAGTTAGAGAAAACCATAGAAACACATTAGTAATCTAAGACACGTAGTTGCACACCCAGACCAAACCCTAGTTACGACGTCTATCATATATACTTATAGTATGCGAATTCTTTTAAAACAACTCAGGAACCGAAGATACATAAGCAACAACAACGAGCGCGCATTTGTGGTAATTCAATACAAAGCAACACAGGTGAGTTCATTGCCCCTTTTCTAAACATTTTTGTTTTAAAACGCGGGGCTGAGAAGCATGCGTAAACTGTTTTTATTTAAACTGTTTATTTAAATGCTTTTACTTATTATATGTTTTACATATATATGTTTTGTTGATACTCCTAGACTCCTGTCTAGGAAATTATTAAACAAATCAAGTTATCAATTAAATTTAAGTACTCTTATGAGTAATACCTTAAATTTGAATTCTAAATCAACCCTTAGTTCATCAAGTTCAACTTCAAGAATCTAAACTCAAAGTGAAATCAAAAGAACAAGATCAATAAATCATATTCAAGGGAATCATAACTCAGTGTGTGATCTGAGACCCAAGAATCATAATCAAATCAATTATCATTAGAAATCATGAGAACTCAAAGAATCAAGAATCAAGAGACTCAAGAAATCAGATATCATAAGTGTGTGTGAATCATGTTAATAATGAAATCATTATGATCTAATGAACTCATTAATACTCAAGTCAAGGTGGATGTCAGTTGTATATGGAATCAAGACCACGTGTAACACACATATAAAGTCCCTTCAGGTATAGAAGACTCTTGTAGTCAGGCTATACGGGCAACAACGTGAACAATCATTGAATTCATTATCAAAGTCTAAGAGAATCAAGAGATCAAGAAACAAAGGATATCCTTAAAGTCCCCGCATGTACAGAAGACCGTTGGGTCAAGCTGTAAGGGCAAAACATTAAAGTCCCCGCATGTACAGAAGACCTTTGGGTCAAGCTGTAAGGGCAAATCATTAAAATCCCGTCACGCCCAGGTATACTCTTTGTGAGTTATGCTTGGTATGGGTCACGTGTGAGAGGTTACAACTTGGACAACCACCAACAACTAAGTCTAACTGATTGAGTAAAATCATACCCAATCATCATGTCTTAGTTGTAGTTAAATGTTTTATTTAGTTATTTAACTAAATATTTGACATTTTGCTATTATCACTGACATTTGGGAAATCATATATCTACGATCAAAATCAAGAGGATCAAAGGCAAATCAGATTTCAAAATCATAACCTAAATCAGAAGAGTGTTAGGTAAAAATGCTTAATTATCATTAATATCAATGTCCTATGCGGATTAGTATGTGGTGGGACGTCGTCTGGGCGGGGTTGTAGCCTTGACCCAGGGGTATGCCCTATATATAAGCATACCGATCTGAATGATACAGTTGATGTTAATGAGATTAGGGTCTTTACCGAAAGAGGTTTTCAGATCATTTTCAAATCATAAAACTATATGAACTCACCAACCATGTGTTGACTTGATTTTTGCATGACTTCTCAGGTGACGAACAGGTCAACTAAGGAGTTATTCCTTTTGGACTAGGACTTCAGATAGAAGACCTAACTTTTTGGACCTGCATACATTTTGAAGACATCATTATACAAATTATTTTGTTTATCTTGTGTAAATACAAGATAGAAATATATGATGTTTATGGTAGATTTACATTGTTAAATTATAAACAATACTGATGTAATTTAACTTTGTAATTCTATTATATTTAGCATTTCTCAAATGTATCATGTGCAATGTAAACAATCTGATCATCACGATTATCACTCACGATATCGCGCCCCGGGAACTTTCCGCCCGACGGGACAACCGATCCTATCCCGCCGGCTCGGGGTGTGACAGATTGGTATCAGAGCCATGGTTATAGAGAAATATAGGTCATTTATTTAAACGGTTTGGCCTAGACTATAACCTAGGGACCCTACATGTAGAGTACTTAGGATTTAAGACTTATTGCATTGTGTCTTCTGCATTCGATCATTGCACTAACCAATATTCATTTGGTTATGATCAGAATGCCGCCACGAAGACAACCTCCGCTGTTGACATCAACACAAGACCAAGCTCCACACTCCTCGACGCCATCGCCAAATGACTCACCGCCGCCACCTCCTCCACCGCCTCCACCTCCTCCTCCACTGATCACCGAGGCATCAGGTTCGGGAACAACTCCTATACTGGATCCTACCACCATCGCTTTGGTGACACTACTGAGCAGCCAGATGACCAATCAGATGAAGGCGGCGATAGCGGAGATGTTCAACCTTCTCCGTAATGAGATGAACAACACTGGCAACTCATCTGGAGAAGCCAGTGGGAATACTGGTGGTACCTCACACTACTCCTACAAGTCATTCGTAGGATGTAAGCCGCCTAGCTTTAGCGGATCTGAAGGAGCCGTTGGATTAATCCAATGGATTGAGAAGATTGAGGCTACTTTGGACCTCTGCAGCTGTCCAGAGCATCATAAAGTACGCTACTCTGCTGGAACATTCAACAAGCGGGCTCTGACCTGGTGGAATGGTCAGATCAACGCCCGAGGAAGAGAAGAAGCCATGGCCATGCCATGGGAGGATTTCAAGACACTGCTGCGAACCGAGTTCTGCCCCAAGAATGAGCTGCAGAAACTGGAGGTTGAATTATCCAACCATGTGATGAAAGGGGCAGATCATATGGGGTATACTACTCGTTACCACGAGTTAGTTGCTTTGGTGCCCGACATGGTACCTACTTTGGAGAAGAGGATTGATAGATATGTGGGTGGACTTCCTGCCTGCATTCAGGGAATGGTTGTTTCAGCCAACCCTACTACTGTTGAGTCTGCAGTGAGACTGTCTGGAAAACTCACTGATTTGATGGTTGCCTCTGGAGTACTGAAGAAAGAGGCTGACACCAGTAAACGCAAGGAAGAGTCTTCAAAGAAACCACAGCAGCAGCAACACCAGAGGAAGAAACAGAAATTTATCAAGAATTACACTGTGGCTACTCCCCTGAACCAAGTAGCAGCGGCACAACAAAATGTGCCTAAGAAACAGTATACTGGCCCACATCCTTTGTGTACTAAATGCCAGTATCATCATGCTGCAAACAACCAGTGCCGTCAATGCACGGGTTGTGGAAGAAAAGGGCACTGGGTTCAGCAGTGCAGACTGACACCAAATCCAGCAGTCAACAATGCTGCTCTAGCTCTCCCTCCACCAGCCAACCAGAACAACGGTGGATGCTTCAACTGTGGCGAACAAGGCCACTTTGCAAAGAACTGCCCGAAGAAGGCACAACAAGCAGTTCAAGCTCCTCGTGGAAGAGCTTTTGTTATTGGAGCACCAGCTGCACGCCAGGACCCGAATGTGGTCACTGGTACGTTTCTCTTACATGACTTTTATGCATCTGTTCTATTTGACACTGGTGCGGATCAGAGTTTTATCTCTGCCGATTTTGCATGCCAACTAGATTCTATAGAAGAACAGTTAGATTCCCCTTACATTATAGAAGTAGCTAACGGAAAACAGATCACAGTTAGTACAGTTCACAGGAATTGCCCATTGACACTTAATGGTCATACATTTGCCATCGACTTAATACCGATGGAGTTGGGTAGTTTTGATATCATTGTTGGAATGGATTGGCTTTCCTCTAACCGAGTGGAAGTCATCTGTTCTGAAAAGCTGCTTCGAGTTCCATTACCAGATGATCGTGTATTGGAAGTCAGAGGGGATCAAGCAAAACGAAGTGTCAAAATCATTTCCTGCATAAAGGCGCGTAAGTGTTTACAGAAGAAGTGTGTAGCTTTCTTGGCTCATGTAGTGGAAAAAGAGAAAGACAAGAAGAAGATACAAGACGTACCAGTAGTGAAGGAATATCCAGAAGTATTTCCTGAAGACCTACCAGGTTTGCCTCCTGTGCGACCGGTAGAGTTCCGAATTGATTTAGTTCCTGGAGCAACTCCTGTTGCTAAATCTCCTTATCGGTTAGCACCTTCGGAGATGCAGGAATTATCGAATCAGTTGCAAGAATTATTGGATAAAGGATTCATTAGACCGAGCTACTCACCTTGGGGAGCTCCGGTCTTGTTCGTGAAGAAGAAAGACGGATCGTTCAGAATGTGCATAGATTACAGAGAGCTGAACAAACTAACCATCAAGAATCGGTATCCATTGCCGAGGATCGATGATTTGTTTGACCAACTGCAAGGAGCTCAGTACTTCTCGAAGATTGATTTGCGGTCCGGGTATCATCAGCTCAGAGTTCAAGACGAAGACATACCGAAGACGGCTTTCCGAACCAGATACGGGCATTACGAATTTTTAGTGATGCCTTTCGGACTAACAAATGCACCAGCGGTTTTCATGGATCTCATGAACCGAGTGTGCAAGCCGTATTTAGATCAGTTCGTTATCGTCTTCATCGATGACATACTGATTTATTCCAAGAGCAAAGCAGAACATGAACAACATCTCAGGAAAATCTTGGAACTGTTGATGGAACAGAAACTTTATGCCAAATTCTCTAAGTGTGAATTTTGGTTAAGGGAAGTTCAGTTTCTTGGTCACGTAGTCAACAGTGAGGGAATACACGTAGATCCCGCCAAGATTGAAGCAATAAAGAACTGGGACACTCCGAAGACACCAACGGAGATACGGTCTTTTCTGGGACTGGCAGGTTATTATAGGAGGTTCATCTCGAACTTTTCTAAGATAGCTTTGCCACTCACTAAGTTAACTCAGAAAAGTGAACCGTTTGTCTGGGAACAGAAACAAGAAGATGCTTTTCAGACACTGAAGCAGAAGTTATGTAATGCTCCGATTCTATCACTCCCGGAAGGATGTGATGACTTTGTTGTTTATTGTGATGCATCCCATCAGGGACTTGGGTGCGTACTGATGCAACGGGACAAAGTTATCGCTTATGCATCGAGACAGTTAAAAGTTCATGAGAAGAATTACACTACTCATGATCTTGAACTGGGAGCAGTGATTTTTGCACTAAAAATCTGGAGACATTACTTATATGGCACTAAGTGTACCATATTTACTGATCACAAGAGTCTGCAGCACATCTTTGATCAGAAGGAGCTCAACATGCGACAACGCCGTTGGGTTGAACTTCTGAATGATTACGATTGTGTGATCAAGTACCATCCGGGAAAGGCAAATGTTGTAGCTGATGCCTTGAGTCGGAAGGAACGGGTCAAACCCTTACGCGTTAGGGCTATGGGTATGACTGTGCAGACCAGTTTACAAGACAAGATCATTCATGCACAGCAGGAGACAATTGACAGAGGAAACTTGAAGAAAGAACTTGATTGCGGAGCAGAGAAACATTTAGAGACAAAGTCGGATGGAATGATCTACTACCAGGATCGTATATGGATTCCGGCAGTAGATGAATTGAGAAGACTTATCTTCGATGAGGCACACAAGACAAAATACTCTGTTCATCCAGGCGCTGATAAAATGTACCAAGACTTGCGTGGATTTTATTGGTGGCCGGGAATGAAGAAAGACATAGCCGGTGGGGCAGAGCGGACAATATCCAATACGGCCGGCTGTTACAGATGGTATCAGAGACAGGGGCCGAATCCATGTGATCAGCGGGGACGCTGATTCCCCAGTGGAGGAGGAATTCCACTCCAGCGCGGCTGGCTAATCCCACATGGGTTGAGTAAGGGGAACGAAACTTCCTTATAAGAGGGAGTGGAGACCTTCTCTATTGGACGCGTTTTGGGCTTAGTTGGCTGTGGAGCACATGAAAACTCCACAGTTAAGCGTGCTCAGGTGGCAGCAATCCAGGGATGGGTGACCTCCCTGGGAAGTTTTCACCCGGGTAACCAAAAGCAAATCCGTGAGCCCGGTGGGGCAGAGCGGACAATATCCAATACGGCCGGCTGTTACACATGTAGTGGAAAAGAAGCCTGAAAAGAAGACAGTGAAAGACGTACCAATCATTCGAGATTATCCAGAGGTTTTCCAGAGGACTTGTCGGGACTACCACCGGTTCGACAAGTGGAGTTTAGAAGCGATCTCGTCCCTGGAGCAAAACCAGTGGCGAATTCATCGTATCAATTAGCACCTTCTAAGATGCAAGAACTGTCTAGTCAGCTTCAGGAACTTCTAGACAAAGGGTTCATCCGACCGAGCTTCTCGCCATGGGGAGTACCGGTTCTCTTTGTCGAGAAGAAAGACGGTTCGTTTCGTATGTGCATTGACGATCGTGAGTTGAACAAGTTGAAAATCAAAAATAGTTATCCTATGTCCAGGATAGATGATCTGTTTGATCAATTATAGGGAGCGACTTGTTTCTCTAAGACTGATCTATAGTCCGGGTATCATCAGCTGAGAGTAAACAATGAGGATATACCAAAGACGACATTTAGGACTCGTTATGGACACTACGAGTTTGTGGTTATGCCTTTCGGGCTAACCAATGCACCGGTAGTGTTCATGGATTTGATGAATCGAGTCTATAGGCCGTACTTAGACCAGTTTGTTATCGTCTTTATTGATGATATACTGATTTATTTGAAGACAGAACTGGAACATGAGGATCATTTTAGGAAAGTCTTAGAGCTGCTAAGAGCTGATCATCTGTATGCCAAATTCTCTAAATGTAAATTTTGGCTAAAGGAAGTTCATTTCTTAGGTCATGTTATCAATAAGGATGTGATACATGTAGATCCAACAAAGATAGAGGCGATTAAGAACTGGACTACCCCATCCACTCCAACAGAGACTCGTTTGTTTCTGGGTGTGGCAAGTTATTATCGAAGGTTCATCGCGAACTTTTCAAAGATAACCTTGCCACTTACCACTTTGACCCATAAAAGTCTAGCGCTTATATGGGGACAGAAACAAGAAGATGCATTTCAACTCTTTAAACAGAAGTTATGCAACTCCCCTATCCTTAGTCTTCCAGAAGGCAATGATGAGTTCATTGTCTACTGCGATGCTTTAAACCTTGGCCTCAGTTGTGTACTCATGCAGCGAGACAAGTTCATTGCGTATGCATCAAGACAACTTAAGATTCATGAGAAGAATTACATTACTCATGATATTGAGTTGGTGGCTGTGGTCTTTGCACTTAAGATTTGGAGACACTACCTTTATCGTACTGAATGTGTCATCTATACAGACCATAAGAGCCTGCAGCACATTCTCAATCAGAAAGAGCTCAACATGAGACAACGATGTTGGGTTGAGCTTTTAACTGATTACGACTGTGAGATTCATTACCATCCGGGTAAAGCCAATGTGGTGGCGGATGCTCTTAGTCGCAAGGAACCAACCAAGCCAATACGTGTTAGAGCCATGGAGATCAATACTCACCCAAACTTGAAGGACCTGATTCGTGTTGCTCAACAACAGGTGGTGACCAACAATCAGCTGAAGACAGAGTTAGACTACAGAGTTGAAGGTAAGTTAGAACCTCGATCTGATGGGTTCTATATTTCAACGGTCGTGTGTGGATTCCAAAGTCAGGCGAATTGTGCACGCTCATCTGTGATGAGGCTCATAAGTCGCGAAATTTAGTTCATTTGGGTGCTGACAAGACGTATCAGGACTTGAGAACATCTTATTGGTGGCCTAGAATGAAGAAAGACATAGCCTTGTACGTAGGGGAATGTTTAACATGTTCAAAGGTGAAGGCGAAACATCAGAAGCCCTCAGGACCTCTGCAGCAACCTGAAATCCCTTAATGGAAATGGGAGCAATTTTCCATGGAATTCATAAACAAGTTTCCGAGAACTCCGCGAGGTTACTATTCGATTTGGGTGATTGTTGATCGACTCACCAAATCTGCTCATTTTCTCCTAATCCGAGAGGATTACAAGATGGAGAAATTGTCCACTGTGTACATCAACTAGATCATCGCGCATCACGATACTTCAACGTCAATCATTTCTGATCGTGATAGTCGTTTCACTTCTCGCTTTTGGCAAGCATTGCAAAGGGCTTTGGGAACCCGTGTTAATCTTAGCACGACGTATCATCCCCAAACCGACGTTCAAAGCGAAAGGACTATCCAAACACTCGAGGACATGCTTCGTTCTTGTGTGATCGATTTCGATGGGATTTGGGATACTCATCTCCAACTTATATGCGCCATTCGAACAACAGCTACCATACAAGCATTCAATGTGCGCCATTCGAAGCTTTATATGGTACGAAGTGCCGGTCTGCTGGACCGAGGTTGGTGACTCACAGGTCGTAGGGCCTGAACTCATCCAAGAAACAACCGACAAGATCACAATCATTCAATCAAGGATTAAGGCCGCAAGGGATCGGCAAAAGAGATATGTCGGTCGACGTCGGAAACCGCTTGAGTTTCAATCAGGTGGCCGGGTCTTACTCAAGCTTTCTCCCTGGAAATGCGTTTTTCGATTCGGGAAGAAAGGGAAACTTGCACCATGGTACGTTGGACCTTTTGAGATCGTGGAAAGGATTGGTCCCGTAGCCTACAAACTCAAACTTCCAATGGAGTTAAGCAATGTTCACAAAACTTTTCATGTGTCGAATCTTAATAAATGCTTGGCTGACCATGATGTTCAGATTCCATTGGAAGACATTCAGATACAGAAAAAATGCAATTCATAGAACGTCCGGTTCACGTAGCCGTATCCCGATCATAAAAGTACGATGGGAGGGCAAACGTGGTGTAGAGTTCACCTGGGAACGCGAAGACCAGATGAAGCTCAAGTACCCTCATCTTTTTACAGTATCTTCGGCTAGTTAATTTCGGGACGAAATACCCTTAACTAGAGGAGACTGTAAAATCTGTACAGTAATCATGGTAGTGATAGATCAGGATAGAACAATGTGTACATGTTAGTCTATATGTCAATGTGATTTGTATCAATATGTCAATGTGATTCATGTGATTCATGTTTGTGTTTGTGTGTTATAGGATTTTGTTTAGTTTAAGAACAAGTATATATTATTTATTTACTGTCAATTACGCTAGGCAAGAACAATGTTGTATTATATCGAAACAGTTGTGGGCTGGTGGCCGATAAGGCAGGTAGCTGGACTGTAAGTATGCCTATACATATACTGCGTTCGGTGCAATACGATAGTGTTAGTGCGTCGTGTTATGACGAACAGTATGACAAACAAATCATTTAAACAGATCATAATGCGTAAGCGAGACTCAGTATCATTATGGGTGCTGACTCGTAATAATATTAATGCCGAACTTATAATTACGAGTAAGCATTAATAAATACGTAAAACGACCAAAAATGTATATGATTACGGGTATACATGTAACTATATTCGTTCAACGGTCCGATAACGAACGAACAGTAAAATTAAGTAAAATATTATATTTTACATTTTACAATTTTTAAACTCATCAAAAACGATCCAAGAAATCTAAATTACAATCTAAAATATTCATTTATGTAATCGTAACGACGCGTATGTAAAATACGTGAAACTGACACCGAGCTAGACCGAACACGTGGGGAACTATTCGGGGTATAAAAAACCATAATTCTTCCCATTTTCTTCATTTATTGGCAGCGAATTCTCCCTGATATACATTAAATTATACATATTATTCGACTCAAATTCCCCCGGTTTTAACGTTAACAACATGCAAATTCATTCACAAATAGTCCTAATTATTGTTTTTGTGAATTTGTAGGATAAACGGCCTTGCTCGGAAGAAAAGCAAGTCTTGTTTGGAATTTCAGCATTTTCTGAGCAAATCCCCAGATGCGCACTGTGACAATCCGGCAATTCGCGGTTAACCTCGTTAACCAGACACTAACAGAAATGTTATGAAATGTCACAAAACCAAATTAGAAGGGTTGGAATTAAACTAAATTGATTACAAAACATTTAAACTGCAAGGATTAATATTGTAATTAAGCAAAACCTTTGAAGTTGACCTTAAAAAGTCAAGATTTGAAATTCCTTCAATTAAAATTGAAATCTTATGATTTCAAGATGCTACAGTCGAATTAAGTCTTAGTAATCATCACATATATTGAATTAAACAAGATTAAAACTTAAAAGGATAGATTTTGAATTTCCAAGTCAAAATTTCGTATGGCAACTCAAGCATAAATTCGAATTACACATAAATTCGGAATTATAACCGAAATTAACAACTCATAATCATCACATTGATGATAATTAATCATTAGTATACGTTATTAGTCCATAATTCGTCGAATGAAACTCAAAACGACTCCAAAAATGGTAACCGTAGGTATTGATTACTAAACTCATATGAACCAATAGTCATATCTTAAATTGAGCACTCAAACACTCTGATCGGCACTATAAGGAACTCTTGCATCCAACAATTCAATCGCAGAAGCTTCGGGGAGACGAATTGAATCGTAGGGTGGCCGAACTTGAGCTTATATTCGATCTCCTTCAATCGGACATCAAATCAGGTAATGTTCAATTCCTAGAAGACCTAAAAGGTCCGATTAAGGACAAATCAAACTCAATTTCGAGTTCTAATACCAATTGGTTTGATTTGTAATTCTAGGGTTCTTGATAGGAAACGAATTGGGGATTTCTATTAAAATGAAATTAAAAATCTAATTGGTTTTTACAGAAAGATTCGTCATATCACATTTAATGAAAAACCTATGTTAATTTCGATTAGAGATATCGAATGGTATCATTTTGATTTTAGGGTTCATAAGGAAAGAACAGTTTGGGGATTTTTATAAAAATGTGTTCGAGAATCAAATTAAACCATACATGCAGCTTTGGAATCACTTGTTAAACGAAATCCCTAAGTAATTTTGATCAAACAACAACGGATTGATAGAATTAGGGTTCTAGGGTTCATCATTGAAATTTTTTTGGGGATTTTGATTCAAATGAACTCAAAAACGAAATTAATGGTTACAGTTAGTTTCAGAAAGTTCCGAAGATGGATAACCCTATGTTACTTACATCTAATAACAATGAATTTCATGAATTTGATTGATAGGGTTGTAAGCATAAAACGTTTTATGGTTTTTGTTCTTAATGATCATCAAAATCAAATTACACAGTTCGGTTAGCTTCGAAAATCATGTCTTAGTAAAAACCCCATGTAATTACAGATTGAGGTTGTCGAATTTAGCAAATTCGAATCAATGGGGAATGGGTTTTGGTTCGAGACGAGTTAGAGTATAATAATCCCATGATTTTGCTGAAATAGGTCATGTAATCATACACTTATACTCGGTTGAACCTTCACAAGCAAAGCCCCATTGTATAAGGGTTTATCAGGTTCGAATTCCGGACTAATTGAAGATTAGTTGGTTCGGTTAAGGGTTAAACAAAGGGGAACCCAGAAAACTAAGCTTAAAAGAATTAACCCTAGAAGTATTAACGCGATACCCTAGCGGGCGAGACTGGTAGTGTATGTGTGTGTTGAGTGGGTGGTCGCGGGTTCGAGCCATGCAGTGGCCGGTTTTGTGAAAAATACCATTTTTTGGTATTTTTGCAATAAGTTTCGCGTACGAACTCCGTGTTAACCCGTTCGAATTTCGTTGGAACCATAATTTCATCCCGAACGAAATAAAATAATAAAATTTATATTTTAAACCGAAAAAGAAATCGCGTATAATTACGTTTGTTTAAATAAAATCATAAACGACTATGTGATTTTATTAAACGACTTTAAAGTCACGCGTATTTAATTGTGCACGATTCTAACTATCTAACATACGTGTGTTGACACGTATGTGATTTCAAGCACAAAACGATATCCCGAATAACACAACGCTATTATTTAAACACAGGTTCTTCATAGAGGACTTTCTACGCGATTTCACGTGTTTGATCATTCTATTCACAATCAAAGGTGCGTACACGGCCCCTTTCTTATTTTAACTGTTTTGGGGGAGAAAACATGTGCAACAAACACTTTAGATACATATCACTTGCATGAGTTAGCTGTTTACTTTAAGTGCAAACACAACATTACAAGTCCTTACATTTCGAACCGTTTAGTTTGCTGTAGTGCAAAGCGTGGTAGTTGGAAATAGATCTATTAGGTTTGACAAACCTCACTTGGTAGATGGGATCTATGCAAGTGTTTGACTAGCCAATTCACATTACTATTGTTTATGCTAGACAATAGTGGCAAGGCAAAACATGCGATAGCATGCAACAGTCAGCTTCGGTGTCGACCATTTATGTAAATAGTACAAATGACTAGCTATCATGACTATGCATGTGTGATTATGTTATCTGCAACATTTTGTTCAAACAGTTGTTTCAAATATTTGTGAATGCTTAAACTTGTGTATGCACCAACCTTTGTGTTGACTTGATTTACATGTTTTCTCAGGACGCTAAGGTACACAAGCAAGCAAGCATGGACTAGGAGATCGAGTCGCATGCATCTTTTACATTTCTGTTATTTGGATTTGAACATTTGAAACTTTGCTTTGTAATTTACAGTTTTCAAACTGCTATGGTTGTTTTGTTTTAAAAACGCTTCCGCAACGTAGAACTTTGATATTACAGTTTTAGACCAAAGTATGTTTTGAAATTCATATAGAGGTCTTCGTTATGTCTAATGATCTGAGATCCTGGTTTGTCACGTCCCAAACGGTATAATTCCGTTAGTTGAAAATTGGGGGTGTGACACGCACTGTCATGCCAAATCTTGCACTGGCAGTGCCGGCCCATGCACGACCGTGCACAACTTTGCATGACCGTGCAATCAGGTAGTGCTAGGCCATGCATGACAGTGCTGGCTTATGCACGACGATGCACCTTCTTGCATGACCGTGCAACCAGGTAGTGCTAGGCCATGTATGGCAGTGCATGCACGAACGTGCATAAACCTAGCACGACCGTGCAAGCTAGCCAGTGCCGGGCCAAATGGAGGTAGTGCCGCGGCCATGACGACTTGAGCACGACCGTGCAACTTTTGGCACGACCGTGCCTGACACCTGGAGTCAATTTTCGAGACTTAGCTGAAAATGACAACTTCGGCAACCGTCCCAGACCAAAACTAAAGTACTGTTGCACCTTGCACGACCATGCACCTATAGTGCACGACCGTGCCAAGTTCCAGAATTTCTATAAATTGAGCATTTTGCCTCATTTGAAGTGGTTAGACTTCCTGGAGCTGAAACACTCTCTGATCAGAATTCCTAAGGCTATCCAAGGGAGATTGTGAAGGTCTTGAAGATCCAAGGAGCATCCAACACCATCTTGTTTCAATCCTTGCTTGCTAGTGGTTTGCATTTTGTTATTTCAATCATGTTTCTTGTTAATTTCAGCTGCTTTGTTGTTGTTTTTGTAAGCCTTATGGGCTAATCACTTCATTGTCTAGATTATGATGAAACTTATGTTTATGTGATGTTGATTTTATGAATTGGTCAAATGGGTTTATGTCAAGATTCAAGATGAAGTTATGATTGTATTCCAATGATGTTGTAAATTTGTGTAGGTTGATTAGTATTCAAGAATGATGAATGTTTAGTCATACTATGTTGGAAAACCATGATCAAACGTTTGTTTATAATCGAACAACTTGTTTTTAAGATTATGCCATGAGATTAGGAATGATAATGGTTTCTTGAATGTTATAAAACTTGCATAAGTATAGTTTCTTTCACTGAAGTTTGGAAAAACCATGGTGATGTTTTGTTTTGTTGAATATGATTAACATGTAAGTTAGGAAATTATGGCCAAATGACCTCATTTGCATGATTGTGTTCATAGATTGTAAGTTGGAAGAAATTGTGACTTTGTTGAATTTATCCAACTTAGGGTGATTAGTGTGTATAAGTCATATTAGTTTTCCTTAAGTTGTAGAATTAAGATTCTTGACGGATGACTAATTCTTGATTAAATCTTGACATAGACCTTGACATTAGGTTTCACCAAATAATCCTAGGTGATTATAATGTGTTTATCATTTTAATTTTCCAAAAGATTATAAGATTAGATATCTTTGACCGGAATCTAGTCAACATTTGATTTACCAATTCATATTAATCACATCACTAGACTAAGAGGATTCATGATCTAGGCAATTTTCTTAGACTTTAGATTATTTAAAAATCTCCTTTTAGTTATTATTTTAAAATTCACAAACCCGACTTTTTCATGTTGTTGCTAAACATTGACCGAGGTTTAGTATTGAGAGATATCGTGTCCACGGATTGATATCTGGTTCTTACCATAAGCTATATTATTATACGATAGCTACACTTGCCTATTGTGTGTGATTTAGTTTCTAGTAAAAACCATTTTAAAACTAAAATCTATGTGGAAAAATTCATCATTAAAAAATATATAGTTTCACGCACATCAAGTTTTTGGCGCCGTTGCCGGGGACACGGTGATTTCAAGAAAAATCAGAGTTGGTGATTTAGCTTAGTTTTTAGTGTGAAATTTTTATTTATTTATTAGTTTATTTCACTAGTTTGATTTTTGCCTTTTAGTTTTTATTATTTATTATTTTTCAAAATTTTATTTTATTTTATTTTTATTTTTATTTTTTATTTTTAACATGTTTGATTCGGTAACTCGTTTATGCATTAAGTGTGTATGTCCTCAACCCCCGAGCCGGACATTGTCGAGCCTAGATCGGAACCGGAACGGTATTTTCGGCAAAGGTTACGGGAGCGGTCCCGTGTTGTAGCAAATACCATCGAAGGAGACGGAGAGACTGACAATATCTTTGGCACGGGAGACACGACCATGGCGGACCAAGATGATGACCGGAGGATTTCTGACTTCGCGAAACCATCACTTGGAGGATTGGAGCCAAGCATCACCCGACCGACTTTTGAGGCCAACAATTTTGAGATCAAGTCAAGTATCATCCAAATGGTTCAGAACACTGTTCAGTTTGACGGGAAGGATCATGAGGATCCTAATCACCATATCGCGGGATTTCTGGAGATTTGCGCCACTTTCAAGATCAATGACGCGTCTGATGATGCCATTCGGCTTCGGTTATTCCCATTCACTCTACGTGACCGAGCCAAGGCATGGCTGATTTCCCTTCCCTCGGGCTGTATTACCACTTGGAATCAGATGTCTGAAAAATTCTTTGAGAAATACTTTCCTACCGAGAAAACTGCGGAGCTGAAAGCTCGGATTCTTTCGTTCCAGCAGGATGATGGTGAGACGTTCTACGAGGCTTGGGAGCGGTTCAAGGATCTGATGACAATGGTCCCACATCACGGTTTAGAGCTATGGAGGCAGTGCGAGACATTCTACAATGGTCTCGATATGAGCGGACGACAGTGGCTTGACAGTTATGCGGGTGGAGATTTTGGAGCGAAGCGACCACGAGAGGCGTTTGAATTGCTCGAGAAAGCAGCTAGGAAGAGTTGTTCTCAGCAGGCCCTGAGAGCCAAGGCACCCAAACAGGGTGTCCATCAGGTTGATTCCTATACCGCTTTGACTGCACAGTTGGAGGCACTCTCCAACAAAATCGAGCAGATGTCTGTGAACAAAGTCCAATCTTGTTGTGAGATATGTGGGGGAGCACACCATAGTGGGGAGTGTTCGATTAGGGATAGATCCATTCACGAGCAGGTTGACTACATGGGCAACCAAAATCAGTCTCAAAATAATCCCTACAGTAACACTTATAATCCGGGGTGGAGGAATCACCCAAATTTCAGTTGGAAGTCTGGTAACACAAACCAGCAACCACCCGGATTCAATCCGCGTCCCCCATTCCAAAATCAGTCTCACGGTCAGTCCTCACAGATTCGTTTTCCACATAACCAGTTCCAAAATCAAGGTTCCAGCAGTGGGTCACAACCCGCTCCTGAAAAGCGATCCAATTTGGAGGACATGGTTGCATGGTTGCTATCTAACTCCGAGAGCCAAAGCCAGTTGGCTCAGAAACAGAATCAGTATATGGAAGACCGCTTCCATAAGCATGAGACGGATTTGAGGAACCAAAAGGTATCGATGCAAGCCATAGAGAATCAGGTAGGACAAATTGCTAATTTGCTATCCGAAAGGCAACAAGGTGGTCTCCCTAGTAACACTGAGCCGAATCCTAATGCTCATGTTAAGGCCATCACATTGAGGAGTGGTAAATCCACCACTGCACCTCCTCCACCGGCTTCCCATTCTTCTTCTCTTCCGCCGGTGATTGAGGAGGTTGCAACTGAGATTCCTGCTGAGGTGCATTCCAGGCCAGGCCCAGCAAGTACAGCACAAGCAAAGAAACCAGTCAAGGACTATACTCCTCTTGTCCCATACCCCAGCAGGTTGAAGAAGCAGAAATTTGAGGAACACTACGGTAAATTTCTGGAGTTGTTCAAGCAGTTGCATATCAATCTGCCATTTGTTGAGGCACTTGCTCAGATGCCTAAGTATGCCAAGTTTTTGAAGGACATCCTCACCAACAAGAGTAAGTTGGAGGAGTTATCTCATGTTACATTGAGTAAGGAGTGTTATAGATCCTTCAAAACAAACTTCCTCAGAAGATGAATGATCCTGGGAGTTTCACTGTCCCATGCTTGATTGGAAGTTTATCAGTCAGTAATGCATTGGCTGACTTGGGGGCTAGCATCAATCTAATTCCCTATGATGTGTTTGAGAAACTTGGTGTTGAGGAACTTAAGCCAACCCGAATGAGCATCCAGCTTGCCGATCGGTCAGTCAAATATCCGAGAGGTATAGTTGAGAATTTGTTGGTTAAGATTGATCGATTTGTGTTTCCTGTGGACTTTGTGATCCTTCATATGGATGAAGATAAGAATGTGCCTCTCATTCTTGGTCGTCCATTCCTAGCCACTGCTAGAGCCCTCATTGATGTTTGCTCGGGCAAACTGACACTTAGAGTTTATGATGAGGAGGTGACCTTTGATATCGGATGGTCAATGAGGCATCCACAGAGTCAGGACGATTCACTCTACTTCATTGAAGTTGTTGATTCATGTATTAGTGATCCATCACAGGATGGGCGTGTTGTGGAGGTGTTTGACACCCAATTACTAGGAGGGGAGGATGTAGACCCAGTTACTGAGGGTCAATTTGATGAGGAGATGGTGGCATTGCTGAGCCACGATCCTTCCCCTCGAGATGAAGTGTTTGAAGTCATGGATCGCAAGGATGAACCTAAGGCATTACCTTCTGTTGAAGACCCGCCATCTGTTGAGCTTAAGGAGCTTCCCGGTCATTTGGAGTATGCATTCCTAGATGGTGAGTCTCGGTTGCCCGTTATCATCTCGTCTGCGTTGACGAGTGGAGAGAAGGTCAAATTGCTTGAAGTTCTGAAGATGCATAAGAAAGCGATCGCATGGAAGATCATGGACATCAAGGGCATCAATCCATCTTTTTGCACCCATAAGATCTTGATGGAGGAGGATTTTAAGCCTGTAGTTCAGCATCAGAGACGTCTCAATCCCAATATGCAAGACATTGTGAAGAAGGAGGTTATCAAGTTACTTGATGCAGGTTTGATTTATCCTATTTCTGATTCCCCTTGGGTGAGTCCGGTACAGGTTGTCCAGAAGAAGGGTGGGATGACAGTGATCACCAATGAGAAGAACGAGTTGATCCCTACTCGTACGGTTACCGGATGGAGAGTTTGCATCGACTACCGCAAACTGAACGATGCCACCAAAAAAGACCATTTCCCCTTGCCTTTTATTGATCAGATGTTGGAGAGATTGTCAGGCAATACATTCTATTGCTTTTTGGATGGTTTTTCCAGGGTACTTTCAAATCCCAATCGCTCCTGAGGATCAGGAAAAGACGACATTCACATGTCCCTATGGCACATTTGCGTATCGGCGAATGCCCTTTGGACTGTGCAATGCTCCGGCCACATTTCAGCGTTGTATGGTGGCTGTTTTTCATGATATGATCGAGGACTCCTTGGAGGTATTTATGGATGACTTTTCTGTTTTTGGGAGTTCCTTTGATCATTGCTTGGAAAATCTGAGGAAGATGTTAGCTAGGTGTGAAGAAGCTAACTTGGTGTTGAATTGGGAGAAATGCCACTTCATGGTGAAGGAGGGCATTGTTTTAGGGCATAAGAGTTCACGTGACGGACTTGAGATCGACCGAGCCAAGATTGAGACCATTGTCAAGCTTCTGCCACCCACTTCTGTGAAATCTATTCGGAGTTTCTTAGGGCACACGGAGTTCTATAGGCGCTTCATCAAGGATTTCTCAAAGATAGCTCGCCCCATGACTCAGCTTCTTGAGAAAGATGCCCCGTTCGTGTTTTCTGATGAATGCCTTCATGCATTCAGGTTGTTGAAGGAGAAGTTAGTTAATGCTCCTATCTTGATCGCCCCCGATTGGGCACTCCCGTTTGAGCTTATGTGTGACGCAAGAGATTTTGCGGTTGGGGCAGTCTTGGGTCAAAGGAAGGACAAGCACTTCCACCCAATTTACTATGCAAGCAAAACTTTGAATGATGCCCAGGTGCACTACACCACCACTGAAAAGGAGCTCCTAGTTGTGGTCTTTGCATTTGATAAATTCCGTTCCTATCTTGTTCTTTCGAAGACCATTGTGTTTACGGATCATGCAGCCCTCCGTTACTTGTTTAGCAAGCAAGATGCTAAACCCAGGCTGATTCGTTGGATTCTGTTGTTGCAAGAATTCGACATTGAAATCCGTGACAAAAAGGGGACCGAGAATGTTGCAGCAGATCACCTCTCCCGTCTCGAGTGCTCAGCTTCATCAGAACTTGTGGGGTCACACATAAATGACAATTTCCCCCACGAGTTTCTTATGCACATACAGACGCAGGATGAGGAGTGTCCTTGGTTTGCTGATTTCGCGAATTATCTCG
Source organism: Mikania micrantha (assembly GCA_009363875.1). NCBI lineage: Eukaryota > Viridiplantae > Streptophyta > Magnoliopsida > Asterales > Asteraceae > Mikania > Mikania micrantha. The sequence goes on along the minus strand of CM018694.1, from coordinate 41,546,729 downwards.
CCTGTGGGATTTTTTTGAAGGGCTTGACACATCAACAGAAGAAGAAGTTCTTTTCTGATGTCAAGTATTACCTATGGGAGGATCTTTACTTGTTTAGGATTGGAGCTGATCAGATTGTGCGTAGGTGCGTGTATGGAGGTGAAGCGCACAAGATTTTGAGGCATTGTCATGAGGGACCAACTGGTGGTCATCATGGAGCGACTCTTACTGCGAATAAGGTTTTTGACGCCGGATTCTATTGGCCCACCATCTTCAGAGACACTCATGATATGGTCCGAGCTTGCGATGCTTGCCAAAGGGCAAGCAACATCTCATCACGGGATGAGATGCCCCAGAATGGAATCCAAGTCTGTGAAATTTTTGACGTCTCGGGTATTGATTTCATGGGGCCCTTCCCAACATCTCACGATAACCGATACATTCTAGTTGCAGTAGACTACGTTTCCAAGTGGGTAGAGGCCCAAGCCTTGCCCACCAATGATGCTAGAGTGGTCGTGAGATTTCTGAAAGAGTTGTTTTCTCACTTTGGTGCTCCCAAAGCACTCATTAGTAACCGTGGGACTCATTTCTGCAATTCCCAACTCGACAAGGCGTTGTCACGCTATGGAGTGAACCACAGATTTTCCACGCCATATTGTCCACAGACCAGAGGATAGGTAGAGGTCACTAGTCGGGGCATCAAGCGCATTTTGGAGAAGACGGTTGGTCAAAACCGCAAGGATTGGTCAGTGAAGCTGAATGACGCGTTGTGGGCATTCCGAACAGCCTACAAAACTCCCATAGGAACCACACCATTCAAATTGATTTATGAGAAAACGTGTCACCTCCCCGTTGAACTCGAGCATAAAGCCTATTGGGCGCTGAAATCCATCAACATGGATTTGACTCGTGCGGGGGAGAACTGATTCGTGCAGATTCACGAGGTTGAGGAGCTAAGGAATGATGCTTATGATAGCTCCAAGAGGTACAAGGAACGTACCAAGACGCTACACGATAGTCACTTGAAGGACAACAAGCAATTCCAAGTGGGTGATCGCGTTCTGCTTTATAACTCGTGTCTTAGGTTGTTCCCGGGCAAACTGAAGTCTCGATGGTCTGGCCCGTACACAGTTCGTGAAGTCTTCCCATATGGAACTGTGGAGATTGAGCATGAGGATGGCAGAATTTTCAAAGTCAATGGCCATCAGTTGAAGAGATATTTGTCCGGACCCGTCGAGCCGGCATTGGAGGTTGTCGTACTCCACCCCAAGGACTAACAAATTCGGGGACACGAGTATAGCTAAGGAATCAGTAAACTTAGCCATCCCGAGAGGCTCTCGGTCTCTAAAAAAAATCTGCAGGTCAGCACTACCGTGCGACTAGCTGCACGGCCGTGCTCTTTTGCTGATGCACCACCGTGCGGCCCGTACGCACAACCGTACAACGTTTCAGATTTGCCCAATAACTACCCCACTTGACACCATCTCTCCCATAATTCACTTCCACATTTTCAGAAACGGTTCCCCATCAATTCCTCTTGATTTTCCTCTTCCAAGTCAAGAATCTAAGGTATTAATCTCCTCCAATCCATCAATTGATCTCTCTTTTCAATGAAATTCCTAAACTTCTTAGATTTGTTCAAATTAGGGCTTCTAAATACACCATTTTGGTTTAGAATTGTTAGGATCTGTATAAATTTTGTTAATTTTTGGGTTGTTGATGGAAAATCTCGTGTTTGTTCAACTTTGATTTTTGGTTATACACAGTGCACGACCGTGCGGCCCGATAGTGCGACACTTGCACTGCCCGTGCAAACTCAAAATCAAAGGCGCACGACCGTGCGCTAATCCCACACGACCGTGTTCAACGACAGTGATTCAATTGCACTGCCTGTGAGATGAACAAACTCACGAGGTGCACGACCGTGCTTAAACCCGCATGACCGTGCTGTTAGACAGTGTTGGCCTTGCACTGCCAGTGCTTAGGTCATTCTGAAGGTGGCATGACCGTGCCTGAGACACGCACGACTGTGCGCTTTGGCAGTGCCAGCCCTGCACTGCATGTGCTAGCTTCAATTTGGGTTGGCACGGCCGTGCGAGTTTCTGCACGACCGTGCATATGTCCAGATCAGCCCAGTTTTTTCTTTTTTTCGTTCGAATTTTTTTGTCCTTTTTCTTTTAATTCTTGGAAACTAATATTTTTAGGAATTTTCTTGAACAGATGGATCACCCTTTCCTACGATTTGATCCGAATGATGAGCGAGACGCCCGGTGTATTCCCGTGCTGCATTCTTTATGGGGGCGTCGTCGCCAAATTGAGCAAATGAAGTGTCTGAGTTGGGATTTGGAGGTGAATCTCAATCAACAAACGAGGCTGCAACCATTAATCACCGAACCTTGGTCCCGCTTATTCTACATCAACCCTCCGCAGTATCGTGAATTGCTAATGGAGTTCTTTGCCTCATACTCCTTTAGTTTCCCATCCCATAACATCTACCAAAAACGTTCGGGCTTAACTTTTCGATTGGGGGGAAGATGGAGGAGGATTTCAGTCGCGCAGTTCGCGACTCAGATGGGTTTGTACACTGAGGGGGAGCTTGACATGGTGGTTTTTGATGGGTTGCATGATTTTGAGGACGAAGTCAAGAAGGCCACCTTTTGGGCCGAAGTTGCTGAAGGGGTTTATGATCCCCGAAGAGCGAAGGCCACAAAACTTCGTGACCCACTTCATCGGCTCATTCATCGGATTCTGGTTGGTACCATCCTTCAGCGAGGCGACAGCTTGGGCAATGTGCCCACTAGAGATTTGTTTTATCTCTATTGCTTGATTCGGGGCATTCATTGTAACATTGTCCATTGCTTAGCTTATTTTCTTACCACCAGTTCAGGGAAACAGGCGACGAGCCATATCTGTGGAAGCGCGTATATCACGCAGCTGGCTGACTCTTACGGATTGTTGACCGAAGAGAACATTGCCAGTTTTACTCATGTGTGTGATACGCCTCCACTTGACATGTGGACATTGAGGTATATGAAGCTTGTTGAGCAGACGCCTGTCGGGACGCGTTTGAAGGGTCGGGACGGTCGGATCTGGGATCCAGTCCCTGAGGAGAATGAGGAGGAGGAGGACGAGGAAGAGCATGAGGAAGAGGGGCCCCACGAGGAGGAGGGCCCATATGGTATGGGACTCATGGGGTTTGACTACGGGTATCCCCCCATGATGAGTATTTGAACTTTGAACCCACTCATGGTCCAGAACCCCCGTCCAATTTGGACTTGTGGCACAGGTTTACGGGATTGCAGGTGTCCCAGGAGGAGCTGCACGCTGAGCAGCAACAGTTTAATCAGCGTATTGATAACTTCTAGACGGAACAAACTAGGCAATATGAGCTACTGCACCAGATTCAGGACGATCAGCGGAGGAGCTTTGAGTGGCTCTTCGCCTCGCATCAGTCGGCAGCAGTTTTTCATCAGTTTGACGTTTTTGAGCCACCCCGGTTCGACTATGGATATGCTTCGGGTGGCGAGCAGAAACGTTCTTGGGAAGGACATGATGATGAAGCTAGCGGTTCTGGTCCGCACGATGAAGATGAGAACTAGTCTGATGTTCTCCCTCCCCGACAGCCTAGCTTGTTCCCTGATTAGTTATTGATATTTTTTTGAGAGTTATACATTTTGCTGTATGTACTAACTCTGTTTATTGTGGATATTTGTTTTTCATTTGGGTTGTAAACAATGTTTTTGGTTGGTTGTTTTTATGGATTGATGGATCTTGTACTTTGGTTTTGGTCCCTTGGTTGTTGTGAGTGGTTGTTTTCAGCTTTGCTTTGTATATGATTTTCAGTGCAGGTACATGGAATGCCATTATCGTTGCAAGGCTCATGCAAATTTTACACGCCGGTCTCTCCAAGGACCCGTAGGGAAGTGTTTTTCCTTTTCACACTCGTGCATGATCACTCTTATTTTTTACATGTTTTTTGCTGCACAATAGGGACATTGTGTAGTTCAAGTGTGGGGAGGGGTATACTTTCGGGGTATACGTTTATTGTAGATATAACTTTGTTTGTCCAAGAGTAATAAGCATTTTTGCAAAGAACCTTTTATTGTTTTTGGTGCAATTAATTTTTTTTGTAATCAACAAGTTAAGCAAACAAGTTTTTGATAATTAAAACGAGGCTTGTTTTGAAAAAGGGTATCTTAATTTGGAATTCTTAACAAGTGAAATAAAATTTTTTGTTATCATCATTTGTGATTAGACGAAAGGAGGAACTACAAGTTATATCCTATATTTTTACCCATTCCTTCCATATTTTTTGTGAGCATTTGAAACCTTGAGCATTAGCAGTCATTGCATAGTTTATGGATTGAGTGTGCTGGATGTTCCATACAAATTAATATTTGTTTAAAACATACATCTCCATAGTCATAAGCTTGAACAAAGTTGTATTTAATCAAGGCATTAGAACAAACCCTCATCACCACTTTCTCCATCAACCCATTTCTTTTATTGAAATCCAAGTTCAAAGTTGGCAAGGAGTTCTATTTCCTTTTAGTAGTTCGTGTGAAACAAATAATTAAGCAACACAATGTTTGCTTGTTGATGTATATAAGTCAAAAAAAATTCGTTTAAGCCAAAAAGGCTTTGTAGTATATATTTTGTTTTCAAATTCTTAGCCAACGGATTTCCCTTATCTCAATCCTTCTATCCCCAACCATCCTCCAACCCAAACACAACCTAATAAAAGGCCTTTTGATTAAATTTTGCTTTGTTTTTGCTATTTGATTTAGAGTTGATTTTTATTAAAAATATCATATTTGTTGATTCATTATCTTGGCAATTGAGTGTTCTATACATACACATTACATGTATGAATCCGAAATAAACCGAGTATGTGTGAACATTGTGAGAAATATAAGGTATAACATGATAGTGAATCCTCTTGTTTATAAACTCTTGTTGATAATTTTGATTTTATTTTCTTGCTTACAATTTCAAATTTGGTAAACCTTTGAAAAACAATCTAAGTTTATAATTATTTGATTCATCTTTGCTGACAAGTTGATTTTTGGAAATTGGTTTCACCATTAAGGTTCATTGTTTGCTTGAGGACAAGCAAAGTTCAAGTGTGGGGATGTTTGATATACATTAAATTATACATATTATTCGACTCAAATTCCCCCGGTTTTAACGTTAACAACATGCAAATTCATTCACAAATAGTCCTAATTATTGTTTTTGTGAATTTGTAGGATAAACGGCCTTGCTCGGAAGAAAATCAAGCCTTGTATGGAATTTCAGCATTTTCTGAGCAAATCCCCAGATGCGCACTGTCATGCCAAATCTTGCACTGGCAGTGCTGGCCCATGCACGACCGTGCACAACTTTGCACGACCGTGCAATCAGGTAGTGCTAGGCCATGCATGACAGTGCTGGCCTATGCACGACCGTGCACCTTCTTGCATGACCATGCAACCAGGTAGTGCTAGGCCATGCATGGCAGTGCATGCCTATGCACGACCATGCATAAGCCTAGCACAACTGTGCAAGCTAGCAAGTGCCGGGCCAAAGCAAGGCAGTGCCGGGCGAAATGGAGGTAGTGCCGGCCATGACGACTTGCGCACGACTGTGCAACTTTTGGAACGACCGTGCCTGACACCTCGAGTCAATTTTCGAGACTTAGCTGAAAATGGCAACTCCGGCAACCGTCCCAGACCAAAACTAAAGTACTGTTGCACCTTGCACGACCATGCACCTATAGTGCACGACCGTGCCAAGTTCCAGAATTTCTATAAATTGAGCATTTTGCCTCATTTGAAGTGGTTGGACTTCCTGGAGCTGAAAAACTCTCTGATCAGAATTCCTAAGGCTATCCAAGGGAGATTGTGAAGGTCTTGAAGATCCAAGGAGCATCCAACACCATCTTGTTTCAATCCTTGCTTGCTAGTGGTTTGCATTTTGTTATTTCAATCATGTTTCATGTTAATTTCAGCTACTTTGTTGTTGTTTTTTTAAGCCTTATGGGCTAATCACTTCATTGTCTAGATTATGATGAAACTTATGTTTATGTGATGTTGATTTTATGAATTGGTCAAATGGGTTTATGTCAAGATTCAAGATGAAGTTATGATTGTATTCCAATGATGTTGTAAATTTGTGTAGGTTGATTAATGTTCAAGAATGATGAATGTTTAGTCATACTATGTTGGAAAACCATGATCAAACATTTGTTTAAAATCTTACAACTTGTTTTTAAGATTATGCCATGAGATTAGGAATGATAATTGGTTTCTTGAATGTTATAAAACTTGCATAAGTATACTTTCTTTCACTAAAGTTTGGAAAAACCATGGTGATGTTATGTTTTGTTGAATATGATTAACATGTAAGTTAGGAAATTATGGCCAAATGACCTCATTTGCATGATTGTGTTCATAGATTGTAAGTTGGAAGAAATTGTGACTTTGTTGAATTTATGCAACTTAGGGTGATTAGTGTGTATAAGTCATATTAGTTTTCCTTAAGTTGTAGAATTAAGATTCTTGACGGATGACTAATTCTTGATTAAATCTTGACATAGACCTTGACATTAGGCTTCACCAAATAATCCTAGGTGATTAAAATGTGTTTATCATTTTAATTTTCCAAAAGATTATAAGATTAGATATATTTGACCGGAATCTAGTCACTATTTGATTTACCAATTCATATTAATCACATCACTAGACTAAGTGGATTCATGATCTAGGCAATTTTCTTAGACTTTAGATTATTTTAAAAATCTCCTTTTAGTTATTATTTTAAAATTCACAAACCCGACTTTTTCATGTTGTTGCTAAACATTGACCGAGGTTTAGTATTGAGAGATATCGTGTCCACGGATTGATATCCGGTTCTTACCATAAGCTATATTATTATACGATAGGTACACTTGCCTATTGTGTGTGATTTAGTTTCTAGTAAAAACCATTTTAAAACTAAAATCTGTGTGAAAAATTCATCACTAAAAAATATATAGTTTCACGCATATCACTCCCCCCCCTTTCTCTCTCTCTAAGCTCGTTCAAAGCTCTCTCTCTCTAGAAAACTTCCATTAAAACACCAAGATCTTCTTCATCTCTTCACCAAATCGCGCATATAATATATCAAAAGGATTGTATCGACGAGAGGAGGCTTGTAGTCCAAAGGATCGGAGCTAATTCGAGATAAGTTGGCCGGAATATAAGTGAGAAGGTACGGTACTGTAGGGTTTTCCACTATTCATGGTCTTCTTCAAACTAAACCGATTTTCAGCTCATCCAATCCACAAACCATACTCGAAGTCTACATAGAAATACTTGGAGAGTCTTGAAACAACTGATAGTAACTAATAGAAGGCTGTGAATTGGAAGGAAAGTCGGAGGAGTCGAGTATCAACATAAGAAACGTATGAACTTCAAAATGTCGACATGCATAAGGTTCGAGCTCACATTCCCATCAATTTTCGAAGGATCGATGGCTGCATGGGGATGGGAATCCATCGATATTGGCAAGTCATTTGCAGATCAAGTTCGAAGGACCTGAGGCACATCGATATTACTAGGGCCGGCCACTGGTATCGATGGGAGGGTGAAACATAGTATCGACGGGACAGAACTTGGACTTAGGAGGGATAACATGTCAATACTAGCATTCCAAAGAATTAAACCATTTTAGAAAAACCTTCTAATCAATGATCCAAGTAAATTAAAATCTAGACATGGTCGAATTTGATAGAATCGAAGGCATGAAGTCGGTTTTAAGACCCATCGATATTGGCAATATCGATGGGCATTGTGCTTGGGATTGGCCGAACATTTAATCGACAAAATCAGTCATGCAAGACTTAGGATCAGTAGCATAACTTGAACCAACCTAATCCAAGGAGTTTAGAACATATAAACATGGATATTGGACGTGTAACAAAACCTAATATCGATAGAGGAAGGAGCCATCGATGTTATTAATATCGATGGGCCTCTTTTGTGCCTTAGTAGACCGATATTGTCAATGTCGACCTACACCCATCACTTGGCCGTCGATATAAGCACATGTCCATCATGACTTGTCTTAAAATCTAGGATAAATCAAAGCAAAGCATCCAAATCGAGTAGCATATAATCATTTAAGCTTAAAGGGATCAATGAGGGTGTTATAACCCTAATTTGATTCTAGTATTTGTGGAATTAGTCTTATTCTAATTAAGTTCAACTTGATTTAAGAATGAGATTATATCATAGACACAAAGGCTAAAAACACATAAACATTTTCAAGTAATCTTGTGAACAAATGTTTTAATTTCACAAACACATTTTACGTGTAAGCATAACAAGTTGTGCATTAGTAACATGACACATACTTTTGAATCATAAGTCAATCATCATTTCAAGTTAATCTAATACTCTTGAACATGAGGAAAAGCTACACAAGGAAAGGTTCATTAACAAGTCAACACAATTTGGTCAATCAATCAAGTATATACTATCATAAATCTTATATTGCATGTATGATTACAATGATATAGGAATCATTTAGAGGTCTTGTTGCTTGCTACTTGTACAGGATCTAAGTCTACTACTGTCAGGTGAGAACATTAGCCACTCTTTTTCCATTTTACAACTGTTTTGGGGTGGAACACGTGACCAAACCATCTATATACTACAACATTTTGAATACAGTATTCATTACACTTTTGCAACAATCAAAGGTTTACTTTGATATTCTAAAGGTTTTATTAAATACTATAAAGGATTTATCAACTGTCAAACACTTTTCTACTAAAAGGTTTATAAAAGGTTTTCTAAACTGTTTTACAACTGTTTTACACAACAAGGTTTTATAGATGTTAAACACTTTTAAAGAATAACTTTTATAAACTCTTTTACTATAAACTTGTTTTTTTCAAATAAATATTATGTTTAAAACCTTGTTATTATACAAGGACACTATTCTCAGTATTCAATCAAGGGTTTTTGAATAAGGTATTCATTCATGAGATTCAATCAAAGATTTTCAACTCAAGGTATTCAATCAATGGTTTTCAAAACAAGGGATTCAATCATGGTTTCAAATCAAGTATTCAATCAAGTTAAATGTTTATTCAATCTTAATAACAACAAAATATCATGGTGTTCATCATTGTGAACAAGCTTACACACATTAAGACACATTTATTCAATCCTATTCTTATTCTCTTAACATTAGTACTGGGTGATCACAACAAGGGAAAGCGGGACACGTTTTGGGTACGCCAACGATGTGGTTAGTGTTTAAATATGTTTTAAACCCTAAATGCAGATTGGATGCGTTACGGTAATATGAATTTGATGCTAATTAACTTTACCAGCATGGGTCATATTAACCGGGTTACGTCAACACAAAGTGGTATTCCGAGTAAACTCGTTAGTACTGCTCGTTTTGAATGCGTTGCTGGCTACTTTTCTGACTCCAAATGAAAGTTGGGACTTGATTATATGTTGTCTTTCTAGTAAATAGCCTTTTGACTGCTTGTACATGTTATTCTTACTTGATGATATTTGTGTTGCAATTATCCATGACTTGTTTATACAAATGTTTTATTCATATGTTCATAACTGCATATTCATTATTTCCAATGTTCAACCTATTGTTCTCACCAACTACTTTTGTAGTTGACAATTACTTTTCACGTGTTTCAGGTAATCAGGTTTAGAGCATCACAAGGAAAACTAAGGAGATCATAGTTAAGATAGAACAAGATGAAGAAACAAGCTAGAATGGATTAGAAACTCACTTAATCCTGATTGTTTAATTGTCTTGTTTGAGTATTATTTTGTAAACAATATTTTTGGGTCAGTAGTTTTCATTCTTTTGGCACATAGTTAGAATGCCTGTAACTAAAAAAATGTATAACATTATGAAACTAGTAATGCATTGTGGTTGTTCTACTTTCAATACTTGTGCATGATTCAACCATTGTTCGTCACCATGCCGTGGATTCCACACGCGGAACACGGGGTGTGACAGGTTGGTATCAGAGCTAAGGTTGTAGAGAGCTAAGAAAACCCAATAATTAATGACCTAGACTATAACCTAAGCTACCCCATAGGACTAAGTGCTATAGGCTTGAGGATACTTAGGATCTAAGTAAACTTAAGTAAGCATTAAGACTACACTAAGCTTGGAAGATCTTAGGGATAAACTTTTCTAAGATTAGATATCGAGTCAAGGAAGTTGGGGTCGGAATTCTGTAATCTTAAAATTCGAACTAAATTTCTTAATACATATTCATCAAAGGACTTCAGAGGCAAAAATCTGTATTCTTAGTATCTTTGATCTAAAATTCTCGTCATGTTATCATCATCATTAGGACTTCATAATTTAGAATCTGTGTAACAGTAATCTTTAGTTGAAGTTCACACCAGGAGATCATTATACTCAATACCGTAGGTATTGGGAACATAGGATAATTATCCCAGGACACATATATTAAAACTTAAGGTCTTGATTTCAAGTAAATCAAGATATGCCCTATATATAAACTAACTTTAGTATGGCAGGGGGAATTCGATGTGAGTATTTGAAGTAAATATCCAGGAGCAACTGGAATCATTGAACATTAGTCAACCATATGAGATACAACCATTTGAGATACAATCATTGTGTGAATCAACCATGTGTGAACCAATCATTGTGAGAATCAATCATAGATGAATCAACCATGTGTGAATCAATCAAGTGTGTGAATCAATCAAAGATGAATTAATCATAAGGGAACTATCTCCTTCTTCTCGTTCACCACTACAGTCATTCCACCTTTCTTCGAAACAACATGAACCGAGCTCACCCAAGAAGAATCAGAAATAGGATATATGAGCCCGGCATCCAACAACCTAAGAACCTCCTTCTTCACTACCTCTCCCATATTAGGATTAAGCCGTCTTTGTGGTTGGACCACTGACTTGAAATCCTCCTTTAGCAGAATGCGATGCATGAAGAAGGAAGGGTGTATACCATTGATATCCATCAGCTTCCATGTAATCGCCTGCTTGTGCTCTCTCAGCACACTAATGCTTTTTTCTACCTCTATCAAAGCTGATGAAATGATGACAGGTATATCAGAGTCCCCATCAAGGAATGCATACTCAAGGTGAGGTGGCAACTCCTTTAACTCTAAAGATGGGGGAGCCTCAACAGATGGCTTGTCAGCCGGCTTAGAACTCTCAACCTCAAATACCGCTGGATACTCGGGAGACTCTAATGCTAAACTACTAGGAATATAATCAAGGTAAGCCTCAATAGCAGCAGTGTGGTCCTCATCCCTCAACTCCTCATCTCTCACAACCTCGTCACCGTAGTCCCGATCTCTCAACAGATTTGTTCCACTGATGTAGTCTAGGCAACGATCCATCACTGGAGTTCTTCACTACATCAAAGGTGCCGGTATCATATCCAACACGCAATGAGATATTCCCCTCAAACACATCAATCATCGCCTTCGTTGTGCGAAGGAAGGAGCGTCCCATAATGAGGGAACTCTATCATCAGCCTGCATATCAAGAATAACAAAATCCATGAGGAAAACAAACTTTTCCACTTTTACTAGGACACTCTCCACAATTCCCCTAGGATATTTGATGGAACAATCGGCCAATGCTAAACTCATGCATGTAGGTGCTCGCTCTCCAAGATCTAGCTGCTTGTAAATCGAATAAGGCATCAAATTTATACTAGCACCTAAATCAGCCAATGCATGGTTCACAAAAGAACAGCCAAATAGATAGGGAATGGTGAAAATCCTGGATCCTCTAACTTCTATGGCAGTCTGTTCTGAACCAAAGCAGAACACCTAGCTCCCAGTGTCATAGTAGAAAGTGTCTCCAGCTTCTTCTTGTTAGCCAAGAGGTCTTTCAAGAACTTAGCATATTTGGGCATATGCTGGAGAGCCCCTACAAATGGGAGATTGATCTTCAACTGCTTAAGTATCTCCAGAAAGTGTCTATCCTCCTGATCACGTTTCAACTGCAATGCAGGTGCAGGATACGGTAGCTTGGTCAAGTCAACCTCTGCCTCAACCTCAACTTCAACTCTCTTTCCTTTCTTCTTCTCCTCCATCTTCTCCCTCTTTAACCTCTCAACAGAAGACTCACTACTTGGTGTTGTACTTGCTGGGTCTATCCTCAATGGCACCCCTGCCGGAGTCTCTAGCTCACTCTCCTCATCCACCGGCTCCTCATCAATCTCAACTACCGGTGGTGGCTGCTCTATCTCTCCTCCTTTACCACTACGTGTGGTAACTGCCTTCACATGGCCTCTCGGGTTCGTCTCAGTGTTTGCTCTAAAAGCACCTCCCTGTCTCTCATCAAACCTCTTCGCAAGCTCACCAACTGACCGCTGCAAATCCAAGAATCCCACCTGCTGGTTCCTAAGCAGAGTGTCATGCTCCTCAATCTTCTGGGAGCGCAGCTTGTATTTGTCCATGATATGTTGTAACATCTTCATCTATTGGGCCATCATATCCTCAAGCTTCGTGTCACGATCCCTACTACCCGAACTCTCATGTGCATCTCTCTCAGTAATCGGAATCTGGCGCGTCTACGGTATCTCATAGGAGTTGTTGTTGTTCCCTTGCCAATTTGAATGCTGGTGCTGGTTTTGGTTTTGGTTCTGGTTCCTCCAATTTGAATTTTGGTTCCAGCTGGGGTTGGAATTGTAAGACCTATTCCATCCAAAATTGATGGAATCCAACTGTGTCTGATTAGTAACAGGGCACTCAGTAGTACCATGCCCTCCTTGACATATCTCACATCCAGCAACAGCCGTCTTCAACTCGTTGATATCCTTAGCCATTGCTTCCAAGGCTACAGTTGTGCTAGTGTTGGGTATGACGTGATGCCTCCCTCTAGTCGGTATCGGTGGCGCAACAGTAGGCTTAGCAGCAGGTATAGCTCTCCTCACTTAGGTAGGATCCTCGTACTCAACCAAAGCAAAATCCTCAAACATCTCCTCACACTCCTCTGGCTCCTTCTTCTCCATAATGTGTCCCCCCAGCAGCATGTTGAACCTTCGCTTCGTCTCCAAGGTAAGTCCATTTTAGAACTTCTCAACCAAGGCCCTATCGGATAAGCCATGCTGGGGGCAAGTGCTCAGAAGGGAGTTGAAATTCCCCCATGGAAAATAGCAGGCCTCATCAGCCTCCATCCGGAACGAATGAACCTTATCTCTCAATCGGGCAGACTTGGACAGGGGATAATACTTTTTCAGGAACTTGGTCTGCAGATCAGCCCAAGTTGTGATGGAATCCCTGGGAAGTAAGTTCAACCAGGTAGCGGCTCGGCCCGCGAGAGTGAAGGGAAACAGACGAAGATAAACAGCCTCCTCAGAAACGCCATTAATGCAAAAGGTATCACAGATACGAAAGAATAGAGAAAGATGGCCGAGGGCGTCCTCATCGTCAAGGCCATGAAACTGAGTGGAGTTCGTGATGGCAGACATAACGTGCGATGGAATCTGCTGGATGTTGTTGTTGACTCCTGGACGTGTGATCACAGATCTAGCTCCAACCACTCCATGACTGGAAAGCTCGTGAACTGTACGCCTCGGTGGCGGGGGTGGAGGTTGCTCCATTTCAAAAGGAAGGTCTAGAAAACTTACCTAATCGTCATGGAAGTCCCGGTGGCGTGCACGCAGAATCTGCTCTTGTGAAGTAAGCTCAAACTCTGGTGCTCCCTACGATTGGGTGTGGGGCATACACTTACCTACACCCTAAGAAGACATGCAAATGAGACTTAATTATACACAGACAAACCTAATCTAAGGCACACATAGCAAATAATAAATAAAGTCACTAAAAAGGAAAGAAAAAACTCAACCCTAAAAATGAAAAATTAAACTGAACGGGGGGTAAAAATACAGGAAGATAAACAAGAAATGATCGCAATCTAAGTAATCATTGCTATTGCCTAGTGTCCTCGGCAACGGTGCCAAAAAGTTGATGTAAGCGGTCCGTACTCTAAATATAAGACAAATAAGAATTCCTAACCTAAGCTATGACACTAAAAATAATCCTAGACTTAGACTCGACCTAAACATCTAGTTAAAATCGGAAATCCTAAACTAGACCGCTACATAAGAAAGTGTACCTATCGATCACAGTATAGCTTGTGGAAGACCGGATATCAAACCCTAAGGACACCAGTTAACAAAAACTAACCTAGAATGTGAACAAATAAAATAAAAGAGGGGGTTTTGATGCAACTTCTAAAAACCTAATGAAAACTTAACTAGCTAAATAACTGAAACTGAGAAATCTAAACTAGAAATAACATAAACTGGGAAGACAAACTAAAACTAAGACTGGAACTGTGATTGGGATAACTAACTCCAAGCAGAAAAAACCGGTCTACCTAGGCTGAGAATCAAAAGTGTGATAAGTGATGAATTGGACTGACTCGTGAATGATGAAGACTAGAATCTTAATAGACAAACCTAGAATGACCTAATGGATCCCAGATCAAGTACCGGGTGTCACCAATGGAAATCCTAAGAATGTGATGTATGCACTAGTCTACCGGGTCACCTTTCGGATTTTCCTGATATGCAATTGCACTCAAATAGGTGGATCACCTCCCGTATTTTTCCACCCGCATGTAGACTACTTTGACACGGATTGACACAAACACTAGGTAAATCTAAGAAAACGCCTCCTGGGTCGCTTAACCCAAAATAACCATAGTGAAATAGACCAACTGACTAAACTATCACCTCCTGGATTTCTAGGCTAGGTTCACACATAAGAATAACAATCCTCAATGACGTCAAATCCTATGAAAAGCGATCACCAATCCATAAACTAGCCTAAAACACAAGGTAATAAGCCTAACATTCCATCTAATGATGGAAAGACATTCCTAGACACATGTGGATCTAACAATCATCAAAAATAATCATTCAAACATGTAAAATTCATCAAAGATCAACAATACAACTGGATACAAAGCATATGATCATCGGTAAACACAAATCAAGTCTAAATCATCATAAAAATCACAACTTTATCATCTTTAACCTAGGCATAACCAAAGATCTAGCCAATAATCACCATAACGGTACCAAAACAGAAGTAAATATGTCTGATAACAGACTAAACTACTGATTACAAGATAAAAATAAAGAAAAAAGACAATTACTCAAGCACTTCCTTGATTCTTCACTTCAAACTCCCAAATCAAGCCCCAAACATCCACGGTTAAGCTCCAGCAACTCCAAGGGCGAGATTAGGTTCTAAGGTTCAGGAAGTGTCGCCAAATCGGCTGCAATCACTTTCAATTTATAGGGAAGCATGAAACTAGGGTTTTGGGCTGATTTTGGTGTCGGGTCCATCGCCTAGTACGGGAGTGTGAGATGGGGCGGTGCGAGCGGGACAATTTAGTCGGCGGCTGAGACTGACAGGCATCGCCTGCGACCGTGCATCCTGACTAGGCGGTGCGCGCAGAAATTAGGGTTTCGTTAGGGAATGTTTTTAGGCGCACCGCTTGGAGTGGAAGCCTCGCATGGGGCGGACCGCCTGGGATCAAAGTCTTCAATTTCTTTATTTTCTTCGCTTGATCAACCGCATTTGATCCTGATGCCTGTTTGCCTTTTTTTCTGCTTCTCGGGACATAATCTTGTACAAAAACAAGAAACTGTAAAAAGGAACGAAAAAAGACTCAAAATATAAACTATATATACAAAAATGGACTCGATTATGTACAAAAAAAGATGTGTTAAACTAACACATCAATAGCACTATGGGATGATGATCCTACTGAATTTTGATTGAAACATTTTACTCATGCCTTGAATAGTGAACACTATTATTTCAACTGTTTGATTTAAACAGGAAACCTACGAACTCATCAACATTTTAGTTGACACTTTTTTTTGCATGTATTTAAGGTAGTAATCTAAGGCTAGATATGGACTTTACACTAAAGCAGAAGGATTAACATTCTCTCATATTCAATGAGTTCTCGATATATTGTTTCGTCGCATCTTACGTGTTTCCGTCGATGGCGGGGGTGTGAAAACACCATTAGTGTTGATGGAGACTTAACCAATATTGGTCCTTCGAACTTGTTATTGACAAAGAGGAGTTAGCTCATTTTGCAAGGCATCGACACTTCCAGTGTCGATGTTCTTGCATTGATACTATCTCTTCAACCCAACCTAGGTTCAAGAAGAGGTTCCAAATGGTTTGTTTGTTCAATCCAAGTGTTTCCTATTGTTTTTAAATGTTCGTTTTGAATATCTATGGTCCCAAATTCGTTGTTTTCATGTATATGTACCGGTTAACCCTCAAAACCGTGACTTGTGGTTTAGATCTACCTCGGTTGGCTTTGTTCAAGCTTGCAAATCTAGCACTTCTTTGTTCTAGAGGTTCTCCCGAGCGTTTTGACACCAATAATGTTGAATTTGGTTAAGAAATGACAGTGTTTGGATAAGGGTTTTTAGAGAGAGAGAGTAGAGACAGAAAGTGACAAAAATCTCTAGAGAGAGAGGTGAAAGCTAGTTGGTGGTGAAATAAATGAGGGAAATTAGGGCTTTTATAACTCGGGTCATTGTCCGCGCATTTGGTTTCGTTAAAATGCATCGTTTTCGAGACGTTAATTTAAATTATCGTTTCTTAATAAAAATGGATTTTATCTAAACATTTTAGGTTGAGATTCCTAATAAATATTTTATATTTTTTTTATTTTTAAAAATCGAGGACATTTAAATTTATATCGTTTCGTTGGACAGTTAAACTTAGGCGCGCATTCGTATAAACTGTCACCTATAAGAACACATCATTTGTTTCACACTCTGACTTGGTTTCCTAATTACTCATATTACTTGGAACGTTGGACCCACAGATATATTCATGTGAATCATCACCTACATGAATACGGTGTCAGTTTAACATTCTCCTAATGCTATCTGATTATTTTTTGACATTGTTCTCACCGACGTTTATGGTTTTTTTTCTGTCACTGAAATGGTTTCACTGTCTTCCTTTTTTCGTTGTTAGTCGTCTGATCCTCGTTAACAGAGAATCTGTATTATGACTGTTCTATTCAGCATGCATTTGTTCATCAAAATTGTTCTTTCATTGATTCACACATTGTTTTGTATAATTTAAATTGTGAATACATATAAATGGCTACAACTAACATCTGTACACAGAATCTACCATACACTATCTGTCAGTTCTGTACTGATTGTCACAATCTTCTTATTTAAACAACAAAATTTGTTACTCTTGTGGAAATTTTGGGCATTTAGCTTACGATGTGTGCACAATGCATTGAATAAAAGAATCAAAATTGAAAGTCCAAAACCAAGGTGTCTCAACAACTCAACAACACACATTTTCGACTAACATTATATAGTTCTATAATGTTAGAATAATTTCATGAAATTGTTGTAAGTTTTTGCTTTCTCGATCTCCAATATACTGTTGTCCCACCATATGTGAATACATAAGCTATTTGATACTTTCTGTGTGTTGAGTTCAGACTGTATCTCGCTAACTCGTGCACCGCGAATGCAATATCAAGTATCATAAGGATATTGATTAAACCTTTAATATGAAATATGATGTTGTCTTATCAAAAACCTTTTCTAAGAAAACCTAATGGAATAAAACATAGCCAATGCAGTTCACATTTTCTCCCCCTGAGATATATTATTGTTTATTTTACACAATTAATAACATACATCAAGATGTTGTTAAATTTGTAATTAGGAAACTATAATATAAACTGATACTGCTGGATCAGTTATGTGGTCTTGTAATATTTTCGAGACACCTTAGTCATCAATCACAATTAAGTATGGTACTTCCGAACCAATTACATTTTCACCTTCTTCTTGGGGCGGTAAGGATCTTCTATATGTCTAACGCTCGAAAAACTATAGATGTGCTTTGCAAATAAACTTTTTCCATATAAAAATGAGTTAACATATTTCAGATGTAGTCTGATTGATGGATATATATACACACAATTGTGTATATACCGAAATGTAGATCGAGTAATTTCAAGTTGTGTCATTTCTTTCAAATATTCTCTATAAAAGTTTATACAGACTCTGTGAACAATATTTTAGATCATCTCTCTAAACTGCGATTATATGAACTCTAAAGAGAAAATTTCGAATAAACACATGATTGATACTGTCAAACTTATAACTCAAATTATTTACAGAGTCAAGGTACCAATCCTAATGCTTCAAGCATTTTTAATATTTGGGGATTTCATGTAGATGTCACTTTAAATGTCCCCTACAAAATATTAAAGACAACCTCTTTATATTTTATCTAATGTCTTTATAAGATTGTAAGGCTAAGAATAATCATGGGGTTATCACATCCACAACAGGGGAATATATTTACTCATAATCAACTACTGGGATTTGAGAAATAAAAAAAGTAAAAAAACCTTTTGTGTTGCAATTCATTCCTAACATCATGCACTCTAATCCCTTACGTTTCTTTTTCATCTAAAGACACCCATTTATAAACTACTGGTTTGAAATCTATGGGTGTTCGGACTACAGGTCCGAAAACGTTTCGCTTTTCAAGTGAATCTGTGACGCCCGACAATTTCAAGTAAATTGTGAATCTTACATCTTTTACATTTCATCTTCATACTTGTTTCATTTTATTTAATTATGTTAATTAGATAAGTCAAACACAAACAACTGCGAAACGATAGTTTGAGGAACTATCGAATTATACATTGGTCACTGGTTTTGGAAACCAGGTGTGGCAAACACAAACGCAAAACAATAATTCGGGGAATTATTAGTTTGTGCATTACATGTTAATTATGTTTACTCAAGCATGCAAACAGTTCGTAACGACGAACACAAACTATCAAAGATAATTCGAAGAATTATCGAAACACACACGAGTCTCACGAACGTTGGTGAACAATCAATAATCAAACAACTTATGTGTTATTATATGATTATATGCTAAACATGTATTAGATGTTTAGGATAAACGTTAGGAATTTGCCATGAACGAAATCGACTAAACGGGATCGAAAAACTAGGAAATAGATCCTTCGCGGTACGCCAAGCATCCTCGGTGAGATCCCCGGCGGTACACGAAGAATGAGCGGGAGTTTTGAACTCCGCATTTCTCGGCGGTACGCTGAGGCCATGCACAAGGGCCTTGGTGGTACGCGGCGTCTTTCGAGAGGAAAATGAATATTATATTCATCGCGGTACACCGAGGCCATGCATGATCGGCCTTGGCGGTACGCGATGAGTCCCAGACGACAAAACATTATAATAACAAACCCCATTCACTTTCTATCTAGTTTCTTTCCGTTCTCTCCGAACTTTTACTCTCTCTCTCGACAAAACCTTACTGAAACCAACACTCCAAGCCCCTGGGATCACTATTGAAGCTATTCTTGAGTATTTGAAGATATTGGAGCTCAAGGAAGGTTTAGAGAACCATCAAGAAGCTTGGAACAACCATCAAACCAGTAGATCATCATCATCATAAGCTGTTCTAGCTTGAATCTGTACTTCTATGGTAGTTTTACATGCTTATCAGGGAATGGTACTTTCTGCTGACCCTATTACCCTACAAAAAGTCGTGCGACTGGCCCACAAGCTCACTGATTCAGCCGTCGCACAAGGACTCTTACCACCTCGTGGTGCTGTAGCCAAAATCACTGATAACAAACGCAAATGTGACAACACCCTGAGCAAACCTTCCACCCTTCAACCACCACCTCAACAATGTAAGTTTGGATCACCCCAAGCTTACGCACCACCCATCCCAACCCCTCAGAACTCAGGAGCCTATACAGGCAAACACCCCAAGTGCAACAAATGCAACTTACACCATGCCTAGGGACAATGTGGCTCTATATGATGCCAACGGTGTGGCAAAGCAGGACACCTCTCCAAAGATTGCAGAGGCGAGATACTAGCGAAAAACCCACAGCCACAACAACAACAACTTGAAGCACCAAAGGGCTATTTTGAATGTGGGAAACCAGGTGTTGATGCATATTTTGGGTGTCCGCTGCTGTTCGAATAGATTAGATTTGTATTTGCTTATTTGTAATCACTTGTATGTATTCGTATGTTGTTACACTGGAAACTGAGTCGTTCGTAGGAGCATATGCGAATGGATATTATGTAAAGGGATCCATTCGGCCGAATGAGTGGCCGAATGTCTCCATTCAGGA
Source organism: Mikania micrantha (assembly GCA_009363875.1). Classification (NCBI taxonomy): domain Eukaryota; kingdom Viridiplantae; phylum Streptophyta; class Magnoliopsida; order Asterales; family Asteraceae; genus Mikania; species Mikania micrantha. The sequence goes on along the minus strand of CM018694.1, from coordinate 41,526,525 downwards.
GAATGGGCTACAGCCTAGTTATCTATTCATGATGAATACATAACCCATTTTGAAAACATGTAAACAGTTTACCTAGACAAAATCTAGGATAAAAATTATACATGTAAAACATATATGAAGTAAAAGCATTTAAGTAAATACAATCCAAGGAAAATAATTTACGCATTCTTCTTAGCCCCGCGTTTATAAAACAAAAATGTTTAGAAAAGGGGCAATGAACTCACCTGTGTTGTTATGCAATGAATCACAAAAGATATGTGCGCTCATTGGTTGTAGATTAAGTATCTTTAGTACCTAGGTTGATTTATTATGATTTGAATACAATAAGTGTTCGAAGATGACGTATATAGGGTTTGGGTCCCAGTGTGCGACTATGTGTCCTAAGACTTTACTAGTGTTTTACTGTGACTTTCTATGAGTATTCTAAGTTATGTACTTTGTATGGACCCTTACCCCTTAGTAACACATCCCAACTAAACCTTATTGATATAAGGTTTACATTATTAAGATTTCACCATCTCTTTTACAAAATTTTTATGATGTTGTAAAATATTAAATTTATAAATCATCGAAATTGCTTTGAAAACATTTTAATAAAGAATTTTATTAGCCATTTATTTTAAATAAAACACAAGTTATTTTCTAAGAAAACATAAGTTAAGTTTTTAACTCCTATTGTTACTAGTTTATCACTCATGAACACCATTATGTTATTTGACACTTGTTTAAGAATCCAAGTCTAGCATCTCTAATGGCGTTGTAACTTGTGGCCTTCTGTGATATTAGCCTTTTAACCTATGGTTTTAGTTGACAAAACCCAAGTGTTTTAAACCCAATTGATTGTTAAAAATCATGTTTATATGTTAAAGCAATATAGAAAACTTTGGGGTTGAAAACCTTAGCATAGATAGTTAACAAAACTGGTTAACACCCTTGAAAACCCTAATGTCTTCCCATTCATTCGAACTAGCCATGCGAATGCACCTAGGACCCGACTGAGCCTTCTATGCGAATGTAATTCCATACTGTCACGATGCTTCTGCGTATGGAGGGTCCTACAAATGGAGACTCACGAATGTGGATGCCATGCAAATGGACCTCCTTCGTTCAATAATTGACACACAAATGAGCATGGGATCCGAATGAGAAGATCATGCGAATGTGGGAGTGTGACAACGCATAAACCAGGTTTATATTAAAACTTTAATTTCAACACATTTTTTTAGCATGATCTGATAGACACATATATGGGAAACATTAAGTAGAGAAATATGTCATTAGTTGAGAGCAATAATGTACACATGCCATAAAGGTTAGAAGCAAGTGATTCTTATAATATATATATATATATATATATATATATATACTATTCTAAGAAACATAATTCGATTATGATATACCTTTGTGTCACAACAAACTAAAATAAAATAAAACAATGATTACACTTATTCATATATATATATATATATATATATATATATAGTTATATGCATGCTTAAATTTATGGTAATCAAATTATCTATGCAAGACTACATCTATAAATAATTATCATATTAAAAATATATGTATATCACGGCATACATACATATATGTATATCTATATCTTTATTAAGATTATTATAAGATCAAATCACCACCATACATATGCATGCATAGATTATTCCATTAAAACACTACTCCTTACATTACATACATATATTCACTTTTCGGTTATACATACATGCATAGGTTTATTAATTGCAAGGCTCAACAAAATATATGTACATAAATACATATATATACATACGATAGATACACACACACGGGTATTCACATATATATTTACATACAATCTCTTACTACACCTCCCATCACCACCAATGGAATCATCTCTTACTCTTTTCCATACCTATCCCCATACTATACTTTCTATCTCACAAGAAAACTATATCTCTTTTCTTTCTCTCTCTCCCTATAATCTCGACACACACACACACTTAAACAATAAAACAAGCATGTAGGACAAGACTCTTAACCCACCTCTCTACTTGACCAATCTTCTTCCTCTCTTTTTCTTCCTTTGACCGGTTCTCTCTCCCTCTTTATTCTCAATATATCGACGACATACACACACATCACATTTCATTTCATTTGAAAATTACACAAGTATTACCACCACTCTTCTCTCTTCTCTCAACACCTACGGGTTCTCAATCCCTTGGAAGCAAAGTGCGAAGGCTAGGAGGTCATCACAAGAGCAAGTCACGAATTCGAGAACTAGAGTAACACCAAGGTTAGTATGAAAGCATCCAAAGCTCCACAAATCGGGTTCTATCTACCCCTCTTTTCCTCACAACTCACGACAGCCCCCAAAACATCCATTTTGATCTTTTTCAAACCATACAAGCATGAGTTTTGATGCCAATATTCGAAAAACACACATGCATGTACATGCATGTGTGAAAATTCGTCATTTCCCAAACAAAAACCATGATTTTTGCTACAATGATCCTTACACTTGCAAAGAAATAGACTTTATTCCAATCTAAAACACTCAAATCCATGGGGGATGAGTATATAGAACTATGCATACACATGCAAGTCTTGCATGCGTAAATTCATGAGTTTGGATACTCATAACTTCCATTTTGTAACTTCAATGAAACTCTAAAACCATTCTATGCCTTCTACACATCTTAACAGCCCACAACCGTCTTGGAATCGTTGAACACGAGTGTTAAGCACAAGAGTAAGAACCACATCCCTTGAAAAATTGTTTTGTGAGCATGCATGTATGTAAAAATGGATTTTTTAACTTTAGAAATGATAATGTATGTATCACGAAAATTTGAGCAGGTTTATGTGTGATAAAATCTCTGGAATTATTGTATAAAAGATTAAGTTTATGATGATAGATAGGTTATATTGGTAATTTTGATCAAAAACCGAATTTACAAGGCTTAGAATTTCATAAAATGACAAAATTTATGTTAACAACCTTCTGGCCAGAATAAATAAATAAAATAGGCTTATAATAATGTTAGGATAACACCCAAAAAGTTTGAGTATTTATTGATACCCACAAAATAAGTTATAAATTTTACAAAATCTCTATAAAATGTGGTAAAATCGGTAGAAATAGTTTCTGTGAAATAAAATTCTAACTATAATTTATTTTAGTCTTAATATATTTTTAAAACCTGGAAAAAATATTAAAACTTCAAATGTATGGTTAAACCTAATTATTTATTATTTAAAATATTAATTAAGCCAAAAAAATACGAATTTAATTTGTTACTATCCAAAATACGAAATAAATATTTTTCCCAGAATGATAAATATATTGTGATATTCCAGTAAAAATTTTATAGTTTTTATTAACTGTTAAGTATTTATTTTGATATTTTGTATATTAAACAGTATAAAAATCAATTAAAATAGTAAACGACCTCGAAAAATTCTGAAATTTTTACAGTAGCCTAAGGACACATTTATTATTCTGTACAAAAAGTTTCGGAATTTTTAGAGACCTGAATCCTTTAAAGTGAATTTTTGAAGAATTTAAAATGAAATTTTATATAATATCCATGTATAAAAATAATAAGCAATGGTTAAATAACAATTTTCCCAGACCCTTTACTGATAAAAATAAATAAGAAAATTTTTATAAATTATTAGAACCGATATTAGATAATTGCAAGTTCCTATTAAACTATTTAAAAATATTAATTATCATACAACTATATATTTTAAAACACTTGCAAACTATGTTTACCTAAAACTATTTATAATCATATAAATATATATATGTATAAATATATATATATATATACATGTAAAAATTGTTAAACACTTAAACTCTTGAATATTGGCATGTAGTTAACTATACAACTACACGATGTAAATTGATAATATTGCATAAGAAACTATAGCACACCAATAATTATGGCATGATTATATACTAAAAATTCTAAACATATATTAGGTAATTGAACCAATCAAGACTAACCACCAAACCATTCAATCATCAGTTAACCAAGTACCATCACTAGCACAGGTGAGTTCATGTGATCCCTTTTCTTTTTACTGTTTTGGGATACTGAAAGCATGCTCCAAAAACTGTTTATTTAACTTATATTTATGTGATAATGAACGTCCGTTTCAAATATAATTGCTTCCCCTAGACATTAAACATAATTTACAACCATTAACTCATAAGGAGAGCCGGTGAGTATGTGGGTAGTACTACTTGGGGAATCCCCCACGCACAGTGGCCCGAAAAGGGTGGCCTTATAAAAATAAGTTTGAAACCCCACTGAGGTTAATGTCAACCATTGTGGCATATATTCTTTATGATACATTTACACCGAGAGCAGGAACGGGTCTCGGAATGGGAAGTAGATTAGAATGACCATGTTATGGGCTAACATTATAAGAGGCAAACGCCCATGCATGGAGCAGGGTTGGTTGTATTGTTATTGAATTATCACATGTTATGCTTTAATGTATTATTATTACTATCGTGTCATGATATTAAACTCATGTTCTCACCAACTTTTTAGTTGACGTATTTTAGCATGTCTTTCAGGTTGAATGGTAAGAGTAAACGAACTGGATAAGCTTCTAGAGGCGTAGTGTAGCTTTTAGAATAAAGTTAATTGCTAACAATTTATGTTATTGGATAACGTTTTATTTGGCCCTGCGTGGCATTTAGACAATTGTTGTGTGTTGAGACTTTATTTGCTTTAGTTTGCTTTGGGCTATGGATTATTTATACTATGCTTCCGCCAAGTTAGTTTAAATTATTAAAATCAATCGTTGTACCCTAATCTCCTTGAGTTGGGGTGTGACAGGGAGGTCCTACGAATGAGATCTCACGAATGGCCCATTCGCTTATTGCTTCATTCGGTCTAAAAGCTCATGCGAACATGTGTTCTTTCGCATGTGGAGCCATTCGGGCTGGTTCATTCGTATGTACAGCATCTGATGGTGTTCATTCGGTCGAGTTATGGTTAAGTGGTTCTTAGTTCCGTTATCAAGATTTTGGACTGCAATACCTACAGGTTTTGAGGGTTTAAAACCGACTGCATAGTGCAGATGCTCGGAAAGGGAGAAAACCCTAAAAATCATGGGTTTGATCTCGATTTTACCTCGATTTTGATGGTTACAAGCTCAAAATCTTTGTACTTTCAAGATCTACTTGTTGTTATGGTTTTTTGACACCAAAATCACTGGATTTAATGAAGGATCGAAGGTTTTAGGGTTTTGAAATTTTAGAGAAAGATTAGAAGAGAGATGAACGGGAATTGTAGAGAGAGAGTGAGTAGGTGAGGGTGAAAATGGGCATTTAATGCCATTCAAACATCTTAAAAGTTCGGGTGTGTTCGGGTTCGTTCGGTTCTGTTCGGCTTCGCGTCAACACTTCGGTTTTCCTCTTCACGATTCGTTACGATATTAAAAGTATAATTTATAAATTTAAATTAGGTGCTAATTCCTAGTAAATTAACTAATTATCTTTTACTTATTTTTAATTTCTAAAAACGTTTGTTTTATCTGTTTAATCGAATCATACGGTTTTCATGCGTATTCGTTCGGATAGTCATCCGTACCAACACGACGACAACTATACTTTTTGATGTGATTTTCTAATTATCAGACATCATTCAGAACGTTATATATTCGTTTGAATCGTCACCCACACGAATATTCCGTCAGTTTAATATTCACGTAACGACGTCTGTTATTGTTTTGTTCCGTCCAATCTCACAAACGTCTATACATAATAAAATCCTAACCAACATTCACACAACAGTTCAGTGTTATCAGATATAATCCTGACTATTAAACCACGGATTTGCAACAGTTCCGTATTCAACATCAAGTGATAGTAACACACATGTAAAACACATAGTTCGTACCTGAGTTACTGTACAAGTCAGTGTTCCGGTTACGTTTCCGGCACTAATGTTACATATTAGAGCTCAAGGAAGGTGTTGGGAACCATCAAGAAGCTTGTAACAACCATCAAACCAATAGATCATCATCATCAGACGCTGTTCTAGCTTGAATATGTACTTCTAAGGTAGTTTTACATGCTTATCCATGGTTAGATCTAACACGCAATGGGTAAAAACCCACATGCATGAACATCCACCCACATGCAACTCCATGTGGCTAGTGTACATGAATTTTTTGGTCATTTGATGTGTTATTGGATATAGATCTACTAATTTTAGAGTGGATAAGTGTTTAGATTGAGTTTTGATGAGTTATGATATTGATTTTGTAAAACTTAATATAAATGGAAACTTTTTGGAATCAAAAGAGGGGTTTTGATGTTTTAAGATGTTTGGGTGATTTGTGACCATTGAAATAAGTTGAAGAATGATTTCTAAGCATATTGGAAACTTTGATTTTTGAAAACGAACCTTTAAACGGATACTTACTATTTTAGGAAACTTTATTTGGGGCAAACGCCATAAATGGTGATTTATGCGCAAACGAGATGTTTTAAGTGTTTAAACATGATTTTACAAACATATTAGAAGTATTAATCTTATGAAATGGGATTTCATAACTATACTTTTCAAAAATTAGAAACTATCTAAATATAGAAAATTTCCCTAAACGGAAGCGTTACGACGTTCGAAGCATAACTAATGTGAAAACATCATGACTAGAGTCATAGGATGCATGTTGATGTCTTACTTGCATTTATGACATGTAAATGAACTAAACACATAAAACGTGTCACCAACGATTAGTCGAGTCAACACAAGTCAACAAACACACTCGGTTGAGCACACTGACACCTGGAGTTGCATGGGATACAACACACCACAAAACACATACTCACACCTATAGGGTTATAGGTGCATACTAGCAGGTGCTAGCATTCGCAAGTCACGAACACATACATACCAGAACTGCTTTATCAGGTGAGTTCACGACCCCTTTTTATCTTTTCTACCTTTGGGGGAGAAAACATTGCATGATAAATTGTTTTTGATACAACAACTTATTTCGATTATTTATGGACATGCTTTATCACTATATGTATATGTGTGGCACACGTCACAAACTCAAAGTCCTCGCAAACACACCTCGGACCGTTAGTAGCGCGGAGCGCCTAGTGTGGTAATCTTGGATAGTACTATTTGGGCCCGACAAGCCCCACCCATCGTGCATGGGAGGCCAACCAAACTGGAGGTCGGAATGGGTGCAATATTGACCAATACACTTTGTCAATGTCTTGTGATGGACATGGCGGGAAGCACCACAGTCAACTTTGGTATGAACACACATATAATATAACTGTATTGACTAACTATCAATCGATACTGCATTGTAATGATATGTAATCCAGCAACATTTACTTTAAACATTTTGATGTTTACTGCTTATGAAAAACCTGTGCTCTCACCAACCATTGTGTTGACCTTTTTTTACTCGCATGTTTTCTCAGGTAACTAAGGCACGCGCACGAGGACTAGGAAGCTAGGATGGATTCCATGCATCAGTTTAGTGTCTTAGGTCATTTGAGAAGATTAAAATAATTGACTTGTTATGTAATGATAATTACTTAAACCACTTCCGCAAACTATTACTCTTTATTGTTTTGAAAACTGTTCTAATTTAAGCTTCCGCAACTTATAAAACTGTTTTGTCTAGGTATTGGATGTACGAATGCAACCAGACATGTAGGTCTCGCAACTATATGAGTGGAGACTGCAATCCTGACAGTCACGTCGCGCCCTCGGGAAGGCCGGGGTGTGACAGAATCTAACTCCGCCTTCAAGGCGATTTGCAATTTAGGGTAATCATTGATATATATATGTGCACTCTTATAGATTTTTAGCTACGTAATCTTTTTCACTGATTACATTCGTTGATATAACATATGCAAATTTTTCATTAACACGTGTTTCATTTAGGTTTAAAATTGTACCATTTTCTGCATATTATTGAGATCTCATTTATGTTTAGTACCGAGTTTCTTTTGGAACTCCATTATCCTCTTCTGGGGTTTTATTAATCTTTTCAAGGATTATAATGATAACCCCACTTATAAAGCTTTACCAATCCCTTCTAGGATTTTACCGATAACAAATCATTGATAATGCTAATCTCTTCTGGGATTTTGTCGATCAACCTCTTCTAGAGTTTCGTTAATCTCTTCTGGGATTTTATCAATCAACTTCTTCTAGGGTCTTATTATTCATCACTTCAGGGCTTTATCAATAACCTCTTCTTGAGTTCTGCATGTAACCTTTTTCTAAGGATTATACCAGCTGTAATATTTTTCTCTATTTATTTTCATAGGTTTCATCTTTGGGACCAATTTTTCTTGCATGTTTTCTTTGTATGGTAATCTTTTTATGATAACATTAATTTGAACAAGTGAATTTGATACCGGTATTTGTGAATGCATCTACTAATTCATTTTTTATTCTTTGTAAACATATTGGATTTGGGATTTTCATTGACCACTTCTAGGGTCGATCTTTGATAGTGATGATACATTCTATTATTTTTCATGTTTTACCGGCCTTTCATTATTCATTCTCCCCCTAAACACTGAGAATATATTGTGTTTGAAATTTGTCTCATTTTGGCATGCTATAATGGTAGTATTTGTACATTAACCGCATAACAAAATATGCTCACATGTGAGACACAATTTGTTCTCTTCTAGAGATTAGTTACAATGGGGAGTTATGAGCTGTTATTAGTTTGTTTGATTAGTTCAACGACATGCAAAATGGCATGCCCTCGTGTCGAAAATGGTAATTTGCATCACATAAGGAGTGGTCTTTCAATTAATTGAGTATTCAGCTAAACTGTTTTACCTTTGAACATGTGCTACATGATGTTCAAAGTTGATCCCAATTAACATAATAGTCATAACAATCTTGGGATGTGAATTCTCCTTCATTATCCATTTGAATAATTTTTTTATTACCTCTCAATTGTATGATTTGATCTAAAATCCAACAAAAAGCTACATATCGTGTAGTTAGAAGATTCACGTGTGAGTGGATGCATCAATTAAAATCAAGAAATAGCGAAAAAGGCCACATAGGGGATGTATGGGCCCACATATGCCCCCTTGAATTCTTTCATTAAAATGAGGTGTTTTCTTGTCTTATTTTTGTTTGTGAGGATCAATTAATGATTTTTTTAAAAAATTATATTTTGGCTCTTTTTGTGAGAGATAATTTGTAAGTATTCAATATTATTCTCAGATGTTGTTTTGAGGTGATAACATTTTGACAAATATCTTTATAGTTGAGTATATTTCATCTTGATTTACTTGAGTATAATGCATCATTTATAGCACCAACACAGATTTTAGCTCAAATCATAAATATCAGAATAATAAATAATCTTAAATACTTCAAGTTCTTGATAAGTTATGTACCAATCCTTACATCTCCTACTACCGGTGGGGTCATGATTCCGGATTTTATGTCCTAGTTGATGTACAGGTAATCACATATATAGATATTTGATAATATGAATTTATTTTGAATTCAAAGTTTTTGTTTCTTCGTATACCAATTCACTTATTCGTATGTATTTAAAACAAAAGTGAATGATGAATTTAAGGATATTAATGTGAAATTCTATTGTAACTTCAAAATGCAAATACTAATTCTCATTTTTGCAATAAATAATCTATTAATAAAATTACTCTTAGTAAATTAAATGTGTGTTAAGCCAGCCATTTCAATCACCAACTAAAATCAATCAACTTTTGTTCATATTTAATTATGTTCATCTAAAGATATGCAGTAAAGTTGGCAGAGGCAACAAATTCAAGGGTTCCTTGGTTAACAGTTTTAACTTTTAAGAATATATTTCTCATTCTTCTTCCTTTTTTATTTTTTTATTTTTCTATTATTATTATTTTTATTTTTAGGTTTACAATCTAAAAATCCCTATATTGTGTCTCCTAAAACTTTAGATCAAAAGCTTAATTTTGATTAATCTCGTATAAATGAACAAATATTAGATCATGCATATCTGACGAAGAAAATAAGAGAGTTGGTACCAGAATGCTTGAATTTGAAGCTAAATTTTGGACTCAAATCAAAGGGATCACTAAGATTTGATAATTAGATGTCAAGAAGAATCCTATATTATCCAAAAACATCCTTTTCATCATGTCACCATACTTGTTGCTCGATGCTATCAACAGGAAAGTAAAAGTAAATGAAGAATCCGATATGTTTTGAATAGTTCATTTCCGCAGGCGCAATGGTCGGTGCATGTATGAGGTTGATTTTAAATTGTCTTTGATAGATTGTGACAAAAAATAGAAACGACAGAAACAGTTGGAGGCATAAAGCACGAGAATCTATCATGCTGATAACAACTTATAAAAGTAGAAGAAATATGAGAGAAAACTTCAACTATATTTACACAATATGATGCATTATATAGTAATACAACGAGAAACTGTAAAGTCATGTAACTCAGACATAATGTGTGAGAAGACGAATGGTTGGTAGTAATCATGTATGTGATTAATACTACTTAATACATAACAAATATAATGTTTAAAGAAGAAATCAAAAAAGGTTTAGCAAGTTAAATCAAGACTAACACAATTTATGAAAAATAAAGTTGATGAACAAGTTAAAGAAAAGACTTTGACTGTAGAAATTGTGACAACATATAAAGTTGTAGGTGAAGCTTAAGCTAGTCAAGATTGAGACGGGTTGTATGCAACAACCCAATGGAGAAAACTATTGAAATTATTAAAGATAAACTAAAGATTAAGGTAACTGCCTAGATTCATATGAGTGTAGATTCGACTTAATCTAGACTCTGCTAAATAATGAACAAGATATAGGGGTGTTCATCGGGTCTAATAACGGTTTATTCGGGTTGTTTGGATTTGAAAATTTTAAAACCCTATCCGAAACCCGACCCGAATTTGAAAATTTTCAATCCGATCCGAATCTATCCGAAAAACCCGAAAAAACTTATTTTTTCATCTAAATAATCCGAACAACACGAATAAACAGTTTATTCGGGTTATTCGGATTGAATTCGGATATCCGATATCCGATCCGAATTCAGAAAATGGATATCCAATCCGAATCTTTAATTCGGATCGGCTTTTTTGGGTTTTGGATACGATTCGGATTTCGGATTTTTTGAACACCCCTAACAAGATATGTTTCTTGTATTTTGAGCACCTATATATAGCTTGTAGTCTTTGGTTTCTAGAGAGACCCCTTGAGAGTGAATTTTCAAAGAGAGAGTGATTTTGTGATTAGCGATCTTTATTAAATGAAATCTTGTTCCTTACATATCATCTTGTTGTGATTTATTTTTTACACACTAAAACATACAAGATATGAGTTTATTGGGCTTCTTAGTTTTTGCTTGATTTGATGTTTGTTTAACATCTGATTGGTGATTATGTCACAAATTGAATTATTGATTGATTTAGTTACTTGAAAATCCAAATGCCCAAGGAAAAAAAAGCTATTTTGAGATGACAAATTAGGAATTTACTATATTAAAAAGATATTTAAAAAGTTGAAACACACACATTTTGTTGTAGTTAGTTTTTGAAAAACATTAATACTTTCTCATTTTTTCAATGTTTGCTACCAACCAAAACTAACTCTAAAGTAAATAAAAAAACATCCTTAACTTTGTAAAATTTTATTTTAAATATCTTAAGTTTCTAATTATAAAGTTTAAAAACTTTAATTTATATAATCTGATTTTTTTTCAAATAACTTTTGTTTTTAAATTTAAAAAAAATAAGTATGAATTCTTTCGATTGATGGTAACATGTTGAAACATGAATAATAAAACTGACACCAACTGAAGAATAACCGGTGTCTTTATATAACTATCTTTTATATATGTTTCGATTTCAATAACTTGAAGCAAATTAATTTCATACGTTTTATTTATGTGCTTAATTACGTTAATGTCAACAACACAATATACATAATAAAGCTCGTAAATATGTCACATCATGCTATGTCTTTTTTTTATTTTTCTTATACTTTTTTCCTATTAATTTAATTTTGTTAAATTTCTATATTTCAACATACCAAACATAATTTTTATAAGTTTTATTTATTTTGATGATTTCTTTTTCAACGCATTAAAATTATATGGGTATATTCTTAGACTTATCATTAAATGTTCTTGTTTCCTTGTCTCTCAAAAGCGAACTTTTTTTGGATTATAAATATCATTCAAATGTTAGTTAAAAGATGCACTTCTTGTAAGCATTCCAATTACTCTCTGTAATCTTTTTCTAAAAGGTTGATTAACTTGTGCAAATTATAGATATATTGTTATGTATTAATTCCATACATAATTACTATCAACCCTTTATCTTCCCATCTATTTTGTGTGACTTTTCGGTTTCTATTGTATGAGTATATAATGTCATATCATATGAATAAAATCTCAGAGTATTCCTTTCAAGTCTCTCTATTTTTATAACATGTTATCATCACGATAGATTCTCGAGCCTTACGCCTGAATTGTTGTTTTCGTTTCGATTTTCTATCTCAATCTATCAATGACAATTCAAAATCAACCTCAAGTGTGCACCTGCCGCAGCGTCTGCGTAAATGACTGTTCAGAATATATCGGATTCTTCATTTACTTTTACTTGCATGTTGATAGCATCAAGCAACAAGTATGGTGATGGGATGAAAAGGTTGTTTGCCGGATAATATAGGATTCTTCTTGACAACTGATCATCAAACCTCTCTAATCCCATCGATGAATCTGAGTCCAAAATTTAACTTCAAATTCAAGCATTCAGGTATGAGGTGGCAACTCTCTTATTATTTGGTAGATATACATGATCTAATACCTTTTCATTTACTCAAGATTATTCAAAATTGAGCTATTGATTTAAAGTTTTAGGAGACAATATATGGATTTTTAGATTGTAAATCTAAAAAAATAATAAAAAAATAAAAATATATATATAGAAAAAATAAAAAGAATAAGAAACAGATGCTTTCTTAACACTTTTAACCAAGAAACCCTTGAATTTGTTGCCTCCACCAACTTCACTTTTTACTGTTCAATCTAGTTTTGAAACCTCACATGCCATGATTCTTTCACCGGCTTTTGCTTTTTCTCTGGACTGTTTTGCAAGATCAAGAACAATATTAATTGTTGTGGCTTGGTCGTTTCAAACAAGGAGCATACTTGTATTTATATATAATTCCCTTCAACTTTGATAAAAGAAAATAACTTTCATTGACATTAGCAAAATGTTGGATGCGTCTAAAGCTATAATTAATTTTATTTTTAATGAAAAAAGATATAATGAAATATGAACAAAAGTTGAATGGTTTTAGTTGGTGATTGAAACGATTGGCTTAATACACATTTAATATACTTCAAGTATATTTATTTATAAATTATGTATTGTAGTAAGTTATTTATAAAATGAGAATTAGTATTTGAATTTTGAAGTTACAATATAATTTCACATTAATATCATTAAATTCATCATTAACTTTTATTTTAAATACATATGAATAAATGACTTAGTATACGAACAGATAAAGATTCAAAGTAAATTCATATTATCAAATATGTCATAAAATCTAGAATCATGATTCATGCAAGCACCATAAAAAGAATAGTAATAAGAGACATAAAATGCCAATCAATTTATCAAGAACTAGAACCATTTGAGATTATTTATTATTCTTATATTTATGATTTGGGCCAAAATCCGAGTTGATGCTGATATAGCTAACATACTCACATTTATTAGAAATACCATGCTTAAAAAAAAATTTTATTTGACACATGTTCGTATTTTGCAATCTGTAATGTTTCATTTATTCTAATATTGTGTGTTCCTTATACTGCTTATAATTACAAAATAGACAAACCATATTATCTAAAAGTTGTACAGAAATTTACTATGCCTTTATATTAAGAAGTTGTAATTGTTATTATAAAGACAATCATGAAGTACATATGACAGTCTGTATCTTCTTCCTACGTTATGTATCACCTAACTTGCCTTCAAAACAAGTCAAAGATGATGTCATTTACACTATACTTTGATTAAACTTAGATTTAACAATAAAAGAGCCAGAGACAATCATATATTCACATGAACAAGACATAATTTAAGTTCTAAAAGGAAACACATGCCAACAATATGAATAATTAAACAAGGAGAATGTCTTTAAAGGTGCAAGAAAACAACTGTTACACACCGAATGACCAAAACATTAAGGTATATTTGAAAAATTCAATAAATCTATAATTGGTAATGAATGTTTAGTACATACTGGTACTACTAACACTATTCTCAAACGTAAAAGAATAATGATAAAATTTTCTGAGTTGTCTTCTAGGGAAACACATATTACTACTATCTCTGGTATGAGTAATCTCATCAAAGGCTCAGGGTCAGCATTCATCATCTTATCTGGATACCCGACTAATTATCAATGATGCATTATTACTTAGTTTTAAAGATATTCAAGAAAAAAAATTATTACCACCTCAAAACAAAATTCACAAACAATATCGAATACCTACAAATTATCTCAAACAAAAATGGTCAAGATACCATTGTTGAGAAACTATATACTTTATTTTCTAGATTATATTGTACCATTAAGTCATATACAGTGTATAACTGTGACAATCCGACTTTTCGAATTAACCTCGTTAACTCTCGTAGGCCAAATTGTATGTAATGAGGCCCAATTGAAGCCCAATTGTAAGTTATAAGGACCAATTGAATAGAAGTAGGCCCAATAAGGCCAAGGTAGGCCCAATGAGGCCAAGGGAGGCCCAATGAGGCCCAAGGTAGGCCCAATTGTTTTTATGAGGCCCAAAAAGATTAATCAAGCCCAACAATGTTCTAAGTAGCCCGATTAGTGACAATTCGGGATTTTCGGTTCAACTTTGTAAACCGAAATGTTATGTAATCGAACAAAATCAGATCTAAGGGATTAGAATTAAGTAAAATAAAGTCTAGAATACCTAAATTATGAGATTTTAACTTGTAAAGGAATAGAAGTGTAAATTTTGACTTTTATGAGTCAAAATTCGGACTTAGTGGCAATTGGATTCGAATTGGACATTAAAATCAGGTAATAGCTGAAATTAATCAGTTGTAATCATCAATTTGATGATTTGTAACAGTTAACACACGTTCTTGATACATTAATTGGTCGCATTAAACCTTAGAGAACTAGAAAGGTTGTAACCGTAGCCCCTAGTCATCAAATTCACAGAATTCGACAACATCTCTCACAATTGAGCATTCCTTCATATCATTCGGCATCTTTAGAAGTGATTTCAAACAGCAATTCGATCAGGGAAGCTTCGGTTTGAAGAATTGATATTGAGGGGGGCCGAAACAAGGGCTAGAAGTCGATCTTCGTCAATTCGACAATCAATCCAGTAAGTTTTCAATTCTACATCATCTAAAAGGGCCGATTAAGTGAATCCCTAATTCAATTGCATCTGAAAACCTCGAATTGATAGAGTTCGGGTTCTAGGGTTTCTTCTTGAAATGGATTTGGGGTTTTTGAAAGTAACGGGTGTTTTAATCGAATTAATCCACACAGAAAGTTTCGAAATGCTTGTATAAAGGAGAAACATATGTTGATTTGATATAACAATCGCGAATTTAAGGTTTTCGAATTCTAGGGTTCTAGGACAAAACGGTTTTGGGGATTTCTCTTTAGAAATGTTTTATAATCAAATCAAAACACTTAGGGAGATTCAGAAGATCCCGATTAATGTTAATGATAGTCTAATTTCATCATAGAATTAAGAATTTAACGATTTTGAGTTTAGTGTTCTTGACAAACAATCGGGTTTGGGGTTTTAGAGGATATCAAATATGATTTTTTTAAATTATTGATTACCGAAGGTTACGAAATTATGGAATTGATGAAAACCCTATGAATTAGAGAACAAGTGGACATCAATTCGATCGATTTTGATTAGAAATTGACGGGTTGGAGTTCGATCATGTATATAACCGATTAATCGAGTTATAGTGGTTTATTTTCAAATTAAAATCACATGTAGAGTCGGTTGGATCTCAGAAACAAAAGCCCTATGGTTTCATGGACTATCGAGATCGAATTCATGGTCAATTTGGGACTTGTTGCTTCGGCTATAATTATCAAAGGGAAACCGGTTAGGGAGAAGGTTAAAACAATTTATTCGGGAATCCTAATGCGAAACCCTAGCAGGCTGGAATGGTAAGATGCGTGTGTATTGAGGGAAGGGTCGCGGGTTCGAGCCTTTGGGCTGCCATGTTTTTAGTATTTAAACCAAACTTTGGTTTTTAGCCCGTAACTTCTTCGTTTCAAGTCCGATTTGAACCGTTCAAGTTGCGTTGGAACCGT
The DNA here is from genome assembly GCA_009363875.1 of Mikania micrantha. Lineage (NCBI taxonomy): Eukaryota > Viridiplantae > Streptophyta > Magnoliopsida > Asterales > Asteraceae > Mikania > Mikania micrantha. The sequence continues at coordinate 41,510,149 of CM018694.1, read as the reverse complement.
AACGAAATCCCGAATGTTTTAGAGTAATAAAATTCACATTTTTGATCGAAAATGTAATCGTGTATAATTACGTTTATTTAAATAAAATCGTATATGGCCATATGATTTTATTTAAACGATTTCAAAGTTACACGTATTTACGTATGCACATTTCTAACACTCTAATATACGTGTGTTGACACGTATGTGATTCCAAGCACAAAACGACATCTAGAATAACACAACGTTATTGTTTAAACACAGATCCTTCGTAAGAGGATTATCTACGCGAGTTCACGTATTTGATCATTCTGCAAATAATCAAAGGTGCGTACACGGCCCCTTTCTTATTTTAACTGTTTTGGGGGAGAAAACATGTGCAACAAACATTTTTAGATACATATCACTTGCATGAGTTAGCTGTTTACATTATGTGACAACATAGCATTTAAAAGTCCTTACACACTTCGAACCGTTTAGTTTGCCGTAGCGCAAAGCGTGGTAGTTGGAAATAGATCTATTAGGTTTGACAAACCTCACTTGGTAGATGGGATCTACGCAGGTGTTTGACTGACCAAACACACATTACTATTGTTTGTGCTAGACAATAGTGGCAAGGTAAAAACATGCTATAGCATGGCAATCGTCAGCTTCGGTGTCGACCACTTATGTAAATAGTATAAAGGACTAGCTATCATGACTATGCATGTGTGATTATGTTATCTGCAAACTTGATATTCAAACTGTTGTTTTGAACATTGTGAATACTTAAACCTGTGTTATGCACCAACCTTTGTGTTGACTTGATTTACATGTTTTCTCAGGACGCTAAGGTGCACGAGAAAGCAGGCATGGACTAGGAGATAGAGTCGCATGCATGTTTTACATTTATATTGTTTGAATTACACATTTGGGGATTTTGTTTTGTAATTTACATGTTACAACTGTTACTTTGGTTACTGTTTTAAAACGCTTCCGCAAACTTTAAAAACTTTGATGTTACAGTTTAGACCAAAGTATGTTTTGAAATTCATATAGAGGTCTTCGTTATGTCTAATGATCTGAGATCCTGGTTTGTCACGTTCCCAAACGGTATGATTCCGTTAGTTGAAAATTGGGGGTGTGACAATAACCAAAATTCATGAGATAAAAAAAACGCATGCTGTATATGACATGACTGGCTAAGTCACATTGGTAGCACAATGATGAGGCGTATAAACAATAGTGCAACTTGAACCCTCTTAATGACTTAAAAATCTTGCTACCCCATGAATTATCATGTGTAACCGCATGAATTATCATGTGTATCATCTTCTCTTGGAAAACTCGTTACTCGGTCTACACAAACTAAAGAAACTACAAGAAAACCCCTCATGTTTGAAAGAAAATTAAAAGGGGACATATGTGGGCCTATACATCCCCCATGTGGCCCATTTCGTTATTTCTTGGTCTTATTTGATGCTTCTTCACGATGGTCACATGTGAATCTTCTAGCTACTCGAAATGTAGCATTTGCTTGATTGTTAGCTCAAATCGTACAAATGAGAGCTAATTTCCCAGAACATCAAATTAAAATTATTTGAATGGATAATGCAGGACATCCCAAGATTTTAATGACTATTGTATGTCAATTGGGATCAAAGTTGAACATCCGATAACACATGTTCACACAAAAAACAGTTTAACATAATCCTTAATTAAATGATTGCAGTTAATCACTAGACCACTCCTGATGCGATACAAATTACCATCTTCTGCATGGAGTCATGCTATTTTGCATGCTACCGCACTGGTCAGATTAAGACAAATTGCTGATCATGAATACTCTCCTTTACAATTGGCATCCAGAAGAATACCAAGCATGTCTCATCTGAAAATATTTGGTTGTACGGTTTATGTTCCAATATCATCACCACAACGCACAAAAATGGGACTAGAGAGAAGACTGGGTATTATATTGTCTTTGCCTCCCGATCCATTATTAAATACTTAGAACCATTAACGGGAGACATGTTTAGAGCATGTTTTGCTGACTGTCATTTTGATGAGACAATATTCCCAACCTTAGGGGGAGATAAGAATAAAGAAAGACTTGTAACATAAGAAATAACATGGAATGCATCATTGTTATCAAATTTCAACAATCGAAGTGGTCAATGTGAATCTGGAGTTTAAAATATTATACATTTGCAAAGAATAGCAAATAAATTACCAGATGTATTCACAGACACAAACAAAGTGACAAGTCACATATAGCAGCATCAAATGCACCTGCTCGAATTGAAGTAATCCCAGAAGCGGTTACCATACAAAGAAAACGTGGGAGACCAATTGACTCCAAAGATAAAATTCCACGCAAACGAAAAGAGCAAAATAACATGGTTGGTGAAACATCAGAAATCATTGCAAATGAAACCCCAACAGAGGTAAATGTCCCAGAAAAGACCAACATAATTCCGGAAGAAAATGAATTTCCAAAAGAAACATTGGTACCAAATAAAGATGAGATCTCTATAAATTATGTACAAAATAGTACAATATGGAACAGACATAAAACATGTGTTGATGATATATTCACTTTTGCTATAGCAACAGACATAATAAATGAAAAAGATTACATTCCTAAAACTATAGAAGAGTGCATGCACAGAAATGATTGGCCAAAATGGCAATAGCCTTGAAGGCTGAGTTAGATTCGCTCAAAAAGCGAAATATTTTCGGACCCGTAGTCCAAACATCCATAGACGTCAAACCAGTTGGTTATAAATGGGTATTTGCAATAAAACGAAATGTAAATAATGAAATTGTACTATATAAGGTCCGACTAGTAGCCCAAGGGTTTTCCCAAATCCCAGAAGTATATTATAAGGAAACGTATTCCCCAGTAGTGGATGAGATAACCCTTCTATTTTTAATCGGCCTAACAGTCTTTGAAGGACTTAAAATGAGAGTTATGGATGTCGTCATTACATATTCATATGGGACACTAGAAAATGACATCTACATGAAAATCCCTAAAGGATTAAAAATGCTCAAAGCATTAAAATCAACACCTAAAGATATGAGTTCTATAAAACTCAAGAGATCTTTATATGGTCTCAAACAATCTGGTCGGATGTGGTACAATAGACTTAGTGAATATCTCAAAAAGGAAGGTTACAAGTCTGATGTAGTCAGTGTTGGGAATTCTAGGTTACTTTTCAATTTAATCAGATTCAATTAATCATATTAATCAATTAAATCAGTTTTCACAAAACCGGATTAAACTATCAGATCAGATCTGACACAACGGAAGCTTTTAAATTTTATAACCATTCGATCTGTAATCGAATCAATTCCCAAATCTGGATCCAATTACAAATCGTTTAAATAACAATTAAATTAAATAACATAACCATAGGAAGTTTTAGAAATCGACCTTTATGAAGCGGTTCCAAATCCACACGATGGATCGGTAATGGTCTTGCTAGTTGACTCACTACGATCTCCCGGTTCCCGATTTTGTCCTACGAATCATAAAAGGAACTCGAATCCAAATCCGGCTCAATACGGCTCGCGATTTAGTCCACGGCTTGACGGTGCAACCCACGGCTCGGCTCGACGGTGCAACCCATGGCTCACCACGACTTGACCCGGCTAGTGGCTAGTTGACCGAAACACCAAAATGGTGGTGGTGTTGGGCGACGGCAACGGCAGCCCAAGGAGAGGGGAGCTACGGCCACACAAGAGAAAAAGAGAGTGGTTGAAAGAGTTCACACAAAAATGTGGGAGGTTGGATCTACATTTAAAGTCAAATGTAGATCCACCTTTTTAGGATCTAATAATACCAATTCAAAATTGAAACTCCCACCTTTTATTTCACATTTAATTTAAATTAAACTCTTTTAATTTGATTAAGCTCTTTTAGTAATTAAACCATTTAATTACTACTCTCCAATGTTACTAACTAACAATTAGTTAGTAACATTTAATTAAATGTCTAAAGTTTAACTAATTCTCAATTTGTTAATTAACATTTAATTAACAATCCCTCATAACAAAGTTCAAAGCTTTATTTGTTTAACGAATTAATTATCTCTGTAATTAATTCCCACCGATTATTATTTCATAAATAATAAAAGCCAATTCGATAAAACCGACAATTCGTGATCATATATTATGTTTAACAATTAAACATAAAGTCGTTGCATTCCAAAGTGTAACTCTTTGGATCATACCATTCATAGCAACGTTGAACTTATCGTTAATCGGACATCCAATATCCAACAGTCAGTCCATGTGTTTTTATAAAAAGATCACTTTGAAAGTTCACTATCATAGCAGTTTATGTTATAAACATTATTGGATCTCCTGATGAGATTCAAAAAAAACTGTTGAACTATTAAAGAAAGAATTTGAAATAAAAGACCTTGGTACCAAAAAATTATCTCTTGGCCTGACATTTCGAGCATTTTTGTAATGGTACATTTGTTCGTCAGTCAAACTACATCAAAAACATGTTAACATGTTTTAATATGGACAAAGCTCATCCTTTTAGCATACCCATGGTTGTACAATCACTAGAAACATATAAAGATCCTTATCGCCCCCAAGAAGAGGGCGAAGAAGTACTTGTTCCAGAAGTATCATACCTAAGTGCAATCGATGCTCTTATATGTCTCGCAAATTCCACGAGACCTGATATCGCATTTGCAGTACATGTGCTAGGAAGATATAGTTCAAATCCAACTCACAGACATTGGACTACAATAAAACATATATTCAGATATCTTTGTGTGACACAAGATTTAGGTCTCTTTTACCAAAAAAAAATGAAGAATATCAGCTTGTTGGTTATGCTGATGCTAGATATTTATTAGATCCACATAAAGTACGGTTCCAAACAGGTTATGTATTTACATATTGTGACACCCACTGTCACTTTCATGTCCCCTCCGGACATTAACATCAATATTTAATAATTTACGTTTAGGTCCCAGTAAAAACTTTTTGTGTTTTACACCCCTGTAAACATACTATTTACTAACACCTGTTAAAAACAGATTTACATATGTTTACATACTCCTCAAAACATTTGATACACAAAAATTACACAACTGTTTGGTTATTAAAACTAAAAACCATCATGTGAGCCTTCACGTTCGATTCCCGATCACCATCACCGCTCACCCGACTCCTTAGTACCTGTAAACACCACATTTAAATTCACCATTAGTTCGTTAGAACTAAGTAAGATTACCTCACTATTTCACCCAGTGTATTCCATAATATCATATGGATACACTAATGAGGTCCCAAATAAAATTTGACAACAGTCAACCACATACAAAACGATTTACTAACGGTTCGTTTTCAACCAAAACCTCATTATATCTCCCATTCATGCACAATCATTATAATTTAATATAGCACATATATAACCCCACAAAACTCCGATTGTGCATTATATTTAACAAAAATCACAACTCGCGGTTTGACATTTGAATTTCAAATGTCTATCCCCTTATAAGTCATTTATCGTTCACACACCTTGTGAATCAATTACATTGGAATTGCAAGTCTTATGTTCACACACCTTGTGAATCAGCATGCACATTTCCAATCCACCATTTGTTCACACACCTTGTGAATCTATTACATTGGAATTACATGTCTTATGTTCACACACCTTGTGAATCAGCATGCACACTTCCAATCCACCATTTGTTCACACACCTTGTGAATCTATTACATTGGAATTACATGTCTTATGTTCACACACCTTGTGAATCAGCATGCACATTTCCAATCCACCATTTGTTCACACACCTTGTGAATCTATTACATTGGAATTACATGTCTTATGTTCACACACCTTGTGAATCAGCATGCACATTTCCAATCCACCATTTGTTCACACACCTTGTGAATCTATTACATTGGAATTACATGTCTTATGTTCACACACCTTGTGAATCAGCAACAACAATAACCACATTCATTTATATCATTCCAATCAACTCAACAATTCATATATATATGCTAAATGCATAACTACTTATAGTGTGGACTCACCCAGTCCTTCAACTACAAGTTCAATCAAATAGGTAACTTACCTCGCTTTGGAGAGTTATCAACAATCTCCAACTCTTTCCCAGGCCTTCTAGAACCAGATTCACCTCCTCTTCCTATTATATATTTACATATAACAGGATTTAACAACATGAACACACAACTTGTGTTATTTATATAATATAATTCATTTGACCTGTTTTACTTTTCATATTCAATCAAAAGCTCATTGAGGCTTTTTATCAAACAACTCATGTGTAGAAACTAATCTACACATGTTCTTAATCATATTTAACTTATCACAACTTCATATTTTAAAATCTGTTGCTTGACTTCCTTTATCAACATCTGGTTGTAACTCACACGTATACAACCAGTTTCAATTCACCTAACACCCATACATATTGATTCAAACTCATTTGAATCTCATTTATTAGTATGTGGCATACAGAAGTCAAGTCATTATTTATAATTAGCATATCATGCTAAAATCATTAACTTTCAATTTCAAACATTGAATCAACACTTGAACTAGATCTATCATTCCAGAGAATGATCTAAAATCATCATAACCATGATTTAATCATCCCACTGGTTATCATATTCAATAATATGATTTTCACACCAACCGGACATCATAACGGATCAAAATCAAGATTTCACCGTTAAAACATCTAATCCTTCGTTTCTAATCATCCCAAATCATCATATAATGCTCACAATTCAATTTAATCCGTATATTATCAAGATAAATGAGATAAACGAATCGTTACCCTTCAACCGGATTTCTGGTTGAAATACGACGATCAGAACTTTGCAGAAACGACTCCTGGATCGATCCGGATGATCTGATAGCTTCAAAATGAAGATCAATTGCTAATTTTTCGTTTATGTGTGTGTTTATGGTGCACAGGTTCGAAAAGAAGAAAATAAATTTTCTTCATGAAAATCTGATAAAAATCAAGAATCTGCTGAACCGCCTCATCCGTCGCGTACCGCGAAGGAGGGCTAAAGATCTCTTCGCGTACCGCGAAGAAATCCGGAGCTCTCAATTCTTTTGGTCCTTCGCGTATCGCGAAGAGGAACTCAAAAACGTCTTCGCGTACCGCGAAGCATTCCAAAACATAATTTCTTTATTTCGCGATTCCGGAAAATCCGTAACTCCGTTTCGCGCACCGTTTTTGCCTACGTTTATCATTTCTCGCATATTTTCTATTTGTAACAATCACAATCATTTTATTAATGATTATTTCAAACGTGATCGATAATTGAAAACCGGTCGTTACACATATGGAAGCACAACAATCTTATAGAGGTCAACAAAGCAAACAACGACATCAACTTCATCAAATTATGCCGAGTTGATAGCACTATATGATGTTGGTCAATAATGTGAGCGGTTGTGATCAATGATTAATCACATACAACTAGCATGTGATATGGAAGAGATCAATAAGGACCCAACAACTATCTACGAAAACAATGCTGCTTGCATAGCTCATAATAGAGAAGACTACATTAAGGGTGATAGAACAAAGAATATCTCACCAAAGGTTTTCTCAATACATGATTTACAAAAGGATTAGGTAATCGATGTTCATCACGCCAAATCAAGTGAAAATATAGCAGATCTATTGCCTAGAAGCAGTTTCGAATAACTGTCATAGAAAATTGGACTTCGTAGATTAAAGATGTTTGTTAAATTGAGGGGGAGTATTATACATGTTGTCCTCTTTTTTCTTGACTAAGTTTTGTCCCATTGGGATTTCTTAGTAAGGTTTTAACGAGGAAACATAACGAATCTAGTTGTATCAGTTATTTTATCGATCTTGAAGTATCGAGTTAATATGATGCTGGAGTATGTTATTAATAAGTGTATAATAGATAGTAATATGTCAGAGGGGGGTGCTATGTATTAATTACATACATAATTACTATCAACCCTTTGTCTTCCCATATTTTATGTTTGACTTTTCGGTTTCTATTGCATGAGTATATAATGTCATATCATATGAATAAAATCTTAGAGTATTCCTTTCAAGTCTCTCTATTTTTTATAACATATATTACAATACGTTATCAACACAAAGAGTTCTTACATCTTAATTAAGAAGATCACTAAAAACACAAGTTATCCATCAAAAGTAAACATTTCATTAATAGGAGCTTATATAATACTCTAAGAAGTTAACTACTATAATAAATAAAAGAATTATCCAAGACTTCTTATTATGGACATTTGAGAATCATGGGACTACTAACTACCTTATATTTATTTATGTATGCAACTTTATGTTATGAAACTAATATTTCATTTTTATGTCAACTAACTTTTACTAATGAAACTAACATTTTATTCTTATGCTAACATTTATTCATGTATGCGTAACATTTATTTTTATGTCAGCATTACTAACAATTTTATGCTAACAGTTACCTTAACCTTTATTATTGTACTAACATTTTATATACACTAACATTTGTTTATATTTAATAACAAGTTTTTCTTTACTCTTTCCCTTAAATTTTAACCTACTATTTTTTTAAATCATTCATATTTATTCAAATTATTTTATGTACATACAACGATGATATAGCCTTTAAACTACCATATATTCGTTGCAAAATGGGCTATATAACCATTATTAATGGATAAAAATTTACCTATAATTAACAATCTCTTTTAATATATAAGAAACATAATATCTCATCCTCTCAAGCTTACTTCATGGTCTTGATAGACACATGTAGCAGATGATCTCATATTTCTTTTTTAACGACTTGTAATGTCCAATTTGCAAAATTTCTTTCTTAAATTATAAAATTACAAGCACATTTTCCTGATTATACTATTAAAAAGGTGAGACTTGATGACGTGGGTGAGTTCATGTCACATGCTTTTAATGTTTATTGCATATCAGTTGGAATTGTTGTTGAACACACTGTTGCTCATGTACATCTACATACACAAAATGGTTTAGTTGAATCGTTGAAAACGTCTACAGTTATTAGCCTGGTTATTAATAATGAGAACAAAACTTTCAGTTTGGGGTCATGTATTTTTTCATAATGGATCATTAATTTGTATGAGACCAAGTGCAAATCACAAATACTTTCCTATACAATTTAATTCTCGTTAAGAGCCTAAAATCTCCCATCTTAGAATTTTTGGATGTGCAGTTAATGTTCCAATTGCACCACTACAATACACAAAAATGGGTCCTCAAAAAATGTTGGGAATTAGGGTTGTTCAGTTTTCGAATATGACTCGAAAAAATTGAAATTCGATTCGATTTGCAATTTGAAAAACACCAAGTCGAAATTCGATTCAAATTTTCATATTCGAATTCGATTCGATTCGTAGTATAATATCGAATTTCAAATTTCATATTTTTAATTCGATTCGATTCGAAATTTGAATTTAAATTATTTATATTATATATATATTTATTTTATATACATAAGTAGTTACTATATTTAAAAATTAGGCTTTTTAATTAGGTGATTTAGTTTATAAAAACTAAAAGACTATTACACAAATGTCAATTTAATTATAAAATACCCATAATTTTAACACTTTTAAATACTCTAAACCTAAACATTTACAACAAAAGATTAAATCAAGAAGCTCGAAAAATTGATCATTTTGGTTGTTAATTTCTAATATATTGATTACTTGTTACTTTATGTTTTTTGTATGTTATCACTGGCATTATATATTGAATTTTTATCATTTTATTAGCTTAAACGGTATCTCTAATATTACAAATTAGATGTGGGTTATTTGATATTTGTATGTTTAAGGTTTTGATTATTTGATATTTTGAATATATAAAGATAGCAAGTATAAACAATATTTTAATTAAATTCAAATCAAACCAATTCGAATTTGAAAATGAATTCGAATTAATGAATTCGAATGCTATTAAAAAATTCAACATTCGAAATCATTTGATTCGAAATATTCGAGTTATTCGAAATTCGATTCGATGAACACCCCTATTGGGAATATATGTAGGATACGAAACAGCTTCCATTGTAAGATATCTTGAACCTTTAACAAATGATGTCTTTATAGCACGTTTTATAGATTGTCACATTGATGAGACAATTTTCCCAACTTTAAGGGGAGAACATGCCATTAAAGAAAATAATGTCTCATGGTGTGAACCTTCATTGTTATATCTTGATCCAAGGACAAAACAATGTGAGACAGAAGTTCACAAAATAATGCATATGCAAGATATCACAAATCAATTGGCTAATGCATTTACTGACACAATTAGAGTAACAAAATCTCATATACTGGTAGAAAATGCTCCAGCTCGGGCTGAAATTCCAAGTAAGCAATTAGATAATGATTCAACTCATGAATCTCAAAGGCGTTTGAAATGTAGTAGACCAATCGGTTCTAAGGATAAAAATCCTCGAAAAAGAAAAGAAACTGAAAAGGAAATGACCATAAGGAAAATGATTATGATGAAACTCTAAATATCAAAAGCTTTTTCCAATGAAGAAATGAATGATATTAACAAATAAAATTCTATTAACTATGGCCACACAAACACATTATGAAACCGATTTGAAATGGAAAATATTGATGAGATATTTTCCTATTATTTGGCAAGTGAGATTATGAGTGGACATGATGTTCATTAACCAAAATCTATTAATGATTGTCAAAATCGAGATGTTGGAACAAATGGAAAGATGTTATGCAAGCTGAATTAGATTCATTTAACAAACAAAAAGTTTTTGGTCCAAATGTTATTACACCAAAGACCGTAAAAGCATGTGGGTTGCAAGTGGATTTTTTGCAGAAAAATAAGAAACATGAAGTTACAAAATATAAAGCCAAAATTGTAGCTTAAGGTTTTTCTTAAATACCAAGGATTGACTATGAGGAAATATATTCTTTTGTTATGAATTTAATCACTTTTAGATATTTAATCAGCTTAACATATCTAAAAATATAGAAATGAGTCTTATGGATGTGGTTACAACACACTTGTCTGGATCACTTGATAGTGACATCTATATGAAAATCCTGAAGTTGATATACCACCAAGATTGTTTTCGTACACTCAAGATCTTATTAAAGGCAATCAAGTTGTATTGAGATATGTTTATCTAGTAACAATTCAGCTGATCTTTTCACAAAAGAACTATCTACAACATTTTTCAGGAAACACATACATGATATTAGAATGCGACACGTATAAACAATATAGTTAACATTAAATGATAATTTGAGGGGAAGTTATATAATTCACTCTTTTTCTATTAGTTAAAATTTTTTTCTCATTGAGTTTTCTTTAGCAATGTTTTTGATGAGAAAATAGTTTAAAATAAAAAGTTTGAAAAAGTAACATCCAAGGGGGGAATGTTATAAGTTTTATTTATTTGGATGAAAGCTTTTTCAACACATCAAAATTATATGGACATATTTTTAGACTTAGCATTAAATGTACTTGTTTTCTTGTCTCACAAAAGCAAACTTTTTTGTGTTATAAATATCATTCAGATGTAAGGTAAAAAATGCACATCTTGTAATCATTCGAAGTGTTATACAATTATACCCTCTAAAATTGATATTACTTTCCTTATAATCTTCTCTAAAAGGTTGATTAATTTATGCTTATTATAGTTATATTACATCAATAACAATACTTTTCTCCTTTGTTATAACCACGACTTTTCCTACCGCGCGTTACAGCGGGTTATCACAGTATACTTCCGACAACGAGTATTCTATATCTTTTGAAGAATCATAACTTACATAGCAAAATCAAATCTTTTATCATGAAATCTATATAAATTTTTCATAAAATCATACAAAATCTACACAAATATGTTAAAACTAATAGAAAAATTATCTACAAAACCCTTCTCACCTCGGCTAAACTAAAACAAAACGCAAATATATAAGCAAATTTTGTATATTTAATAAAACTCAAATCTTTAAGTAAATCTGTCAAATTTAATGACGTCTTCTCCATTTACTGCTTTTCAATTTTAAGAAACTTTTGTAGTCCAAGATATTTACAATTCAATTTTACAGGAAACATTTTTTTTCACTATATTAATATAATCTATTCAATATAATAATATATATACTTATTATTCATTTTTACTATTAAATATATATATATATATATATATATATATATATATAATTTTCATAATCAATTCTCCCTAATTTCATACTTTTCTTTAAAAGTACTAAGGGCCTGTTTGGTAGATCTGAATCATTAAGTGTTAAATGGTTAAGATGTCTGAATGGTTAAGAGAGTCTGAACCATTAAGTGCTGAACTGAATGATTAAGTGCTGAACTGAATCATTAAGTGCTTAATGATATGTGTTTTCCATTCAGCATGGTATTGGTGCTGAATGGTTAAGTGCTGAACTGAATCATTAATATGTAATTTAATTTAAACCAAACGCGCTGAATGGTTAAGTGCTGAATGTTTAAGTGCTGAATGGTTAAGTGCTGAATGTTTAGGTGCTGAATGGTTCCATTAAGAAGTAAACAAATAACCCATAAGAGTCAACAAATCGTATTGACCCTCCTTTCCTAGGATGTTAGGTCTTTTTTTTTAATGGTTAAACTTACTCTCACTCTAAACTACGATATTGTTTGGTAGCCTCTTAATGGTCATTAAAAGACTATCTTTTAATGGTTTATATCATCCCTGATTAAAAGGTAAAGTTAAGCCTCAATGGTTAAGATGTAAAAATGTAACATTAAGATATAGTCTCTTAATCATTCATACTTTAGGTTACTTTTTAACCATTCAGAGGCTATGAATCATTAAAAGATAACTTTTTAATAGTCAGGCTACCAAACAACCCCTACTTCAAGTTTCAAACTAGGCATACCATTATATGAGATTCCACCCATTACCTTTTATTTAGACAAACCTCTGTTTGGTTAGGATGTTAGGTCGTTTAATTTTAAATTGCAAACTTATGTTTTCAAAGAAATTACTAACATCTCATTGGAGTCATTGAACGTTTATGCTTGAAAACATCGATTAATTTCAGGTCCAGTTTCGTTCCCCCAATGACGAAGAGACGGAGAGTACCCGAGGTGCTATGGAAATTGTTCCAAAACCGTGCTCGCACCCTCGCCGAAATCTTACTATCCTTCGTCCCTCCGGCGACGCTTCAATGCTGTTGCAGCTGTAGTCGGAGTTGTCTCCGTTGCCGCTCCGACGGTGACAGTATGTCGTTTCTGCTTAGAGAACACGATCCATCCGACTACCGGACGCTCCTCAATCACTGCTTTGTCGTCGTCTCCGACAATGCGCCTGCTCCTCCTCCTTTCGATCACCATTCTCGCTATCCCCAAACTGAGGTTCATTCCTGTCTCTCTCTTACTCACTCATTCACGCACTCAGATTCATGTAGCATTGCGCTAAATTACTTTGTGATGAACCAAATTATAGCGGATTTGGTTATGAACAACACAAGCAAGGCTCAAATGATAAACTCTTTAATAAAATGGGATAATCTCGTTCACAGGATGAGATTGTACATGCACTTCTCATTATATCAAATGTAGTGGATGATACAAAGTTACAAGAAGGGTTCCTTACAGGAACATTACAAGAGACTAAGGAAGTACATTTTCAACTCACAAGGGAAAACTAGCTTTGGTCTTCCGACGTAAGGACCTTTCGGATGTCTTTGATGCTGAACACTCTTACTCCTTTATCTTTGTCTTTATGATAGTTGAGAAGTTATTGAATGAATCCCTGAGTTCCCTTATCCCCTTCATTTATATCAATTCTTCTTGGTCCTTCCACCTGGGTTCTTTCGAATACCTCCTGGTCCTTTGTCCCCTGGGTAAGGACCTTTCGTTAACCCAGCCAGCATCCTGACTGATGTGCAGCTGCCCTTCCTTCATTAATTGCCAGCCATGCTTTTGCATTAAATGCTGTATGGGCTTCATTAAATACTTGTTCAACTTCATGATTGCATTTAATTAATGCAACCATGCCTTTTCTTTTGTTGTGGTAGCCTCATGTGCCGTCTATCACTTTGTATAAAAAAGGTGCAATGTAAATTCGTTGTGGAAATCAGTAAACCTTAACCACAACTGAGTGTGCCTCCAAAATTTAAGAGCATGTGTTATGTTGCGTGAGGGTTATGGGACGAGTGAGCCACCTGAACACATTGCACCGGGTGCGCGTGAGGCTCCGTGTGAGCTCCCTCACATGCGCGAAGGAGGAACCATAACACATAGTTATACTAAAAAACTATACCTTTTCTTGCTCCAAAAAATCTGGTTGAGATAAAAGGTCATTTAGCGAGTCACAGTTAACAAAAAAATTTGCATGTAAACACATGTTTAAGAGCAGATTAACCTTGTTTTATATTTAGTTATAGATGTCATTTGGAAATTAGTATTCTGTCATCTAGGTTCAAGCTACAAACTTTACTTTGTTTCTTTTATTTGGTCATGATATTCTAACATTTTTTCCTTATTTCATGAATATTCATGCATGCATGTAGAAGTGGGTCCGAAGATTTGAATAAACTTGAATTTCATATTCTTAAATGTTACAGGCTTCTTCTTCTTGTAACTTATCCAGGTTGTTAGAAGGACCATTGAAATGATATTATCTGAGAACAAATCCACACATAATGTAATATGCACAGGCTACAATAAGGTGAACTATCCATTGGGGTCACCTGAATTTTTTAACTTTTAATGAAAAGATGTACCATTTGTTTTGAGTTGATAATTTTGTTCCAACTTTGACAGCACACACGTTCAAGCATTGTTTTAGAAGCTCTAACTTCATCTTCATGGAGTTTGCTTAAAAAGAGGGTAATTATTATTTGGTTCTTTTGATTGAATTTTGCAAAATTCACTCTCTTGCACAAGATGATTTTTAAAAAGTCGTTAAAATCTAGATACAAGGATCTTTGTGAATGTGTAATTATGAATTAGTTAAGATGTAAATTGAAAATATGGAATTGAACTGTTTATGATGTTTTAATCTTTATACCATATGCAGGTAGGAGATGGCCTCATGGTTCATTTATTGAGGTATTCTTCAATATTTTTACCTCTAAATAGAAAGAAACATCATCAGGTAGCAGGGATTGCCATTAATGACTTATGCTGGCAGCACTTGAAACATATATCTGTGTCCAAGAATCAGCAGCAGCCTTCATCAGGTGATATCATATTTTGGTTACAAACAATCATTTATGAAATAACTTTTACATTTTCTGTTATTTTCATGTTAGCATAACAGTATTTGTATAGTTTGGTTTTTCTGGCATCATGCAACAATCTGTAGAGCGCCTGCAGAGTCTTGTATTCATGATTTACATAAAGTTGATGTAAATTTGTGTTAGGTGTTCCTGAGAGGTACCATAAAGCTGATTATGCTTCTATGGATATCGATATTCCAGAATGTTCTGTGAATTGTCAGGCAGATTCCACAATTGATGTTGACTTAAGTCAACATACCCAAGAAAATGGAGTCCTGTCTGTGGCTCTGTCTAAGAAGCGATCAAGATCCCATGCTTGTAGACGCAAACGTAAACGTAAGAAGCTTTCAACTCAACATACTTGTGATCCAAAGTGTTCTCTACCTGAGGAGAAGGTAAATAGATTTTTGATACATATTTGTACATATATGCTACTAGTTATAGATATAGATATGTTTCGTTTCTTTTATTATAAATCTGCAAATTATGTTTATATAATCCACAGATAAAATCCTTGTGCTCTTGTTGTTTGGTTTGGGAAACGCTTCAGAAAGTATACAAAGAAAATCATATTAACAAGCGTCCCATGTTATATAAATTGAAGAGCACCTCATCAGTTCTTCCAGATAAACGTATCCTCAAGTCCTCAGCACATTTAATACAGCTATATACTTGATGTAAAAATTATTTTTTTTTGACAACTGTGGCCACCCACTTGCGTGGTAAACCCATGGAGCCCCCCAACACCCGACTAACAGAGAGGAACAGGTAAAGCGCGGCTGCAAGCAACCGCATCGGTGGCCTCCAAGGAAAATTGCTCCGAGTGTTGATTGAACCTAAGACCTCTATGTTGTCTCTCCTTCATTCTAACCACTACACCACTTCCTTGAAGATTTAAAAATTAATTTTGATGACCTTAATTATGTTTAAGACATCTTAAATACTTTGAGGCCTAATGCTTCTGGTGCAAATGTTCTGTTCGAAGATATTTTTGGGTTAACTGATGTGGGCATAGCTCTTCAGTCAACTGAATGCTCTCACAGCAGTGACACATGCGTCACTAGAACGACATGCCTGTGAGTCAATGACAAACATATAGATACACACACACGTATATATGTAATACATACATATATATATATATATATATATATATATATATATATATATATATATATATATATGCATATTCACAGTGAATGTTTTCTGATCATGCGATCTTTATGCACTCTTATAGGTATCACTCTCTCCATAAGCTGCTTCGGAATATCATACGAAAAGCGATTCATTGTCCACGTTTAAACATTCTAAACAAGCATATCTTGGATCAAAACTCTATTGAAGGTGAAAGCTCCGTATATGTGAATGTAAAACAACAATCAAACTACCAAGATCTATCTTGCTCAAAACACCAAGTGTCGTCGTTTGTATGGGCGGTTTGTATGAACATTATTCCCCGAGAACTGCTTGGAAACTGGAGGATCCTCAGGAAGAACATATCGAAGTTCATTAGCCTACGCATATATGAGAAGTTTTCTTTACATCAGTGTATGCATAAACTGAAACTATCAGAGTTTAAGTTCCTATCAGGTAACAATTCTGTCTGCAATTCAAGAATAAACCGGAATCTTCTAGAACGATGGATATATTGGCTGTTTTCATCCATTGTAGTGCCATTACTGCAAGCTAACTTCTACGTAACTGAAAGTGAGCATGGAAAATTACAAGTGTTCTTTTATGAGAAATCAGTCTGGGAAAAACTGATGAAAACCTCAATCGCATGCTTAAAAAAAGAGTGCTACAGGTCGTTAAGTGTGAATTCTGTTAAAAGAATTGTTAATTCTAGAAATTTTGG
The DNA here is from genome assembly GCA_009363875.1 of Mikania micrantha. Lineage (NCBI taxonomy): Eukaryota > Viridiplantae > Streptophyta > Magnoliopsida > Asterales > Asteraceae > Mikania > Mikania micrantha. Next base: position 41,493,035 of record CM018694.1, on the reverse strand, counting down.
TTTCTCTAGGGTTAGATTCCGGCCAAAAGCAACCGGAATACGACCACTAGCTAATCTTAAATCATCATCAAGAGTGCAATTTTCACATGCTGTTAAGGAATTCAAGGCCGTTAATGTTGTTCTTCAGGATTTACATGTCGTTTTAAAAGATGTGCAGATCAAAAATCCTGAAAAATTAGGATCGTCGGTGTTCAGTTACAACGACGTGCACAAACACTTGAGGAATTTCTTATCTCGAGCAAAAAACGGATCTGACACTTTGCCTTGTGTGTATATGGTTGTTGCTGATGTTCAAAGAGCTTATGATTGCATTAATCAGGACAAACTGCTTCAGGTGATGAAAGATGTTATAGTCGATGATCATCTTCTGCATCAAACACACCAAATTATCGCCTCAAATCGACATTTTCAAGTGTGTTCATACATCAATTTGTGTAAACAGTTTCGATCGCATGTTCAAGATCGTTCATCTCATAGCATCGTTGTTGATCAGGTATTACTCTTGCCTTGATCCGTTATGAAAAAAGGTAACAAATGGTTCTCAGGGATGACAACGGGTCGGTTATATAGGATGGATATTAGTAATCCTGAACCAATACCTGATTTTAAAACAGCGTCTCATACTCATCACACCTATTACTCAATACCCATCAGGTTCATGGGTATACCCACGGTATCAGACCACTTATAGTCTTAATCTCACCTGAAAAACCAACTTTAAAGATAAAATATTCAACTATTATTGTAACAATTCCTTATTTTAAAAGATTATATAATATGTTAATATATTTGGTTTCTTTTACGGGCGAAGAAACTCTTGTAAGAGAATCGTTATCACCAATACCAAACACCTCTTTATTCATTAATATTTTTGAAACTAATTTTATACCTATTACCTAAATGCCTGGAGATAGCTGGGCTGGGTTTGGTTGCAATACCTAATGTTTCATTTCACAAAATCATCATTTTAGTAGATGGTTCAGGTCATAAAACAACCATTTTTAAATAAATACTTCAGGGAAGAAGCAAAAAAGCAAGGAAAGATGATCTCCATTATAATCTTGAGCAGCATGTGAAGAACAACTTGCTATTAATAGATGATAGATTTTACCAGCAAAACGTTGGTATACCACAAGGAAGCATTCTGTCTTCATTACTCTGCTCATTTTACTTTGGACACATGGAAAATAACAAACTAATTCCATTTCTGGACAAGGTTACCAAATCCGAGTCATCAGATAAACCTGATTTTATGCTGCTTAGGTTCATTGATGATTTTCTGTTCATATCAACCTCAAAAAAGCTAGCCCTAGGATTCTTTTCCAGGCTCCAAAGAGGATTCTGCGAGTATAATTGCAACATGAACAAAGACAAATTCGGTTTAAGTTTTGATCTTGACAAAATACAGTCACAATCAAACAGATTGTGTTTTGGTAACAAGTTTCTTCGGTGGAGTGGTTTGTTTGTCAACTGCAAGACTCTGGAAGTTCAGGCAGATTACACAAGGTACCTAGAAGGCCATTTAAGATCAACTCTTACGGTTTGTTGGCATGGAAATCCTGGTCGACATTTCAGAAGGAAAATGTGCGATTATTTGCGACCCAAATGTCATGCCATCTTCTATGATTCAAATATTAATTCAGCTGCAGTTGTCAGATTGAATATATATCAAGCGATTCTGCTGTGCGCGATGAAGTTTCATTGCTATGTGTGTGATTTATCTGACATTTGTTGTCTAGACTCCGGGTCTTATTTGGATATGATCTGCAACTCTTTGAGGTACTAAACTTTTTTTAAGGAAAAAAAAGTTGTGATTAACTTTAGGTAATAACTAATAAGATAATAGGCGCACTCAACTCTCAAGTTGTAAAAGGCGAGCTTTTTTAAGCAATGTGCACAACATAAATAGTCTTTTTTGGGGATCTATACGTGTTTAAGGGCTAAGGTAGGTTTCAAGCCATTTTTTTAGATGTTCTAGAGCATGTTTAGTATATATGGTATGAAATGGACAAAAGAATAGAATAAACAACTTAAAGAAACGGATTATTGTCATGCTATTTCCTATTTGGTTACGCTATAAGAATGAAATAAATTATTACTTTATGTTGCTTGGTAGGTAGGAAAAGACAAAGGAATGAACTACAACATTTAACAATTATAAATTATAATAAATTTATATTGTGAAGTATGAAAAATAAAATAGTTTTATCTATTGAATTTATATTATGGGTCGGGTTATGGTACAAGTCATGAATTAAAAAAAAAAATCAATCCATTCTCTTGAAGGAATGAAATGATCATTAGGAATGAAAAGTATTAAAAGGGAATAAATTACATTTCTTATGCAATGGTGTATTCCCTTTACATATGATTAACAAATATGTCTTTTTTTTTCTTTTTTCATTATAATGTAATGACTCGTTCCATTTTACTTTACATTTATGTATACCAAACACCACCTATTAGGGGTCTTTGATATTCAAATTGAACTTGAAATACTTGAAATTTGATTGGAGTTGGAATTTGAATTCTAATTTTGAATTTAGTTTTCGAATTTTTGGATCAAATAGCAATCGATTTTAATTTAGATTTTAAGTTTCTTATCAAATTCGATTTGAAATTCAAAGCGGAAATATATATAATATATGTGTGTGCATATATATTAATTTTATACATAATTTTAAAAAATATGAATTTTTTAAAAGACTGGCTTTTTTTATTTTAATTTGAATCCAATCAACCCAATTCGAATTTCAAATTAGAATAGAGTTGAATATCAAATATGAACTGACTTTGAATCAGTCTTTTCAAATCTAATCTGGATTCAGTTTAAAATTTTCAAAATTTAGATCACCCAATTTGATTAGCTCGAGTAATTTGATATTCGACGTGTTCAACACCCCTATTTTATACAATTTTAGTTGCTTTAGACATGTTCAAACTACTTTTGTAAAATTTGAATTCAAATAACTTGAATAACGTGTGAAACAACTAAATTATATATAAAAAAATACGGGTGTTCAATGCTCAAAGCAGACTTGAAATACGCCAAATTCGATTGGAGTTGAATTTTAGTTCCAGTTTTGAAAATAGCAACTTATTCATATTCAGATGTTGAGTTATAAATCAAATTTGATTTTTTTTTTAATTTTTTTTAAAATTAGAATGTGAACTATATATATATATTCAAAATTCAGATTACCCAATTTGATGTCAGGTAACCTGAATTTTGATTCATTAATCACTTTATTTCTCGCCAGTTTTAGCTACTTCAGACATGCTCAGATCTGTTTTTGTAGAATTTGGCTGGAATTTGTGCCTGTGTGCCTTTATAGGCTCAAGGCGTTGTTACTACATTGGGCTGCTTCTGGGCATCTAGGCAACCCCCTTTTACTGCATAGATCTTAACCAATTTTGGTTGCTGATTGTTTTTCAGGTATATGTATAGGCTTATGAAGCGGCGGGTGTATTACATGCGTGCTGATCCTGGTTTACGGCCAACTCTTAATGTGAAAAGGTGGGAGGTTGAATGGCTTGGATTAACCGCTTACTTTGGAGTCCTGAAGCGAAAGCAATCAAGATATAATGATCTACTGCATTTCTTGGAGTTGAAGCTAAGAAATTTTAAGTTAAAGTTGGCTGATATCGAATCACCTGACTTAAAATTTGCTGTTGATAAGTCGAATTCATCAGTACTGTGGAAAATCAAGTATTGAAATTACACTTTCATGGTTGGTTTTGATTGACCAATTTGTGAGTAGAATGTGAAACTATCAATCTTTTGTACATGCCAAAGAAATTGGCTTTTGATTTACGAAATGAAGAAAATGTAATGAACATATGATACAAGCGGTTCATGTTGTGATAGACGTGGACTACACGTAATGTTAAAGACATAGATCGGAACAGTTTAGAATAGGGCCGTCCAAAATGCTCGAAGCTTGCTCGGTACTCGCTCCGAAAAAGCTCGTTCGAATTTCGCTCGGTTTTAAACGAGCCGAGCACGAGCCAAGGTAAGCTCGCTCGCCGCTCGCTCGGATATTCGCTCACTTGCCTCGTTTAAGTATAACTAAGTTATACATATATATAAATTTTTATTAATACTAACATGTTTCAAGTTTTTAAAGATGAATGATGCTGGTATATTTAAACTAATATATAATGATGTTTACGAACTATATATACATTTTAAATTTTTTTATGCTTTCATATTAGGGGTATTCAAGGAACCGGTTTTTATAGTTTTTGGATTGAATCATAAACCTAACCGTTATTAATGGTTTTTGAATAATAATAATCAAAACCGAACCAATAAGAATTAAAACCAAACCAAACCGCTAAACAATTTGGTTTAGAGTTTGGGCATTTTTAAGGTAGAGATATTTGACCCGTTAAAAATAAAAACAAATCGTTTTATTATTTGAGATTCACTATTTGCATTGGAAGCCCAAATATGTGTGTGTCTCAATGATGTTTAAATCAATAAACTTGTTTATCTATCTATTTAATATGTGTGTATGTATGTGTGTCATAAATTCCGGTTCGGTTTTTTAACGACTGTTTTTTAGTGAAAACTATGAACCAAACGGTTCACTATGGCTTCAAACTTTTGAAGTTGTCGACCAAATGTTTTGGAAAACCGACTGCGAAACTAAACTGATGACCGGTTCGCATTAAAATTTATTTTGAAACCGAGCCAAACCGAACCAAGCTGAGCCGCTCGGTTTTAAAACGAGCCGAGCAACGAGCACGACATTTTGCTCGATTTTGCAAATTCGAACTAAGCCGAGCCGCTCGGTATGTAAACGAGCTGAGCACAAGCATACTCTCACTCGGCTCGGCTCGGCTCGTGAACAGCCCTAGTTTAGAACCAACCCAGCTTTTGCATAATATAGGGTTGAGTAACGGTTTAGAACCAACCCAACTTTGACTGAAACCAACCAGATCGGAACAGTTTACATCGGATTCCATGCCCAGAACTGTCACATTAGCATTTGGGATGGTGGGGGTTTGTAACGGTTGTCATGGGTCTGTGGATCAGAACCATTTGAGCAGTTGTTCCTTTTATTTCTATTTAGTGTTTGTTCTAGTAATTTATATTTTAGTACTTTAATTTTCTTTTTTCATTGAAGGATGCATCATTTGGTGCTTTCATTCCCGTCTCATTCCTCCACCATGCCGTCTCAAAAAGACACTGCCACTACCGATGAAACAACCCCTAACACCACCAATCAACTCTTGAATCAATTGATTTTTGTTACCACCGATGCCTCGAAAAAAATGAAGCCATGCTTGCTGAACTCGTAAAAAAATTGATTCCCTTTTCCAATCATGTTAGCTCAGAGTCCGTAACATCCTCTAAAATTCAGGTTTAATTTGAACTTTTCTTATTTTATTTAATCGTCTACGATATTTCATTAAGTTGCATGCCAAGTTAGGAATTCACTAAGTATTATATGGATTGAATAACAAAACACGTTACTACGTATTGTCGGTTTTGACCCAGACACGAACAGCTTTCAATCCTACATTAGACGTTAAGCTAGATTTACTTTACTCGGCCCAAAAACACTAATGAAAATAGTAACAAATAAAATGATACTAAAACATATTTATGCAAAACTTAACATATCACAAACAAAAAAATCGAACAAGGAAGTTCCTGAGGTGAAGTGGTGACGGTGGTGAGGTCGACAACGGAACAAAAAAATCGAACAAGGAAGTTCCTGAGGAAGCCACGTTTACCAGTCGACGACTCCATTGTGAATCGGATCAGGAGAGAAGAATATGAGGTTAGCTCTGACTAGGGTTCACGGAGGGTTATCAGAAGAGAAGAATATAAGGTTATCAGATGAAACAAATAAGAATGTGAGGTTGCCTCATGGATGATTGTTATGGTTCATGATTATCTTTAAATTTCTAGGTATTAGTGTGTGTATATATATATATATATTAGTGGAAATCTTGTACATATTTAGATAGGATCAGTGGGTAATTTGTAATGATTGTATGATTATATATTTGGTGAGAATGAGAAATGCAAGGCAACGATTTGCCAATATTCATGGTATCATTGTGATCCTCATCTCTCTCTCTCTCTTTCTCAACCCTAGCATCAACCGGCCACCCTTCCGCTGCCTCTTCTTCTGTCACAACCCATCGCTCCTCCAATGGATCCTAAACTACATCATGCCATAACTGTTACCAACATCAAAAACTTCATCCCCGTCACATTAGAGATGGAGAATGGACAATATACCTCTTGGGCGGAATTGTTTAAAATCCATTGTCGCGCGTTTCTTGTGCTTGATCATATTTCTCCCCGTGTTGTGACTATTCAGCCTTCTGTAGAAGGATCCAAAAATGTCACCGGTGTAGATGCTGATCAAGTGTGGTCTCGTTTGGATTCTATAGTTCTTCAATGGATTTATGGAACCATATCTCATGATTTATTACATACTATCCTCAAACCCGACTCCACCGCTGCTCATGCATGGATCTCTCTCAAGAACATCTTCCACGATAACAAACACACCATGGCAGTTTACTTGGAAAGAAAGTTTTCTACCACCAAGCTTGATGACCAAAAACCCTTGGATCTCCATCATTTCTTGATGAAATCTTGCAAACTTGGTGTCTAATCGAAGCTATCATTATCCCCTACTTGAAAGTACAACAAATCGGGAGCAAAAACCAAACAAAACTGAGGTATTTGATCTGCAAGTTTCGGAATCTAGGGTTCTCAAGCCCTTTGTTCGAATCTCTATTCTAACCGGTTAAAACCTCCCAAAAACCTTTAGGAAACTTCATGGAAACACATTAGAGTGATGTAGGAACAAGAGAGGCTTCATGGTTTGGTCATGAGGTTCGATATTTGGGGGCTGCAAGCGACCGAACGAGGCCCGCCTACAGCCCGGCCGAATTGCCAAGGGCCGAAGGAAACCCCCCGACCGAATGAACATGGTCGACTGAAGCCACACTTGCATGACCCTGGACATTCGGCCGAATCATACCTTTCGCATGAGTAGCCATTCGTCGGTTTTACATTCGCATGGTGAGCCACTTTTGGCCAACATCATTCGCAGGACCAACCACATTCGGTCGAGCCTTCCCATTCGGCCTAGCACATCCTATTCGGCCAAAACATGGAGCCCATTCGCAAATGATACTCACTAGTATGAATTAGACATCAACACCTTAAAACTAAACCTATTTCCATCCATGCATGATATTACTACAAAGGTGGTAACAATTTTACTACAAAGTTGGTGGAATGTTCTATTAATCCAACTTACTAACACCTCCAATTTTCATAAAAAGTGTTAAATAAATAACATTTGAAACTTGATATTTACATGAAGACTTTCTAACAAAGAGGATCACTTCAAGGGTTACACGGGTGTAGTAAAGAAATATAACCCATAAACCTAAGGTTATACTTAGAAACTATATTGGGTTTCAAATTTTCACAACTTATTATGGGTTCAAGTCAAGTTAAACATAAAACATAAAGACATGATATGCTAGGTTAACCTAATTGGTTAAGTGTTAGCATATACCACTACAATTGAATCGGGATCAAGCGATAACAAAGACTTTCAAGTGTTAGCCAACATTAGGGCTAACACAACACACACACACACACATACCTATAACTTATACTTATAAGTTACAAACAACGTGAAATCAATACAGGATCGGGAAAACAAATTCGAGAACAACAACGAGCGCGTGCATTTCTTGTTATTACTTAGTCAATCGCTTCAATTACAAGGTGAGTTCATACGCCCCTTTTCTAATCTTAACTGATTTCAAATCTCGGGGCTGAGAAACATGCTAATTCTTTTAATTATTTAAAAGTTTTAGTACAACATATTGATTATACTATGATTTAGATAATATTGTTTATCTTTATTATCGCTTATCATTGTATGTATGCTTGTGTGATCATAAAATAACCGAGACATCTAAGATGATTCATGATAATATAGCTTCGTGAGTACATCAACACAATAGAATAATACATGTTGTAAGATTATATCTTGTGACACCATATTATTCTTACAAGAATGACCAGGAGATAACACTGAGACAATGACAACAACTAACAAGAATGATATGATGATAACAAAATTTCACCATATCATGCACCACCGGAGTTAACTAAGCGTAGTAAGACTAGTTCTTACAACACTATGCTTACAACTCGGTGAAGACTATGGGATAACACGAGGCAAATACTAAGGAGAAAAAGAATGATAATCATGATAACATAACTTCATGATATCATTCACCACCTGAGCTAACTAAGTGTAGTAAGACTAGCTCTTACAACATTGTAGTTACAACTAGGTGAAGACTATGGGATGACAAGAATGATAATCATGATAACATAATTTCATGATAACAAAATCATTCACACATTTACTAACATCGCGTAATAAGACAAGTTCTTATAACGCTTTGTTAAAGACCATGAGAACATATAACTATGAGAACACACAACAATTGATTACTATTAAACTGTCTGTATTATATCACAACAATCATGTGTTCATGAGATCATATTTCATTGTAAGTCCCTTCTAGAGAATCGTTTACCAGTTAATTTAGTGCGACTAAACCAACGATAACGTACTGGTACCATAGGTTTGACAAACCGCCGGCGAGTGAGGTCGATACGTTGATCGTATTTTATCATTGGCCGGTAACGTATGACTGGTAACAGGGCGACACAAGTCAGGTTTGGTAAACGACACATGGTGATATTAATCTACAGTAACTAATTGTAATTAATCCTTCGATTCTACTGACTAGTAGACTGAGGAATTGATTTTCTCTCATGTCACATTAATGGTAATAGTTTCGTTGAAGGCTATGAGAACACAAATGTGATAGAGGTAAATCGGATGCATTGTGATCTGATTACGTGAGGATCACAATGGATTCCTTTTAGGCTCTATGCATTCCAAGATGAGATCAATATCAATAGGTTAACTATCACTTCTATTATTAGTAGTGAATTACAGTTAACCCTACAAACGAGAGAATAATAACAAGGATAAGATTAGATAAATCTATTTTCCTTAAAACACTGAGGGTTCATCAAAACTTCGGTTTTGGTGACTTTAATCCCTCATATTCTATTATTCTACATATGACACATTGGGTGATGAACACAACACTCATGGGTGAATATCAAATGGGTTGAACACATGTGAGATAGAAATGGGTATCCATAGTTGTATTGCAAGTGGTATTGAATTCTGTTAAGTTATGTGGTGGGATGTCGGCTGGGGCTTGTTCCGCTACGTATGCCCTATTTATAAGCATAACTGATGGGATGAAATACTACTTGTAAATATAACTATGGAGAGGCCATTGTGTGAGACAAATGAATCAAACACTAACAGGACTTGTGTATGACATGGTGACTGTAAATGTTTACAAATCAATGTTTTCAATTACTAAACTTATGAACTCACCAACCTAGTGTTGACTTTGTTTAATAGCATGTTTTCTTAGGTGACGAACAAGTTTAGTCACCAGCATTCAGGGATTAAGCTAGTGGACTTTTAGAAGACCTAGCTTCATTTTGTGTTGAGCATATTTTGAATGACAAAACTGTGAATCATCTTTTGTAAATCTTGTGCAGTTACAAGATATAAAAACATCATGATTCTTTTGGGATAGATTTACTTAGTTAAATTATGAACACAACATTGTAATTTAACTTTGTAATTCTATATCATTGTCATGTTAGCATTTCTCATTTATATATCATGTGTCATGTAAACAATCTGATCATTGTGGTTATCAAACGATATCGCGCCCCGAGAACTTTCCGCCCGACAGGAAAGTCGATCCAGCCCGCCGGCTCTGGGTGTGACACACACCCCCACCTCTCGTCACCTGTTGATGATGTCACTGAAGATCACAAGAAGTCCAAGTATCCCCAACTGTTTACAGAGGAAGCCGTACCGGATAACGATTCTTAAATTTCGGGACGAAATTTCTCTAACAAGGGGAGACTGTAACATCAGTGCCGGAACCGTTACCGGAACAGTGATCTCAACAGTAACGTGAACAGTAAAGCAGGTACACATTTCAGTTGGTGTTCATATATCGTTATCATATCATGTTATCATAGAACAGATTCAAAATCATTTCAGAAACAAAGCTCAGAATTATGGTTCATCAGTCAGACAATTATCCGGCAATACAGAACCATCATGTGAATGTTAGTTAGGATTCTAATATGTATAAACGTATGTGAGACTTTACAGAATAAAACAACAACGCATGTCGTTACGTTAATACTAAATCGACAGATTATTCGTATAGGTGACGATCTGTACGAATATATCTGAAAGTTCAACGTTTTGAATGATATCCAATAATTAGAAAACCATATTGAAAAATGTAGTTATCGTCGTATTCGTACGGGTGACGATTCGAACGAATACGCACGACGGCTATACGATTCGATTTAAACAGTAAATTAAATATTTTGAAAATCTTAAATAAACGGAAGATATTGAGCTATACTAGGAATTACCACCTAAAATAAATTTATAAACTTTGCTTTTAGAACCGGTTTAAGCGCATAAAACCTTAGGGAAACACCACCACAAGATAGAAAATTTATGATGTTGATAGTAGATTTACATTGTTAAATTATGAACTAAACTGATGTAATTTAACTTTGTAATTCTATTTTCATTTAGCAGTTTCTCATTATATATCATGTGCATTGTAAACAATCTGATCAATCACGATTATCATTCCCGATATCGCGCCCGAGACTTTTCCGCCCGACGGGAAAGTCGATCCAACCCGCCGGCTCGGGGTGTGACAGATTGGTATCAGAGCCATGGTTATAGAGAAATATAGGTCATTTAATTAAATGGTTTGGCCTAGACTATAACCTAGTGACCCTACATGTAGAGAACACAGGACTTAAGAATTATTTGCATTGTGTCTTCTGCATTAGATCATTGCACTAACCGATATCTTATTGGTTGTGATCAGAATGCCGCCGAGAAGACCCCCTCCCCTTATGCCTCCACCACAACCGCCATCTCCTCCTCCACCTCCTCCTCCTCCACATATTCCACCAGTTGACCCGAAGCGACTGCGAATCTGGATCCTGCTATCATTGCCTTGGCAACATTACTGAGCAGCCAACTGACAAATCAGCTAAAGGAGGTGATTCTGGATATGCTTAACCGTATTCGGAACGACAGCAACAACACCGGGCACTCATCGGGAGAAGCTAGTGGAAATACTGGCAGTGCTTCAAACTACTCCTACAAATCTTTTGTGGGATGTAAGCCGCCGACTTTCAGCAGTATCGAGGGAGCCGTTGGATTTATCCAATGGATAGAGAAGATCGAGACCACTCTGGACCTCTATAGTTGTCCAGAGCACCACAAGGTTCATTATTCTGCTGGCACCTTCAGCAAACGAGCCTTGACTTGGTGGAACTCACAAATCCAAGCAAGAGGAAGAGAAGAAGCCATGTTGATGACATGAGAGGATTTCAAGGCCCTTCTGAGAACCGAATTCTGTCCTAAGAACGAGCTGCAAAGGATGAAAACTGAGCTGTCTAATCATGTGATGAAGGGAGCTGATCATCTGGGGGTACACTACCCCGCTATCACGATTTGGTAGCCTTGGTGCCAGATATGGTACCAACTTTGGAGAAGTGGATAGACATATATGTAGGTGGACTTCCCGCCTGCATTCAGGGTTTAGTTGTTGCAGCAAACCCTATCACCTTAGAGTCTGCTGTGAGTTTGTCTGGGAAACTCACTGATCTGATGGTAGCCTCGGGAACTTTGAAGAAAGAGGCTGACACCGGCAGACACAAGGAAGAGTCTTCCAAGAAACCCCATCATCACCCAAAGAAGACGCAGAAGATCATAAAGAACTACACAATGGCTACCCCACTCAACCAAGTAGCCGTTGCACCTCAGAACCTGCTCAAGAAGCCATATATTGGCCCACACCCTCTGTGTACTAAGTGCCAGTATCATCATGCTGCAAGCAATCCCTGCCGACACTGCACGGGATGTGGAAGAAAAGGCCACTGGGTCCAAAATTGCAGGATGACTCCCAATCAAGAAGTCAACAATGCTGCTTTAGCTCTCCCTCCACCCAACAACCAGAACAACGGTGGATGTTATAACTGTGGCGAAATTGGCCACTTTGCAAAGAACTTCCCGAAGAAGACACAGCAGGCAGTTCCAGCACCGCATGGAAGAGCTTTCGCTATAGGAGCTCCAGCTGCATGCCAAGACCCGAATGTGGTCACTGGTACATTTATCTTACATGACTTTTATGCATCTATTCTGTTTGACACTGGTGCGGATCAGAGTTTTATCTCTACTGATTTTTCATGCCAACTAGATTCTATAGAGGAACAGTTAGATTCCCTTACATCATAGAAGTAGCTAATGGGAAACAGATCACAGTTAGTATAGTATACAGGAATTGCCCATTGACCCTTAATGGTCATACATTCACTATCGATTTGATACCTATGGATTTGGGTAGTTTCGACATCATCGTTGGAATGGATTGGCTATCTCTTAACCGAGTGGAAGTCATCTGTTCTGAAAAGCTACTTCGAATTTCGGTGACGAATGATCGTGTATTGGAAATCTGAGGGATCAAACAAAATGAAGTGTCAAAATCATATCCTGCATAAAGGCGCGTAAGTTTTTATAGAAGCAGTGTGTAGCATTCTGGCTCATGTGGTGGAAAAAGAGAAAGACAAGAAAAAGATTCAGGATGTGCCGATAGTGAAAGAGTATCCGGAAGTATTCCCCGAAGACCTACCAGGTTTGCCACATGCGCGACCGGTAGAGTTCCGTATTGACTTAGTTCCTGGAGCAACTCCTATTGCTAAATCTCCTTACAGGTTTGCACCTTCAGAGATGCAGGAATTGTCGAACCAACTACAGGAGCTACTCGATAAAGGATTCATCAGACCGAGCTACTCACCTTGGGGAGCTCCGGTCTTGTTTGTGAAGAAGAAAGATGGATCATTTCGGATGTCTATAGACTACCGAGAACTGAATAAGTTAATTATAAAGAATCGGTATCCATTACCGAGGATTGGTGATCTGTTCGATCAAGTACAAGGGGCTCAGTATTTTTTGAAGATTGATTTGCGGTATGGATATCATCAACTCAGAGTTCAAGATGAAGACATACCGAAGACGGCGTTCCGAAGCAGATATGGGCATTACGAGTTTATGGTGATGCCTTTTAGATTGACGAATGCACCAGCGGTTTTCATGGATCTCATGAACCGAGTGTGCAAGCCGTACTTGGATCAGTTTTTCATTCTTCATAGATGACATGTTGATTTATTCCAAGAGCAAGGCAGAACACGAGCAACATCTCGGGAACATCTTGGAGCTGTTGAAGGAAGAGAAACTTAACGCCAAATTCTCTAAGCGTGAGTTTTGGTTAAGAGAAGTTCAGTTTCTGGGTCATATAGTCAACAGCGAGGGAATACATGTAGATCCTGCCAAGATCGAAGCTATTAAGAACTGGGATACTCTGAGGACACCGACGGAGATACGGTCTTTTCTGGGATTGGCAGGTTATTACAGAAGGTTTATCTCAAACTTTTCTAAGATAGCTTTGCCTCTCACCAAGCTAACTCAGAAAAGTGAACTGTTTGTTTGGGAGCAAAAACAAGAAGACGCTTTCCAAACATTGAAGCATAAATTATGTGATGCTCCAATCATATCTCTCCCAGAAGGCTGTGATGACTTTGTAGTGTATTGTGATGCCTCCCATCAGGGACTCGGTTGCGTATTAATGCAACGGGACAAAGTTATCGCGTATGCATCGAGACAGTTAAAGATTAATGAGAAGAACTACACTACTGATGATCTAGAACTGGGATCAGTAGTATTCATATTGAAGATCTGAAGACATTACTTATATGGCACTAAGTGTACCATATTCACTGATCACAAGAGTCTGCATCATATCTTTGATCAGAAGGAGCTCAACATGCGACAGCGACGTTGGGTTGAACTTCTAAATAATTACGACTGTTGGAAACAAAGCCTGATGGAGTTATCTACTACCAAGATCGTATATGGATTTTGGTGGAAGACGAACTGAGAAGACTTATCTTCAATGAAGCACACAAGACCAAGTATTCCGTGCATCCTGGCGCTGATAAAATGTACCAAGACTTATGGGGATTTTATTGGTGGCCAGGAATGAAGAAAGACATAGCCGAGTACGTCGGTCGATGCCTTACGTGTGCGAAAGTAAAGGCGGAACACCAGAAACCGTCCGGTTTACTGGAACAGCCTGAGATTCCCCTCTGGAAGTGGGAACAAATAGCTATGGACTTCATTACCAAGCTACCCCGCACTTCCAGTGGTCATGATACGATTTGGGTTATCATTGATCGTTTAACCAAATCTGCTCACTTCTTGCCAATGTGTGAGACCTTCACGATGAATAAAATGGCGAGACTGTACATAAATGAGATAGTGGTACGTCACGGTGTGCCATTGTCTATCATTTCAGATAGAGACAGCAGATTCACATCAAGGTTTTGGCAATCATTACAGAAATCTCTAGGGACACACTTAAATCTGAGTACAGCTTACCATCCACAAACGGACGGTCAAAGCAAACGTACGATTCAGACCCTGGAGGACATGTTGAGAACCTGTGTGTTAGATTTCGGAGGAAATTGGGACTCTCATTTTCCACTGATTGAATTCTCCTACAACAACAGTTATCATAGTAGCATCGGATGCGCACCATTCGAGGCTCTATATGGTCGAAAATGTCGGTCACCGATCTGTTGGACTGAAGTGGGAGATAATCTTATAACTGGGCTAGAGCTTATTCAGGAAACTACTAATAAGATTTCCCAGATTCAACAAAGGTTACAAGCAACAAGGGGCAGACAGAAGAGCTATGCCAACAAACGGCGCAAGCCGCTGGAAGTCCAGGTGGGAGACCTGGTTATGTTAAAGGTATCCCCATGGAAAGGCGTAGTCCGTTTTGGAAAGAAAGGCAAGTTAGCACCACGATACGTGGGACCGTTCGAGATCATCGAACGTATTGGTCCTGTGGAGTATAGACTGAGATTACCAGATGAACTCAGTGGTGTGCATGACGTGTTTCTAGTCTCAAACTTAAAGAAAATGCCTTGCGGACGAATCCCTCGTCATACCAATTGAAGAGATTCAAGTGGACGAACAGTTACATTTTATTAAAGAACCTTTGGAGATTTTGGATCGCAAAGTTAAACAACTAAGGCGAAGCCGTATTCCGATCGTCAAGGTTCGTTGGAACTCAAGGCGCGGACCCGAGTTTACTTGGGAACGCGAAAATCACATGAAGTCCAAGTATCCCCAACTGTTTACAGAGGAAGCCGTACCGGATAAGGATTCTTAAATTTCTGAACGAAATTTCTCTAACAAGGGGAGACTGTAACATCAGTGCCGGAACCGTTACCGGAATAGTGATCTCAACAATAACGTGAAGAGTAAAGCAGGTACCCATTTCAGTTGTTGTTCATATATCGTTATCATATCATGTTATCATATAACATATTCAAAATCATTTCAGAAATAAAGCTTAGAATTATGGTTCATCAGTCAGACAATTATCCAGCGATACAGAACCATCATGTGAATGTTAGTTAGGATTCTAATATGTATAAACGTATGTGAGACATTACAGAATAAAACAACAACGGATGTCGTTACGTGAATGCTAAATCGACAGATTATTCGTATAGGTGACGATCTGTACGAATATATCTGAAAGTTTAACGTTCCGAATGATATCCAATAATTAGAAAACCATATTGAAAAGTGTAGTTATCGTCGTATTCGTACAGGTGACGATTCGAACGAATACGCGCGACGGCTATACGATTCGATTTAAACAGTAAATTAAATATTTTGAAAATCTTAAATAAACGGAAGATATTTAGCTAATTTACTAGGAATTACCACCCAAAATAAATTTATAAACTTTTCTTTTAAAACCCTAACGTTTCGTTACGAAAACGAAGGAAAACCGACATTTTACGCGAAATCGAGCGAAACCGAACGAACCCGAACGTAACCGCGTAAATTGAACCCATTTAATATGGCATTCAATGCCATAACAACCACCACCAAACAGATTTGTACCCCATTTCCGAACTCTCTCTCTCTAGAACCTTAAACCACAACTCTCTCATTTCTCCACGAAATCTTGTGTTTTTGGTGTCAAAACGACCACTACAACTCGTAGATCACGAAAGTACAGCTAATCTGAGCTTGGATCCATCATATTTGAGGTAGATTCGACGTTTCATTCCGGTTTTTAGGGTTTTCAAAACCCTCTTGGTCGAACCCACCTAGAACCGGTTTAAGCGCATAAAACCTTAGGGAAACACCACCACAACCACTTAGGAAGTTGTAGGAACAAGTGCCATTACGAGATCTAGCCATTTAGCTAGAAAAACCATGGCTGCCCTTGTTGGCCTCGACAGGCCGAATGAAGTCCACACAGGTGGGCCGAAAGGCCGGTTAGCCGAAGAAGACAGCCCATTCGGCCGAGTGGCTCATGCCGGCCGACTAGCCTCTTTCGCCCGAATCAAACCCTTCGTCCAGCTCTCTTCATTCGGCTAGACCCCTCATTCGCTCGGGCCAGCCCTCACTCTGTCGGCCATGCATGCTTCGGTCATTGCTCATTCGATCGGCCAAGACCATACCCGAACCCAACTGATTCGGCCCAAGCTCATACGGCCAAGTCCTACTCGGCCTAAACTTGGTTCGGTCGGCCCAACCCTCATACGGCCCCATGGTTGTTCGATCAAGCTGATTCGGATTGGGTTGTTTAAGCATGGGATGAGTACGTATTGCATGCATGATGTGTGTGTGTGCATAGGGAGCATATTAGGGTTTCACTACATGGTATCAACTTTGGGTGATCTATGAACTAAGTATGGAGCTTAAACGATGTAGAAGTTAATATGGTATCATCATGTGGCAACAAACTAAGATCATTCTTAATGATAATAAGGAATAATGGATTTGGGTTTGGAATAATAAAAGTTATCTTAAACATTATTATCATTTAAATATAAATGGTGAATATCATTTGGGTTCAACATACTTGGGGAATCATGAGGATCAAAACGAAAATCTAAGGTTTCGAGTGTTGATTTAATTATTAACACCTAACCCTTAAGAAATTTCATAAGGATATATAACTAATCTATACAGTTCACTTGAATTATCTAGGACAAGTTATTCAAAGAGTTTATCAAGAATTCTTGGACAAACAAAAGCTAGTAATGGGCCCGAGGTTAATCAAATGGGATTAACCCAAGCCCATCATGTTCAATTATACTTTTCTTAAATTACTTATGTTTTTAATAAAAGAGATTGATTTATAAACCTTATTTAAATTAAATTAAATGATTTCTAACTAAATGTTTAACTTAAATTGAATTAATTTAAAAACGTTTTAATTAAAGACTTATAATGATTACCTGTGGAATAAGGGTTTATTAATGGGTAATAAGTTTAGACTAGATAGAAGGAATCCTAGGAACACATTAGTGACATAGGACACTTAGCTGCACACCGAGACCAAAACCCTAGATGCGTCTATTATAAATACTTATTGTACTCGAATCCTCTTAAAACAACTCAGGTACCGAATAAACATAGTCTACAACCAACGAGCGCGCATTTTGTGGTAAATCAATACAGAGCAACACAGGTGAGTTCATTGCCCCTTTCCTAAACATTTTTGTTTTCAAACGTGGGGTTGAGAAGCATGCGTAAACCTTTTTATTTAAATATGTTTTACGTAAATGCTTTTACTTATTGTATGTTTTATATATACATGTTTATACTCCTAGACTTCTGTCTAGGTATATGTTATGCAGGATTAACTAACGAATTAATTAATTACTCTTATGAGTAATACCTTAATTCTAAAATTCTAAAATTCTAAAACAAACACTTAGTCCATCAAATTCAAATTCAAAGAATCTAAACTCAAAGTGTAACCAAGAGAACTAAAGCTAAAGATCAAAGATCAAATTCAAGGGAATCTAATTCAGTGTGTGTTCAGTAAAACAAAGGATCCTATTCAAGAATCTATAATCATTGTGGAAATCATGGAATTCTAAAGATTAGAATCAAGGGAATCATAACTGTGTGTGAATCATTGAAATAATGAAATCATTAAGATCTAATGAAATCATTAATGCTTAAGTTAAGGTGGATGTCAGTTGTATGTAAATCGAGACCACGTGTAACACAGAAAGT
Organism: Mikania micrantha; assembly: GCA_009363875.1. NCBI lineage: Eukaryota > Viridiplantae > Streptophyta > Magnoliopsida > Asterales > Asteraceae > Mikania > Mikania micrantha. The sequence goes on along the minus strand of CM018694.1, from coordinate 41,474,706 downwards.
CCCGTCATAAATAGTAGACTCTTGTAGTCAATCTATATAGGCATAACTAAAACGATCAAACAAAATCAAGAGAACAAAGACGATCAAGAATCAAAGGATATCCTAAAGTCCCGACATGTACAGTAGGCCTGAGGGTCAAGCTGATATGGGCACATCATGAAACTCCTGACGCATACAGGTAGACTCATTTGGGTCATGCCTGATATGGGCCACGTGTGAGAGGGTACAACTTGGACACCACCATCAACTAATTCTAATTGAGTGAGTCAAATAAGGCCCAATCATCATGTCTTAGTTGTAAATAAATGGTTAATTATTGTTTAATTCAGCATTTAATATTATTTCTACAAGTGCTATGGGTAATCATGAATACGTGATGAACTCAAGAAATCAGTGATATTTCAATTTGTGGAAATCAAAATCTAATATGAAGGTGAATGGAATGAAATGCTTAATTATCATTAACAACAATATGCTAAGCAGTCCGGTATGTGGTGGGATGGTGGCTGGGGCTTGTCCCCTACATATGCCCTATATATAAGCATACTTGATTGCATAGCATAGGTGGTCGTTGATGAGGTTAAGGTTGTCATTTCGGGGGATCAAGGTAAACAGTTTTTCAGGGTAATCAAATGTTGTGAATCAAAGATATGGGATGAAATGCTTAACTATCACCAGGAACAATATATCATGTGGTTTGGTATGTGGTGGGACGGTGGCTGGGGCTTGTCCCCTACATATGCCCTATATATAAGCATATTGAACTGGATGGTATATGTGGTTAATGGTGAGGTTAAGGATGTCATCCAAGTTGTTATTCAAATTCATTTTTTTACTAAAACTACATGAACTCACCAACCATGTGTTGACTTGATCTTTTGCATGACTTCTTAGGTGACGAACAGGTCAATTAAGAAGTTACTGCTTTTGGACTAGGATACCAGTTAGAGGACCTAGCATTTTGGACCTGCATATTTTTGGAACATCATTTACAGATTATTTTGTATATCTTGTGTACATACAAGATAGAAAATTTATGATGTGGATAGTAGATTTACATTGTTAAATTATGAACCAAACTGATGTAATTTAACTTTGTAATTCTATTTTCATTTAGCAGTTTCTCATTATATATCATGTGCATTGTAAACAATCTGATCAATCACGATTATTCCCAATATCGCGCCCGAGATCTTTCCGCTCGACGGGAAAGTCGATCCAACCCGCAGGCTCGGGGTGTGACAGATGAGGACTTTTTCGATAATGTGATAATGAGTTTCAGGAAAAATCCCATGAAATCTTACAAAAGTCACATTAAATCACACAGATAACAGTGGTACATATCATATATTCAAGAAATGATTCATAGTAATACCCCGATGTTTATAAAACATGAAAAAGAAAAGGGGTTGTACAAAACTCACCTGAAGTCTCAAAGATAACAGAATATCGTACAGGCTGGTAATAATAGTTTGATTCTGCATTAGTTTATGTTTAATAAGTTATCTGTGTTTTAACTTACTCATTAGATCTTTCTGAACGTTTAATGTCAAAGACATTGCATTGAAAGTCATCAAACTGATATTAAGTCCTTAATTAGTTGTTTTAATGTAATATCATACAATGTATGATAATGTAGGAACCTATACTGATTCAGGTTCCTAATACAAGGTTGATGACTCATTAGATTACTCAGAATGTTCTCAGATTAACCAAATAGATATCGTTGTTGATTATAAAACTGAAACAATTTCTATATGGATTTATGGCTTAGGAATAGTCAATCCTTATTATTGATCACAAAGATATCATGAAACATACGAATGTGACATTAGAATAGGTTCAATAACCATGTTCAATGTACTAATCTGACTGTTATCATAAACACCAGATCGTTATTCCAATGATTATCTTAATGATTGTGATTAGTTTGAAACACTTGGATTTAACCTAGCATTTCAAGGATTGATCAAGATAATCATCAACATTGTTACAATCAAATGGTTTAAACCATTATAATCTAAGATATGGTTTCATCATAACCGGGCATTACAACAAATCAAAACAAGGATTTAACCGTTAACATATCAAGTTCTTCGTTTCTAACCATCATCTAGGCAATAATCAATAACCCTAACTATTGAATTACGTTCAAAAACAAAAATCTAATCAAACCATTACCAAACTAGTAGGATAAAACAAATCGTTACCTAATCAGAAGGATTTCTCGGATAGAAATGATGATCAGGACTTGTAGATATGTTTCCTAGCACAATCCGGACGTTTGGTGGGCTTCAGAACAGAGATTTTATGGTGAAAAGATGATCTGAACGTCTATGTAGGTGCTTGAATTTGAGAGAAAGAAGGATGTCAACTTTCTGCATGAAATCTGATAAAATTGAGATGTTTCTGAATCGCCATACTCGTCGCGTACCGCCAAGGAGGGCAAATGTAACCCCCGGTTACTATTCAACATTTTAAAATAATATCAGAGTTGGTCCCAGCAAATTTTTCATTTTCAAACCTTGTTTAACCCTCTTTATTTAATAATATTAAACAAAGTTTAACGCAAACGCAAACGTGTCACACATTTTACAATACTTATTTACATAAGTAAGTTTAAACCAAAATTTCAAACGTTTGCAACAAGGTTTATCTGTTCGATTCCCAGTCCACCTCGATCCTTACAGCCGTGTACGTCATTTTTGACCTACAAACATCACACAATAATTCCCATTAGTTCATAAGAACTAAGTAAGTAAACCCCAATGGTTTCTCAACAATAAAATGTAAAAATACATTTTTCACAATCAACATTCAAACTGAGTCATTTCTATTCGAATTGACTCTCACAATATAAAATATCACATTACCAATCATCAACTATTGCTCACAATAGTTTAATCAATATTACACTATGGGGTTCACATTCCTGTGCTTCCACCATAGCCAATTGCCAGCACCTCTGGCTATCCACCATTGTGGAGTCATAAATAATTCAAGTCTTAAGATGTTCACCCACCGGTACTTCCATCTAAGACAATTGCCAGCACCTCTGGCTATCCACCATTGTGGAGTCATATATAATTCAAGTCTTAAGATGTTCACCCACCGGTACTTCCATCTAAGACAATTGCCAGCACCTCTGGCTATCCACCATTGTGGAGTCATATATAATTCAAGTCTTAAGATATTCACCCACCGGTACTTCCATCTAAGACAATTGCCAGCACCTCTGGCTATCCACCATTGTGGAGTCATAATTAATTCATTCAACAACAAAATTCAATATTTATTATGTGATGTCATAGTTGTGGGATTACTTACCTTAATCAGATAAAGGATTAGCAACTGCAGGCTCCTTTCCTGCTCTATGACTAGTGGTTTGACTTCCACTACCACCACCTAGTTGCAAAATACATATATACAACTAGTTTCAACACATATAACACATACAATCAAGTTCAACACACTTGACTGATTTGACTTGCTCAAAGTCAATTTATCACATAACTGACTCTATCTTACTACGTTTAGCAAGTTTTAGTCAATTATCACACTTATTCATATTTCATGCCTTCCCAGGCAATTTATCAAATAATTGATGTTCATTATATTAGTTACGATCTTTAATTATTTTTATTATACAATTTTTATTTTTAAGATCAAAACTATTAATAATGGTAACATCAATTTATCAAAATCATCATTTAATCTATGGATTATAATCCATAATTTATTTAAAATCATATTCAACCCGTCCTGCTAGTTATCACATCATGATATGGGTTTCATAACAACCGGACATTATCCCGGCTTCAAAACGAAGATTTCACCGTCAAAATATCAAGTTCTTCATTTCTAACAATCCCTAGTTATCAACTAGGCAATAATCAATACCCATAATCATAGTATTACAATCAAAACTAAGTTTAATCCACACAATATGAAACTAGTAGGATAAAATGAACCGTTACCTGTTCTGACGGATTTCTACGGTTAAAACAACGATCGGGACTTGAAAACACGATCCGTGGTGCGATTTATGGCTTCAAATGGCTTTAATATAGAGTTAGGATGATAGAAATGGTTTCTTGGACGTCTGGAGGTCAAGAAGAAAGGTTTTTGAGCATTCCCAGACGATCTGATCACTTAAACAACTTTTTTGCCGACATAGTGTAACAACCGGTTTTAATAATTGAACGAATTTTAAATAATCGTTAAAATAACGATTGTGATTGTTGAAATTTGAAAGTATGTGAGAAATCATGAACGTGGGAGAAAACCGTGCGCGAAACAGAGTTACGGATTGTCCGGAATCGCGAAACGAAGAAAACGACTCTTCGCGGTACGCGAAGGTGGTTTTGAGGGTCCTTCGCGGTACGCGAAGAGCCCAAAATATCTGAAAACTCCGGATTTCTTCGCGGTACGCGAAGCATTCTTTTGCCCCTCTTCGCGGTACGCGACGGGTAGGGCGGTTTGACAGATTCCTATTCTTATCAGCTTTGCACCAGAGTTTATTTATTTTTAACATCTCGACCTCAAACACACGCAGGGACGAATATAGCAACTTTTGTTGCTAGATCAGTGTTTTGAAGCCATCCAGATGTCCGGATCGAGCTAGGGTTCGATTCTACAAATCCTGATCGTCGTTTTCATCCGAGAACTTCGTTCAAAAGGGTAATGATTCGATCTATCCTACTAGTTTGATGTTCTGTGGATTAAATTTAGTTTTGAATGTAATACTATGATTATGGGTATTGATTATTGCCTAGTTGATGACTAGGGGTTGTTAGAAACGAAGAATTTGATATTTTGACGGTTAAATCTTCGTTTTGAAGCCGGGATAATGTCCGGTTGTTATGAAACCCATATCATGGAGTGATAACTAGTAGGATGGGTAGGATATGATTTTAAATGAAATATGGATTATGATCCATGGGTTAAATGATGATTTTGATGAATTGGTGTTAAAAATTATTAACAGTTATGATTATAAATGAATTTTGATTAAGAGAAGTGATTGGGATCATAACTAAAATAATAAACATCAATTATTTGATGAAATGCCTAAGGAAGGCATGGGATATGATTAATTGACTAAAACTTACTAAATATAGTAAGATAAAGTCAATTATGTGATAAGTTGACTTTGAGAAAGTCAAACCAGTCAAGTGAGTTGAACTTGATGGTATGTATTATATGTATTGAATATAGTTGTATATGTGTGAATATGCAACTAGGTGTTGGTGGTGAAAGTCAAGTGACAATTCACAGAAGTGGAAAAGAGGTTGTAGGAAGTGAACAACCGCTTGAACCAGGTAAGTTACCCAACTTACTGTAACATTACATATAAGAAGTAGAATGAGTCTACTTGTGTGCCTGATATGTGATTGAAACTAATGGATGAGAAATCCTTTAGTTTGTGTTGTGGTGTTTCTATGAGAAACGTGTATGCAATATATTTGCATTGGAATAACCGGATGAACCGGGGATTAATCAATATGATTTTGGTGTTTATATAAATGATTGTGGTTATTATTGTTGCATGATTCACAGTGTGTGTGAACATGTGGTGATCTACGAATGCGTAGATGTTGAATTGGTAATGTGCATGTTTGGATTCACAAGGTGTGTGAACATAAAACTTGCAATTCCAATGTAATTGATTCACAAGGTGTGTGAACAAATGTTGAATTGGTAATGTGCATGTTTGGATTCACAAGGTGTGTGAACATAAAAACTTGCAATTCCAATGTAATAGATTCACAAGGTGTGTGAACAAATGGTGGATTGGAAATGTGCATGCTGATTCACAAGGTGTGTGAACATAAGACATGTAATTCCAATGTAATAGATTCACAAGGTGTGTGAACAAATGGTGGATTGGAAATGTGCATGCTGATTCACAAGGTGTGTGAACATAAGACATGTAATTCCAATGTAATAGATTCACAAGGTGTGTGAACAAATGGTGGATTGGAAATGTGCATGCTGATTCACAAGGTGTGTGAACATAAGACATGTAATTCCAATGTAATAGATTCACAAGGTGTGTGAACATGCCGTTATCGTGATTGTGGTTATTGTTGCTGCATGATTCACAGTGTGTGTGAACATGCCGTGATTATGATTGTGGTTATCGTTGCTGCATGATTCACAAGGTGTGTGAACATGCCGTGGTCGTGATAGTGGTTATGTTTGCTGCATGATTCACAATGTGTGTAAACATGCCGTGATCATGATGGTGGTTATTATGGCTGCATGAGTCATACGGTGTGTGAATGTGTGGCGATCTACAAATGTGTAGATGTTGGATTGGTAAAGCGCATGTTTTGGATTCACAAGGTGTGTGAACATAAAACCTGCAATTCCCATGTAATTGATTCACAAGGCGTGTGAACAAATGGTAAATTGGAAATATGCACATGTATGTGTGGTGTTAAATTATAATAATTGTACATGAATGGGTGATTCATGGGGTTTTGGGTGGAAACGACCCACTAGTGGATAGTTTTGTAGGTGATTGAATATTGTTACCAAATTATGTTTGGTACATCGGTAGTGTATCTGTAATGTGTTACGGGATACACTAGTTAGAGGTGCTATGAGTTGTCTTAGATGGAAGGACCGGTGGGTGAACATCTTAAGACTTAATATGTGTATGATACCACCAATGTGTGGATAATCGGTTACACCGGAAATTGAATTGTTGAAACCACAGGTGTGTGGGAAATTGGTTGAGCCAATGATATATATATGTGGTGATTATTGTGTTTTAAATTAGCCAGAGGTGCTAGTGATAAAGTTGTATTGGATAATATATTATTATCTAGATATGATAAACATCCATATGATATGTATGTGGATGTGTTAAATGAGTTGTGGGAACTCGGGGAGGGGTTACTTACTTAGTTCGTATGAACTAATGGTGACTTATATGTGATGTTACAGGTCAAAGATAGATATGCATCGGGCGATCTGATCGGGCATGTTATGAAGCAGAACCGAACGTTATGTAAATCTTTGGTGAGATTAAATTTAAACACACCAGTTTTTATTAATCATAAATGTAAATGATTGAAATTGAGTGTGTTTAACTTATAAAAATGAAATTTCACGCTTCCGAACATAAATTGTTGATAAAGTTTAAACTGGGACCAAGATTAGACACGTGTAATCGTGTGTAAGGTTTGGGTGTTACAGAGTTGGTATCAGAGCAATGGTTTGAGTGAATCAAGTGCTTCTTGATCTCAAACTCGTGTGCTCTTGATATGAAAACATAACGTTTGATTCGAAGACCCGATCATGATGCCGAATGTATGAGGTTAGCATATCTATTTCCTGTGTTATAATTGATAAATGTATTGTGAATCAATACATATGAAATGTGATTATGTGATTATTTGAAACTGAAATCAATGTCTTGAGTATAAAATAAATGAAGTAAGGAATTGGGCATATAATGAGTGAACTAGTATGTCTGGCCAACTTACTAGTGCAAACATGATATGAACAAGTTCTTTATGAAAATCATTTTATACTTAGATATTGAGATTAAGGTAAATTGACTCTGAGTGATGGTTAGTAATTGAGTGTACTACGTAATTGACCCATTGGGAATATGGACAATAATACACATTGAGTGTGTAAATCACAGTAAGTGTGATGTAAATGTCTTGAGTGACAAATGTTGAATAGTAATTGTGTTTACTATGGGATTGACCCACTAAATATATGGGCATCTATACACGATGGGCGTGTAAGTCACATGGGTATGACAGTAATGTCTTGAATAATATGTGTTGCATATTAAGTGTGTGAATTAAACACAATGTGTGTGTTGAATTAAATGTACAAATAAGTGTACAAAAAGATTGTGGTGGCAATTGTGTTATCTACTAGTGAGTAGATTAAAGTTAATAACCATGAAGGTTAATGTGTGTGTGGTGATGAAAATTGTTGGGTGGAGATAACCCATTAACAATTTTTTTTTTTTTATTATTACTTGGTATTGACAATAACATGTAATAAGTATTTAAATTACTTAGTTATTGTCATTTGTTATGTTTATAAATGATATGGAGGAATAAGAATGATTCACAAGTGGTGTGAACTTCTTATTTGAAATTTGACTGAAATAGTCAAGCAATTCACAAAGTGTGTGAATGCAAAATGGGTTGAATCACAAGTGGTGTGATCTTCCCATGGAGAAAATATGGAGTTTAGGTAAATCACAGGTGGTGTGATTACCTATCTTGAGAATCCTTGGTGAAAAAGGAAGTCTCGAGGAAATGATGATTAATATTGTCATATAAGACCACTGGTGGGTGGCATTGGATTTAACATGTAAGACCATCGGTGGATGGCATTGGATTTATCATATAAGTCCACTAGTGAGTGGCCTTGTGTTAGATGTGTAAAACCATCTTGGAATGGCATTGGGTTATCATGTAAGTCCTCCTTAGTGAGGCATTGGAAAGAATCCACATGCGTGTGGATTGGTCAATACGTGAGTATGCGTTGAACAACGTGGACTTTTAAAAGTCAAAGTTATAATTAATATGAATAAGTGAGTTACATACTCTCTAATATGCAACCATAAGCCATATTAGTGCTTATGTGTTATGTGATTATGTTTGTTGTTACTACTTGTAATTGACTTGTAGTAATTGTGATAAAACGAATGGTAAATTGACCATGTGTGTCATGAAATGTTGGGGATATGAAACCACATGGTGGTGGTACTTAACTACTTAATAGATGTCTTGTAGTATTGAATGAATGTTATGTGCTAATTGCGTAAGTTGAAAAGTGTTATTAAATAATAATTTATAGTTGACACTATAAATTGATGATAATCCACATTGTGTGGAAGTATATGAATATGAAACCACATGGGGTGGTATTCGAATTGTTGAAATTGATTAATGTAATGATAAATGGCATAACTAATGAACATGTCGTTATATGTTTAAAATAAATGACACAGATAATGGGTGACGTTTCACATTCGTGTGAAACTAATGTAAGACCACTGGTGCGTGGCATTAATATTAACATGTAAGTCCATAATGAAATGGCGTTGGTGTTTGTCATGTAAGTCCACATTTTTGTGGCGTTGGGGGTAATTCATGTATATGTACATGATAATGAGTTACTTGTTTTGTTGAATTTGTAGTTATAGGACTGGGTGAGTCCACACTACAATTGTTTGTGCAATTAGCATATATGTTATTGGTTGTTTTAAGTGAAGCGGATGTAAAAGGTGATGGTTAGTGTCGTTATTGTAGTTGAATGATTTACGAGGTGTGTGAACATTCAACTAGTAATAATGATTGAGTTGATTTACAAGAGTGTAAACAACCATCATAATATGGATGTTATGATCTACAAAAGATGATCTAATAGAGTGTAGACATCAAATTTCAAGAGTCAAATTGTTTAAGTTGACTTTTGGGAAATATGATGCACAATTGGAGTTTTGTGTGCACAAAGGTGCTGTGTTAAGTAATAAGGGTTGTACATGAATGATAGATGAGAATGTCTATCTAGGCAGACGAATAACACGAATGATAAGTCATTCGGTTGTGGTGGTGTGTTAAATACATTATACATGAGGTTTGACTTTAAAAAAAAAAAGTCAGAGTTATACCTATTTGTAAAGAAATAGGATATTTATTATATGTAGAAATACACTTGAGTGTATGATTTGGTTTGGATGAAGAAAGTCAAAACAAATAATCAATTGTAAATTGATTATGTAAAATCATGTATAATGATCATGTTTATCTAAGGGTAAATGTTCAATTATGATTGAAATATATGTTAGAGAAGTGGTGTCTAGGCATGGTGTGCCAGTGACGATTAATTTGGATCGAGACACTTGATTTACTTCTCATTTCTGGAAAAATTTCCAGGGAGAATTAGGATTGTTGATAGGCACGGCGTATCATCCTCAGATTGATGGTCAAAGTGAAAGGACCATTTAAACGTTGGAGGATTTGTTACGAGCGTGTATAATAAATTTTGGGGGTAGTTGGGATGATTAATTACCTTTAGCAGTGTTCTCATACAATAACGTTTATCATTCCAGTATTGGAATGCCTCCATATGAAATGTTGTATGGGAGGAAATGTTGTACTCTTGTGTTGAGGAGAAGTTGGGAAATGAGAACTGGCAAGTAAAAAGGTAGTTAAAGCAAGGAATGAACGAATAGATTAGATTTTAGTTCATTTGAAGGCGGCACAAGACCGTCAGAATTCCTATATTGATAAGCATAGGATGATTATTGAGTTCGAGGTGGGAGATTTTGTATTGTTAAAGATCTCTCCTTAGAAAGATATTATATGTTTTAGAAAGCAAGGGAAGATAAGTCGCGTTTCATTGGACCATTCAAGATTATAGCTCGAATCGGCGAGATTGCTTATCGTCTTGAGCTACCGGAGGAATTGAATGGCATACATGACACTTTTCATGTGTCATATCTGAGAAAATGTTTGGCGGATTAATCGGCTTATGTGCCACTAGAAGACTTAGAAATTGATGACAAGTTGAACTATGTGGAAAGTCGGTAGCTATACTAGACCGAAAGGTCAAACATTTGAGAAACAAGTCCTTAAACCAGGTAAAGGTTCAATGGAAATACAGAAGGGAATCTGATGCCACGCGGAAGTCAGAAGACGAGTGGAAGAAATTTTATCATTTCTTTTAAGGTATAAGCGGTTTCGGGGACGAAACCTCTGTAAGGAGGGGAGATTTGTAACAACCGGTTTTAATAATTGAACGAATTTTAAATAATCGTTAAAATAACGATTGTGATTGTTGAAATTTGAAAGTATGTGAGAAATCATGAACGTGGGAGAAAACCGTGCGCGAAACAGAGTTACGGATTGTCCGGAATCGCGAAACGAAGAAAACGACTCTTCGCGGTACGCGAAGGTGGTTTTGAGGGTCCTTCGCGGTACGCGAAGAGCCCAAAATATCTGAAAACTCCGGATTTCTTCGCGGTACGCGAAGCATTCTTTTGCCCCTCTTCGCGGTACGCGACGGGTAGGGCGGTTTGACAGATTCCTATTCTTATCAGCTTTGCACCAGAGTTTATTTATTTTTAACATCTCGACCTCAAACACACGCAGGGACGAATATAGCAACTTTTGTTGCTAGATCAGTGTTTTGAAGCCATCCAGATGTCCGGATCGAGCTAGGGTTCGATTCTACAAATCCTGATCGTCGTTTTCATCCGAGAACTTCGTTCAAAAGGGTAATGATTCGATCTATCCTACTAGTTTGATGTTCTGTGGATTAAATTTAGTTTTGAATGTAATACTATGATTATGGGTATTGATTATTGCCTAGTTGATGACTAGGGGTTGTTAGAAACGAAGAATTTGATATTTTGACGGTTAAATCTTCGTTTTGAAGCCGGGATAATGTCCGGTTGTTATGAAACCCATATCATGGAGTGATAACTAGTAGGATGGGTAGGATATGATTTTAAATGAAATATGGATTATGATCCATGGGTTAAATGATGATTTTGATGAATTGGTGTTAAAAATTATTAACAGTTATGATTATAAATGAATTTTGATTAAGAGAAGTGATTGGGATCATAACTAAAATAATAAACATCAATTATTTGATGAAATGCCTAAGGAAGGCATGGGATATGATTAATTGACTAAAACTTACTAAATATAGTAAGATAAAGTCAATTATGTGATAAGTTGACTTTGAGAAAGTCAAACCAGTCAAGTGAGTTGAACTTGATGGTATGTATTATATGTATTGAATATAGTTGTATATGTGTGAATATGCAACTAGGTGTTGGTGGTGAAAGTCAAGTGACAATTCACAGAAGTGGAAAAGAGGTTGTAGGAAGTGAACAACCGCTTGAACCAGGTAAGTTACCCAACTTACTGTAACATTACATATAAGAAGTAGAATGAGTCTACTTGTGTGCCTGATATGTGATTGAAACTAATGGATGAGAAATCCTTTAGTTTGTGTTGTGGTGTTTCTATGAGAAACGTGTATGCAATATATTTGCATTGGAATAACCGGATGAACCGGGGATTAATCAATATGATTTTGGTGTTTATATAAATGATTGTGGTTATTATTGTTGCATGATTCACAGTGTGTGTGAACATGTGGTGATCTACGAATGCGTAGATGTTGAATTGGTAATGTGCATGTTTGGATTCACAAGGTGTGTGAACATAAAACTTGCAATTCCAATGTAATTGATTCACAAGGTGTGTGAACAAATGTTGAATTGGTAATGTGCATGTTTGGATTCACAAGGTGTGTGAACATAAAAACTTGCAATTCCAATGTAATAGATTCACAAGGTGTGTGAACAAATGGTGGATTGGAAATGTGCATGCTGATTCACAAGGTGTGTGAACATAAGACATGTAATTCCAATGTAATAGATTCACAAGGTGTGTGAACAAATGGTGGATTGGAAATGTGCATGCTGATTCACAAGGTGTGTGAACATAAGACATGTAATTCCAATGTAATAGATTCACAAGGTGTGTGAACAAATGGTGGATTGGAAATGTGCATGCTGATTCACAAGGTGTGTGAACATAAGACATGTAATTCCAATGTAATAGATTCACAAGGTGTGTGAACATGCCGTTATCGTGATTGTGGTTATTGTTGCTGCATGATTCACAGTGTGTGTGAACATGCCGTGATTATGATTGTGGTTATCGTTGCTGCATGATTCACAAGGTGTGTGAACATGCCGTGGTCGTGATAGTGGTTATGTTTGCTGCATGATTCACAATGTGTGTAAACATGCCGTGATCATGATGGTGGTTATTATGGCTGCATGAGTCATACGGTGTGTGAATGTGTGGCGATCTACAAATGTGTAGATGTTGGATTGGTAAAGCGCATGTTTTGGATTCACAAGGTGTGTGAACATAAAACCTGCAATTCCCATGTAATTGATTCACAAGGCGTGTGAACAAATGGTAAATTGGAAATATGCACATGTATGTGTGGTGTTAAATTATAATAATTGTACATGAATGGGTGATTCATGGGGTTTTGGGTGGAAACGACCCACTAGTGGATAGTTTTGTAGGTGATTGAATATTGTTACCAAATTATGTTTGGTACATCGGTAGTGTATCTGTAATGTGTTACGGGATACACTAGTTAGAGGTGCTATGAGTTGTCTTAGATGGAAGGACCGGTGGGTGAACATCTTAAGACTTAATATGTGTATGATACCACCAATGTGTGGATAATCGGTTACACCGGAAATTGAATTGTTGAAACCACAGGTGTGTGGGAAATTGGTTGAGCCAATGATATATATATGTGGTGATTATTGTGTTTTAAATTAGCCAGAGGTGCTAGTGATAAAGTTGTATTGGATAATATATTATTATCTAGATATGATAAACATCCATATGATATGTATGTGGATGTGTTAAATGAGTTGTGGGAACTCGGGGAGGGGTTACTTACTTAGTTCGTATGAACTAATGGTGACTTATATGTGATGTTACAGGTCAAAGATAGATATGCATCGGGCGATCTGATCGGGCATGTTATGAAGCAGAACCGAACGTTATGTAAATCTTTGGTGAGATTAAATTTAAACACACCAGTTTTTATTAATCATAAATGTAAATGATTGAAATTGAGTGTGTTTAACTTATAAAAATGAAATTTCACGCTTCCGAACATAAATTGTTGATAAAGTTTAAACTGGGACCAAGATTAGACACGTGTAATCGTGTGTAAGGTTTGGGTGTTACACATAGCATTCCGGGCGCATCGCCCCGGCTCGGCGTGTGGCCCGGGGCGTAACTCCCCACGGGGGTTTCTTCCAATTTTGAGTCAATCTTCGTTTCGCGATTCCGGGAGCATATGAACTCCGTTTTGTGCACGGTTTTCGCCTACGTTCACGATTTTTCGAGCTCTTTCCAATGGTTATAATCTCAAGACCTAAAGAGTTCAAAATATTTGACCTCTTATCTATTGCTATATTCGATTCAGCGTATCTTGAAATCGGAGCCTCGTTTCGCGATTTCGCTTACACTCATTTTCTTCATTTCCGAGTTATGATTCTCGACATGAAATCGGTTGGTCATCTATTTGAATAAGCATTAGGTGATGGATGTTTCTTTGCGATCTACTAACGCCATTTTTCACATACTATCAACCTGTAATAATTAAAATTGCTAAATCATCGTGGATTTCAAGCACGACCAAATGTGCTCTTGTCATAGATGACGTAATCTCACATATTTTCAAATCACAACAACCACAATCGTTCAATTAACGATTATTCACAATACATTCATTATTAAAAACCGGTTGTTAAAATCTCCCCTCCTTACAAAGGTTTCGTCCCCGAAACCGATTAAACCTCAAAAAGGAAAGGATAATACTTTCTCATTTCGTTTTCTGACTCCCACGTAATTTCAGAACCGGTTCTATTTTTCCACTGAACCTTCACCTGACTCGGTGATTTATTTCTAAGTTGCTTGACCTTTCGGTCAAGTATCGCCACTGGCTTTTCCACATAATTCAACTTGTCATCAATTTGTATATCTTCCAGTGGTACGTAAGCAGATTCGTCTGCTAGACATTTTCGTAAGTAAGAAACGTGGAACGTATTATGTATTCCACTTAACTCTTCAGGTAGCTCTAGGTGATAAGCAACTTCACCAACACGAGCTATGATTTTAAATGGTCCAATAAAGCGTGGACTTAACTTTCCTCGCTTACGAAAACGTATAACACCTTTCCACGGTGAGACTTTTAACAACACAAAATCTCCTACCTGGAATTCAATGGGCCTTCTACGCTTATCAGCGTATGATTTCTGACGGTCTTGAGCCGCCTTCAGATGGGCACGTATCTGATCTATCCGTTCGTTGGTAGCTTTCACTACCTTTTTATGCGCAAGTTCACGTTGCCCCACCTCTCCCCAACAAACGGGAGTTCGACACTTCCTCCCATAGAGCATCTCATACGGAGGCATTCCAATACTGGAATGATAACTATTATTATACGAGAACTCTGCCAAAGGTAGGTAATCATCCCAACTACCTCCAAAATCAATAATGCACGCTCGTAACATATCCTCCAAGGCCTGAATGGTTCTTTCACTTTGTCCATCAGTTTGAGGATGATATGCCGTGCTCAACAACAGTTTTGTTCCTAATTCTTCTTGAAAATTTCTCCAAAATCGAGAAGTAAATCGAGTATCTCGATCAGAGATAATGGTTACAGGCACACCATGACGAGACACAATTTCTCGTACATATATCTCTGCCATTTTATCAGAAGAATAGGTCTCACGAATGGGCAAGAAATGAGCACTCTTAGTCAACCTATCCACAATGACCCAAATCGTATCACATCCCTTCCTTGTTCTAGGAAGTTTAGTAATTAAGTCCATTGTGATATGTTCCCATTTCCACATTGGGATTTCCAATGGTTGCAACTTACCATAAGGTTTCTGGTGCTCTGCTTTTACCTGCATACAAGTCAAATATTTCGACACATGTTTAACCACATCTCGTTTCATACCTGGCCACCAATAGTTCACCCGAAGGTCACGATACATTTTAGTAGCCCCAGGATGAATTGAGTACTTTGACTTGTGCGCTTCTTCCAACAATGCAGACTTAAGTGGACAAGTGGGAGGTATCCACACTCGACCCCACCTAATTTTTAAACCACGACTATCTTCATCAAGATTATGAACTTGCCCTTTAATCCTGTCTCGTTTCCAATTTTCTTCCTTTAAAGCTTCAGTCTGGGCTTCCTTGATCTGTTCAATTAAACCTGAAGTAATCACAAGCTGCATAGCTTTCACCTTAATTGGTTCATACTCTTCCTTCCTACTCAAGGCATCTGCCACTACATTTGCTTTACCAGGATGATAAAGAATTTCACAATCATAGTCCTTGAGTAATTCCAGCCATCGTCTTTGCCTCATATTCAATTCCTTCTGAGTGAAGAAATATTTCAAGCTCTTATGATCAGTGTAAATGGTACACTTTACACCGTACAAATAATGCCTCCAGATTTTTAAGGCAAATACGACTGCTGCAAGTTCTAAATCATTAATAGGATAATTAATTTCATGGGTTTTTAATTGCCTTGAGGCATAAGCAATCACTTTGCCTCGTTGCATAAGAACACAACCCAGACCAAGATAAGAAGCATCAGAATATATCACAAAATCATCAGGGCCATCTGGTAACGTTAATACCGGTGCCTGAGTTAATTTTGACTTTAACTCTTGGAGTGCTTTCTCTTGGTCATCACCCCACACAAACTTAACATTCTTTCTTGTAAGTTTGGTTAGAGATGAAGCAATCTTGGCAAAGTCTTGAATAAATCTACGGTAATAACCAGCTAAGCCAAGAAAACTTCTTACGTCAGTTGGACTTTTGGGTAGACTCCAATTGGTCACCGCTTGAATTTTAGAAGGATCAACAAGAATTCCATCTGCATTTATCACATGTCCAAGAAATTGGACTTCATGCAGCCAAAAGGCGCATTTAGAAAATTTGGCATATAACTTCTCTCTACGGAGAGTTTCAAGTACCTCCCGTAAGTGACAAGCGTGATCACCTTCATTTTTGGAATAAACAAGAATATCATCAATAAAAACGATAACAGATCGATCCAACATGGGACGACACACCCGATTCATCAAGTCCATGAATGCAGCCGGTGCATTAGTCAGCCCAAAAGACATGACAAGAAATTCGTAATGACCATATCGGGTTCGAAACGTTGTTTTAGGAATATCTTCTTCCCTAACTTTAATTTGGTGATAACCCAATCTAAGATCAATTTTAGAGAACCAAGAAGCCCCTTGTAACTGATCAAAAAGATCATCGATCCGAGGCAAAGGATATTTGTTTTTCACCGTCACTTTATTAAGCTCTCGATAATCAATACACATACGAAAACTTCCGTCCTTCTTTTTAACAAAAAGAACTGGAGCACCCCAAGGCGAGATGCTTGGACGAATAAAACCTTTATCGAGAAGGTCCTGCAATTGAGTCATCAACTCTTGCAATTCAGACGGTGCTAAACGATAAGGAGCTTTTGCTATAGGCTTGGCCCCTGGAATAAGATCGATTCTAAACTCAACATCTCTATCAGAGGGGATTCCCGGTAAGTCATCCGGAAAAACGTCAGGAAAATCCCTAACAATTGGGACATCCTCCAAACACTTTATTGTTTTCTCAGCATCAATGACATAAGCTAAGAAGGATTGGGCCCCATGATTCATATACTTCATGGCCTTGACCAAAGAACATAAAACAACCCCTCCATGTTTTTCTCCTTGGATGGACAATTCATAACCACTCGGGGTTATCAATTGTATAACTTTGCGGTTGCAAAGAATATTGGCTTTATAAGAAGATAGCCAATCCATTCCAATAACAACATCAAACTCCCCCAATACCATGGGTATTAAATCAACAACATAATCCTCTTTATTGATCGTAAGCTTACAGTTTCGATAAATATCAAACACACGAAAACTTTTAGAATCAGCAACCTCTACTTCTAACGGTACAGGCAACTTTTCTAAGACAAAAGATGGATGATGCACAAATTTTATAGACACAAAAGATCGATTGGCTCCAGAATCAAATAACACATAAGCAGGTATTGAATTAACAAAGAAGGTACCTGTCACCACATCAGACGTAACTTTAGCCTCCTCTGCAGAAATCTGGAAAGCTCTCCCTTTTGGTTTGGGCGCTTCCGGTTTCTTTCCCGAGCCTTGATATTTAAACGATCAGCTATCGTCACTAATCGGTGCTGCCCTCTTAAGTTCAGGGCACTCACTCCTCCTATGTCCTGGCTTATAACAATGATAGCACAGACTAGGAGAGCTCATACACTGGGTTGCCAAATGTCCCGGCTTCCCACATTTGTAACAGACAACAGGCCTAGCACGACATTCCCCCGCGTGCATCCTCCCACAATTGGGACAAGGTTTAGTAAAAACAGGCTTTTTAAACAATTTGGCAAACTTTGCCTTTTTAGACGAACCTGTTTCTGTTTCAGCCTTTCGTTTATCTCCCCGATCTTCCTGCCGTTTCAACTCCAATTCTCGTTCCCGAGCACAATTAATCAACTCATTAAGTGTCTCACACTTAGAAGGCGTGAGAAATTCCCGGTACTTCGTGTTCAGCATAGTATGATACCGGTTTATCCACATTCTTTCAGTCTGAAGAAGATCCGGACAAAATTTAGCTTTATCGAAGAAAATGGCAGTGATAGTATCAACACTTTCATCCTTCTGCTGTAGATGCAGAAATTCCTCAGTAATACGATCAATAGCGGCTTGAGGACAAAACCGCTTCAAGAAAAGTTCTTTAAACTGGGCCCACGTCAGCCCTTTTATTCCATCTCTGCCTTTTTCCTTACTCAACAATTCCCACCAATCTTTGGCACGATTTTTCAACTGATTTCCAGCAAACATGACCTCATCAGACGGGTCACAATGACTAGTTTCAAACGTACTTTCAATATCAGATATCCAACGCTGGCTAATCAAGGGATCTACCTCCCCTTTAAACTCAGCTGGCTTACAAGCCATAAATTCTTTAAAAGTAGTTGTCTTATAAGATTGTTTCATCTCCACTCCAGTTTCAAATTCAGACAACTCTTGATGAAGAAACTCTTTTAAGGAAGACTTAATTTCATCAATATATGTAGGCAACGCAGCTTCAAAAGCCTTTGCCACCTCTTCCTTCACCATTATTTGAGTTTCAGTGAGTTCCATCTTCTCACTGCTATTCACACCAGAGGTATGCTCGTCAGCCATTCGTGGCTGAAATCATATAATTAAACAATCAATATCATGTATTCACAATATTTAACAATCTTGTACTTATATAGTACATAATCACCTTATCTAATATTCAAAATCATGATACAATCTGACTTAATTAAGGAAACGGTTATGTCATAAGCATCTCATTATACTGGCAGGCATAATAACATGTTTATCACACACTCGGGCCCTTAACTTCATCATTTCATTTCATAATTGAGAAGTTCGGTTCACACAATTCATACACACAACAATGTGTACATATACAATTCAATACATAAATACTGACCTCATACCTCCGGCTTAATGATCGAGGCTGGAATCGAACGTTTAATCACATATCAAGAGCATAAGATTTGAGTTCAAGTGTATTTCTAACACTTGAATCCCTCAAACCAATGCTCTGATACCAGCTTTGTAACCCCCGGTTACTATTCAACATTTTAAAATAATTTCAGAGTTGGTCCCAGCAAATTTTTCATTTTCAAACCTTGTTTAACCCTCTTTATTTAATAATATTAAACAAAGTTTAACGCAAACGCAAACGTGTCACACATTTTACAATACTTATTTACATAAGTAAGTTTAAACCAAAATTTCAAACGTTTGCAACAAGGTTTATCTGTTCGATTCCCAGTCCACCTCGATCCTTACAGCCGTGTACGTCATTTTTGACCTACAAACATCACACAATAATTCCCATTAGTTCATAAGAACTAAGTAAGTAAACCCCAATGGTTTCTCAACAATAAAATGTAAAAATACATTTTTCACAATCAACATTCAAACTGAGTCATTTCTATTCGAATTGACTCTCACAATATAAAATATCACATTACCAATCATCAACTATTGCTCACAATAGTTTAATCAATATTACGCTATGGGGTTCACAATCCTGTGCTTCCACCATAGCCAATTGCCAGCACCTCTGGCTATCCACCATTGTGGAGTCATAAATAATTCAAGTCTTAAGATGTTCACC
Organism: Mikania micrantha; assembly: GCA_009363875.1. Lineage (NCBI taxonomy): Eukaryota > Viridiplantae > Streptophyta > Magnoliopsida > Asterales > Asteraceae > Mikania > Mikania micrantha. The sequence goes on along the minus strand of CM018694.1, from coordinate 41,454,868 downwards.
CACCGGTACTTCCATCTAAGACAATTGCCAGCACCTCTGGCTATCCACCATTGTGGAGTCATATATAATTCAAGTCTTAAGATGTTCACCCACCGGTACTTCCATCTAAGACAATTTCCAGCACCTCTGGCTATCCACCATTGTGGAGTCATATATAATTCAAGTCTTAAGATGTTCACCCACCGGTACTTCCATCTAAGACAATTGCCAGCACCTCTGGCTATCCACCATTGTGGAGTCATAATTAATTCATTCAACAACAAAATTCAATATTTATTATGTGATGTCATAGTTGTGGGATTACTTACCTTAATCAGATAAAGGATTAGCAACTGCAGGCTCCTTTCCTGCTCTATGACTAGTGGTTTGACTTCCACTACCACCACCTAGTTGCAAAATACATATATACAACTAGTTTCAACACATATAACACATACAATCAAGTTCAACACACTTGACTGATTTGACTTGCTCAAAGTCAATTTATCACATAACTGACTCTATCTTACTACGTTTAGCAAGTTTTAGTCAATTATCACACTTATTCATATTTCATGCCTTCCCAGGCAATTTATCAAATAATTGATGTTCATTATATTAGTTACGATCTTTAATTATTTTTATTATTCAATTTTTATTTTTAAGATCAAAACTATTAATAATAGTAACATCAATTTATCAAAATCATCATTTAATCTATGGATTATAATCCATAATTTATTTAAAATCATATTCAACCCGTCCTGCTAGTTATCACATCATGATATGGGTTTCATAACAACCGGACATTATCCCGGCTTCAAAACGAAGATTTCACCGTCAAAATATCAAGTTCTTCATTTCTAACAATCCCTAGTTATCAACTAGGCAATAATCAATACCCATAATCATAGTATTACAATCAAAACTAAGTTTAATCCACACAATATTAAACTAGTAGGATAAAATGAACCGTTACCTGTTCTGACGGATTTCTACGGTTAAAACAACGATCGGGACTTGAAAACACGATCCGTGGTGCGATTTATGGCTTCAAATGGCTTTAATATAGAGTTAGGATGATAGAAATGGTTTCTTGGACGTCTGGAGGTCATTTGAGGTCAAGAAGAAAGGTTTTTGAGCATTCCCAGACGATCTGATCACTTAAACAATTTTTTTGCCGACATAGCCTTCCGGGCGCACGGCCCCGGCTCGGCGTGTGGCCCGGGGCGTACCTCCCCACGGGGGTTTCTTCCAATTTTGAGTCAATCTTCGTTTCGCGATTCCGGGAGCATACGAACTCCGTTTTGTGCACGGTTTTCGCCTACGTTCACGATTTTTCGAGCTCTTTCCAATGGTTATAATCTCAAGACCTAAAGAGTTCAAAATATTTGACCTCTTATCTATTGCTATATTCGATTCAGCGTATCTTGAAATCGGAGCCTCGTTTCGCGATTTCGCTTACACTCATTTTCTTCATTTTCGAGTTATGATTCTCGACATGAAATCGGTTGGTCATCTATTTGAATAAGCATTAGGTGATGGATGTTTCTTTGCGATCTACTAACGCCATTTTTCACATACTATCAACCTGTAATAATTAAAATTGCTAAATCATCGTGGATTTCAAGCACGACCAAATGTGCTCTTGTCATAGATGACGTAATCTCACATATTTTCAAATCACAACAACCACAATCGTTCAATTAACGATTATTCACAACACATTCATTATTAAAAACCGGTTGTTACAGCAAAACGGGGCTTGGCATACCGAAAAAAAATCCGAAGTCCAAAAGATATTTTGGACTCCTCGTGTACCGCCAAGAACCCTTAGTTTAGCCTTGGCGTACCGCGAAGACTCCCAAATTGCAATATCTTTGATTTTTTCTTCGTTTTACGATTCCGGAGAATCAGGAACTCTGTTTCTCGCACGTTTTTCACCCACGTTCATGATTCCTCACGTATTATCAACTCGTAATAATCACAATCGCTAAATTAATGTGGATTTCAAGCACGACGATATGTGCTTTCAGTCAATAATGACGTAATCCTTGAACATAATTGTCACACAGAGTGTGACAATCCGGTATTTTCGAATAAACCTCGTTAACTGTAAGTATCGAAATCACAAATATGAGGCCCAAGGTAGGCCCAATTACAAATCCAAGGCCCAAGGTAGGCCCAATTGTATTTTATGAGGCCCAAGTAGATAGAAGTAGGCCCAATTAAAATTATTAGGCCCAATTGGGTTAACCTAGCCCAATAATGTTCCAAATGGCCCAATTAGTGTCAATTCGGGAATTTGGTTTAATTTTGTTAACCGAAAGTTAAGGAAATCATAGGAAAGCAAACTAGAGGGGTTGAAAGTGAATAGAATTAATCCTAAAACATTCAATTTATTAGGATTAAACTTTCAAGCTTTAAAATTAATCAATTTTGACTCATAAAAGTCAAAATTCGGCCATATGGGTGGGTAAATTCGAATTTCATCTCAATATGTAATTACACCTGAATTAAACTAGTATTAATCATTAACTTAATGATGATTAATATATTGAATACGTTATTGAATCATTAAATAGCAATTTAAGTCCAAAATGAAACCAAAATATTGTAACCGTTCGAAGTATGTATCAAATTCCTATAAGCCGATCATAATTTATCCAATTAAGCTCTAACATACACCATTCGGCATCCTTAGAGGTGTTTACAAACAACAATTCGATCGTAGAAGCATCGGGAGAAGGAATTGAATTAAAGGGCGGCCGAATATCAAGCTTTAGTCGATTGATATCAATTTGACACCAAATCAAGTAAGTTTTCGTTCCTACACTACCTAAAGATGCCGACAAAGCTAATCCCTATGGTTAATTCGAGAATAAACATCGAATTCTATGAAGCTTAATTCTAGGGTTCATATCAAAAACGGTTTTGGGGGTTTTTGATCAAACAGGTTTAAAAATCAAATTCACCTTTACAGAGAGGTTCGAAACTATCATATTATTGAAAAACACATGTTAATTTCATCTGATAACAACAAATTGATAGTGTTCGAGTTCTAGGGTTTATCATCTAAATGGTTTTGGGGGTTTTGATCCAAATTGTTACAGAAATAAAATTAAATGATACCTTAGTTTCAGAAAACCCCGATTTACATAAATTCTATATCAATTTTATTAAATTCCACCTGATGGAGTACGAACCAGTTTCAAGTTTAGAAGTTAAAAACGAGTTGGGTTTTTTTTAAATCAAATGACTTTCGAAATGCAATTAAGCTATATGATTAGACTCGTTTTGATTCAAGAATGAAAAACCCTATAGATTCGACTACCCACATGTTCGAAATTGGTTCAATTGAATAGAGAATTAAGCCATTCGAACCGGGTTATGTTCGAGACTGATTAGAGCACTTAACCGAATCATTTGGACAAATTAAAGCCACCCATGGATGCGTCTAAAACTATGGAACCGTAGCCCTATGGTTTCAGTCTCATTGGTGATCGAATCGGGGGCTAATTGGAACCAAATGGGTTCGGTAAAATGAACAAAGGGGAACCGAGGCATTAGTGGTTAAAAGAATTTAAAAGGGGATTCAGTTGCGATACCCTAGCGGGCCTAACTGGTATAGTGTGTTGGTTCAGTGTTGGAGGTCGCGGGTTTGAACCCGGGCTTCACCGGTTTTTGATATTAAAACTATTTTTGGATTTTAATCCATAACTTCTTCGTTTGAACTCCGATTTGACCCATTCGAAATCCGTTGGAACCAGAATTGAATCCTGAGCAAAATAAAATGATAAAATTTATCTTTTGAACAAAAAGTTTAATCGCGTATACTTACGTGTCATGAAACGAAATCGTATATGTGTATACGATTTAAACAAATAAAGATAAATTTGTGCATGCACTTGTATGTACGTTTCAAATAACTTAATATACGTGTGTTAACACGTATAAGACCACAAACACGAACTAACATTTCGAATAACGCAACGTTATTGCTAAAACACAGATTTCTTCGTAGAAGACAGTTTATGCGATTTCACGTGTGTTTGATCATTCCATTTCTACTAAAGGTGCGTACACGGCCCCTTTCTTATTTTAACTGTTTTGGGGGAGAAAACATGTGCAACAAACGCTTTTAGATACATATCACTTGCATGAGTTAGCTGTTTACATTAAGTGCAAACATAGCATTACAAAACCTTCTATTTCGAACCGTTTAATTTGCCGTAGCGCAAAGCGTGGTAGTTGAAGATAGATCTATTGGGTTTGACAAACCTCACTTGGTAGATGGGATCTACGCAGGTGTTTGACTGACCAAACACACACATTACTATTGTTCGTGCTAGACAATAGGGTTAAGGCAAAAACATGCTATAGCATGGCAACTCGTCAGCTTCGGTGTCGACCACTTATGTAAATAGTACAAATGACTAGCTATCATGACTATGCATGTGTGATTATGTTATCTACAAACTTGATATTCAAACTGTTGTTTTTAACATTATGAATGCTTAAACCTGTGTATGCACCAACCTTTGTGTTGACTTGATTTACATGTTTTCTCAGGACACTAAGGCACAAGCAAGGACAAGCAGGGACTAGGATATTGAGTCTCATGCATACATTTCAGTTCAAGTGTTTGTAGCTTTGCTCAATTAAGACATTGAATACTATTGGAATTGTATTTTACATTTAAAACCATTATGTTTTGTTATTGGTTTTTAAAACGCTTCCGCAAACATTGAAATTTTGATATTAAAGTTTTAGACCAAAGTATGTTTGAATATCATATAGAGGTCTTCGTTATGTCTAATGATCTGAGATCCTGGTTTGTCACGTCCCAAACGGTATGATTCCGTTAGTTGAAAACTGGGGGTGTGACACAGAGCAGTAACCAAAACAGAACAATAAACACTGGTTTTACCTTAAATAAAATATATCCTTTCAAAAACAATAATATAGTTTATAATGTAAGAAATAGTGGGAAATCCCAGAATATACCACAAGCAAACTTTATAGATAATAGTGTAAGGTTCACAGGTGGCTACTCCCGCTTATCATACACATGAGATAGTTAGTGTTGGCATACACGTCACTATCCCCAGAAATCAAAAAGTACAGTTTAAAATTATCCTAGGACCAGTGCATACGCCTCTCCAGAATTCAGTATGTGCACAAATGTATTATCAGAGTACTAAAATAGAGACGTCGTGAACTCAACTAACCGACACGGGAGGTTCCATATCATGGCTGCCGCCATGAAGGGTAGTTAAACTACCAAGTAATGTCATAATAGGATCAAGCAATAATGAGTACAACATAATCTAGATCTATTGCATGATAACGAAATAGAGAAACACGATATAATATTGTGGCAATAACAAATCAGAATACAATATAGTAACAAGAATTTAACGATTACAGAAACATAAATACTAAGATTTAAATAAACAGAATCCGTAACAAGGTCTTAGCAAATGACCAACAAGTAATCAGAAAAACAATCAAGTAATCCAAATCCTCGACAATTCAGAAATCTGTGTTTTTATTTGATTTCACATTAGTTTAAACAAATTATGATTCATGTAAGTAATCTGTTAGATCTTGGTAATTTAGGCATTTTAACGTTAAACCGGTCGAATCGATTTGCTTAACTAAGTCGTTTATTAATTTTGTAATTATTTGTAAGTTTTGTAAATCGGATATTTTAACTTTTTCGATCGGAATGGTTAACCCAGACTAATTTCAAAATGTGTTTTGAATCAAATCTAAATTTGTGACCTCCCAACTATGATTTCCAAGTCTGAACCATTTGACTTAATTCACAATTTTTAATTTGTTTGTTTTGAATTTTGTTAAACATTCCTAGATTTCAAACTATCTAAAAACAATTCTATTTTTTTTATCAAAAACATGTCTTGGAGGGTTTTAAACCCACAACCTTCCAAAACTAACTTTTGGATATAAACTAGTTGATCTCACAGCTTCTGTTTGTTATCATCCTGATATATTAGTTTTGCTTTTGTATATCACGAATTTTGTGAGAACCAAAATCCCCATTCCCCACGCAAACCAAAGTAAAATATGTGCTTAGTTAACATGTTTGTTGATTTAATATTTAACCATTAACATTCCAGATCTTTCTTCTTCATCTATTATTTCTGTTTTTTCTTTAAAACACATGCAGTAGGTTGCCAAATTTCAAGCTAATTAATATATGTTTTTAACCAAGCTCTGGTTATTTATAAAAAAACACAGAACTATCAAACGGATTTGATTATTGATGTGTCGGTTTATATATATAAAAATAATGATTCAACACTATCGAGTAATAAATCGAATTAACCTAAACCGAACTACAAAATACAGGCAAGTGTACCTGACGTATGAAGTATAGCTAAGGAAAGTCCGGATATCGAACCTAAGGACACGGAATCGGCTAATAAACCCCAACTGTAAACCTAACAAAATGAGAAAGTTACTAAATTTAGAAAGCGAAATTGGTTTTACGAAAATGACTTTAGACAATTAAAGAAACTTAGAAAGCTAAATAATTCAACTTAACACCGCAAGAACTAGAAAACCAAAAACGAAGGAGATTCTACCTAGACTAGGAATCCTAAAGGAATCTAACAGTTAGCGGGAATGCTTGCTTTAATGACACCGGATCTAATGATACAACCAATTCAGGAACTTAAGGAATGCTAGATCTCATGTTCAGACAATCCAACACTTAGAAAGATCCTACTCGTTGTGTAAAGCTTACCGGGGTGTAATGATGGATTACCGAGTCGGTCTCTCCAAACTAGCAATGCTTAAGATTTCTATGGTTGAATAATTAGGTCAATCTCAACAACCACAATGTACCAAAGCACAAATGAATCAATCTAACTTAGATTAATTATGAATTTGAAACACATGGCATAAACAATCAACAAATAATCCAATGATCATGCAATTTACCCGAAAACCCGTTTAAACCACGATATCCCAACACCTTATTACTTGATTAGTCTTTAAGGTGATCTATCCCACTGATTACAATCTGATTATATGAAATTCTTATGGTTTACTAGGATTAGTCAAATCACAATTAGGTTAAAAAAACAAGTTTTTAGCCCAAAATCATGTGAAAATAGAGTTTTTATCGAAACCGATTCAAACCTTATCCACAAAATAGTTTAAACATGTAATCAGATCATTCACAATAGTCTAAGAACATTCAAAATCATCCACAATCAGTTTAAAATCAAAAGCAACGATTCATTCAATCAAACAAACCCGAAAAACCGAAAAATCATCCAATAATCATCCGTAATCTAGGTAGAATTAAAGATCTAGCCTAGAATCATCATCCAAACATTCATAAACAAGAAATCAGATCTAAACATGGTAGAAAATTCAAGAACAAATGGAAAAGAACAACTACGATGCATAAACAAACCCGAAAATGCGTTCCGAGCACTTGTATACGCGATCTGAGCCTCCCCCGAACGTCCGAATCGATCCCAAAGCTTCAAAATCTCCAAAAATATGTTTCTCCTACGTTTTCATCCGTCCTTGGGTGATTCCAAAAATATGTTTCTCCTACGTTTTCAGCCGTCCTTGGGTGATTAAAACGCGAATTAGGGTTTTAAATGGCTTAAATAGGTGAAAATAAGCCTAAGTTCACGATCTGGGCTCAAAAACCGGTTCAGTGGGCTAAAAAGGTGGTCCAATTGACTGGTCAAAGGCCCAATATGGCCTGGTCAACGCGGGTCAACGGCACAAGGCCTGGTCAACGAAGGAGGAAGGGACGCGGGTCACAGGGCGGGCGGCCGGGTAGCGCCTGGGTCACGCTGTGAGGCAATATGGTGTGGGACGCTGGTCAAGCCCGGGTACCCTGGATTTCTCGCGGGTCAAAAGGGTTTTTTAGGGCTGACGTGGCACGCCCAGAGGCTGCCACGTGTCCCCTTGGCTGAAACTTTGCCAGAATTGCAAACCACCTCCCTGAACTTCCAAAAATCCATTTTTAAGCCCCGAGACTTCCTGAAATGCCACTTTTTAACGCCGGAACTCCACAAAATTATATTTTTAGCTTCCAAACTTCATAAAATTTATTCTGGGCTTCGGTTTCTTCGTAATTACGAACGTTTATTTCGCGAAACCTACAAAAGTAACATTTAAAATAAGTATAAGTAAAAATAATTAAAATCTAATAAAAACTAAATAAAAATCTAATAAAATAAGATAAACTAATATAAAATAAATACAAAAACGATGTGTAGATTCAATTATCCAACAGAGTTGATTATTAAGATGATTTAAAAACTTTACCTTACATGTGACGCGGATGAACTAGCACCTCAAACCGAAATCGAATTGGTGCGCGTGATAGAATCATTGTTCACTCCGGTTCTAAGTTCTTGATTATAGTTACATGCGATCCACACGAATCAAATATAGGTTGTACGATGGTTGCTCCCAGTGGTTGTGGTTCAAGAGGTTGAAGGTTATCTTGTTGTTTTATGTGGAGGTTTATCCGAAGGTTTAGAAAGAGAAGATAGTCAATTTCCTTGATATAATGCTTTCTATTAGAAATTCAAGCTATGACATTTTGCACCGGGTGGATTATTTGGTTTCCTTATCCGATAGCATAAGAATGCAAAAGTTTGCTTCTGTTGCAATTGAAATGAAATGGTCGGTGGACTTAAAAATCTAATTATGAAAGGTTAATTGATCGGTTGAGTATTTAACAAAATTTAATTAGGTTAGATTTTATTGATTCTCTCTTCGGTTAATTACCATAAGAATTAATTGAGAACGATTGGAATTGGATATATATAATAATATTGAGTTGTTTACAACTTTGTGATTGATTTTATTTTGTATTAAAATTTTATAGTAAACTAAACGAAAACTATACCGAGCTAGGATGATTGTGAATTTTTAACTTAAACAGTTGTGTAATAGAATTTGTTTTCTTTCTTTGTTATTAGTTGATCCGAACATGTAAATCCAAACCTATTAATTCATCTTGACTTGTAAAGTCCATCCAAACTTAATACCATTCACTCAAACTTGATTGATTTTTAGAATTTGTTTATTTATCAATTTCATTTAATTCTTTTTATTTATTAATTCTTTTATTTCAATTTTTCTGGTTATTATAATTAGCTAGCTAGCTTTTTCCTTCGTTAGATTTATCGTTTAGTATTAGATCGTGATCCAATTTTTATAAGTAGATTTTGGAAGGGACTTTTTAGTCAGTTGGGCACAAAGTTGCTACATTCTAGTGCTTACCACGTGTAAACGGATGGTCAAAGGAAGTCATCAACTGTTGTTTGTTTTTCATAAACCATCAACTTGGCATCGTTGTTTTTACTTGGATGAATTCTCATATAACACCAGTTTCCATTCATACATTATTAACATGACTCCTTTTAAGGAGGTTTACAGTTGAGAGGCAACAACCATTCATGAATGCTACCCAGGTGATAGTAAGAATGCTTCTATTGATTCTTCCTGGATTGCACACCAACACTTATTAAGCAACCAATTGAGAAATCCAATAGTCCAATACCCGTATGGTGAATCAAGCAAACAAGAAAATAATGGAAAAGGAATTTGAAGTTTGTGATCTTGTTTATCATCGACTACAAGATTCTCAACAAAAGTGAGTGGTGGCACGGAAAGCAACAAGTAATCCAGGCGTATTTTGGTCAATAGAAGATATTTGACTGAATTGGTAAGGTGGTGTACAGGTTGGAGCTACCTGAGGGATCTAGAATTCATCCGGTTTCCATGTTTCACTTCTTAAAAGTAGCTATCGTGCGACGGCTTCTTCAATTGAAGATCTCAAACACTTTGGCAATGAGACTCCAATTGATTATTTACTGGAAGAGGTCATCAAATCACGCGTTAATAAAAAGGATTAATGGAAATGTTGATGAAATGGGAAAAATAGTCCTCTAGAAGATGCAACATGGGAGAAACTTTTCAAACTACAGCAACAATTTCCATGCTTTACTAACATTGAGGACAATGTTGTGTCTCAGGGAGGAGGTATTGATACAGATCCTTCATTAGCCCAATCCAACCAACATAATCAATGAATCCCAGCTAGAAAGATCCAAGCGTGTGATAAGATTACAAAGGAAGTTGCTTGATTGAGTCCATCACAATTTCACATAATTAGCAACTGATCGACTCTACAATCACATGTTCACATTTTCATGGCATGTTCTCTATTATTTCCTATTTTTTAGTTCCTTGTTTACTGCACTTTTCTTTTGCGATTTCGTTTATTTGAATCTTGTATTTAATTGTTTGTGTTTTTGGAATAAAATATATGAGAAAATTGCCCCAAGTTATCTGTCACTTTTCTCTCTTACTTTCTTGGAGTTTCACCCGCTCTAAGGATGCATCAGTTGATGCTTGAAATGTACGTCTAATATGGTAATGTTATTTTGCATTATCAAAAACTTTATTTTTAAATTTTCCTTAATTGGTTAATTTCATAAACCGCAAGACCATCTTGCACTATCAAACTAATGACATGTGCAACACATCTAGCATGAAAAAAAAAAAAATTACATATTGGTTGATATTTAATCGTTCATTTTTTAACTAACTTAGTGTTATTATAAGCATCATCAAAATTTATTAAAAGAATCCAACATGTAAAACAAATGTCCGCCCTTGTGTGGACATGGAAATATTTCGAACGCATTCGTACGTTTCATCTTTTGTGTCATGTAGCAGATCAACCCAATACGTGGTTCTTCAAAGATATGATTCTGGCAACCCATGTGGTGTAGATCAAACATTCGTTGTTAAGTTATGGGTATTAGTTTGAGCGAGAAAATTGATAAAAGTATTCATTCTAGTAATGCCAAGTGTTTTAAAAATACGTACTTATTTATAAGGTGGGAAGATGAGGTGACTTCGAAATTCAAACATGACATTTTTTTTGAACGACATTTGATCTCAACGTGTGAATCACTGATTTTCAGGCCACGTTACCAAGGTCTAGTTACCATGACCTCTGTTGAGACCCCACCACCACCCCAAGAGGAAACCGCATCGGAAAACCCACTGATCTCTCAAGGACCCCTATTTCGCCTTCAGAGAGATTTGAATCCATGACCTTTCATTTGGAAAGCCAAGAAGTACCGTTAGGACATAGCCTCTTTTGGTATCAAACATGACATTTAGCTTGGATTAAGTTGGTCCTTAACATCACAAGCAATAAATTTAGTTAATGGAATTGAATGGGAGTAAATATGTCCACTGTTGTTAATACATTTATCAAGTTGTTGTTATTATTATTATTATTATTATTATTATTTTAAATATGATTTAACCGGTCAATTCAATTAGTGAACAGTTATTTGATGTTTGGACCGGTTGGTCGCTGGATGGCCTCCTCGCATGCCGAAAGCCTGTCAACGCCAACTCATCTTATCTTTCCTCGTGGTCCGCATCATTCCGCCTCATGACCACCTCATTTTTCAAATATATACACCGTCCTCTCATTCCGAATTTCCCCAGCCCTACATTCTTCTCGACACCAGAGCCTACAGATTCCCTTCCTCTTCCATCTCAAACACAAACTAAAGGTTTGCTTCAATCATCTTAGATTTTGCAACTTTATTGTATTCAATTTCCAATCCAACTCTGTTGACCTTCGTTTCGGATCCGTATCATAGATTTTCTTTGAGAAGAATAATATTCGTTCAATTTTGGTTTCTTACATCATAGTGAACTGTGTGTGCTTTTCTGTCACTGTATGATCTGCTCAGCTTGTTGCGATTGGCTGATCTGATTCCGATTTTTACGTCTTTGATTTTAGTTTGATGTGAAGAACTTAGATCTGCTTATTATTGATTCTGTTTAGATTGAATTCATCTACTTTTATTACTGTGTTATTTGCTGCTAGGGGATCTGTGATCTGTTTTGATTGCGTGCTTGATTTCGCTGTTTCTGCTAAACGTGTGAAGATCTGTTGAGATCTGTGATATTACTAGTTAGCTTTGATGTGTTTGGTAACTGCTGGTTGATGTTCGGTTGACCAAGTAAGAATCATCAGGAAAATGTTTAGCATGTTGATAGTTGAATCAGTCAACTGTGTAGTTAGGAATGCTAATCCATAGTTAGCTTGATAGATGACTATATATGGTGGTTCATGTGTGATGCGATCTGCAATGCTTGAGTTCACACTTTACAGTAACAATGGATTTGGATGAGCTTATTAGTACATTACCATTTTACATATGGCTAAACATTTGACTTAGTTAAGTAACTACAACTGACAGGCTTAAATGCCAACAAAAGCAACTGATTCCACCTGATTTACCAACAAAAATAGACACATATCAATATGTTACATCATTTCTAGCAGATACTTCTCTGTTTGTCCTGTTAAAAGTTGAAAAATCTTTAAAAAATGGGAATGTGAATGATATCATTATGCCAACATATGTACGTTCTTCTGTGTGTGTGCAGCTTTATAAAGATGGCCGACTCTGAGGATATTCAGCCCCTTGTTTGTGACAACGGAACGGGAATGGTGAAGGTTAGTATACTTACTAGTTATCTAAGGTTTACATGGTTTGATGATATTCTTATTTCTTTATAACTTTTTACTAAAATCTACAGGCGGGATTTGCTGGTGATGATGCTCCTAGGGCGGTCTTTCCCAGTATTGTAGGTAGGCCACGTCACACTGGTGTTATGGTAGGCATGGGCCAAAAGGATGCCTATGTAGGAGATGAAGCCCAGTCCAAAAGAGGTATCTTGACTTTGAAATATCCTATTGAGCATGGTATTGTTAGCAACTGGGATGACATGGAAAAGATCTGGCATCACACTTTCTATAACGAGCTTCGTGTTGCTCCTGAAGAACATCCTGTTCTTCTCACCGAGGCACCACTAAACCCCAAAGCAAACAGAGAAAAGATGACCCAAATCATGTTTGAGACCTTCAATGTTCCTGCCATGTATGTTGCCATCCAGGCTGTTCTTTCTCTGTATGCTAGTGGTCGTACAACTGGTTAGTTTCTCATTGATATTTTTGGTTCCAACAATGTTCCACATTTCTCACTTTTGTAATGATCAGACTTGTTTCAATTATTGTCACTGTTGCAGGTATCGTGTTGGATTCTGGAGATGGTGTGTCACACACAGTCCCAATTTATGAAGGCTATGCGCTTCCGCACGCGATCCTTCGTCTTGATCTTGCTGGGCGTGACCTTACCGATTCCCTAATGAAGATCTTGACTGAAAGAGGTTACATGTTCACCACTACTGCCGAACGGGAAATTGTCCGGGACATGAAAGAAAAGCTTGCATATGTGGCACTTGACTACGAGCAGGAGCTTGAAACTGCAAAAAGCAGCTCGTCTGTTGAAAAGAATTATGAATTGCCAGACGGGCAAGTTATAACAATTGGGGCAGAAAGATTCCGTTGCCCAGAGGTTCTGTTCCAGCCATCTTTGATTGGAATGGAAGCTGCTGGTATTCATGAGACTACCTACAACTCCATCATGAAATGTGATGTTGATATCAGGAAGGATCTTTATGGCAACATTGTGCTCAGTGGTGGTACAACCATGTTCCCTGGTATTGCTGACCGTATGAGCAAGGAGATCACTGCTCTTGCCCCTAGTAGCATGAAGATTAAGGTGGTTGCACCTCCAGAGCGGAAATACAGTGTCTGGATCGGTGGATCAATCCTTGCATCTCTCAGCACCTTCCAACAGGTAAACAACATGTCTAGTTATAAAATTTGTAGTTTGTTTTTTCAGTTATTTTATTTTAAAAAGATGCCTAAGCCGTTAGACATAAAGTATGACCCGTTCAAAAGTAGATTCAGAGTGGATTTCATGGGAAAAAAAAAAAAGAAATTAAGACTAACTCGTTTGGTTTTCTTTGTTGATCAGATGTGGATATCGAAAGGTGAATATGACGAGTCCGGTCCATCTATCGTTCACAGGAAATGCTTTTAAGGACGGTCTGGTTTCCATCTAGTATGCTTTTGTTTTTTGTTTTTGTTTTATATTCCTTGATCTATTTTTCATGTTACGATTTTGGTCATCATCTGGTTTGGTTTGACCGACGTTTCTGCAGGGGTGGGGGGATGTTTGTAGTCAAAAATTGATTTGTATTGTTTCTATGCTAAATTTTACAAAACTGATGATATTTATTGCTTGTTTGATTGGTTAAGGAGACCATTTTTCTTGTTATGTATATTCATTTCTTTACTGCTTTATTGTTTGTTCATGTGTTGTTAAGTATGGTTTATAACGAACCGAACGTTCAGCGAACAGTTCGTGAAGTGTTTGGCATGAAGTTCGTTTATGTTCGTTCGTTTAATAAAGGACAAAAACGAACATGAACAGATGTTACGTTCGTTCATTTGTGTTCATGAACTTTCGATAAGTTGTTCGTTATGTTCATTAATGTTTGTTTGTGCTCATTTATTATGTTTATTTGTTAAATATGTTTATATATTCTTAATTTTTTTCATTTTTAGTTTAATACTATAATATTTAAATTATATATCTAGTCATTTGAAATTTATATTTTGTTAAAAACATAGTAATTTGAAGCTCAAATTTTTGAAAATTAGTTTAAGTAATTTAATTACGGTTATTGTTATTGTTTTTTTGCTCTGTTTAAACAAATTTATTATTGATTTTTATATTAAGTGTTAACTTTAAGATGATTATGTCTAAAATTTGATATTCAAAATGCTAATTTTTCGTTTTAAAATAATGTGTTCGTTTATGTTAGTGAACAAGTTCAATTTCTTAATGAACGAACATGAACAAGATTTTTCGCCCGGTAGGTGTTTGTGAACAAGTGAAATATTAAACGAACGAACGTGAACAAGGGCTCATTTGTGTTCGTTCGGTTCGTTTGCAGCCTTATTGTTAAAGACAAGGTCAGAGGGTTTACCTAATTATGTGGTTCCTCCTGAGATGGGATCAGGCGAATGCCCTAGTGCCTCAAATTCATGGGGACATTTGAAATTTCATCTTGAATGTTTGCGTTCCAAGCCGTTCAAAAAAATATGTTTTTAGTTGTTTAAATATTGGACCTCTTCCAAACTTGTCGTGTGTTGTGAAAAATTGCAAGGATTTGGCAATTATTATTTTGTTTTTGCTTTTTTTCTTTCACAATTGGTTTACTGCTCGTGGTAGTGGTGCACAAAGTGGATATTTATTTTTATTTTTTGAACCAGATGCTGTTCCAAACTAGTTCCGATCCCAAGGGTTCTGGTTTTAAATCACGAGCTTTAAAATTTAGTATTGTAAGGGCTAGGTTGCACGTGTAGGTTTGCTGGAATGAGAATGACTGAACGAGTTTGATTTCTTGAAAGTTGTTGTTTATGAACATGTGATTAAAATACGTTCCAATTCTCAACAATCCTCGTTACCTAGTAACCTCCCTCTGTATTGAGATTGCTAATCATGTGCCATACATAACAACCTAGTTTTATCTAAATATATTGGGATGCCAAAAAAAATCGAGGCTTAGAAGCAATATGTACGTAACCGGATCAAACATCAAACTGGTTGTCTTACTGAGTTACCGGTTCACTAGTCGAATCAATCGAACCGATTAAGAATTGGATTACGTCATAATTATTCAAGATATTACTATAGATGCACAAAATATTTAAAATAAAGTATTGTTTAAATTAGCATACTACTAAGATCCCCTTCCACGTTGTCTCATCATAAAAACTCACTTCCTTTGAATTCTTTATATATTGAAATCTCAATCCCACATCATCAGATACCAACTTTCACTCAACACTATAAAAATAGAAGCCAACCAAAAAAAAAAAAATCCAAAAACGGTCGAGCCTGAAAACCGGTTCATAATTGAATTGGGTTATAAAATAATTGGCCTGTTCTAGCCACAATGATTTAAAGTATGTAAAAAGGACCGGTAAAGTTATATTAGCTAATACCCAACTCGATTACTCGAAATCACATGTCTATTTACTGAATCATGCACCCAAAATTTGTAAATTTTACTTTTATTTTGATTTTTGTCTAACTATGCTTCATTCTAGTAGTTCTATTACGTGGATCATGAACTTCTCGTTATTTTGATGATATTGTTTATATTTATATGCTAAAAAGGACGAAATTATCTTTTGATATTCATTTATTCATTACATTTTACGTAGCTTAGAATTTTTTTGTGAAACATTTTCTTGTAATTCAGCTATGTATGGAAGTAATCATACTTGAGTTTATTATAGTTGTTAAAAACGTAAGACTATATAAAACTTGGAAAACAATGAAAAAATATACTTGAAAATCCCTTTGGATATTGTTTAACAAAGGAAGTTTTATGCCAGATATCCATGGTAAACCTGATACCTATACTCGTAATTATCCTAAAGGTATGAAAATGTGGCTAATATTCGATGATAATATACGTATATATAAACCAAAGTTGGTATATCTAATGAAATTCATTATTTATTCTTTACAATATACTTGTAGGTGATACAAGTTTCTGATGAAGGGATTTGCTTTTCTTTTTTAACTTCTCAATTTTTTGTAGATATATACTATTTTTGTTTCATCTTTCAGTATTACCTAAGAATGTTGTGTTTGCTTTCTACATTATTATTACTCATTGAAATTGATTATAGTTTATGTAAAGAGTGGGTTGTTTGTATCAGATGACTTAATATTCGTTAAAATTCAATCAAACAATAATAAGTAACATAAATAAGATAATTACACAATCAATTGACGATCAAATAATGATTTTATTCATATCATTCAATCAACATTATTACATAGATTATCATAACCCCCACTAATCACTCACATTTTCTTTCTAGGCTTGTTGGTGTTTGCTATAGAAAAGTCGTGAACTGATGGAGCTAAAACTTTAACTTTTTTTTTTACATTTTACTTATTTAAGACAAATATCTTTCTTTTATTTTAATCTTCCAAGGCAAAGGCTTTAGCCCTTAAATTTAACCCCCCACCCTCTAGTTGCATGTGATCATGGTTTTCAGATCATCTTCATGAAATATAAACAAATCATACTAATCTTTGTGAATTTTTTTTTACCATTTTCTTTTTCGATCATTGGCTAAGTCCTATCATCAAAGACCATTATACAATCTTTGGTCTATTAGTACATAGTGACTTGGATAGAATTGATGCTTATTTTGGCTCTCTTTCTAGACCCATGGATATAGGAGGATGTGAAGGAGGTAATTAAGTTATTACCACTATTGAAATTGGTGGAGGAATTCTTTCCATTGAAGTTTAAGCCTCTTGCATATGTGATTTGTAAAACAACATAATCAGAATGAAAGTCGACCTTATCTGAGGATGGGCTCTTCATTAATCATTATGCCCCTAAGCAAGACAAAGTCTCTTTGTCATCTTCACATTGAAGTCTTAAATTAATTAAGAGTTACACCTCCTCTAATAATTTTCATAGAAAAAATGTCCTAAGAAGAAGAGGTTGTGGAAGTACTTGAAACAATTGTTGTGGAATATGAGATTAAAGTTGGATATTTCTTTAGATTTTATTTTCTCAACTCCTTTAACCTCTTATATGTAGAATACAACATCTTTCCATCTTACCAGCTACCACAACAAGTCATGTTCATATCATTGCAGCAACAATTTCATGTGTGATTTGTTTTCTTTTTGCCTCTTGTTCAATGATTGTACTTTTAGATAAAACTTTTCTTATATTCTTAGCATTGATCTCTTTTATTGTTTTAACTTGCTAGTTAAGTGCAAAAAGAGACCATCCAATATCCTTTGGCTTTTTTACTTCCCATACTTTACCAACCAACTGAATAATTCACTTTTTGCCTTCTAGTGATCATTATCTTCTAGTTCAGTTAACTTATGTGTAACAGGGGGTTGTGATGTAATGATTGCAACAAAACTCATCAATAGAGAAGTTCACTTAATTTTACATAATTAAGGCAACGAAGTTTTAAATAGTTAATCAAAATAGTACAAGTCATAACATTTTACAACATTTAGAAATTAACATAGTAATAATATTTTTATCTTTCTTTACCAACACAAGCATTTGGATTCAATTGAGACTTATCATGGCCATTAAGTAGTTTCCAAAAAGCATGCTTAAAGACGTCAACTATAAAGTCGGAGAGTTTGTAGATTTTAGTCACAATAAATAATTACACATATATGATGTAATTAAACAACCCACAACCAAACCTGTGCACAGTGCTTCTTCATGCAATATGTCACACCCCCAAATTCCCACGTGCGGTGTCAGACCGCTGGGTGTGACGTGGCCAGGATCAAAGCTCTCAGTCATATAGAATGACTCTATATGAGTTTGAAAACAAACAATTTTTGATATTCAATTCAAGTTACATTAAAATAAGCAGTGGAAATAGTAAATTGTTTTAGCAGTGAAAAGTAAATAAGTTATGCAGCGGAAATGTAATTGTCTAAACACTACATTGTTTAAAATACAATAACATGATAATGTTCAAAATATGAGCTAGTATGCATGCAACTCCTTGTTAGTCCTACTCCATGTGCATCCTAGCATCGTGCTGTTTAGTTACCTGAGAATACATGCTAAAACGTGTCAACATAAAGTTGGTGAGTTCACAGGTTTAAGTAGTTGAAAACAGTAAACATGTATATACTGGGTATGTTAAGTTTGTTGGATCTACGATCCCGAGTGTGTCAGTTCATCTTACCGAAACTCGACTGTTATGTTGCCTCTCCGGGTTATCGAGGAACCCAACATCAGATCGATATTACACTCGTCATGACCTCCAGCCACAGCTGTTGTCGAGTGGGGCTAGTCAGACCCAGTAGTACTACGTAATAGCGACTCGTTTGTTACACAACTAACGGTAAGGGTATGTGAGGACTTTGTTGTGACATCTAAAACAGTTTCATAGTATTCTCACCCCAAAAGTTTAACAAAAACAGTTAAAAGTAAAAGTGGGGCTGTAAACTCACCTGAGTTTAGTAGTTGCTGTTCTCGTGAACGGTTAGTTGTTCGCCCTTAGCGGTTACCTATATCACATAGGTGTTATGAGTTCGTGTTCACATTCGTGTTGGATCTCACTAGACCTTGTTTGTGTCCAAACAATTCTAAGTTGTTGTGTTGGTCGTGTTGACCGTGGTTGACCGTGTTGACTTAACTACCCGTTGGTGATTCGTGTTTAGTTTAAGTGATCGTTTGACGTGCGTTTAGTGTCGTGTGATGTGTGAAATCACATATGTTTGGTTTGTAGGATAACTTACTATTTTTAGTAAGTTTCCATTTTAGGAAAGTTTCTATTTTAAGCAAGTTCACATAAAATTCACTTTTCATTTGTTCTAGTATGCTTGTTTATCCTATATAATCATGTTATCACATAGCATTTAGTCACACATAGTCATATAATCACATTTTCGTTTAAAAGTTACTATTTATAGAAAGTTTACATATCTCATTATTCTAGTCATCAGTAATCCTTTCAAACATGGTCACAAGACTCTCAACATTATTATTATAACTTAAACATGACCAAATCGAATTCTATGAACAAGTTTGCTAGCCAAAGTTTCCATTTATAGAAAAATGCAACAAATATACTTATTTTAATTATTCTAATAAATCAAATGTACCTAACATCATCATATTAGATCCAAGTAGTCATTTACACACACTTTTCATACATAAATCATCATCTAGCATCGACATGTCATAATAAAGTTACTATTTATAGTAACAAATGTCCCAATCATTCATACATGCATTTTAAGTAACACATATACTAAATATCATCATTTTACTCACAAATCATCATATTAAAACATACGCATGTACACAATTTACCATTTAACAAAGCCTTGTGATATTAAAGTTACTATTTATAGAAATATTCACTATTTTAACATTTTTCACCATAACTAACTCAATGAACCATGTAGATAACTTCAAATATCATCAATAATCATATTTAATCACTCAAAATTACTTAGAACATCATGGATCATACATGCATGTAACAAAAAGTCATCATTTCATAGTAATATCAACAAATGACCATCCAAGCTCAACAAGATCATAAAGCTTAATTATTGTTTAATTGAATTGTTGTTCGTTTATTTCACCAACGTCCGTTAAACAAGACACGTGCGTGCGTTTTCCGATAATTCCTCGAATTGTCGCTTTGTTGTTCATGTTTGGACTGTTGTGCCCCGTGTCACACTAAATTAACTCATTCTAGTGCCACGTAAGTAATAATAATATAAATTATTATTAAAATAAATAAAATGCTGACCTGGAAAATACGAGGTGTCACAGAATAAATAGCTATTGAGCATTAAACATGCTCCTAATTCTTATGCCCCATCACAAACACATAAGCCTAACGTATGATATGTCACACACAACCCGCAAACCTTAGTGGCAATTATGTTTCTTGGGAAGTAGAATAACTTGATTCCGTTCATGATAAGGTGACCTTGCCTTCAAGAAGGTGACTTTGGTGTCCTGCTAAGGAAAGTGACTTGATAGTTTTCAAAATAAGGAGATTTTGCCTTCTCAACAAAGACAACCGTGACATTTTTCATGAAGGGTGGTTTGGCTTAGCCTATTGAGCTCCTGCTAAACATGGTGATTCGAGCTTCTTAAAATTAAGGTAGCCCTGCCTTCTCTATAACAAGGTGACTGTGACGTTTTTAAGGTAAGGTGGTGTGGCTTAACTTCTTGGCTTAGATTTTAGGAAAGCAATGTAACTTGGCTTGTGTCCAAGCGATATTACTTTTCAAACCAAGAAAAGCGATTTGTCCTTAGCTAGATAAAGTTATTTGGGTTGCTAGCGTTCAACTTTCCTTGAATGTGCACGGGTTGTTTGACCGAATTGTTTTTTTTTAGACTTCGAATATTGATTTACAGTTGTCCTGATAAGCTAATCCTTGGTAGTTGTCCTGATAAGCTAATCCTTGGTAAAGGTTCATGACATCTTTCTTAAGTAGATGGGCTTCAAATGAAAAGTCACAATAAAATTACTCTTGTTACATGTTATTAGAAAATTAAATGCATGTCAATGTCCAAGCTAAAACGACAAGTCATAACATTGGGAACATACATGTTGCACATTTTCAGTAAAGGTAAAAAGCATATTAAAAGTCTTGTTAAATGGCTACTCGTAGCCATGACAATACATGCGTAAGAAAAGTTTTCTGCATGTTTGTAAAAGTAGCTTTCCTTTGTTGACTTTTTTTTCCTTTTTAAAGAATGTGTAACTTTCCTTGCTGACTTTTTGAGGTTAATGTTTAGGGGAAGTACGGATAAAGTAAATATATTTGTCCACTTTTTTTCTATTTTTTTGAGATATCGAGATAATATGTATTTTAAGAAAAAAAATCAAGTGATGAATTCTTGACAAAAGCTAAAGTTACCTATTCCACATAAAGATTAACCTATTTCAGCATTTACATAACTATCAGAATAGTATTTGTATGTATTGCTTCAATATCTTTGCTAAGTTATGAAGACAAGGTTACCTTTTCTGAAGATCTTTCATCTTTTAGAAGTTTTCCTGAGATCTTGGGTATGGATTAAAAGGCACATAAAGTTACAAATAAACTTACATGGAGACTATAAGGTGACAAAGGAAGAACGCAATCCATGTTGAAGTCTTGTAGCTTTCCTTTTCATGTATAGGTGTGTTTTATAGCTTGACTTCAAGTTAATCCAAACCTGCAAATATTAATAAGAATTTAGATCTGAAGAAAATGT
Organism: Mikania micrantha; assembly: GCA_009363875.1. Classification (NCBI taxonomy): domain Eukaryota; kingdom Viridiplantae; phylum Streptophyta; class Magnoliopsida; order Asterales; family Asteraceae; genus Mikania; species Mikania micrantha. The sequence goes on along the minus strand of CM018694.1, from coordinate 41,433,118 downwards.
GACTCCTAATAAGGAGAACAATGTGTCAATTACTTACAGAGTAGTAACAAACAGACAAAAATCTGTTCATTAGAGGAGAGCATGAAAGTATATGTTTTGAGCCCCACGGTGGGCGCCAAATGTTGCGCGCTACAACCAACTTGGACCGGGTCTTCTTGTCGAGTTGGACCGATCCTAGTTGCAACAACATAGAAAATCTACGTTAGAAGGCCCAAGAGGATTATCCCCGAGGGCACTCTAACGCTCAATTCAATTTTTTACATAAGATAATAAAGTATATAACATATAAGCATGTATTATATTCATAAAGATAAAACAATGAGACTAATGAGAGTAACCTGAGAAATATATGTATGCTTTACTAGGAGCCAACAAGGATGAACACAAGGAGGTGCAATCCATATCATCTCACAACATGAGATGAATGTATATTGTTCTAGTAGAGCAAGAGGACCATAATCCTGGCTATGGCAGGCAAGGAACTCAAAGCCTTGCTAAGGACGTCCAAGGGCGAGAAAAATCAAGAGAAGCAAGCTCTCTACATGAAGGAGAGTGGGAGGAGATGCTTAGCAATGGTTTAGTTGCTAGAAAATGGGGTGTTTGAAATGTAAAGGTGCGCCTCATATTTATAAAGTGGTGGATGTCCTTTTTTCCATGTGGGCCCAACCAAATTCATGGGCGTATTTAAGTAGTCTAGACCTTGCTAAGGTTGACAAGGTCAATCGGGCTACGGTTGGTAAGGATGTCTTGCTAATACTCGTAAAGCATGCCTTTCTAAGGTTGGTAAGGCTGATCCAAAAGTGGTTGTCAAGGCATAATTATTTAGCCATACCCTACACCATCAATACCGTAACCTGCAATGCTTCAATTTTAGCCATCAATTCCTTTATGAAAAGATTTGATCCATCATCAAGTTAAGGAGAATCATTTGAATCCCTAATCTTGCCAATTTTATCATGTCTTAGGTCAAATTTAGATAGGTTAGGTGCCCCTTGTTCTTGGTACTTAAAACTTACAATCTCACATCTAAGAGATTCATCAGTCGTTTCCACTAAAGAAATCTTAGGAATGGAGCCACATATCTCAAGTTCATCAAATGGTGAGGCAAAATAGTGTCTGCATTAGTTGTCAAATTAAAATGATGCTTTGGAAAAGTGACATTGATCTCACCCTATCTCCTAAGGTTGATATTGACATTTTAGAGTCACTGGTTGGATGATATTTCTCCTCATGAAATATTTCATCAGGAGATCTAGAGACTTGACCTAGAGATAGAGGTGTCCAAAAAGCTCGTAGCTTAAATCTTGCTCGTAGCTTGTTCGAAAAACGCTCGGCTCTAATAAACTCGTTTGTAAACGAACCAAATCAAGCAGACTCGTTTTGTAACCAAGTCAAGTCCAAGCCAAGGTTGCCTTGACTCGTAGGCTCGTACTGTTTGTACAACATCCTAACACAACCAAATTTAAAACTATAGGGTAATTTTTATAATAACTATAACTTTAAGTATGATATTTGTAATTTAATTAAAGAGGAAAAAAAAATAAAGGAACGTAAATTCATCATCGTCAAAGGTAAGTTCAATATTTTCATCAGCTTCTTCTCCAAATTTAAGCACAAAGCTTCGATTCATGTTGTTGTGACTTCGAATTCGAAGTAATTGAGATTATGGGTTTTAAATGTTGCTATGAAATGTTGAGGTTATGAAACAGAGCCAAAAACGAGTCAAAAACTTCTTATTCCATGCATTAAATTTCTTTTATAAAATGTGCCAAATCCGAACCGAGCCGAGTCAGCTTGGTTGAAAATGAGCCGAGTCAAGCCAAAAATTCAGGCTCGGTTTACAATCTGTGCCAAGCCGGCTCCGTTTACAATTTGCGCCTAGTCTGATCGGTTTATAATCCAACTTGAGTCCTAGATAGCCCTAGCTCGGCTTGATTCGTGAACAACCCTACCTAGAGATGTAATAATATCTAGGATATATGTATCAAATGTTACTTTCTTGGGTGGTTCAATGGCTGTATATTTGTAACATCAGTGCCGGAAACGTCACCGGAACAGTGATCTCAACAGTAACATGAACAGTAATCAGGTACAAAACTATATGCATTTCTGTGTATTTCATGTTCATATTATATATCATTATTATTTCGTGTTATCAAACAGTGAATTTAGAATCAATTCAGAGAAACAAAACTCAGAAAACATGGTTCATCAGTCAGATAATTATCTGGCAACACAGAACCATCATGTGATTATTTGTTAGGATTTTATTATGTATAAACGTATGTGAGGCTTTACAGAACAAAACAACACGGATGTCGTTACGTGAATGCTAAATTGATGGATTATTCGTATAGGTGACGATTTGTATGAATAAATCTGAAAGTTTAACGTTCTGAATGATATCCGATGATTAGAAAACAATATTGAAAAGTATAGTTATCATCGTGTTCGTACGGGTGACGATTCGAACGAATACACGCGACGACTGTACGATTCGATTTTAAACAATTAATTAAATATTTTTGAAAAATTTAAATAAACGAAAGATACTTAGTTAATTTACTAGGAATAACTACCTAAAATAATTTCATAAATCCTATTTTTAAATCCGAGTCGTTTCGTTACGAAAACCACACGAAACGACGCTCCTACGCGAAACCGAGCGAGACCGAACATACCCAGTTTATTTTCAATCGTTTAGTGTGGTAATTAATATCACAACCACCACCCACCTACCATTTTCATCACAAATTTCGTCTCTCTCTCTAGATTTCTCTCTACCTTCTCTCTACAAGAACTCCTTCAATTCTCAACCATTTCAAGAGTTCTTGGTGTCAAAACGACCTCCACATCACGTAGATCACGAAAGTACGAGGGATCTGAGCTTTCATCCAACATTTTCGAGGTAAATTTCAGTTTTATTTTCGTTTTTGGTGTAAACCTCGATTTCCATCACCTATTGTTGTTCCAACCGCTCTAACACTCAGAAACACCTAGATAAACTCTTGTAAACGACTAGGAAGTTTTAGAAACTAACCTGCAACATATTAGAGTCGATGAGGAAGATGATGGCTGCTGGTTCGTGACAGAAAACGATCGGCCGAACCTCCATGAGCTGGACGAAGGAAGGGCCGAACCTTTCTTCTGGTGGCCGAAACCTGGTCCAGCGAACCTTGTGTCGACCGAATCTCAAGCTAACGAACCATGGAGTCACGAACCTAGACCCAGCCGAACCACAAGGGCCACGAATCTGAACCTGGCCGAACCTTTGACCTACGAACCATTTGGGACGAACCTGGATCATTCACGAACCCATGACGGCCGAACCCTACTTGCCATGCGAACCTGAGCCACGAACCAGCTGATCACGAACCTCTTATGGCCGAACCCTAAAGTTTCGCCGAACCTATGGTTGTTGCCAATAGGTTCGCTACCTTCATGGCTGTTGAACCTAAGTGTTATCGAAAGTTTATATTCTTGTACCTAGGGCTGTTAAACTTAGTTTTAAGAACCAAGGGAATGGATATACTTAATCCTGCATGTATATATATGTGTGTGCATGGGAATTTAATGTAGGTGCATGGGAAGCCTACTAAGGCCCATTTTAACGATAAAAGGGTAATTAAGGTCATCATGGATTTGGTTTTCAATAACAAGAGTTTTCTTTAAACCCACTAACAATCCAACATAAGGGTTAACATCTATTTAATTAGTTTAAAACCCGTGGGGATTTGGTTAGGAAAAAAATCATTAAGATCAAGAAATAAACTAAGGACTGGAGTGTTGAATTTATTATTAACACCTAGCCTTAGAAAAAGTCCATAAAGATATGAAATTAGCCTAGATAATTTACTTAAATCATCAAGGCATAATTAATCAGAGTATTGTGAAAGATTCTAGTAATGGGCCGAGGTTGGGCCCAATGGGCTTAACCCAAGCCATCATGATACTTACACTTATATTTCATTTAAAGTTAATTATGTTTTAATAAAAGAAATTAAATTGTAAACTTGTTTAAAATTAAATTAAATGATTTTCTAAATTGATGTTTAACTTAAAATGAGTTGAATTAAGACATGTTAATTAAGACTTGTTATGATTAACTGTTGGGATACGGGTTACAAATGGGTATTTAAGTTAGACTAGTTAGATTAAATCTTAGAATCACATTAGCAACATAGGACACTTAGTTACACACCGAGACCAAACCTTAGATACGACAACTAATATGTATACTTATTATATTCGAATACTTTTAAAACAACTCAGGAACCGAAGAAACCTAGTCTACAACAACGAGCGCGCATTTTGTGATAAATCATTTGCACAGCAACACAGGTGAGTTCATTGCCCCTTTTCTAAACATTTTTGTCTTCAAACGCGGGGCTGAGAAGCATGCGTAAACTGTTCTATTTAAATCATTTTATGTAAATGCTTATACTTATTATATGTTTTATATATATACTTGTTTATACTCCTAGACTCCTGTCTAGGAAATTGCTATGCAGATTTAACCAGCAAGTTAATTAAATTACTCTTATGAGCAATACCTTAATTCTAAAACTCTAAACAAACCCTTAGTCTATCAAGCTCAAATTCAAGAATCTAAATTCAAAGGGGAATCAAAAGAACTAAAGCTTAAGATCAAATTCAATAGAATCTAATCCAGTGGGTGATCAGTAAACTAAGGATCCTAATCAACAATCTATAATCATTGTGGAATCATGGAAATCAAAAGATCAGAATCAAGAGAATCAAGAGAATCAAGTGAATCATGGGAATCATAACCGTGTGTGAATCATGGAAATAATGAAATCATTATTATCTAATGAAATCATTAATGCTTAAATTAAGGTGGATGTCAGTTGTATGGAAATCAAGACCACGTGTAACACACGGAAAGTCCCGGCATAAATAGTAGACTCTTGTAGTCAAGCTATATGGGCATAACGGAAACTATTAAACAAATCAAAAATAAGGAGAATCAAAGAAGATAAAGAATCAAAGGATATCCTTAAAGTCCCGGCATGTACAGTAGACCAATGGGTCAAGCTGATATGGGCATCATTAAAGTCCCGACACATACATGTAGACTCCTTGTGGGTCATGCCTGATATGGGCCACGTGTGAAAAGGGTACAACTTGGACAACCACCAATAACTAAGTCTAATTGATTGAGTCAAATAAGGCCCAATCATCATGTCTTAGTTGTATTTAAATGTTTAGTTATTAATTTAATTACTCATTTAATATTATATTTCTACAAATGCTTTGGGGTAATCATGAATACATGGTGAACTCAAGAGATCAAAGGTGAATCTATTTGTGGAAGTCAAAATCTAAATTGAAGGTGAATGGAGTGAAATGCTTAATTATCATTAACAACAATATGCTAAGCAGTACGGTATGTGGTGGGACGGTGGCTGGGGCTTGTGCCCTACATATGCCCTATATATAAGCATACTTGATTGGATAGCATAGGCGGTTGTTGAAAAGGTTAAGGTTGTCATTTCGGGGGATCAAGGTAAACATTTTTAGGGTAATCAAATTCTATGAATCAGATGTTATGAAATCAAAGATGTGGGATGAAACGCTTAATTATCACCAGGAACAATATATTATGTGGTTTAGTATGTGGTGGGACGGTGGCTGGGCGGGCGGTAAGTTCGACCCTACATATGACCTATATGGTGAGGTTAAGGTTGTCATTCAAAGGTTATTCAAACTCATTTTTATAAAACTACATGAACTCACCAACCATGTGTTGACTTTATTTTTGCATTACTTCTCAGGTGACGAACATGTCTACTAAGGAGTTATTACTTTTGGACTAGGATACCAGTTAGAGGACCTAGCTTTTTGGACCTGCATATTTTGAAACATCATTTCACAGATTATTTTGTATATCTTGTGCAGATACAAGATTGAAGACTTATGATGTTGATAGTAGATTTACATTGTTAAATTATGAACTAAATGGATGTAATTTAACTTTGTAATTCTATTTTCATTTAGCAGTTTCTCATTTATATATATCGTGTGCAATGTAAACAATCTGATCATTCCGATTATCACTCACGATATCGCGCCCCGGGAACCTTCCGCCCGACGTGGAAGTCGATCCAACCCGCCGGCTCGGGGTGTGACAATATTAAACTAAGCACACATGGGAGACATGGTTAGGATTTGAGTTTGCTTATCCTATCGTTGTATAATGTTCCTTTGTGGTATAACAACCTCCTATTGTGAGAATAGTTAAAAAGCTAATATGAGTTGATATGTTATTTAATGTTGAGAGGAAGTTTCAACATCTAGATTTGGTTGCATTGTTAGTGCTACCTCATGCATCTCATCTCCTTGAAGGACCTTTTTATCTTTCTTTTTATGTTACTAGAAGACTATTAATTTGGTTTGCGTACTTTTAAAGTTAATTTTTTCACTATTTTTTGGCGTAAATATTTTTACAACTTATCTTTTATAAACAGGTTTGTGTTTTAAAATTATTTAATGGTTTAATGTTTTATTTTAACATGTTAGTTATGGTTTCATTTTTTAAAAGTATTATATGTAAACCTTATTTATGTTTTCACTGCTCTCTTTTCCTCTTTAAAACATCTTGAATTAATTTGTACTTATAGAAGGAAAAAAAATCCTATTCAACTCACATGTCGATTTACGTGACAACGCTAATCAACTTTTCTTTTTAATAGATAAATAGATAATTATTTACCTGTAGAAATCATTTTTATTGTTTGTTATCGTAAGCTTATAGTAACTTATATATTTTGACGTTGAATCATCATTAGTGGGATCACACTGTAACAATTATAACTATATAAGTTTCAATTATATATGTAATAAAGGCTTGTAAATCATACAAAGCATGTTGTCTTAAATGAATAGTAATATGTACTCACATCAAGAATTTGTTTTTTAATATATATATATGTGTGTGTGTGTGTGTATAGGGAGATGATCAAAAATTAACCATTTCTTATTAAGTTAACTGAATAACTACATCTTATTACTTTAGGGTTCACTTTAAAGTAAATTTAAAGGTGTGTGTTTTTTCTTCTTTTTTAATTTATGTAGGGCCCACTTACATTAATAAAAAACAGAAGAAAAAACCTACACTTTTAGATTTACTTTAATGTGGGCCCCAAAGTAATAAGATATAGTTATTCGGTTAACGCAATAAACATGGATTAACAAAGGAACCACATCCTCTATATATATATATATATACATACATACATGTATATATAGGGTAAGGTTCCATAGTTAACCCACTCTTACTGCGTTAACACGTATAACTTCGTCAAAATCAATCCAAATCTTTGTTTTCTTTTTTTTACATATCATTATTACCCATAAATAATACTTTCTTCTTTTATGTGTATGTGTAAATTCATCACCGTTTAATATTTAAAATCACTATAAGTTTTGATTACATTAACTGTATTTATGATTTTCGGTGTAATGTAATTTAAACTTACATTGATTCTAAATTTTAAACGGTGATGAATTTACACACACATAAAAGAATAAAGTGTTGTTTACGTGTAATAATGATATCTATAAAAAGAAAACAAAGATTTAGATTGATCTTGGCGGAGTTATACAGGTTATCGCAATAAGAGTGAGTTAACAATTGATCATTCCATATATATATATATATATATATATATATATATATATATATATATATAGGATTAGAATCCAATGAAAACCCGATCTTAAAGAGAAAACCCTTAAACCCCATATCAACCGTTAGATCAAACTTATTTACTTTCTTATTTATTAATATTAAAAGGGCATTTTAGTCTTTAACCAATCTCATCTATATAAATATATTACTTTCTCTCTCTCCTTATTTTAAAAACCAAGCATCTCTCTCTCTTATTTCTCTCTTTCTCTCTATTCTTCAATCTTCAAAGATGAAGATCTTCAACCATGAAGATGGTGGTGGTCGTGGGTTAGACGGTGGTAGTGACGAACGGTGCTCTCACCAGAAAAATGGAAGGCATGTGGGTGGTGGTGGGGACCGGTGACGTGGGTTTAGACGGTCGTGGTCGTGGGTTTAGGCGGCAGCGGCGAGTTTAGGCGGTGGTGATGGTGGTGGTGGTTGTTTTCTCTTTACTCTCTCTCTCTCTCTAAATCAATGATGTTGGTGGTTTATGGTGGTGGTAGTTCTCTTTCGATGGTGGTGGTCCGATAGTGGTTGTGGTGGTGGTGGTTCGATGGTGGTTGTGGTGGTCATGGTGGTGGTTGTTCTTTGTCGATGGTGGTGGTGGTGGTGGTCCGATGGTGGTTTGGTATTGACCGGCAGATGGTGGTGGTGACAGGCGGATGGTGGTGGTGACCGGCAGGTGGTGGTGGTGGTGGCGGTTTCAAGAGGTTGTAGTCATGGTGGTGGTTCAAACACATGCTTAACCAGGTGTACTTTATGCTTAAAAAACTTATACATTTTTTTGTACTCAAGTGTAGTTTTCAGATTTTATGGGTATTGCTTGACCAGGTGTACTTTATGCAGTAAAACTTGTACATTTTTTAATACTACACATGTGTACTTTTTTAGATTTTATAGGTGTTTGCTTGACAAGGTGTACTTTAGGCAGAAAACTTTGTACATTTTTAATACTACACATATGTAGTTTTCAAATATTATATATGTTGCTTGACCAAGTGTACTTTACGCAGTAAAACTTGTACATATTTATTACTACACATGTGTAGTTTTTCAGATCTTATAATAGTGCTTAGACCAGGTGTATTTTGTCTGTTGTAAAATTTGTACATTTTTCTTCTACACATGTGCAGTGCGGTTTTGGTAATTTTGATATTCTTGTATAAAATTACACATGTGTAATGTTTTTATTATGGTTGAGAATATGGTTGATACACATGTGCATATTTTTTGTTTCTTAAAAAAATATGACTTTTTTATTTTGTATGAAAGCTATATATTTTTGCTGTTGTAATATTTTAAAAAATATTTTTTTAACCTAAAAATAAAACACTACACATGTGTAGTATTTTGGAAATCAAATATATAAATTATATATAGAGAGAGAGACTGACGAAGAGATAGAGGAGAGATGAGAGAGGAGACAAAAGTCAATTATACCCTTTAAAGGGTAAAAGAGTAAATTTACTCTTGAAACCCCAATAAAATATTCAACTTTAATTGTGGACCACATGTTTTTTCTGATTAATTAATTAAAATCTAAAATAACTTAGATCTAACGGTCCATGTAGGGTTTAAGAATTTTCTTTTTAAGATCGGGTTTATATATATAGGGAAAGGATCTAATGTAACCCACCATAATTGAATGAACTCAATAATTCTCATCTAATGGTTAGAAAAAAATTAAGGTGAATAAGATCATGCTAAGTGTCTTCATAATTTTGTTGAGCCCGACTAACGATGAAAACTGACAAAGTCAACCTGAGAAGAGTCAAAGACCTGATTTTGTTCATTTTCGTGTACTTAGTATTTCGTGTACAGTAGTTTATCGAGTACTCGACCATTTTCGTGTATAGAGGTTCGAGTACTCCTAGAGTAGTATAAATAGACGTATTTTGTACTGTTCTAGGGTTGGATTCCCGAGGCGTGCTCTCTAGACGTATTGAGGCACTGTTTCGTGTACTTCACTGAATATACTAAAGTTTCGATCTTTCTTCTTGTTCTTGTGATTCTATTTCGGATTCTGCACGTTGTAGAGTCATTTGATGCAGATTGGAGACTTAAAGCTCGGTTCTTGATCAGTTTAAGGACCTACAAGTGGTATCAGAGCCTTAGTGCTCTTTTCTACATCAAGGTACAAGCTTTTCAGTGCAAGTTCTATACTTTCCTGTTCTATTCCACTCCATCTAGTTTCTATCAAAATTTGGGACTCCAGATCTTGAGAAATTTTTCTGTGAAAATTTTTCAAGTATTTTCGAGTTCAAATTTCGAAAACAGTTGTTCGAGTATAGTAGAGTTCGGGTACAGTTGGAGTTCGACTACAGATGGTTGATGTCGATTACATGATGATTTCGATTACAGTTTGATTTCGAGTACAAGTTTTGAGTTCGAGTATTGCTGGGCTTCGAGTACATTGGTTCTTCGAGATACCAGGGATTCGGGTACACTACTAATTTCGAGTATATCTGAGGTTCGATTACTCTTGAAATTCGAACACTTTGAGTTTCAAATATTCATTGGACTTCGGATAGTTTTGTTGATTCGAGTGCAACTGGACTTCGTGCACTGTTCGAGACTTAGCACACTTGGGGATTTCGAGAACAACACTTAGAAAGTTTTCTGGTTAATCATGGCATCAAAGAACTTCACCAACTTGTCTAACCTGCTTAACTTGGATAATGAAATCGACATCGGAACAAAGCCACCTAGGCTTGTGTCGGGAGATAACTTTCAGGATTGGAAATTTAGGTTCCAATCATTCATTAAGTACACTGACCCAAAGCTGTGGAGATCAATTGAGGAAGGTGTGCCCATGTACCAAGTGAGCTTAATGGACTAATTCCCAAAGACCCTGAGCTGTATACTAAAAACGACATCCTGTTAAAGGAAAAGGATGACAAGGCATACGCATCAATTGCAATGGCGTTGCCAACTGATGTAGTTCACGGGTTCAAAGAGCATCAAACACCCAAACAACTATGGGATACTTTGGTAGAAATGTTTGAGGGTAATGAGGACATGCGAAAGAGTCGCAAGGATATGTTAAGGCAAAGGTTCAACATGTTCAACCATATCAAGGGAAAGTCATTGGAAGCTCAACTGAACCGATTCACACATCTTATGACTGAGATGACTAGTGCTGGGATTGAGATGTCTAAGGGAGAAGTGAAAAAAGAGCTCTTGAACTCATTGGCATATAATTAGAATTGCAACTACACCACCATCAAGATAACCAAAGACATGTACAAGACCTCTCTGAGCGAGTTGATCTCCATTATCAACTCCTTTCACATGGATGACAAGCAAAGAGCCCTCAATCATGCTAGTTCTATGGGCATTGCACCTGCATCAGAGAATGCTGCTCTTTCGTCAGCCATAAATTTTCAAGCATCTGGATCTCAACATTATCAAGCTCCTTCATCACAGTCTGTTCCGTTTGAGACTGCATTTCTTTCATCAGGGCAAGTTAGTTCAGTGCCCAAGGTTAGCCCAAAGAGTGAAGAGAATCTGTTGCTGTTCAAGGATTTATGAACAATTACAAAGCTTTTATTGCTGGAGAGTTGGCACCAGCCAATCTCACTCAAGATAACTTGCAGCAGATTAACCCGGCAGATGTGGAAGAGATGGATATTTCTTGGCAAAATGGCAATGGCAGTCTTCCGTGCCAAGAAGTTTATCACGAAATATGGACGGAACAGTTTCGGCAACAATCCAGGAAGGAAGTTGGGTTTTGATAAATTAAAGCTGCGATGCTACAACTGTGACCAGCCGGGTCATTTTGCAAGGGAGTGCAAACAGCCAAAGGTGGCTAAGGAGGGTGAGAAGAAGCCAGATGAAAAAGGCTGTTACAGGGGGAGGTGCTAGCACGTCTAAAGCTTTGGTGACTCAGGAGACAGACTCCTATGATTGGAGTGATCAAGTACAGGAATTGGAGATGACCCTGAGCCACGCATTTATGGCAGAGGTGGATGAAAAGCACATTGAGGTAACTGAAAATCTATGCTCCACTTCTTTCATTGATAAAGTATTTACATACCATTCTCACAATAAGGACTTAATCAAGGAGGTCACCAAACTTAAGCACTTTAACTCTGAATTTCTCAAAAATGAAGCACTTTTCAAAAAGAAACTTGATGCTGAAAGGCATGACATTTCACAATTAAAAGAATTATTAAGTGATAAAGAGTCCAACTATCGGGATGCAAGGCGTCAGATAGATGAACTCACTTCAGAGTTGGAGCATCTTAACACTCAATTGTCCAAAACTAAAATTCAAGCTGATAAATATGAGTATGCTAGTACTGTGGTGGCCAATATGATTGATGTCCAGTGTAGGAGAAAGGAGAAAATTGGGCTTGGTTTTACTGAGGTGAAATCGGGTCAACATCAACACATCTGTTGATGATCTGTTGTTGAAATCGGGCCGAAGGTGTGATTTTGCCACTGGTTCTAGCAAACCAGTTCCTCTGACAGCAGATCCAGTTGAGACCGACCTAAATATTTCTGATGATTCTGAGGTGTGTGCAGATAGTTTAAATGATATAGGTCTGAGGGGGAAGAATGAAGAAAGAAGTGCTCGGAGGAGCATATAGTGTTCAACATCATTTAGAACATCACCTTTTATTCCAAAAACCGATTTTGTGGGAAGATTTGATGAAATTAAAATCAAACCTAATGAGATGTTTAAGAACTTTAATTCTACTTTTGTTAAGAATGATGTGGTTTCAGAATCAACTTCTTCTTCTTTGCATAAGGTGAACATGGCTCATTCCACAATCACCAAAGAGGCAGGTTCAAAGTTGAACCCTAACTGTGAACCTTTTGTTCCAACCGGGTCCTTGGAAAAAGGCTCTACAAGTACTTCCTCTGATCATGGTGATTGTGATGTAAAGCCGTTTGACCCAAAAGAATTTCATGAAAAGGTATGTTGTTTTGCATGTGGTAGACCAGGCCACACTGCCAGAAACTGTCTGCACAGACCTACTGAATTCTTCTATGGGAAGAATCAGAAGGTCACTGATGTCTTCGAAAGTGGTCTGAGAAAATAACTATAAAAACTAACCTAGACTCAACTTAATTACAACGAGTTAAAACCGAAAATCCTAAACTAAACCACTACGACAGGCAAGTGTACCTATCAATTGTAGAATAGCTAACGAAAGTCCGGATATCGAACCCACGAGACACTGACTCAACGAAACAAGATTAGAAAATGACTAAAACAATTAGGGGGGGGTTTTGATTAAAATTAATAAAATAGTTAGAAAAAACAATTTAACTAATATTTAAATCCTAAGAAAGATTAATTAATTTAATTAAAATGAATGATTTACAATTTAAGTAAAACTTAAATAATTTAGAAAACTCTACTTAGATAGAATTCATGTTTGAGATTATTGACACTATTGACTTTGTTTGATATGATAGAACTAGGATCTTAAACAGCAAAATATAAGTAACTTAATGTATTCTGGATTAATTACCAAATATAATCAATTAAGAGAACTTAATCTTGCAATAAACACACTAGTTAATTGAATCACCTCCCGGATTTCTCCAATAACACTTTTGTACTCAAATGAACAAGTCACATTCCTGATTTTCTTATTCCAATGCACCAAAAATGCAAGGAGTAATCTTACAATGTCTATTTTAACACGAAATGACAATAACATTAAGTATTTCAATTAAACAACTCTCCCGAATAATTATCATGAAAACCCTAATGCTAAAGATCACCCGACAAGTCTATCACCTTCCGGATTTCTAAACTTAGATACACAAAGAACCCTAAAATCATCAATTATATCTTTTCCTATGGTTAGTGATATCAAACAAACCATAAACTAGTCATAACACCAAGTCGATGACCTAATACGTGTCTAACACTGAAAGACATTCAATAAACACGTATGGAACATGATATAAACTGATATAATCAAGATTAGATATGCAAAACTCATCAAAATGACATAACAAGATCTGTTACAAAAGTGTTTTCCATCATAAATCAAAACAATAGTCAATAGTTATCATTAATCATTCAAACAATCATTCCTACCTAAGTAGAAGTAAAGAACTAGCCAACTAACATCATAATCAGTAAAGAAATCTCAGAATTATTCATAACAAAATGAAATAAACTACTAAAAATTAAGAACAAATGAAAACAAAGATCAATCAAGATTATTTAACATATATATAAGACCTTCTAGCCCTCCAATGCTTCCAAAATGCTTCCTCCCACTCCTGGAAAGCTTCTCTGCTCCAAAAATGGTCGAGAATGATAATTGAAACGGCTGGGGAGCGTCCCCTATTTAATCTCACTTGAATCTTGACTTTTTTCAAATTTCAAACCTGTCGCGTACCGCGACAACCAATTCAAATTCATATCGCGTATCGCGATAGACAAAATAAGCGGGGAACCCCCGAAGTCCTTCGCGTACCGCGGAGGCTGAATTTCTCCTCATCGCGTACCGCGATGACATCAGAATCATTAAAACTTGTCTTTTTCTCTTGATTTTAACCGGGGCTCGATTCCTTCGGGTTTCGAACTCGATTTCCTTTCATTTCATTAGACAAGCCTGTAAAAACAATAAAATGTAAAAAGAACCTAAAAATAGACAAAATCGACATATTTACAAACTAAAATCGACTCAAAAGTATTTAAAAACAAGATGTGTTTTACAACCCATCAAAAATACCCACACTTGAACATTTTTCGTCCTCGAAAAAGAATTGCAATGGAATCACAATCAGAAATTTATCTTTAACCTCAAAAATTTAAATACATATGCATTAACCACGATTGTTAATATTTGTATCCACTTAAACCATCAATTGATATTTAGGTTCCCTAATCTTGATTCATTATGTTCAAATGATTCAATCAACTATAGGTATTACACTCAAGTCATATAAATCAACCTAATCCTGATAAAAGCTTTCAAGTTACCATTACATTCAAACAACCTAAATAAATTTAAAAATTAAACCTTAGATGGAATGGATGATGATATGGGCATTTTGCTTCTAAAATAATGAGCCTAACTTAGTGGTGTTTCACTCGGTTGCCATCCGGGGTATGACACATAAGCTGCAGCTCTTATTTTATTTTGTTTTATATTTTTTTTCTGCAAGCTCAGCCCATTTAGTGGATTGATGGATGATGTTTCTTTTAATCAGGCGCCATAAGTCTCGAATTTATTTTCATAAAAAGAGAAAATATGTGCCAGGTTTAATTTTAAAAACATTAAGCTGTTTGTTTGCAAAAGTTCCTCTAATCACAATTAAACAGTTTCAGAATCCCCATATTTCCCAAGGCAAAACCTATTAGCATCATGAAAATTAAATAAATTATATCAATACTAGAGAACATTTCTATCAATTAGGCCTACTAACATATCCTAAATTAGATGCATACTTTTAACTTTTAAGAAAAATATAAAATTCCTGATTATATTATCATTTTCCATTTTAATGCAAAACCTAATTCAAAGACTTTTTACAAAATTATTTACAATATTTACAATCTAATCTAAAAAAAAATTAAAATCAAACTCAATTTACAATTAAACATCTAAAAACCTAAATAAAAATAATAAACATAAATAAAAGAAAATAAAAACAAAAATTTGGAAAAGACTTAGCTGGTTTCATGTAACAGCCGTGCATGTCAAATCCAGAATAACACAATCGTATAGCATTCCATTCGCGATCGAGTTATTGTAATCATGTTGATTGCCTTTCTAATACATAAGTTATCACTACCCAACTGATAAGGGTAATTCAAACCAAACTGCACATGAAGCTCTAAACAATCCAACAAAGATTAACTATAAAAGAAAAAATTAAAAATACAAGACTCAAACCTAACTAAAACTGACTTGATTAATTACAAATGACTCAAATTTACTATTTTTCAAAATTTAACTAAAAATTTACAATTTATTTACTAAAATTTTCAAAAATTTTACAATTTTTCACAAATCTCGTACCCACATCTGATCAATGAAAGGCAGTGGAAAATGATCTTTCCTAGTGGCATCATTCAGTCTCTTGTAATCGATGCATACTCTCCAACCAGTGACTGTCCTAGACGGAATCAACTCCTTCTTCTCATTCACAATGACAGTCATACCTCCCTTCTTGGGAACAACCTGTACCGGACTAACCCAAGCTGAATCTGAAATGGGATAGATTAATCCGGCATCTAAGAGCTTAAGAACTTCTTTCTTCACAACTTCAGACATGTTAGGATTTAGCCGTCGTTGTGGTTGGACCACCGGCTTGTAATCCTCTTCCATCAAAATGCGATGCGTACAAAACGAAGGGTGTATGCCCTTTATATCCATCAACTTCCACGCAATCGCCTGCTTATTGGCCTTAAGCACCTCAATCAATCTTGACTTCTCCTCCTCCGTCAATGAAGATGAAATAATGACGGGTAAATCAGAATCACCATCCAGAAATGCATACTCCAAATGAGATGGCAACTCCTTAAGCTCTAGGGATGGTGGTGCCTCAACAGATGGTTTCTCAACCGGATCTGTACTCTCAAACACCTCGAAAGCAGTCGGGTACTCAGGAGGCTTACTAGCCAGACTGCTCGGAATGTGCTCAGAAGAAGCATCAATCTCAACAGCCTGGTTCTCCTCACCCAGGTCTTGATCTTTCAATAAATCAGATCCAGAGATGTAATCTAGACAACGATCTATGTAAGGAATGAAAGAATCAAGAAAATAAACTGAATCATCCTGACCGTTCGAATGCTTCATCGACTTCCTCACGTCGAATGTAACATTCTCCTCACCCACACGCAATGTAATCTTACCTTCAAACACATCTATCATTGCTTTAGCAGTGCGTAGGAAAGGACGTCCGATAATGAGCGGGACTCGGTCATCGGCCTCCATGTCTAGAATGACAAAATCCGCGGGGAATACAAACTTATCAACCTTCACTAAAACATTCTCCACAATCCCCCGTGGATACTTGACCGAACGATCAGCCAAAGTGATGCTCATGCGCGTCGGCGATGGGTCTCCAAGATCTAGCTTCTGATAAGTCGAATATGGCATCAAGTTAATGCTAGCACCCAAGTCGGCCAACGCGTGGTTCACAGAAGAACTACCAAATAAGCAAGGGATAGTAAAAACCCCTGGATCATCGAGCTTCTCGGGCAGTTTGTTCTGGACCAACGCAGAACATCGAGCTCCTAATGTGACTGTAGAAAGTGACTCCAGCTTCTTCTTGTTAGACAGAAGATCCTTCAAGAATTTAGCATATTTAGGCATATGCTGGAGTGCTTCTACAAATGGGAGGTTAATCTTAAGCTGCTTGAACATCTCTAAGAAATGTCCATACTCATGTGCATACTTCTGCTGCAATGCACGTGCCGGATATGGTAGCATGCTTATATCAACCTCGGGAGTCCTTTTCTCTTCCATCTTCTTCTTATCTGCCTCAACTCCCTTCTTCTCAACTGAAGACTCTCCTACTGGTGCTGTACTTGCTGGGCCTAGCCTCTGGTGCACCCTATCAGGAGTCTCCAACTCTATCTCCTCGTCTACCGGTTCCTCTACATCGACATCCGGTGACTTATCCACCTCCTTCTCACCTCCACGACCACTTCTAGCCGTCACAGCCTTCACATGACCCTTCGGGTTTGCCTCAGTATTCCCCGAGAAGGATCCACCCTGCCTCTCATCCAACCTCTTCGCGATGTCACCTACTGATCGCTGTAGGTCCAGAAATGCTGACTGTTGATTCCTCAGCAATGTATCATGCTCCTGAAGCTTCACCTGTGTGTGTTGATCCTTGGCAATTAACTGCTGTAGCATCTGCATCTGCTGCTTGAGCATATCCTTCACTTCTGGGTCACCACTGCTACTTGGACCTGCTCCTGAATTCTCATTCGCTGCCTGATTCTGACGTGGTTGATAGGAGTTGTTACCACGCCAGTTGTTGTTGGAGTTTCGCCAGTTCGAGTTAGGATTCCAATTAGGATTGGGATTGGAATTGAAGTTGGAAGTGAAAGGCTTGTTCCAACCAGAATTAATGGAATCTAACTGCTCCTGATCAGTAATGGGGCACTCGACAGTCGCATGTCCTCCTCGACATATTTCACATTTCTTCATCTGTGTCTTCAGCTCCTTCATGTCTCTTGCTAGAGACTCAATAGTAGCAGCAAGGCTAGTGTCAGGAGTAACCTGATAAACACCTCGAGCAACAAATGAGGTATTGGTAGCCTTAGTGGTGGATGATCTAGTGGTTGGCTTCTGCTGCGGCTCTGCTCTAGCAAAACTTTCAAACATGTCAATACACTCATCTGTATCCTTCATCTCCATGATATGCCCTCCTGCAGCTGTATTGAACATGATTTGCTTCTCAATTGTCAATCCATTGTAGAATTTCTCTACAAGTGCCCATTCAGAAAGTCCATGCTGTGGACATTTGCTAAGCAAATTGTGGAATCTCTCCCAAGCTGCAGAGTAAGATTCATCGGGCTCCATATGAAAGGAATGGATTTGGTCCCTTAGACGAGCAGCTTTAGAAGGTGGGAAATATTTCTTCAGAAATTTCTTTCGAAGATCATCCCATGTGCTTATCGAGTTTTCAGGAAGGCTATCGAACCAGGTGGATGCACGACTAGCAAGAGAGAATGGGAAAAGTTGTAAGCAGATGTTATCCTCAGAAACTCCATGGAGATTGAAAGTGTTGCAGATCCTAGAAAAACGGGACAGATGTCCGGGAGCATCCTCATCATCAAGACCATTGAACTGAATGGAATTGGTGATAGCAGTCATGATGTAGGACGGAAATTGCCAAGTAGCATCGTTGGCAAAAACGGGACGATTGACCGGGTTGCGAACTCCGGTGAATCCATCGCATGCTCGATCGTGAACGGTACGTTTCACTGGTGGTGGTATCTCCTCGGCCATATCGAAGTGAACGGGTGAAGTGGGTGTGTGTGACGGTGAACTAGGTGTAGAACAAGAAGGTGAAAACAAAATCGGGGCAAGAACACGTACCTGGGAAAAACGACTCCTAAGGTTTGTGTGAAATTCTTGCTCCAGTTCTTCAAAAGCTAAAACTGGTGGTGGTCCTTGTGATCGAGTATGTGGCATGCACTGTAAACGATTACAAGTAAAGAAAAATTTTTTTTAACTAACAAAATAAGGAAAAACCTAATAACTAAAAGACAGAAAATGATTAAGGCTCATAAGAAAGAAAAGAAAAGACTCAAAACCTAAAATACTAAAAATAAACAAAAATTAGACCTACTAATTCTTTCAATCACAATCTAAGCTAATTTCGCTATTGCCAAGTATCCCGGCAACGGCGCCAAAAACTTGATGTCTTCGAAAGTGGTCTGAGAAAATAACTATAAAAACTAACCTAGACTCAACTTAATTACAACGAGTTAAAACCGAAAATCCTAAACTAAACCACTACGACAGGCAAGTGTACCTATCAATTGTAGAATAGCTAACGAAAGTCCGGATATCGAACCCACGAGACACTGACTCAACGAAACAAGATTAGAAAATGATTAAAACAATTAGGGGGGGGTTTTGATTAAAATTAATAAAATAGTTAGAAAAAACAATTTAACTAATATTTAAATCCTAAGAAAGATTAATTAATTTAATTAAAATGAATGATTTACAATTTAAGTAAAACTTAAATAATTTAGAAAACTCTACTTAGATAGAATTCATGTTTGAGATTATTGACACTATTGACTTTGTTTGATATGATAGAACTAGGATCTTAAACAGCAAAATATAAGTAACTTAATGTATTCTGGATTAATTACCAAATATAATCAATTAAGAGAACTTAATCTTGCAATAAACACACTAGTTAATTGAATCACCTCCCGGATTTCTCCAATAACACTTTTGTACTCAAATGAACAAGTCACATTCCTGATTTTCTTATTCCAATGCACCAAAAATGCAAGGAGTAATCTTACAATGTCTATTTTAACACGAAATGACAATAACATTAAGTATTTCAATTAAACAACTCTCCCGAATAATTATCATGAAAACCCTAATGCTAAAGATCACCCGACAAGTCTATCACCTTCCGGATTTCTAAACTTAGATACACAAAGAACCCTAAAAACATCAATTATATCTTTTCCTATGGTTAGTGATATCAAACAAACCATAAACTAGTCATAACACCAAGTCGATGACCTAATACGTGTCTAACACTGAAAGACATTCAATAAACACGTATGGAACATGATATAAACTGATATAATCAAGATTAGATATGCAAAACTCATCAAAATGACATAACAAGATCTGTTACAAAAGTGTTTTCCATCATAAATCAAAACAATAGTCAATAGTTATCATTAATCATTCAAACAATCATTCCTACCTAAGTAGAAGTAAAGAACTAGCCAACTAACATCATAATCAGTAAAGAAATCTCAGAATTATTCATAACAAAATGAAATAAACTACTAAAAATTAAGAACAAATGAAAACAAAGATCAATCAAGATTATTTAACATATATATAAGACCTTCTAGCCCTCCAATGCTTCCAAAATGCTTCCTCCCACTCCTGGAAAGCTTCTCTGCTCCAAAAATGGTCGAGAATGATAATTGAAACGGCTGGGGAGCGTCCCCTATTTAATCTCACTTGAATCTTGACTTTTTTCAAATTTCAAACCTGTCGCGTACCGCGACAACCAATTCAAATTCATATCGCGTATCGCGATAGACAAAATAAGCGGGGAACCCCCGAAGTCCTTCGCGTACCGCGGAGGCTGAATTTCTCCTCATCGCGTACCGCGATGACATCAGAATCATTAAAACTTGTCTTTTTCTCTTGATTTTAACCGGGGCTCGATTCCTTCGGGTTTCGACTCGATTTCCTTTCATTTCATTAGACAAGCCTGTAAAAACAATAAAATGTAAAAAGAACCTAAAAATAGACAAAATCGACATATTTACAAACTAAAATCGACTCAAAAGTATTTAAAAACAAGATGTGTTTTACAACCCATCAGTCACACCCAAGGCCAAACCTTCCATCAGATCAATGAGGACCGACCAATCCTCAAAGCCTAGGGTGACACCTCAGAAGGCACCTCAGATGCCTCCCACTGCCAAGAAGGCCAAACCAGTTAAACAAAATCGATCTGGTTTTCACAAGCAAAAATCAAAGGCTAAAAGCAAATCATAGTGGAAGAATAAATCACCAATGAAACCACCCTTAAAACCAGCTGATCTTTGCAGTGGTATAAAGCCCAAAATTATCAGGGCCAAACCAATCAAGCCGAAAGGGGTTATCAAGAAAGGACCCATTGTTCCACCTGTACCTAAATCTGTTATGGTTTGGGTACCCATTTCTCATTGATTGTGTGTGTGATGCAGGGACGACCCAATAAGCTTAAAAATGTTTGGTATGTGGATAGTGGCTGCTCTCGGCATATGACTAGGGATTTCTCTAAGTTACATGAAGTCACAGCTTTCAATGGAGGATATGTCTCATTTGCAGGAGACAAGGGAGGGAAGATAAGTATGAAGGGCACAGTCACTAATGGAACTCTCAGTTTTGAGGATGTGTACTACGTTGAAGAGCTCAATCATAGCTTATTGAGTGTTTCTCAGATATGTGACAAGAGCTTCTCAACACACTTCACAAACAAGGAGTGTCTCATTCTAAAGCCCGGATTTGTTGTGCAAGAGAAGTGGATCTTGATGAGGACTCCGAGAATCAACAATGCCTACATCATTAATATGAATTCAGATTCATTCACTGAGAACACCTACTTGTTCTCAAAGGCATCAGAGCATGACTGTTTACTTTGGCATCGCCGACTGGGTCACGTAAACCTGAAGAATCTCAACCGACTTGCTAAGGGAGATCACGTTATTGGCCTACCTTCTAAAGACTTCTCCACAATTGAGAAGTGCGTCGCGTGTGCCAAGGGGAAGCAGCACAAGAAACCTACAAGCCTAAATTGTTCAATTCAATCTCATCAATTCTGCAACTTCTTCACATAGATCTCTTTGGACCAGTCAACGTTATGAGCATCGGGAAGAAGTCATATTGTCTGGTAGTGACAGATGATTATTCCAGATTTACTTGGGTGTTCTTTTTGGCCAAGAAAGATGAGACGCCAGAGATTCTAAAGAGTTTATCACCCTGATCGAAAATTAGAAGAATCTGAAGGTTAAGGTGATCAGAACTGATAATGGCACTGAGTTCAGAAATCAGACACTTATTGATTTCTGCAATGAGAAGGGGATTGCTTGGAAGTACAGTGCAGCTCGCACACCTCAGCAAAATGGAGTTGCTGAAAGAAGGAACCGAACGCTTATTGAAGCTGCACGGACCATGCTGTCAGAGTCCAAACTGTCAATATTCTTCTAGACTGAAGCTGTTAGCACAACTTGTTATGTTCAAAATCGAGCACTATTGAACAAACGCCATCAGAAGACCCCTTATGAGATTTTCTTCAACCAGAAGCCTAAAGTTGGTCATTTCAAGTCGATCGGATGTCCGTGTACTCTCCTCCATACTGAGCCGAATCATAAGTTTGATGACAAGGCTAATGAGTGTTACTTTGTGGGCTAGTTATCAGAGAAAGCTGCCTACCGGGTATACAACAAGAAGACCCGGATGATTGTGGAGTCATACTATATCGATTGGTAAGAGATGAACAACACCGACGCCGGTTCTGGTCCAAACTGGCTATTTCAGTATGATTCTACTTTTGAGCCCTTCAACACTATATCAGAGAGTGCAAGACCATCTGTACCAACTGACAACTTCTACAAGGGTGATGACGTAGACTATCGGGTTGACAACGTTCCATGTGATCCCAAGCTTCTGACGGTTGACCCTCAAGGCATGTACGATCGGGCTCCACCAGTTCAGCCAACCCCGAACAATGAGGTCATCCCATCAGATCCGGATACTTCTCAGTCAGTTCAGCCAATCCCAGAGACAGATCAAGCTTCATCTTCTTCCCACCAAACTTTTGATAATCCACTGTTCTCAGACCACATTCCTGAGGAACATTGTGTGGATCATGGAGCCGAAGCTAGTGAAACAACACTAGTTGACAACCTTTCTTCCTCCAGTGAAGACCAGAGGAACCACATCAGCAATTTGCTCGATAATATGGCTGTGGAGGAAGTACCAACCCTAAGCATCAACAAGAATCATCCTGTGGAAAACATTATCAGACCTCTTTCAGAAGGAGTTCTCACACGAAGCCGGTCCATTCCAGCTCAGAACACCTTGCCTGAAAGCACTATCTCACGAAGTCAATCAGGTCCGATTAATTCTTGTTTGTATTCCTGTTTTATTTCGCAGGTCGAGCCCAAGAATGTCAAGATGTCACTTAAGGAGTCAAGCTGGGTCGAGGCGATGTAGGACGAGCTGATGCAGTTCAGAAGCTCAAAGTGTAGAATCTGGTTCCATTGCCCAAGGGGAAGCTGCCAATTGGAACCAGATGGGTCTTCAGAAACAAAAGGGATGATTCGGGGGTAATCATTAGGAATAAGGCATGTTTGGTAGTTCAGGGCTTCTACCAACAAGAGGGGATCGACTACGAAGAAGTCTTTGCACCAGTCGCAAGACTTGAAGCTATACGGATCTTCTTGGCCTATGTTTCCTACATTAACTTCACTGTGTATCAAATGGATGTGAAGACTGCCTTCCTGTATGGAAAGATCGAAGAAATCTATGTGTGCCAGCCCCTAGGGTTCGAGGATTCGCAGCATCCCGACCATGTCTACAAGTTAGACAAGGCCCTCTATGGTCTTCATCAAGCACCTCGAGCGTGGTATGCTACTCTTACAGACCATCTGCTTGCTTATGGATATACCCGTGGAGCTTTTGACCAAACATTGTTCGTTCGCAAGGATAAGGATGATCTGATTCTCGTCCAAATCTACGTGGATGATACTATTTTTGGTTCCACAAGCTCGGTGCTATGCAGAGAATTTTATGTGGTGATGAAGAAAAAGTTTGAGATGAGTGCGATGGGAGAAATGACCTTCTTCTTGGGTCTTCAGGTAAAGCAAGATCCGAAGGGCGTGCTGATTCATCAAGGCAAATATGTTACTGATATTCTGACAAAGTTCAAGATGTTGGAATCCAAGCCTACATCCACTCCTATGGCTGCTCGTCCGGTCTTAACTTCAGATTCTGATGGTGAAGATGCTGATCAGCACCTCTACCGCTCGATGATTGGCTCATTGATGTACCTGACCGCTAGCCGACCAGACATCATGTTCTTCGTATGTCAGTGTGCTAGATATCAAGCAAATCCGAAGGCCTCTCACCTAATCGCTGCCAAGAGGATCTTTCATTACATTGTCCGGAAACCTCGTCTCGGCTTGTGGTATCCTAAGAACTCTGAGTTTCGTTTACATGCTTACTCTGAAAAGGATTTTGGTGGTTGTAACTTAGATAGGAAATCAACCACGGGAGGATGCCAATACTTAGGAGATCGCCTTGTCTCTTGGCAATGCAAGAAACAGACAACCGTGTCTACATCCACTGTGGAAGCGGAGTACGTTGCTGCTTCCTGTTGCTGTTATCAGGTTATATGGATGCAACAGCAGCTCGTCGATTACGGTTTGAATTTTCTTCACTCTCCTATTTATTGTGACAAAGAAGCTGCCCTTCAGATCGTCAAGAATCCGGTACAACACTCCAAAACTAAACGCATTGACATCCTGATTCACTTTATCCGCGACTGTTTCGAACAGAAACTGATTCATCTTGAAAAGGTCCACACAAATGATAATCTGGCGGATCTTTTCACAAAACCGTTCGACACAACTCGATTTCACCATCTCCTTGCATCTCTCAAACTAATAAGTTTTGATTAAAACAATTTTTTAAATACTGTAAAAATTTGTGTTTTCTTTTACTTTAATTTTTATATCACAAATTTAGGGGGAGAAAATTTACCCAAACAACAAAAATATTTTCGGTCTTTGAGTCAAAATTTACAAAAACAACAAAAAGATTATTGGTTTTTGAGTTAATCTAAGATGATCTACAAGTTTAGGGGGAGTGGATTTTAAGAAAACAACAAAAAGATTTTACATTTTCAAAGTTTAAGAAAAATACAAAAAGATTTTGATTTGGATGGTTAAGTTTAGTGGTTCAATTTGGGAAGTGAAATGATTTCTGATACTCAGAAATTTATTACCTAAAAGTAATTTCTAAAGAATAACAATGTTGGATAACTATAATTCACTAAGAAGTTAAAATAAGTTTTTCCAAAATGAAAGAAATGGACATGATCATTAAAAAATATTATTAATATATAAATAAGTGTGAAGTAAGGAAAATCAAATAACCGGACAGATGTAACAACTATTTGACTTTTTGCATAAATCTTTAAGTCAAAACGAGATTGTGTTTCGATAAACTTGAAATTGTTTTGAAAAACTCGAGTATTTTACATGTTTTGTGCAAACAAAGAGCGGAAAATACATACTGAAGCATCCTCTGTTCTGCGTAAGCAAAGACATGGATGTGTGACGTTAAGGCCAATGTGCCTGCAGATCAGTAAAGCAAAAGATGCCAATGAGCACAAAGATGATAGAACCCCTTCTTGTTCTTGATTTTAATCTAATCGATCTATTCTTTTCTTTTCTCATCTTAACCTCTGTCAAAACTTTTTAAGTTCGTTGAAACACAATCAAAGTTTGAAACAAAAGATATCAAAAAATTGATAGGTTGCATCTTAATCTGGTTCTACAGTCTGACTATTCATAAACTTCCAAAAGTAGTTTCAAAAAAACCGTTAGAAAAACTTTTGATCATAAGTCATATTTTTGAATTACGAATTAACGAGTGGAAATTATTGGTGGGGTATAATTATTTTAAGGTTAGGTTTCATAAGAAATTATTTTAAGGAGGTCAAATTTTTGATAACAGACTTGATCCCACGAAATTAACCCAACTCAACTTTGAACTCGTCCAAAGTTTCTGAGTTTATTTTATTTTATTCAGAAAAAGTTAGAAAATTTTGAAAATTTTGAAAAATAATAATTTACTCGAAATATGACATACTCGAAATTATACTCGATTTTGAGTACACGAAAATAGTGTACTCGAACTTCACCTATAAATAGTCCGAGTATGCTTAAAATCGAGTACCATTTGCTTCGTATACGATTTTCTTTCTCCTTAGGCGATCTCGATTTTCGTGCACAGTTTTCAAAATCCACTCCGACCATATTGTAGATCATACATAGGCGACCCTAGGTATAAATTTTGAGCAAGTTTTGACTGCTAAATAAAAAGTTTGGGTCAAAAACATTTTTCGAGTACTCATTCCGTTAATAGTGAGAATCTTAGACAAATCATCTTGAAAACCTCAAAATTAGAAAGGGATCTTCTCATATGTTGGTCGCATCCTAATTCCGAGCATTTCGAATATAATTTGGTGTTCTAAGGAGCAAAATTGAGAGAGTTTTAGTGTTTTAGGTGTTCTCGAAATTTTGAATTTCGAGTACCAGTTTCGAATACAAATTTCGAATATGAGTTTTTTAGAATACAAGACCTTTTCGATTACAACTTAAATTTTCGAATACACTTCAAATTTCGAATAGAACCAACATTTTCGAATACTGTTCTATTTTCGACTACATTCTAAACTTCGGGAACACTTTAAAAATTCGTGAACTCCCTATGGTTTTGAACTGTTTCCGATTTCATGATTTTGTCTAACTCTTGGAATCCGAACTTGGAATTTGACTTTTGACTTTGACTTTTGCTTCAAGTTTGACTAACTTGACTTTGTTTATTTCAGATGGCTGATTTGAGATTCGTTTCTGACCACAACATGTCAGCATATGACGGAGATCCACCGGTGAAGTATTCTATGTTCAGGAGCTTGGTGGAAGGGCTGATACTGTCTCTGGTGAATTATGCCATCATGGAACATCCCGAGATCATCGCTGAGTTTATCCATGACTTCTGGAACACGATCACTGAGCGCACGGACGCTAATGGCACAGTTACTTAGATCGGCAAAGTTCAAGGCCAGCCTGTTATCATTACTGAGCAGATTCTGAGGGACTGCCTATAGTTTGGAGATAAGGCAACCGATCCTGTTGAGCTTGATCATGACTTGGTTCACAGGACTGTCTATCAGATGGGTCATGAGGGTGTCTACCCTCCTACGGAGAAGAAACTTCTACATCCCTACTGGAGATATCTTGCACACGTGGTGACCTAGTGTTTGTCTGGAAGGAAGGGCGGTTATGATGTGCTGAATCAGACTCTCAGTTCATGTATGGTGGCATTAGCTTTGGGCATGGATTTCAACTACTCAAAGATGATCTTTCGCGACATGCATGCCAATATCAAGGGAAAGAGAAAGGAAAGATTTCTGGCCTTCCCCTGCTTCATCCAGATCGTCATCAACAAGAGGCATCCAAACCTTGTTCCCACCATCGGCACTCTCGGGATCAAGAGGATGAGAGAAGACATTTTCTTGATGATGAACAAAAGAGGAAAGAAACATTATGTCGGGGAATGGCCTCTGATCAAGTTCGGTAGATTTGTTGGAGATGACGCAGTAGTGGAGGAGCAAGGAACACCTATTGCTATCGTTGCCGAAGAGCACGGCATCCCTCCTACTGGCACAAGCACTCAGACTGGCACAACTGTCGAGGAACCTGTCTTTGAGTCTTCATCATCATCTAGTGAAGAAATTTTGATTCGACAGAAGGAGCCGGTCATCCCACCACTCACCAGAGCTGAATGGGAAGACATTCAGGATGCAGATTACATGCCGACTCCTGAGTCTTCGCCAAAAAAGAAAAGACTCAAGATGATGTCAAAGTGGCCTAAGGATCCCAGATTGCTGAAGAAGACTGTAGGGTCATCCTCCTCAACTCCTGTTCAGACTCCACCACCTCCACTTCCTATACAGCCCACTCCACCTCATATTCAGACTCCACCACCTCCACCTCATACACAGTCCACTCCACCTCCTGTTCAGCCTAAGCCACCCACACAGCCTAAGCCACCCACACAGCTCAAACCACCACAACCACCAAAACAAAAGCCACCCACTCAACCCACTAAACCCATAACCACCACCCAAACTCCTATTCCACCACCACCACCTTTCACCACCTCAGAGACCGCCCAAACCACATCATCACCATCTCACACTCATACTCACATCCCCCACACAAAGCCACCACCATCACCAGGCAGGAGTCAGAGAGACAAAGGCAAGGCACACATGCGTACGCCTTCGCCTTATGCGCCTGAGGGGTCTCCCGTGGATATCGTATGGCTACAGGAGAGAGTTTTTCCGCTAGAGCAAGACTCCATTACCAAATTTATGAGCTGCAGGGTGCATTGGTTAGAGTATGTGAGATGTTTAGACGACAGATACGCAACGTTGACCATCTGGAGAAGCTGAATAAGCGTCTGACAAAAGCTTTTGAGAAGCTGATTGGGTCAAAGTTTGATGAGGATGAAGAAGATGATGATGATGATGAAGAAGTTGAAGAAGAAGAAACTGAAAAGAAAGATGATGAGAATGACAAGGATGGCGAAAATGCCAAGGATGATCAGGGAGGTGACAAAGATGGAGACAATGCCAAGGATGACAAAGGAAAGGATAAAGAGGATGACGAGCAGGAGGTGACATGGGCTAGGGTGCCAATTCCTCGGGTCAAAAGGATGATGAGCTCGCACAGGATGCCGCCAAGAATACCGATGCTTCCGAGAATCCACAGTCTTCGGAGAAGCCTCTGGACTATTATGATGATCTATTCGAGGATCTTCCAGAGAACTTTCTATTCGGCGGATTCGGTGAAGAGCTCGGTGGAGCGGGCCTAGGGGATTTGTTCGCCGATGTAACATCAGTGCCGGACGCGTGCCGGAACAGTGATCGCTACAGTAAACATGTACAGTAACTCAGGTACACATTTCGAGAAACTATGTTAAGACTATTAATGCATTTGAATAAACATCAAACTATTATACGATTGTCTGAATCTGATTTAGACTTGCGGGTTTAACAGTCAGAAAACATGTCAGACAACACAGTGTTGAAACACAAATACATGATGTGATAATTGTTTGCATAAACGTATGTGAGGATAAACAAAATGAAATTTATAACGGTTATTGTTGCAGAATGCTAAACCGACGAGTTATTCGTATAGGTGACGATCTGTACGAATAATTCTGATAGTTTAACGTTCTGAAATAATAACTTAACAGTAGAAAACAAGAATCAGAAAGCCAAACCATCGACGTGTTCGTTCGAATGACGATTCGAACGAATACGCGCGATGGCGACGTAATCTGATTAAACGATTACGAAAACGAATAACGACACGAACGATCATAACTTTAAAGAAATATAATATTTCTTATTTTACAATTTTGAAACTCATCATAAAATAATTTAAATTTAATTATTTTATTATATCGCGAATAAATTTAACGAAACGCGTAAATTATTTTAATTCTAGAAATAGATAAACATTTAACTTGTTAAAATAAAACTATTTTTATTTAAGCTACGAAAAATACGCGTAACGTGCCGGATACGCGACAAAACCGTGAACCGAGCAACCGAAACGAACCCGGATACCCATGGGAGTATAAAAGCACCAAATACATCATTTATTTCATTTTTATACCATCTCTCCCTCACACATGCTCTCAACCCGTCACCACCATCACCACCCAAGATTCCAACTTCAAAGCACAAGATCTCCCTCAATTCTTGACGGAATCGCGTGGTTTTTTCGCCTAAACGACCATCTCGAAGAGCCCTACAAGGAAGTACAGCTGATCTGAGAGTTTGGCCGACTGATTTTGAGGTATGATCAAGAGAATGTCGCGAAAATGAGGGTTTTGTAACCCATAATCGGAATACACACACACAACCCATGAAAACCCTAAACCATGCTTATATTTACATCACTATTAGC
Organism: Mikania micrantha; assembly: GCA_009363875.1. NCBI lineage: Eukaryota > Viridiplantae > Streptophyta > Magnoliopsida > Asterales > Asteraceae > Mikania > Mikania micrantha. Next base: position 41,403,455 of record CM018694.1, on the reverse strand, counting down.
TGATCTTCGCAACACAACCCATGGGATTAACCGCATCGAGGGTTCCAGTTTGAGAACAAGTTGAGATACGCAAGGTTCGCGGCTCACACTCTCGGCCGAACCTTTTTAGGTGGAGCTAAGGTGGCCGAACCCTTCTGGGAACTTGGCCGAACTCTGCCCTCAACCATCTCAGACGAACCATGGAAGAAGATGCGAACCAGTTGGCCACGAATCCTTGCACATGATGACGAACCATAGGAGCTCAGGCGAACCTTACTGATCAAACAGAAATGCCGAACCATTTGTCTGCCATCACAAACGAACCATCAGCGTATCAACTACCCCCCCCCCCCCGAACCTGCACCTGGAGCCGAATCAAACAGACGAACCCTGGGTTCGCTGCTGACACCACCGAACCCTCACCTTTGTCAAACCATAAGGAACGAACCTTGTGTGTCACTACCTTAGCCGAACCTTAACTGAATAAAGCTATAGGTTCGCTGTTTAGGTTTATGCAATTCATTGATATTGAGAACGACAATGCAGGTTGGTCAGATGGGCCCAGCATTAATCAAACAGGCCCAATAGCAATTGCCAGCCCAAGCCTTAAAGTTCACACGAACCATTTCTTTGACCAAGCCCAATGCCCTTGTGAAAGTCGGCCCCATGGAATTCCATGAGACCCAATTTAATTGGGCCCCATCATTGAAAACCGGCCCAACATCTTTTACTATGGCCCAACTTCGATTGATTAAATCATGGAACCATCTAGGCCCAACTATTGATGAACCCAATTTTCTTGTTAACCACCATAGTGAAGTTGGCCCAACAATACAATTAGGCGGCCCACTAGATTAGTACACCTTTGGTCGACCCATGATCATCTAGCCGGCCACGTGACATGATTCGGCCCATGTTAGCCAATAGACCCATGGATACTTATAAATCGGCCCACGTGAAACTAACGGGCTAAGGCCCAATTGAATTGGGCCCAATCGTTGAGGATCCTGTCTTAAGGATATAATTAATATACTAATACTATAATTAATGGGTAATTATAGAAATCATGTCGTAACGATATAACGAATTTAAGATATTGAAATCAAGTGTAGAGAATCAACGAACAACAAACAAGGGCCGAATTAGTTACCGAGACTCACGAGTGTTAGCCAAGTTAGGGCTAACACCAACATTTATACACAACAAATTCTTACAAACAAATGCTTATCAAACTACAACATTATGAAATTAATACAGGAGCGTGAACATTAAATCAAGTGTAAACAAAGAGCGCGTGCATTCTTATTCTACTTGATCAAACACTTCGGACATAAGGTGAGTTCATTGTCCCCTTTCAAACTTATTTGTTTTACTTCGGGACTGAGAAGCATGTTAAACATTTTTATTGAAATGTTATTTAATGCTTTAATTATAAACATGATTAAATATGATTGAAACCTTTACTTTAAGCTTAATGCTTAAAATCAATGCATGATACTTGATTCAATTACATGAGATGTGATTCAATTACATGAGTTGTGATTCAATTACATGAGACATGATACAAATGCATGATACTTGATTCAATTACATGAGATGTGATTCAATTACATGAGATATAATACAAATTCATGATACTTGATTTAATTACATGAGATGTGATACAATTACATGAGACATGATACAAATACATGATACTTGATTTAATTACATGAGATGTGATACAATTACATGAGACATGATACAAATACATGATACTTGATTCAATTACATGAGACTTGATACTATTACATGAGATATGATGTTTAGAAACTATTACATGCTACTAGGCCATCATACATGTATCTAACCATAGACTACGTAATTGCTGAACGTCTGGTATTCCAGAGCTTGTACCTATGGGGTGAGATACATGTAATAACATAAACATAATGATACTCAGCTATTACCTGGTTATAAGTGACATGTAATTGCTGAACGTCTAGTATTCCAGAGCTTTTGTCAGCTTATATGAGGTATGTAAAGGCTAAACATGAAAGTATCGATTCTAAGCTATTACCTGGTTATAAGGGACATGTAATTGCTGAACGTCTGGTATTTCAGAGCTTGTGTCGGCTTATATGAGGTATGTAAAGGCTAAACATAAACGTAACGTTACGGAGCTATTACCTGGTTATAAGGGACATGTAATTGCTGAACGTCTGGTATTCCAGAGCTTTTGTCGGCTTATAAGAGGTATGTAAAGGCTAAACATGAACTTGTTGAATACTAAGTTGTTATCTATATAAGAGACATGTAATTGCTAAACTTCTGGTATTCTAGAGCTTTTGTCTGCTTATAGGAGATATGTAATTGCTAAACTATGTGTGTGTGAATCTATGATGCTTGATAAACATAATGATAGCTAACACTTACGAATACAATAGACAGGAAAACTTTGAAACAGATAACAAAGGCTTGATGAGGATTGAGTTGTTTGGTAGGTAAAATGCTTAATTATTATTAACAACAATGTCATATCCGGGTTAGTATGTGGTGGGATGTTGGCTAGGGCTTGTTCCCTTACATATGCCCTATATATAAGCATACCGACTTGGATATTACAGGTGGAGTTAATGAGGTTAAGGTTTTACTGAAAGAGGTTTGTTGAAACTATTTTTAAACTTATAAACTATATGAACTCACCAACCGTTGTGTTGACTTGATCTTTTTACATGCTTTCTCAGGTGAAGAACAGGTTTAAGTTTAAGCTCTTGGATTTGCATACTAGGCTGCCCAGATAGAGGACCTAGTAGATTTTTTGGGAAGCACATCTTTTGTTGATGATACATATTACTTTTGATATCTTGTACATACACAAGATATAAACATTATTCTTTTGGTTAGGTTTACTTAGTTAAATTGCAGAACATTGCTATTGTAATTTAACTTTGTAATCCTATATATCATTCGATTGTGCTTTAGATATTCTTATACGTTGATGCTATGTAAACAATCTGATCATCATGATTATCATCCGCGATATCACGCCCCGGGAACCTTCCGCCCGGCGGGGACTCCGATCCAACCCCGCCGGCTCGGGGTGTGACAGATTGGTATCAGAGCTCAAGGTTATAGAGAATAATAGGTCATTACATAAACGGTTTGGCCTAGACTATAACTTAGGGACCCCCATGTAGAGAATTTAAGACGTAAATTGCATTATGTTTTCTGCATTCGATCATTGCACTAACCAAATACTTTTGGTTATGATCAGAATGCCGCCAAGAAAACAACCTACTCCGCAAGTCTCTGCTCCTCACTCATCGACTCCTACACCACCAGATTCACCACCGCCACCTCCTCCTCCTCCGCCTCCTCCACACTCACCGCCACCAGGATCAAGTAATACGCAGACACTGGATCCAGCTACTGTCGCATTGGCGACACTATTGAGTACTCAACTGACCAGTCAGCTGAAAGATGTCATCCCAGAGATGATAAACAGGATACAAGGTCATGGCAACAATTCTGGCCACACTACAGGAGAGGCTAGTGGAAACACTAGTCATACTTTAGATTGCTCCTACAAGTCCTTTGTAGGATGCAAACCCCCAAGCTTCACAGGAGTCGAAGGAGCTGTTGGACTGATCCAATGGCTTGAGAAAATGGAAAATACTTTGGACATCAGCGGTTGTCCAGAACATCACAAAGTTCGCTATGCAGCTGGTTCTTTCAGCAAGCGAGCTTTGACTTGGTGGAACGCCCAGATTAGAGCCAAAGGAAGAGATGAGGCCATGTCAATGCCTTGGGCAGAATTCAAGCTTCTTATGAGGAATGAGTTTTGTCCGAAACACGAACTGCAACAACTGGAGATCGAGCTCTCTAATCATGTGATGAAGGGAGCGGATCATATGACTTTCACCACTCGCTATCATGAACTGGTAGCTTTGGTGCCAGAGATGGTACCAACATTGGAAAAGCTGATTGACCGTTATGTAGCGGGATTACCTTCTTGCATCCAAAGCATCGTGTTGGCTGCCTACCCTGCTACCTTGGAGTCTGCTATCTCCTTATCAGCTAAACTCACCAATGTGATGGTGAAGTCTGGAGTTCTTAAAGATGAAACAGGGAAGTCCAAGGATGCAACAACATCAAAGAAGCCCGAGTATCACCAAAAGAAGAAGCAAAAGGTCGTTAAGAACTACGCGGCCGTCACCCCACTGAGACAGGCACCTGCAGCACCTGTCAACCCTACTACCAGGGGTTATGGAGGGGAATATCCCCAGTGCATAAACTGCAAGTATCATCATCCTGCTGGTGCTCAATGCAGGAAGTGCACCAATTGTGGTCGGTTTGGCCATTGGGTGAACAATTGCCGCTTTGCGGTGAATCAGGCTACCAACACTGTAACAAGAGCACTACCACCACCACCACAGAACCCAGGCAACAACAACAACAGAGGCTGTTACAACTGCGGGGAAACAGGTCACTTCTCCCGCAACTGTCCTAAGAAGGTGCAACCAGGAGCACAAGCACCTCGTGGACGAGCCTTTGTCATCGGAGCTAATGCTGCACGCCAAGACCCTAATGTGGTCACTGGTACATTTCTTTTACATGACTCTTATGCATCCATACTATTTGATACTGGTGCAGACCAGAGTTTTATTTCATCTGATTTTGCACGACAACTTAGTCTTACTGAAGAAACTTTAGATTCCCCATACATTATTGAGGTAGCGAATGGAAAACAAGTTACTGTTAGCACTATACTTAGGAACTGCCCACTTACACTTATAGATCATATATTTTCCATCGACTTGTTACCGATGGAATTGGGCAGTTTCGATATCATCGTGGGGATGGATTGGCTCTCACTCAATCGAGTGGAAGTTGTCTGTTCCGAGAAGCTACTTCGGATTCCAGTAACGGATGATCGTGTATTGGAAGTTCGTGGGGATCAAGCAAAGAGAAACGTAAAGATCATTTCATGCATAAAAGTGCGTAGGTGTTTGCAAAAGAAGTGCATAGCATTCTTGGCTCATGTGGTGGAGAAAGACAAAGACAAGAAAACATTACAAGACGTACCGATAGTGAAAGAATATCCTGAGGTGTTTCCTGAAGATCTACCGGGTTTGCCTCCCGTGCGACCGGTGGAGTTTCGTATCGATATGATTCCTGGAGCAACACCTGTTGCTAAATCTCCTTACAGGTTAGCACCTTCGGAGATGCAGGAATTATCTAACCAACTACAGGAACTACTTGATAAAGGTTTCATCCGACCGAGCTACTCACCTTGGGGAGCTCGGTATTGTTTGTGAAAAAGAAGGATGGATCTTTACGTATGTGCATAGATTACAGGGAGTTAAACAAACTAACCATCAAGAATCGGTATCCATTACCGAGGATTGATGATTTGTTTGATCAATTGCAAGGAGCTCAATACTTTTCGAAGATTGATCTACGTTCCGGATACCATCAGCTTCGAGTGCAAGACGAAGACATACCAAAGACGGCGTCTCGTACCAGATACGGGCATTACGAATTCATGGTGATGCCTTTTGGTTTGACGAATGCACCCGCGGTTTTCATGGATCTCATGAACCGTGTGTGTAAGCCATACTTAGATCAATTTGTTATTGTTTTCATTGATGACATATTGATTTATTCTAAAAGCAAAGCAGAGCACGAGCAACATCTTAGAACGATCTTGGAACTGTTAAAGGAAGAGAAACTCTATGCCAAATTCTCTAAGTGTGAGTTTTGGTTAAAAGAGGTTCAATTCCTAGGCCATGTTGTTAACAGTGAGGGAATACATGTTGATCCTGCCAAGATCGAAGCAATAAAAGATTGGGACACTCCGAAGACACCTACGGAGATACGTTCTTTCCTAGGCTTAGCAGGCTATTACAGAAGGTTTATTTCAAACTTTTCTAAGATAGCTCTGCCACTCACAAAGTTGACACAGAAGAGCGAGCCGTTTGTTTGGGATCAAAAGCAAGAAGAAGCCTTTCAGACATTGAAGAAAAAGCTATGTGATGCTCCGATCTTATCCCTCCCAGATGGATGTGATGATTTTGTTGTGTATTGTGATGCATCCCATCAGGGACTTGGCTGTGTACTTATGCAGCGGGACAAAGTCATTGCCTACGCTTCGAGACAATTAAAGATTCATGAGAAGAACTACACAACTCATGATCTGGAACTGGGAGCAGTGGTGTTTGCACTGAAGATCTGGAGGCATTACTTATATGGAACCAAGTGTACCATATTTACAGACCACAAAAGTTTACAACACATATTCGATCAGAAGGAACTCAACATGCGACAGCGACGTTGGGTTGAGCTTCTGAATGACTATGACTGCGTGATTAAGTACCATCCGGGCAAGGCAAACGTTGTTGCTGATGCCTTGATCCGTAAGGAACGGGTCAAACCCTTGCGCGTCAGAGCAATGGGAATGACTGCGCAGACAAGTTTACACGATCACATTAGGCAAGCACAACAGGAAGCAATTGAACGAGGTAACTTGAAGAAAGACTTAGATTGCGGTGTGGAGAAACATTTGGAAACAAAACCCGATGGACTTGTTTACTTCAAGGATCGTATCTGGATTCCTGCAGTAGATGAGTTAAGGAAACTTATTTTTGATGAAGCACACAAAACCAAGTACTCTGTGCATCCCGGTGCTGATAAAATGTACCAAGACTTACGTGCATTTTATTGGTGGCCGGGCATGAAGAAAGACATAGCTGAGTATGTTGGTCGATGCCTTACGTGTGCTAAGGTGAAGGCAGAACACCAGAAACCGTCAGGTTTACTGGAACAACCTGAAATTCCACTTTGGAAGTGGGAACAAATAGCTATGGACTTTGTTACCAAGCTACCCCGCACTTCCAGTGGACATGATACCATTTGGGTTATCGTTGATCGATTAACCAAGTCTGCTCTTTTCTTGCCGATGCGAGAAACTTATACGATGGATAAACTAGCGAAGCTTTACATCAACGAGATAGTGGTACGCCATGGGGTACCATTGTCTATCATTTCAGATCGTGATAGCAGATTTACATCAAGATTCTGGCCGTCATTACAGAAATCTCTGGGGACGTAATTAAACTTGAGTACAGCTTATCATCCACAAACGGATGGTCAAAGCGAACGTACCATTCAAACCCTGGAGGATATGTTAAGAACTTGTGTTATAGATTTTGGTGGTAACTGGGACTCTCACTTGCCACTAATCGAGTTCTCCTACAACAACAGTTATCACAGCAGCATCGGTTGTGCCCCATTCGAGGCTATTTATGGCCGGAAATGTCGGTCACCGATCTGTTGGTCAGAAGTGGGAGACAATCGTATCACTGGGCCAGAACTTATTCAAGAAACTACAGACAAGATTGTTCAAATACAACAAAGACTGCAAGCAGCCCGAAGCAAACAAAAGAGCTATGCTGATAAACGGCGCAAGCCGTTGGAATTCCAAGTGGGAGATCGTGTAATGTTAAAGGTTTCCCCATGGAAGGGCGTAGTTCGATTCGCGAAGAAAGGCAAATTGACACCACGATACGTGGGACCGTTCGAGGTCATTGAACGTATTGGTCCTGTAGCATACAGATTGAGCCTACCAGATGAACTTAGTGGTGTACATGACGTGTTTCACGTCTCCAACTTGAAGAAATGCCTTACTGATGAAACTCTTATCATACCAGTTGAAGAAATTCAATTAGATGAAAACTTACGTTTTGTTGAAGAACCATTGGAGATTATGGATCGTAAAGTTAAGCAACTGAGACGAAGCCGTATTCCTATTGTTAAAGTTCGTTGGAACTCAAAGCGCGGACCTGAGTTTACTTGGGAACGTGAAGATCACATGAGAAACAAGTATCCCCAACTCTTTGCGGAGGAAGTCGTACCGAATAACGAGTCTTAAATTTCGGGACGAAATTTCTTTAACAAGGGGAGACTGTAACATCAGTGCCGGACGCGTGCCGGAACAGTGATCGCTACAGTAAACATGTACAGTAACTCAGGTACACATTTCGAGAAACTATGTTAAGACTATTAATGCATTTGAATAAACATGAAACTATTATACGATTGTCTGAATCTGATTTAGACTTGCGGGTTTAACAGTCAGAAAACATGTCAGACAACACAGTGTTGAAACACAAATACATGATGTGATAATTGTTCCCACCATCGGCACTCTCGGGATCAAGAGGATGAGAGAAGACATTTTCTTGATGATGAACAAAAGAGGAAAGAAACATTATGTCGGGGAATGGCCTCTGATCAAGTTCGGTAGATTTGTTGGAGATGACGCAGTAGTGGAGGAGCAAGGAACACCTATTGCTATCGTTGCCGAAGAGCACGGCATCCCTCCTACTGGCACAAGCACTCAGACTGGCACAACTGTCGAGGAACCTGTCTTTGAGTCTTCATCATCATCTAGTGAAGAAATTTTGATTCGAGAGAAGGAGCCGGTCATCCCACCACTCACCAGAGCTGAATGGGAAGACATTCAGGATGCAGATTACATGCCGACTCCTGAGTCTTCGCCAAAAAAGAAAAGACTCAAGATGATGTCAAAGTGGCCTAAGGATCCCAGATTGCTGAAGAAGACTGTAGGGTCATCCTCCTCAACTCCTGTTCAGACTCCACCACCTCCACTTCCTATACAGCCCACTCCACCTCATATTCAGACTCCACCACCTCCACCTCATACACAGTCCACTCCACCTCCTGTTCAGCCTAAGCCACCCACACAGCCTAAGCCACCCACACAGCTCAAACCACCACAACCACCAAAACAAAAGCCACCCACTCAACCCACTAAACCCATAACCACCACCCAAACTCCTATTCCACCACCACCACCTTTCACCACCTCAGAGACCGCCCAAACCACATCATCACCATCTCACACTCATACTCACATCCCCCACACAAAGCCACCACCATCACCAGGCAGGAGTCAGAGAGACAAAGGCAAGGCACACATGCGTACGCCTTCGCCTTATGCGCCTGAGGGGTCTCCCGTGGATATCGTATGGCTACAGGAGAGAGTTTTTCCGCTAGAGCAAGACTCCATTACCAAATTTATGAGCTGCAGGGTGCATTGGTTAGAGTATGTGAGATGTTTAGACGACAGATACGCAACGTTGACCATCTGGAGAAGCTGAATAAGCGTCTGACAAAAGCTTTTGAGAAGCTGATTGGGTCAAAGTTTGATGAGGATGAAGAAGATGATGATGATGATGAAGAAGTTGAAGAAGAAGAAACTGAAAAGAAAGATGATGAGAATGACAAGGATGGCGAAAATGCCAAGGATGATCAGGGAGGTGACAAAGATGGAGACAATGCCAAGGATGACAAAGGAAAGGATAAAGAGGATGACGAGCAGGAGGTGACATGGGCTAGGGTGCCAATTCCTCGGGTCAAAAGGATGATGAGCTCGCACAGGATGCCGCCAAGAATACCGATGCTTCCGAGAATCCACAGTCTTCGGAGAAGCCTCTGGACTATTATGATGATCTATTCGAGGATCTTCCAGAGAACTTTCTATTCGGCGGATTCGGTGAAGAGCTCGGTGGAGCGGGCCTAGGGGATTTGTTCGCCGATGTAACATCAGTGCCGGACGCGTGCCGGAACAGTGATCGCTACAGTAAACATGTACAGTAACTCAGGTACACATTTCGAGAAACTATGTTAAGACTATTAATGCATTTGAATAAACATGAAACTATTATACGATTGTCTGAATCTGATTTAGACTTGCGGGTTTAACAGTCAGAAAACATGTCATACAACACAGTGTTGAAACACAAATACATGATGTGATAATTGTTTGCATAAACGTATGTGAGGATAAACAAAATGAAATTTATAACGGTTATTGTTGCAGAATGCTAAACCGACGAGTTATTCGTATAGGTGACGATCTGTACGAATAATTCTGATAGTTTAACGTTCTGAAATAATAACTTAACAGTAGAAAACAAGAATCAGAAAGCCAAACCATCGACGTGTTCGTTCGAATGACGATTCGAACGAATACGCGCGATGGCGACGTAATCTGATTAAACGATTACGAAAACGAATAACGACACGAACGATCATAACTTTAAAGAAATATAATATTTCTTATTTTACAATTTTGAAACTCATCATAAAATAATTTAAATTTAATTATTTTATTATATCGCGAATAAATTTAACGAAACGCGTAAATTATTTTAATTCTAGAAATAGATAAACATTTAACTTGTTAAAATAAAACTATTTTTATTTAAGCTACGAAAAATACGCGTAACGTGCCGGATACGCGACAAAACCGTGAACCGAGCAACCGAAACGAACCCGGATACCCATGGGAGTATAAAAGCACCAAATACATCATTTATTTCATTTTTATACCATCTCTCCCTCACACATGCTCTCAACCCGTCACCACCATCACCACCCAAGATTCCAACTTCAAAGCACAAGATCTCCCTCAATTCTTGACGGAATCGCGTGGTTTTTTCGCCTAAACGACCATCTCGAAGAGCCCTACAAGGAAGTACAGCTGATCTGAGAGTTTGGCCGACTGATTTTGAGGTGTGATCAAGAGAATGTCGCGAAAATGAGGGTTTTGTAACCCATAATCGGAATACACACACACAACCCATGAAAACCCTAAACCATGCTTATATTTACATCACTATTAGCTGATCTTCGCAACACAACCCATGGGATTAACCGTATCGAGGGTTCCAGTTTGAGAACAAGTTGAGATACGCAGGGTTCGCGGCTCACACTCTCGGCCGAACCTTTCTAGGTGGAGCTAAGGTGGCCGAACCCTTCTGGGAACTTGGCCGAACTCTGCCCTCAACCATCTCAGACGAACCATGGAAGAAGATGCGAACCAGTTGGCCACGAATCCTTGCACATGATGACGAACCATAGGAGCTCAGGCGAACCTTACTGATCAAACAGAAATGCCGAACCATTTGTCTGCCATCACAAACGAACCATCAGCGTATCAACTACCCCCCCCCCCCTCGAACCTGCACCTGGAGCCGAATCAAACAGACGAACCCTGGGTTCGCTGCTGACACCACCGAACCCTCACCTTTGTCAAACCATAAGGAACGAACCTTGTGTGTCACTACCTTAGCCGAACCTTAACTGAATAAAGCTATAGGTTCGCTGTTTAGGTTTATGCAATTCATTGATATTGAGAACGACAATGCAGGTTGGTCAGATGGGCCCAGCATTAATCAAACAGGCCCAATAGCAATTGCCAGCCCAAGCCTTAAAGTTCACACGAACCATTTCTTTGACCAAGCCCAATGCCCTTGTGAAAGTCGGCCCCATGGAATTCCATGAGACCCAATTTAATTGGGCCCCATCATTGAAAACCGGCCCAACATCTTTTACTATGGCCCAACTTCGATTGATTAAATCATGGAACCATCTAGGCCCAACTATTGATGAACCCAATTTTCTTGTTAACCACCATAGTGAAGTTGGCCCAACAATACAATTAGGCGGCCCACTAGATTAGTACACCTTTGGTCGACCCATGATCATCTAGCCGGCCACGTGACATGATTCGGCCCATGTTAGCCAATAGACCCATGGATACTTATAAATCGGCCCACGTGAAACTAACGGGCTAAGGCCCAATTGAATTGGGCCCAATCGTTGAGGATCCTGTCTTAAGGATATAATTAATATACTAATACTATAATTAATGGGTAATTATAGAAATCATGTCGTAACGATATAACGAATTTAAGATATTGAAATCAAGTGTAGAGAATCAACGAACAACAAACAAGGGCCGAATTAGTTACCGAGACTCACGAGTGTTAGCCAAGTTAGGGCTAACACCAACATTTATACACAACAAATTCTTACAAACAAATGCTTATCAAACTACAACATTATGAAATTAATACAGGAGCGTGAACATTAAATCAAGTGTAAACAAAGAGCGCGTGCATTCTTATTCTACTTGATCAAACACTTCGGACATAAGGTGAGTTCATTGTCCCCTTTCAAACTTATTTGTTTTACTTCGGGACTGAGAAGCATGTTAAACATTTTTATTGAAATGTTATTTAATGCTTTAATTATAAACATGATTAAATATGATTGAAACCTTTACTTTAAGCTTAATGCTTAAAATCAATGCATGATACTTGATTCAATTACATGAGATGTGATTCAATTACATGAGTTGTGATTCAATTACATGAGACATGATACAAATGCATGATACTTGATTCAATTACATGAGATGTGATTCAATTACATGAGATATAATACAAATGCATGATACTTGATTTAATTACATGAGATGTGATACAATTACATGAGACATGATACAAATACATGATACTTGATTTAATTACATGAGATGTGATACAATTACATGAGACATGATACAAATACATGATACTTGATTCAATTACATGAGACTTGATACTATTACATGAGATATGATGTTTAGAAACTATTACATGCTACTAGGCCATCATACATGTATCTAACCATAGACTACGTAATTGCTGAACGTCTGGTATTCCAGAGCTTGTACCTATGGGGTGAGATACATGTAATAACATAAACATAATGATACTCAGCTATTACCTGGTTATAAGTGACATGTAATTGCTGAACGTCTGGTATTCCAGAGCTTTTGTCAGCTTATATGAGGTATGTAAAGGCTAAACATGAAAGTATCGATTCTAAGCTATTACCTGGTTATAAGGGACATGTAATTGCTGAACGTCTGGTATTTCAGAGCTTGTGTCGGCTTATATGAGGTATGTAAAGGCTAAACATAAACGTAACGTTACGGAGCTATTACCTGGTTATAAGGGACATGTAATTGCTGAACGTCTGGTATTCCAGAGCTTTTGTCGGCTTATAAGAGGTATGTAAAGGCTAAACATGAACTTGTTGAATACTAAGCTATTATCTATATAAGAGACATGTAATTGCTAAACTTCTGGTATTCCAGAGCTTTTGTCTGCTTATAGGAGATATGTAATTGCTAAACTATGTGTGTGTGAATCTATGATGCTTGATAAACATAATGATAGCTAACACTTACGAATACAATAGACAGGAAAACTTTGAAACAGATAACAAAGGCTTGATGAGGATTGAGTTGTTTGGTAGGTAAAATGCTTAATTATTATTAACAACAATGTCATATCCGGGTTAGTATGTGGTGGGATGTTGGCTAGGGCTTGTTCCCTTACATATGCCCTATATATAAGCATACCGACTTGGATATTACAGGTGGAGTTAATGAGGTTAAGGTTTTACTGAAAGAGGTTTGTTGAAACTATTTTTAAACTTATAAACTATATGAACTCACCAACCGTTGTGTTGACTTGATCTTTTTACATGCTTTCTCAGGTGAAGAACAGGTTTAAGTTTAAGCTCTTGGATTTGCATACTAGGCTGCCCAGATAGAGGACCTAGTAGATTTTTTGGGAAGCACATCTTTTGTTGATGATACATATTACTTTTGATATCTTGTACATACACAAGATATAAACATTATTCTTTTGGTTAGGTTTACTTAGTTAAATTGCAGAACATTGCTATTGTAATTTAACTTTGTAATCCTATATATCATTCGATTGTGCTTTAGATATTCTTATACGTTGATGCTATGTAAACAATCTGATCATCATGATTATCATCCGCGATATCACGCCCCGGGAACCTTCCGCCCGGCGGGGACTCCGATCCAACCCCGCCGGCTCGGGGTGTGACAGCCGATGTGTCTATGGACTCAGTGTTTGAGGCGGTTTGTGACCAGGAAAGAAAAGTACAAAGCCAAATCCTCTGTAGGAGCATCTGCAGAGGAAGAACCAGAAAATGTTATTCCCGACAACGTCAAAAAGGACCCATATGTAGACTTCTTGTATGCTCAAAAGTATGTCAACAAGGAAGGACATGAGATTCCACCACTAGCCACAGTTATCGACAGTTGGTTCGATAGGCAGAAAGACTGGACCCTTGCTCCTCCAGAGATTAGAGCATCATGGCTAGGGGAAATGAACGAAGAACATCCAGAGCATACATTCACTACATGCGACAGAGACTTGTTTGCTGTTCGCAATGACAAGTCTAATATATGCTGCTAGATGTACGACAAAGACAAATATTTATATCTGATAAAGAGAATGAATGGGAATGTGGAATACTTTAAGAGGCCAAGGGATTTCTGCACACTGCCAAAGTTCGACATTAGGAGCATCAACAATGCGATGTTCTTCAATCCCTCGAAAGACAATCAGGCCGATCTGTTCGCCAAATTCCTGAAAGATCAATGCGACAGAGACTTCCTAGTTATGAGGACATCCAAAGGAAGGCGCTTTGTTTCCACGCACATTTTGGATCCTGTGAAGAAGGAACCGTGGATCTACTAGAAGTATCCACCGCCACATGTCGAGAAGGCCATTCCTGTCTCATCATGAGCTCCTGACAATTCCTTAGCCAACTTCCTGTCTTGGTATTTTGACGAGAAGACACTTGCAGCAGTCATTCTCCAGAACAAAGACGACATCAAAGACATCGATATGATACTTGATCCGATGGATATCTTGAAGTATGGCAAGGAAGACACGCAGAAACTACACGAGTCTCCTATCAGAGTCTATGGAGACTGGGACGAAGAGGCGAAGCCCTTTACTCGTGTAGTCGCTTTTGCTATGGAGCTGAAGCTGTATGCAGGAGCAGGTCCTCACTCTGTCTCGCTTCCCATCGGTTGACTTCATCAGTCTAGGGGGAGTTTGTAGAGCCCGACTAACGATGAAGACTGACAAAGTTAACCTGAGAAGAGTCGAAGACCTGATTTTGTTCATTTTCGTGTACTTAGTATTTAGTGTACAGTAGTTTATCGAGTACTCGACCATTTTAGTGTATAAAGGTTCGAGTACTCATATAGTAGTATAAATAGACATATTTTGTACTGTTCTAGGGTTGGATTCCCGAGGCATGCTCTCTAGACGTATTGAGGCACTGTTTTGTGTACTTCACTGAATATACTAAAGTTTTGATCTTTCTTCCTGTTCTTGTGATTCTATTTCGGATTCCGCACGTTGTAGAGTCATTTGATGCAGATTGGAGACTTAAAGCTTGGTTCTTGATCAATTTAGGGACCTACAATTTTTTTAAAGGAAAAGGATATTTTTGACATTTTACCTATCACCTACCTTTTCAACTTTTTTTTTAAAAAGTTACCCTCATGTTTTTTAAACGTTTATAACTTTTTTATACATATTTATTTTTTTTATAAAATTTACACTATTAAATTTCTCATATTTTTCTCTTTAATTCTATTATAATTTTCCAAAGACTAATAATTTTTTCCAAATACTCGTAGTTACGTCAATGTAACGAACAATCTAGTTCCTTTAACAAAACAATCTGGTTTTCATTAGTTATTAGATTGATGTAAGGATAAAAGATTACACCAATATTACGTAGTTTTCATCTTAATGTTCGTTATTAGATTGCTAAAATGATGTGTTACATTGATGTAAGGATAAAAAGATTACACTAATACTATAATAAATGCAAAACACCCTTCATCAAGATTTTAGAAAATTCAAACTAACTTAAATTTAATACATACATTGGTGAATTCAAGTATTACATTGATGTAATGTAGACGTTCATTAATTAAGTTGCTTCAAAAACTAATTACATTACTATTTACATCAATGTAAAGAACAGTTACATTACCTTAATCATTTGTTACATTAAGGTAATTTGCTTAAAAAACAAATCTAGATTGAACAACTTTGTCTTTCTTAGATCAAGAGAACCAATTCATTGTAACATACTTCTTCATCAAAGATTAACACAAAAGCAATCCCATTTGAATCTGAAAGATTTGTAAATAAATCTCTTAAACTCATATATCAACTAAAAACATGTTTGATCAATCAAAACATGTAAATACATCCGGTGAAATTAAAAAAAACATCCTCACAACAAGAGCATCTCAAAAAGCATCTCAAATTCTAAATGTCATTGATACATGAGAAGAAAAGATGTATACAATGATATAAAACCAATGTATTTAATAATAATAAAAGGCATACCATTGTTGTTTTCACCATTATTTTGGGGGTTTTTAACATCATCAGTTGCAAATGGTGGATCCAACACATATGCTCTTAGTAACCCTAGGTTTTCACGAGAATGGATCACGAGCATCAAAAAAGGCACGGTGATTCAGTGAAACCGAAGGAAACACTAGAGAAGATGAAGCCATCATTGAGGGAATTCATCAACAGTACAATAGACGGTGACTCCGGCGGTGGGAAATCAAGGTAACATGGTGACAGTAGCTGCCATTGCCGATCGTTTGTGTGCGTCACCGAGACACAAACACACCACCATCGTCATCATGGTTCTCATCGGAGAGGCTGGAATCACCATACAAAACCCTATTCGTCGCTAGAGAAGTGCGGGATCATCGTGTCACCGTCGAGATCACAACCGTTGCTCGAACCCTCAACTCAATCACACCTACGGTGTTAAAGATCTGACATAGAGAGGACATATGAGTAAATGACTTTAGTACCCTTATTCTCATCTCATCCATTAATTCAGAATCTAAAATATTTTATAATATATCAAGGGTTGAGGTAGGGTTTATGGGTTACCTCAATTACACAAGGTTATTATATGATCCTTTTCCTATATATATAAAAGTTTTTTTCTTTATTTTTTGACGTGAATATTTTTACAATTTATCTTTTTTAACATGTTTGTGTTTTTGAATTATTTAATGGTTTAATGTTTTATTTTAACAAGTTTGTTATGGTTTAATTTTTTAAAAAGTTTTATACCTTATTTTCTGTTTTCACTACTCTCTTTTCCTCTTTAAAACACTCCTGAATTAATCAGGAATTTAAGTAGAGGGACTAAAATTGTAATTATCCTGTACGAAAAAAGAAAACCTTCATCTTCTTATCTCCATCAATGTCCATCACTAACACAGAGGCCAGGACCCGGAGAATGTATCTCTCATGGCAACTGCCCACCACAACCTTTAATCCTCTGTCATCATCAATCAAACCCTACAACCCAATTTGCTCTGTTTCATCTGCTATCTGTTGTCTCTCAAACAATGGTGGACAAAAGGTTAACTCGACAAGTACTCGATGTGATAGTGGTGGTAATGGGGTTCATGTTCCAAGACAGAAGTACATCTCGATTTCGAAATCGGAGCTCTTAGACGCCATTGTCTTGATGTTCGATTCACGGACACAGAAAGATGATTTTCTTCTAATGTCGTCGTAAGTTGCTTTCTCTTTGATTTTGTTTTTGTTTTTTTTTTTTTTGTTTTTATTGCTGCCATTGCTATGATTATCGATTCTGAGCTAAAATTGTAAACAAATGATTCACCAATTTAGCCTGTAAACTTGGGAAATCATAACCCTATCTGGGGTCTTTTCTTGTTCAAAATGGTAATTACCAACTATCATTGTTGGTTTAACATTAGTGTCTAAGGTTGATATTTATAAATCATTTTTACAAAGGATTAGTGCTTAATGTTCATCAAATTCAATGAACTGCGTTGAACCTTCGTGAATCTGGGTCTATAACACTTTGAATTCACAGATAACAGATTGAGGAAGTAAAGCCAAGTATGTTTGTCACTCACTGCCAGAACCCTAATCCCTAAAACTGTCTCGAGGGCCCTAAAATCTTCGGGGCCTAAGGCAAGTTGTATTTTCCTAAAACAGTTGAGAAGTCACTGCCTAAATTTAGGCCATCAGTGGCAATTAAAATTGTTTCAAAGAAATTGTTTGAAATTTGATAACTTTGTTCTATCTAAGCTTGAAAGTTGAACCATGTTGAATGAAATGTCATTGACTGGTGAGTTCCAATTTCAGATGTCTAGACTCTATTTTACATGCTGAACATAAAAGCATTTTAGAGGAAATGCGAGCAGATTATGACCTTACTCATTCTGCTAATCTCAAGGCAACTGTTCATGATGGTGATGGTAACGAAGTAAACTCGATCCCTGATGGGATGGATTCAGCCATTGACTTGTCAGAATTTTTTGGATATTCAAACAAAAATACGGAAAATGCTCCAGAAATTTCCAGGTTTTATCAGTGTAGTGTAACTAGTAGATTCAACTACTGTTAGATGGTGTTGTTATAGTATGGTATCATTTAGTTAGATCGACTCATTCAAGAATTTTGTCATGTAGAATTCCAGTTGACACTCGTTTTCAGCGTGCCTTCATTCAACTACTGTATAATGCGCAATTTGAAGAGCTATCAGCTGCTGATTTAATGTTGACATCAGCATTGAATACTGATTATCTACTAACTCTGCCAGTATATGTTGATTGGAAGAAAGCATCAGAGTCTAAAGCAATAATATTTAGGTGAAAATTCTGATTTATCTGTATGCTTATGCATTTTTTTTAACTTAATAGTCCATTGTGGTTACGTCTAATTTGATTTAAGGTTTTACTTTCTGGATCATTTATTGCAGGTCTGTGTTGATCCATGTATACTGACCTTTCATTATACAGGAGGGGATATGCAACAGAGCGACAGAAGGGTCTTTTAATAGTCGAAAAACTGGATTACTTGCAGTCCAAGCTTTTGCAAGCACTTTTCTTCGGTATCTCTGAGCCATTAGGGAAAATTGGCATGTGGTTAGCTGAGGTAATTGCTTGACACTGCATTCTAAATTTTGTTTGGTTAAACCTAAGCTTAGTTTCTTAAAAAATATGGCATTTATAATATATAAAAGTATTAAACAAGATCATGTTTGCTATTAACTTACCATTTGATTATCTTATTCATATTTTGCTTCAATTCGAAGGATTACGATATTAAGTCACGTCTTGAAACTATGGGAAATGACGATAGCAGCTAGAATGAGACAAAAACAAAGGTCATAGTGAACCAATTTGGTTTCATAGCGGGACAACCAATGATGAAGGTGATACACGTTCTGAGGAGGCTAATAAAAAAAAAAGGAAATTGGACTTGCATATGGTGTTCATTGAGCCGGCGGTAGTGTGGCTCCATTAGGTAATTTGGGATAGTCTTGAAAGTAGAGGTATTCCTTGAAAGTATGTCAAGTTAAATTAAGGATATGTATGGTAGTACTCAGAATGTGGCCATTAGGGATATTGACTTCTTTCCTATTAAGGTGGGACTCCGCCAAGCATATATGCTAAATTCATTTCTTTTTGCAGTAGTCTTAGATGAGCTGCCGAAGTCTATCCAGGAGAACATTCTATGGCGTATGCTTTTTGTAGATGATATTGAGTTGGCTGATTAACATAAGCGAGACCGAATGCAAGTGTGAAAGAGTGGCGAGCATCCGTAGAGCGCAAAAACTTATGCGTCAGTTGAACTAATATCGAGTATCTTGTCTGTAACTTCAATGGGACCACAAGTGAAGATGATGCCCAGTTGTCTACAGAGGGCCAAGCTGTACCGCAAACAACCAAGTTGAAGTACTTGGGATCGTTTGTTCGAGGGCAGAGACATTGACATTTACAGTGATGTAACTCATGTTAGGGTATTAATCACGAACACAAACAAACATAAATATAAATAAGAGAGCGAAACCTGTAAACGACACCAAGAGTTTGAGTCTGATTATTCCAACAACACTTTACAATGATTTTAAATACTAATAAAAGAAAACATTCATAACACAGTTGTATTATACATATTGACTTGGAAATGTGCAAACATGCATACCAACCTAAAACAATAAAAAATTTAAAACATGGCTCATAGAAGTAGAACTCACCCATAGTCACAGTGTGGGGTCTCGATCCCGGGTACCTCCCAGAGGTTGGTTTTCATCATTACACATAGCTCTTAAACTAAAAACTTTCATAAATAGCAGCGGAAATTAAAACATAGTTTGTTAAACATGAATTAATGTCTGAATTAAAACATAAACGATTGCCAACACCATCGGATTCTCTATCTTGATGCCCGAGCTCTATGCTTCCTCTTACCTTAGCTTTAACCTGAGATACATGCTAAAATGTAAGCTTACGCTGGTGAGTTCTAAATTTTGTAAAACATCATAAACGTTTAATGAGTGAAAATCATACAACATCATCTCATTCATACAAAACCATAACACATAAACTTCATGATCATCATCATCATACAACCACTGCTACTGAGCATAACAGTGGGCTTATGTCAGCACAAGGCTCCATAACCTTTGATCTGACTCGCCGAAGCGTTCTGCAGATCCATACTTACCCAGTAACAAGTACTTGAGCAACATCATACTTACCCCATACAAAAATGAGAGCAACATCATACTTATCCCATAACGAGTACGAGAGCAACGTCATACTTATCCCGTAACAAGTACGGGAGCAACATCATACTTACCCAATACGAATATGAGAGCAACATCATACTTACCCCATATGAATACGCATGGTTTAAAAAGGCGCCGTCGCCACCAGGGGCTCTGCCCCTTGGACCCCGCCAGGGGCGCTGCCCCTAGGACCCCGCAAGGGGGCGCGGCCCCCTTGACCCCCGCTTGGTCAGGAGCTTAGAAATCTTAACTAGCATGTAATTTACACCTCCAAATTCTTTAGGATTCCTTTGCATCCATTTTACACTAAAAATATACAACTGCTGATGGTACTTAATTTCATTATACAATGCATTTTCGAATTCGATTTGCTCTACCTTTTCAATTGTATTATACCTTGTAATACTTTTATCATTTGTTTTATGTTAAATTGTGGCTTTTATGTAATATATATGTAATTTTAATTATTTTTCAAGGTTGTTTTGAGGCTTACGCCTCGGTCCGCCTCGAGGCTTACGCCTCGTGAGGCTAACAGAAAACGCCTCGAGGCTCGTTTCCGCTTTTTTAAACCTTGTGAATACGGGAGCAACATCATACTTACCCCGTAACAAGTACGGGAGCAACATCATACTTACCCCGTAACAAGTACGGGAGCAACATTCATTCATCATAACATGATATACTAGCACTATATCATTATTCATCATAACATCATAACCTTATTCTAATCATAGGATTCCTCATAACAGTTTATGCTAGTATCATTTCATCATATCATCGTAACATCATAGCATGCTAGCATCATATCATCGTATCATAAGTCATAACATCATGGCATCAAATATATGTCATGCTAGTATCTATTCATCATATCATACATCATGGCCTCATAAACATGTCATGCTAGCATTCATCATATCATACATCATACTTTCATCCTAGCAGCTTAGGATCTCATCATAACATAACATTTATAACCATCATCATAGCATGATATCATACAGTTCATCTTCATAACTCACTAACATGCATTCATCATACTTAGTATACTTTCATACACAAATCATCATAACTCATTAACATGCATTCATCATCATGGCATAGTCACATAACATCATAAACATATTAGCAGCATGTTTGTCAGCCCAAAACATAAGTACACATAAAGTGAAAGTAGGGCATCTAGAACTCACCTGATAGTAGCTCCTTATCTTCTTAGCCGAACTCCTTTGCTAAGACTCAAGAACCTACATCATTACATCGTCTCATTACATTCCATTTTTGGACTTAAAATTTATTCTAAGTCCTCATAGTCTACTAGTTCCCCCTCATAAATTCAAGTTCTTGAAACAGGCTAGTATTCGAAACACTTAGTATCCATGTACACGAAATCCTTAGAGTTCACGAAACCCTTGGTACACGAAACCCATGAGTACTCGAAGTGCCAGAGTACACGAATTCTAGTTCTCGAATCATAGTTCACGAACCCTCAGTTCACGAAGGCAGGTTCTTGAAACATAGTTCACGAACCATAGTTCTTGAAACCTAGTTCACGAAGAAAGGTTCTCAAAACCAAATTCACGAAGGGGTCCGGATACTCATTTCGTGTACATCTTCGGTTGCTCATGTTTTCATCATAAAACATCTCAGAAATCTATCTAAGACTTTGGGGAGCTAGTCCTAGGTTCCTTATGTCATCACCAATACGTTGGAGACGCAAAGTCTCGAACTTTATGCATAAAGGTGTGAGCTTTATGCCTAAGTTCACTTTCGTATAAAAATCCCAACTTTTTCGTATAAAACACTTACTTGTAGTTAGATGATCCTCCTGGTAGCTTCCCGTGGGTTCCCTCTTCTTCTGGAGCGATTTATAGCCGAATCTTGAAGTTCTCGAACCTAGCTTCGTGTACTTGAGAGAAAATGTGCTTCCAGCCAAAGGTGTGCACGTTTTCCAAGGCACTCATATATATAGGCGGGGTTCACGAACCTGGTACTCGAAATTGAGAGTTCACAAAAACAGTTTTGAGTACTGACCTTCGTGAGATTAGGGTTCTCGAAATTCAATTCGAGTACCCCATTTCGTGAACTTAACTTCGTTTATTTTTCGTTTATTTTCCTACAAGTTTATTATCCGTTACGCATTCGTAAATTCAAATAACTTGTATTAGAAAATTTTGGGGTGTTACACACAGGAAACACACATACCCTCATGAACTGAAATCCAAATCGTGCGTACCAGATCGTGGTATAAATTAACACCAGTCGTCAGTGATACGCTATCCGAAACGGAGACATTGTGCATTCCCAAATTAGGTCAATTTCGTATCCTTTGAACATGAATCGCGTACCTAATTGAAGAAATTCGTGTTCCAAAATTTCGAATTCAATTTCCAGGCGACATACATCCTACGATTTCCCAAGTGACTTCCGATTTCCAGACGACCTTTGATTTCATGGATTTCTGTGTGACCTTCGATGTACCCATTGACGAATTGGATTCAAGGGACACCTTTGATTTCCCCATTCGATTTCCAGGCGACATAAATCAAGGGATGCGTTCTTATTCTGGATTCTTGATTTCACATTGACGATTGGATTCACACTGTCTTTTTTTTTTTTTTTTTCTATAAAAGTAAGTCAGTATAGTATTAGTATCCCATTAATCTATATCTTTGTCTTCCATCATTTCGTACAAAACACTGTAGCACTTCAAACAATTAGAAAATAAAAAATCCTAAGCAATGGCTTTTGGTAAGTGAAGGTCGAGCTCAAGAGAAGAAAACCAACATTCTGAAGAGCACGTGTATGTAAGTGATAGTGATGTTGAAGGCATTTCTAACTAGGACTCAAGGAACAAGGACAAAATCCACACAAGAGAGTTTTGAAGTCCAAAGCAAGTTGAAAGGATGACAAATCGTTGATGCAAGAAGTCGATGTTGTAAGTTTTGGAAATAGCAAGAATGCTGGAGGTTCAATGATATCCTTGAGCTTAGTATAGGGTCGGTTATACCCGAACTTCAATCAAGATCAACAAATCACCTGAGATACAGTCACACCACTCTGGTAATTTGTAGGGCTCTCCAACCAGATATTCTCGATACAGTTGTACTACGAGAATCCCAACTGGTTTCCAAGATCACCTTCTAATTTAGTCACTAATTAGAATAGCAATGGAAAACTCTAGCCGTTCACAAAGTAAGAGTAAATGGTAGGAAATTCAATGTGTGTTTTCATTCCTCATTTCTTGATTACATACGACTAGAAATAAAATAACTACCCACGTACAAAATGGAAATAACTGGCTTACAAAATTCAAATAAAATAAAATAATTGAGACTAAAAATAATGTGGGATTGTGGAATTGCTGACACGTGCAATTAGGTGTGGATCACCTCCTTGGATTGAGACTAAGCTGACCCACGTGAGTCCCACATGAGTTGTATCCGGATTGGGTTGATCCATAGGATATTCAGGCTTTAGATCTTCCTGGGTTTGCCTATCATCCTCTCCAACATCAAAAAAGTTTGTCCTCAAACTTGGAATAGGGTCATCAGGATCATAATAGGGTTCAATATCAGTAACATTGAAAGTAGTTGCATCTTTAAGAGTGCCCGACAGATTGACCTTGTATGCATTGTCATTAACTTTAGACAGAATCCGGAAAGGACCATCAATTCTGGGATTGAGCTTAGACCTGCGTTTTGCAGGAAAATGATCCTTGCGAAAATGAACCCAGACGAGATCAGCCGGTTGAAACAGAATGTGTTTGCGACCCCTATCATGGCGATATTTAATGAGATCATTGGACATGGTAATCTTGTCAAACACTTGTTGATGCAAAGCCTTGATATCAGCAGCACGATCGCTAGCAGCTTGACAAAATTTAGAAGCTGTGTCAAGAATAGCTAAGTCAAGCGGGGTGGTGGGATTCAGACCCTAAACACCCTTAAAAGGACTAAGGCCAGTAGTCTTGTTAGGAGCACGATTGTACGCAAATTCAGCCTGCGGTAGTAAATCCTCCCACTTTTTCAGATTTTTAGTAACTAGTGAACGAAGCAGAGAGCCCAGGGTGTGATTAGTAACCTTGGTTTGACTGTCGGTTTGCGGGTGACTGGATGTACTGAAATTAAGTTTGATACCCAGCTTTCGCCATAAAGTAAGCCAAAAGTGACTAAGAAATTTGACATCACGATCACTAACCATAGTGCGAAAATTCCCATGTAAACGTACAATTTCCTTGAAATAGAGATTAGCAACCTGGACATCATCATATGTGGTATGACAAACAACAAAAGGAGCCATTTTAGAAAACCAATCAACCACGACCATAATTGAATCTTTTTGGCGATGGGTTTTGGGTAAACCAATATTAAAATCAAGGCTAATGTCCTCCCAAGGGGCATGAGGTACCGACAGTGGCATATACAGACTGCAGGGAAATGAGTGACCCTTAGCCCTATGACAAGGTAAACAACGACGGACCAGATGTTCCACATCTCTAGCCATTTTTGGCCAAAAAAATTGGCACTGCATCAGCGCCAAAGTCTTATCAATTCCCAGATGTTCAACAAGTCCTCCTTCATGAGTTTCTTTAATCAATAGTATGCGCACACTATGCTGAGGAATACAAAGGCGATGCAGCTTGAAAAGAAAACCATTGAAGACATGAAATGTACCCATTCAAGACAAGAAACCATTGAGATTCATTTCGTATTTTCGTCCTCTTTTATTTTCTTTTTTCTTTTCTTATTTTTATTTTTTAACATAACTACAAAATAACAAAATAACACCAAAGTATATTTATTAGTGAAAGTAACACTATAGTTTTATATTTTAGTATAGCATGTTGTACAAACGAGCCGAGCCACGAGCGAGCGAGCTACGAGCCGAGCTAGCCAGTCATGGCTCGGCTACAAAACGAACTGGCTCGGTTACAAACGAGCTTTATTCGAGTTGAGCTTTATCCGAGCTTTTTCCGAACGAGTTACGAGCCAAATCCGAGCTTCGAGCTTTTTGGACAGCCGTACCCAAGATAGGTTTCTTTAGGGTTTCTCAGTCTTGCACATGTTGAGGGTCTCCCCTCCATTGTAATTATACATTCAGAAATTTCCCATTACTTTACACCTGTCAATACTCCACCAAAAGTAATCATTTTTATTCAACTCCAAATAAATGGTAGTAATTTTTTGTTATAAAATAGCAGTATTATCTATTAAAATATGATAATGATGCTACATCTCCATCTTGATGCATTGTACTTGCTACATAGATGAATTTAAATCTATGTTTTGATTGAATTATGATTTGATAGCATGCACCTTATACTTTAGGACTTGTACTCTTGTTTATTTCTGAAATAATAAAATATCTAGACTCTTTATTTGGCATTTAAATTGTTTTCTTGTAACAGGCGCTTGAACGTAGCATTCAGGGACAAGATGCGGAGGTATGGATAAAAAGGATGGAACTTTGGTTCAAGGAAATGCCGGTTTTGAGGAAATCAGAGAAGTATGATCAACCTATGACTGATGATATGTTTAGAGTTGATCAAGTGTCAGACGAAGATCTTCCCATATGGCTTGCTGCACAGAGGGCAGTAGCCCGTTATGAAGGAATTTTGTCATCAGTCGGACCTCGTGGTAGGCTTTTAGGGAAATTGCTGACATGGACAGGTCTTATACCCTCTATGCCACAAAAGATATTCAATCTCCATTCTGATATCACTGCATCTGAAGCATATTTAAGGTAATTGTTTTCATTTCCCTTGTAATTTTGGTTTAATAATGAATTGCTCAATGCCTTGTTCAAATTTGTTAGGTTGACAAAAGACAGTAATATAATAATTGAATATGCAGGCCTATATTCTTGTCAAGAATATCACTTGCTGACATATGGAAGCCTGCTTCTAGAAGATTGTGTGAAAATAATCCTTGGAAAATGTTGAAGAAAGCTTTTTCGATATGTTTGTCACGATCAGTTCTTCAGGTATAACAGACACTAAAGTTTTCTTCTTGTTAACTTTTTAAATGTTGGATGATCTACAAAACAATCTTGCACATAATAGTGAGTACTGTAGTCTATAACATTTGACTGTTGTAAATAAGGTATTGAATTTCGACTAGCAACAAATCTTATTTTAAATTGTAGTCAAAGAGGGTATACCCTTGGTCAGTTTTGAAGTCAACATGGATGAAAATCAATGTTTTTAGTTTTATTCTGTACATTTGTCATTTTTATTGTATGCACGAAATATTAATTGAAAACCAAAAATCTAAATTTATGTTTGATGCTACAATATCAAAATTTTAGAAGTATTGATTTAGGTTGTATATGTATTTGGTATCTTTTACCATCTTGAATTTGTATAGTGTTTTTGTATGTTTTGAAACTTGAATTTGTAATCAGTGATACAATACATGATATTTGAGAACCATATTTTATTATGCTTAAACATCATCTATTACAACCGACTTGACGAGTTTTTGTGGAGATAGGAACCTGCATTCCAAGAATTGATTTTGCTTTATACAAAAGAAATAGAGGAAAAAGAGAGCTTAGACCAAGCTCCTGTATTGCAGTTGAAAATCTATGAGAATATTCCTATTCCTGATTTGCCAGTAAACTCTCGTCACCATGTTCTTGTTACTTTGGAAGTTTTCACAAACTTAAATCTAAGAATTTCTTTTCTATTTTGCAGGTTATTTTTCCACACAAGAAGCTATCTTTTCGCATCTTGGACACAGTAAATATAACCTAAATATTATTATTATTTTTTACTTTGTGTGTTAGAATATATTAGGGTACTTTGTAAGTGCTTCAAATTCTAGCTATTTTTCCTTTAGGAGCGCACATCTTGGTCCTCGTATTCTTCTGGTCATACATTTAGCCTTTGGTGTTTTTGTTCTTGCATATTAATATTATCAAATGCTATGCAGTTTTGTAGAGCATATTCAGATTTTTAAATTGTTGTGAAGGTACGCCTGGATGTTGCCTCAATCTTGGGGCTGTTGGCTTACTTCATAAACTACAAATTTGAGAATATTTTGACCTCACCGTAAGTATGATGTTATATATATATATATATATATATATATATATATATATATATATATATATATATATATATATATATATATATATATATACACACTATACATATATCAATATATACATGCATCAATATATATATATAGGGGAAGGTCCCCTAAAAAGTCTATTTTGCCTAAGAAGGCTAAAAAGGATTTTTAAAAACTCGAAAACCGAACCAAACAAACTCCGATTGAATTCATTTTTGCATCATTGCAACCGTTTTATCGAACCCTAAAACCCAAACCTTAAATCATAAAAAATAAACACTAAAACCAAAATATTAAAAACAAACCCTAAACATAAAGATAAAACCTAAAAGCTAAAAATCAAGCCCTAAAATCTAAATTCTAAAACTACTTGTTAAAGCTAAAACCTAAAAGCTAATATTGTAGGATTCGATGAGACGATTCCAATGCCATTGAAATGAGTTCAATCGGAGTTCGTTTGGGTCGGTTTTGAAAATCCTTTTTAGCCTTCTTAGGCAAAAAAGACTTTTTATTTGATCTTTCCCCTATATATATATATATAGGGGAAGGTTCCGTTGTTAACCCACTGTAATTGTGGTAACCCAGTGAACTTTGACAAAAAAATGCCCGAATCTTTGGTTTTTTTTATGGTCTTTGTTATACATATTTAGGGGGGGTTTCTTTTTTGTGTTTTGGCTAATTCGCAATGCAAATCGAATTTGCCTCGGTGTAAATTCGAGTTGCATTTCGCAACATTTAGAAAAGTGTAAAAATTTTACACCGATGCAAATTCGATTTGCATTGCGAATTAGCCAAAACACAAAAAAGAAACCCCCCCTAAATATGTATAATAAAGACCATGAAAAAAACCCAAAGATTCGGGCATTTTTTTGTCAAAGTTCACTGGGTTACCGTAATTAGGCAGGGTTATATATATATATTATGCACATACATACATGTGTATATATGCAATGCATACATAGATATATGTGTGTGTGTATTTATAAAATTAACTGTTTAACAATAAATTAGTATTTTTTTACCTTCTAAGGCTTCTTTTTCTAAGCAATTAAAATTAACGTCATCATTTGGATAAATATGCAATTGAACTTGCGTTTTTATCGTTTTTATTCATCAAATTTACCTAAATCGCATCTGCTGTTTCAATTACGTGGATTCTTTTTAATGGTGTTGTTGCAACATGAGGATAATTCCATAAATTAATTACTGCAGATCAGCAATAGTTTTAGATGTGATTGCAGCAAGTGCTCTTATTATATATGTGTCTCGTATAATCTTGGGATACAAACAGACGTGGGATCGATATCAAGTAAGTTGTGAAAATGCTTTTGCTTAAATATCAAGGATCGAAATATTTGGACCTCATTTTTCGAAGATTTTTTTATTCTAGCTTTTGGTCAACCGAACACTTTATGAAAAGACTCTAGCTAGTGGTTTTGGATCTGTTCACTTTCTTCTGGATGCTTCTGAACAGCAACAAGTGAGGAATTTTCTCTGGTTAATTCGTTATAATTAGAAGAACTGATGATATGAACATTATATATGAGATAATGTGGTCAAATATTTAATTTAAGACCCAAAAATTGTTTTACTTATAATACAAAGGTCAAACGATCAGTTTTTTTTTCTAGTGTAATCCTTTTCATTTGAACCTTATAATATGCAGTACAAGGAAGCTGTTTTAGCATATGCCATTTTACTCAAAGCAGGGACTACCCAGGTTTGAATTCCCATTACGGGTTCTATTTTATCACATTGCAACATTCAAAGGAATTTACTTTATCCATATGTGCTACATATATATGTGTGTGTGTGTGTTCTATGAGAAGCAAACTTTAGAGGGTTAACCCTTAAACCCATTTATGGCCAACTATTTTAAATTTTGGAAAAAAAAATGTGTGGTTCATTTGGTTTTACATGAAAGTTGATTTTTTTATTCTAAATCCAAAAAAAATCAATATTAATGTGAACCACATATTTGTTTTACAAGATTTAAAATGGGTGGCCAGAAATAGGTTTAAGGATGAACTCTTTAAGATTGGTTATAATAAGATGCAATCTCTCTATTGACATTTAGGACATTCGTTTGTAATTATAATGACCTACTTTCTATATCATAAGCGTTACCATATTTCACTACTAGTTTAGAAGATCTGCATGTTTTGTGGGGTTCCACTTTCAAAAAGGGTCAAATGGGTTAGTCAAAACATGTTGGGAGCATGGTTTAGAAAAAGCTTTCTGAGGCTCGCCTAGGCTGAGGCTCGCCTAGGCTGAGGCTCACCTAGGCTGAGGCTGTGGAAAAAAGCTTAAGAGGCTTAGCCTCACGGGGATAGCTGGAACCTAAGACTCAGTCCGTCTGAGGCGGTGAGGCGAGGCTTTTAGGCTTCAACCTCACTAAACTTGCCCTATTTTTTTTTTCCCTGGACTGTTTTTTTGACTTATTTTTGGACCTCTTTAGACTCATTTAATAGAAAACATGCTGGCCACCCAAACCCTAATTAAATTCAAACATAGTTTTTCTCCCAAACTTCGAACTCGCACTTCATCCATTCTCCCAAACTCTGAACGCACACTTCACCCTTCCATTCTCCTAGACTCCCAATGCTTCCATACTCTTAGATTTCTGATTTGATTGGCGGATTCTCCTGGCAAAGGCTTGTTCAGTTATCCCTTTTTGCATTCTGTTTTTTCGATTTAAACTCAAATTAAACAGGTCATTCATCATTCAGGTTCGTTTTCTGTCAATTTTTCGATCCTTTTTTCTTTTATCGTTTTCTGGCTCAGGTTTGTTCAGTTAGTTTCTTGTGGTTTTTGTTTTATGTTTAATGTTTCAGCCTTGGGAGAACAAGCTATATTTGTTTAAATATTAGCTAGTGGTGGTGGCTGGCGGTGGAGGTGGCAGTGGGTGTGGTATAACAAGTGTTCACTTCTGCCCATTTTAACCATCTTCAGTTATGCCCTAATATGACCCAAGTATTATTATACTGGAGACATATTGCTACGAAATTTAAAATACCTTTATTATAGGTTTTTTGTATTTGCTTGTTATGATTGGTGTCTTGAACTTTAAGCAAGAAAATTGTGGCATATTAATTTGTAATATAATTTTTGCAGCCCATTTTTGTAGATAGTGCTAGAGACCAGTGCGAAAGATTTATGTATGATGTGTTCAGAAAGAAGGTAATGAGCAGAGTAGTTTTTTAAACCATTCTCCCTCAAGAGCTACACTTTGAGTTAATTAAGATGCCAAGTAAATTACCTTTATGCATGAAATTTTATTTAATTTATGCATTTGGAAAGCCCTTAGATTGGAGTATTTAACTTCAAAATGAAACCAAGTTTATGTATTTACTGCATGGTAATAATCCAAACACACACCTCTATTTGCTTTCGAATGAGGTTGGGTCATGGGTGGTTTGTGATTTTTTTATTAGTTTTTTGTTATAAATCATTAAAGATTATTACAACATTGATCATTAGTTTTTAATCAAATTAAGAGGATAGACAAGTTGATTATGCCACCCTGTTTCCTATTATTTTACATTTTTAACCTGTTTCACCTGAAAATATTAAAATTAATTATCTGTGATTGACCTGTTAACACCAATATCTGGTTTCTTGTCTGTAATGTGTATATTTTACAGGTTGAGATGCCAATTGATAAAGCTGTAAATACATTGATGAGATTGGATCTTGTTATTGAAAAAGAAGTTGGTGGAGCTGTTGGATTGCTACCAATTCCTTGTTCAGAGGCCTACACGATTCTGAAGCAACGTTGGAACACTTTTGTAAGTTAAATTTTACTTCAAATTTCTCGCGCAGAAGAGCATATGATCCACATTGGTCAAAGAAACTCATCATCCAAGATGGTTCCAAGACCTTTGAATGCCTGCTACAAAGTATTAAAAGACCTCCACATTGTAAGAAAAAGAATGAAGTGACATTTAAATGGGAATGAAGGGTGCAACATGAGTTGGCACTAGATAGAATACCCTAATACCTTTTTTTTTGTTTTTTTTTAATGTTTTGTCGAGTGTAAATATACAAAACATGAAATTTATAAAATAAGTGCTCATACGTCTACTGTCCCTCCCAAGTGGTTGACGGTTCAAGTCTTGTGAACAAAAGTTTTAGATCCAAGTCTTGTGAACAAAAGTTTTAGATCTTTATCAACTAGTTGCGCACTAAAATAGAGCAACATGTACTGCATAGACCAACTTGCTTTGTGAAGATTGATTTTCTTGTTTCAATGATGAAGAACTAAATGGTTGGTTGTACAAATGTGAACATTGCTTCATCATGTCTAGAGAACTTAAAGTTAAGGTATGCAATCATACTTCTAGAAGGGGATGCCAGCCTTGCCTTGGCATAGGACTCCATGTTTGAAGATGGAGAAATTGATCAATCTCCAGGTTTGTTGAAAGAGTAATGTAATTCATTTGATGCTTTATATAATAAACTGACCATATGTAAAAGCCTTAAGCCACCCCACACCCACACCCACACACCAAAAGTATATTTTTGCGTACATGCAAATTTTTTTGTTTTGATTATTGATCAATCTGATTCTGACATAAAATTACTTATTTTCCATCTATTTGATTATGTACAATCTCTCTTTCCACATAATAATAGTGTTATTGTTGAGATTGGTGGTTGGTACGAGTAAGATTTTCTAGGTATGATTGATTGTATTATTGTCGAGATTGATTAATTGCCTGCTTGCTTGCAACTGCAAGCATTGGATCTATGACAACCTCCAATGTTGGTTTATGAAGAATATGGATAATGGAAGATCTTTACAAACCTATTTTAAACAGTCCACATACTCGTGGTAACCGTAATTTTTGTTCTAACAACCACTAACAATCGAAACTTAGGAGGTTTTGGAGTGAGGATGATGTAAATAAAACAGCTGATCAACACACACAAACCAAATTATATTATCCAATTTTTACATCTGTGAATGTATTAAAGAAACTTCGTATGCATCGAAAAACATGTTGGACCAATGATCGCAAAAATGAAAGATATTAGTGCTTGAATGAATGCGGGTCATTCAAAACTTGATTTGGTGAAGTTTTATTTGACCTTTATACCATGTCCTACATCTTCGTCAACAAGCAAAAGTGGAATGGAGTGATGAAGACTACTGAAGAGAAGAACATGAAGCATCTAAACTTGCTTCACAAAGAGTGCAAACAATTATGTGTGACATTGAACATGATAATAGAGTTAAGAGAAATGACATTATAATGTTTATGCACTTTTCATGCTCAAGATCAGAGATCTACAAGGACTCAAGTTTTCAAGGTGGTTCTCTTACCTTAAGGACAAGTCAATATATTTGTTTGGATCTAAGATATAAATAAACTGGAATTACAAACATACAAGTAAAGTCCCACCAGTTAGTCTTTCGTAGGATTTTTGAGAAGTGAGATGACAACAAACCTTATCTCTATCCCAATAAAATAAGGATGTTGCTTCTAACGGAATTATAAACCTTTATTTGATGTGTATGTATGAAGAGAAGAGCATGTATAAGAGAGATTGAAAGCTGTTAGTGAATACTATAGAGGGACGTGTTAGAAATCCTCTAAGAGAACATATCAATAAATTGAGTTTTCTTTTAGTGATAAGTATTTGGGCTTGTCCCTAATGGGCCAATCCCTAGTGAGCTAAGCCCAAATTAAAAATACTATCTATCGGCCCAGTATGTTATATTCTCAGGTATGTTATACTAGATACATCATTTGTTAATTATATTATATTTTATTTTATTCTTTTGTCATTGTATGAACAACGAATAACCTAAGCAGATTCACTCACTGTTTTAAGATCGAAGAAAAGATGGTTCATGAAATATAAGAATGCATATAGAGATACCGAGCCGGATGCAAATAATGACTTCTAGCCCCGCCTTCATTCCTCAATACAAAGGTGCATATAAGTGATTGAGTACTAATGACAATTTTCCAACAACAATCATGAGCAATGTCAAGACAATGAACAAAAGCCCAAAACCCAACCAAGGATATGCTCGGAAAATGAATTACAACTCGATGAAAAGAGCAACAAGAGGGAGAAAAGCTTACAAATGTATATCAACATGGGTTAGGGCTAGAAAAGCTTACATATGTATATCAACATGTGTTAGTCCAGAAAAACTTACATATGTATATCGACATGGAGCGTTAGGAAAGTTTACACATGTATATTAGTATGGTTAGGGCAGAAAAACTTACCCACCATACATTAGATATTACTTGTATTGTCTTCCACCTCTTTTTACTGTTTATTTATTTACTACTACTACTGCTACTGCTACTGCCATTATCATTATCATTTTGAATTGTCTAAATGAATAATTTTTTTAAAAATATGTATTTTAATCAATATTTGAGTACAAGGGGGTCTGGTTTCAAAAATTTTGTAAAAATGGATGCCTCACCTTTGCGAGGGGTGATGGCTTACTAAATGCGTCATTGACTGGATGATTAAGATGTTTTGTCAGTGTGTAAGAGATTGAGCCCTTGGTAGGGACGTGAGCTGCATAGTGTTGTCATTTCCATCAATATTCACGCATCTAACATATTTATTTCTGCATCATTTATTAAATTAAATCACAAGAATACACCTAGTAATTATGTTATTACTAAAAAAATAACCTAACATATTTATTTATTTATAAAAATCCTTTCATTTATGTGACGTGAGAATAAAAATTGTTTGTATTAGTAATTATGTTATTAGTAAAAAAACAAGCTAACATATTTCTGACGCATGATTAGTGATGGATATGACAACCCATGAGTCGTACGATTGCTCATTTTTAAATTTTTAAAAGACCGTTTCTTGTATTCTTGTGGTTTTAAATATGGAGGTACGATTAGACACATGAGCCGTCGCCCCTCACGTGGGTGATTGCTTCCATTAAGATGACAATCATGCACCGTGTATCATGTTGGGTGAGTCCATAACTGGAGGGTTCTTAGAAGCATCAACGTTCGGGTTGGGTGAGTCCATAACTGGAAGTTTCTCAGGTTCATCTTCCTTGAATGTTATCGAACATGAAACTCTCTTTATTTGATGATTTTGATGTGCTATCGATCTCATTCGAAGCAACCTACCAAGCGATTGTGTTTGGTTTCGAGTAGGGGATCTAGATACACTTGAGTCTCGAGATATGGTTTCTTGAATAGTTTGAATGATGAATGCAACATATACTGGAGAATCAATCATTTGTGTTCTAATATTATGTTGATACAAAGATGAATGAGATATGTAGCACTTAAGTCATTTGTGTTCTCTATATATAGTGGTATAAAATAAATAATCTAATTTATTTTGTATGTTTATTTTATGGTGTTCTAGTTTTGTATGTTTATTTTATGGTATTTAAAAAGTTAAGAATTTAAATAAAATAAATTAACATAATAAACATTAAACATAAAAAGTACAATTCATTCTATATATATCCACATACTTCCTCTTCTTTCTCCACCAAATTTTTCTGTAAATCCCATAAACATATCTTTGTTACTTACACAATGTCAAACCCAAATGAAGGGGAGGTGGTTGATTGATGTGTCGGAAAGGTATATATAAATCTCGGGAACACTATCGAGTAATAAATCTTGGCAACACTATCGAGTAATAAATCGAAACAGCCTAAACCGAACTATACAGTACAGGCAAATGTACATGATGTATGAAGTATAGCTAAGGAAAGTCTATATATAGAACCTAAGGACACGAAATCGAAGAATAAACCCTAAATGGAAACCACTAAAACGAGAAAATTACTATTTTTAGGAAAGTGGGTTTATGAAAAAGGATTTTAAACTACTAAAAGACATAAGAAATTAAAGAAATCAAGCTAACAACAAGAAACAACTAGAAAATCAAATAGGAAGGAAGTTATACCTAAACTAGGAATCTTAAATGAATCTAAACAGCTGTCGTGAATGTCTGACTGAATGACACCGGATCTAATGATACAATCTACTTGGGAACTTAAGGAATGCTAGATATCTTGATTAAACTCTCCAACACTCTAAAAGATCCTAATGGTTGTGTAAAGCTCACTAGGTGTAACAATAGATCACCGAGTTAGGCTCTCCAAACAGGCAATGCTTAAGAACTCTATGGTTGAATAA
The DNA here is from genome assembly GCA_009363875.1 of Mikania micrantha. Lineage (NCBI taxonomy): Eukaryota > Viridiplantae > Streptophyta > Magnoliopsida > Asterales > Asteraceae > Mikania > Mikania micrantha. The sequence goes on along the minus strand of CM018694.1, from coordinate 41,367,907 downwards.
CTAGGTCAGTCTCAACAATCCCAATGTACCAAGGTACAATGGAATCAATCTAATTAAGAATAACTATGAACTTGAAATTCATGACATAAACAATCAACAAGTAACCCAATGATCATGCGAATTACTAGAAAAACCTGTTTAAATCATGATATCCCAACACCTTATTACTTGATCAGTCTCTAAGATGGTTATCCCATTGATTACAATCTGATTATATAAATTTATTATGATTTACTAGGATTAGTCAAATCACAATTAGGTTAAAAACTAGTTTCTCATCCTAAAATCATGCAAAAATCGAGTTTTTACCGATACCGATTCAAATCTTATTCACAAGATAGTTTTAACATATAATCAAACCATTCACAATAGTCTAAAAAGAGTAGTAATAATTCTCAACAAGATTCAAATCAAAAGCAAAGTTTCATTCAATCAAATCAAACCCGAAAACATGATTTTTTTAATCCAATCATCATCCAAAGTGTAGGTAGAAACAAAGATCTAGCCAAGAATCATCTTCCAAACATTTATAAACATCAAATTATATCTTGACATATCAAATAATTCGAATATAAATGGAGAATAATCAATAAAACGAATAAAAGAACCCAAAAACGTGTTACAAGCACTCGTATATGCGACCTGAGCCTCCCCCGAGCTTCTGATTGATCCCAGGCCTTCAAAATATTCAAAATATGTTCCTCATGTGTTTCCAGTCGTCTGGTGGTGATTAATAGTGAATTAGGGCTTCAAAACGATTAAATAGGTTATTTTTAGGCTAAGGGGTCGAGATCTGGGTCCATGGGCTGGTTCAGAGTCCAAAAGACCAAAATTGGCATGGTCAATGGTCCAAAAGCCTGGTCAACACACGGGTCAACGCTGGGGGATTCGGGGGTAGCAGATAGAGTCGACGCGGGGTGCACGTGGGTTAGCCTGTGAGGCGATCCGGGTCACGGGTTTGGGTATTGGTTTTGGTACGGATCCATGTGGGTTCTAGGGCTACGTGGCATGCCCCAGAAAGTGCCACGTGTCCAAGAGGCTCCCAAGTTTGCAGAAATTGCAGTTTCACCCCTAGACTTTCCAAAGTGCATTTTTAAGCCCCAAAGTTTCCTGAAATGCCACATTTTAACCCCGAAACTTCTAAAAGTTATATTTAGCTTTCAAACTTTATCAAAATTATTTTGGGACTCAATTTCTTCGAAGATTTGAACATTTAATTTTTGAAACCTGTAAAGGTAACATTAAAATGATGCGCAAATAAAAGCTAAATAAAAATATATTAAAATAATATCAAATAAATGCTAAAATGATGCGCAAATAATCACACATCATTGATCAACAATATCCTTCACAACCTAACAAAAGATCATTAAGTTGGGTTAAAGATGGATGTGACAGAGTTTGAAACATTATGCATAATCGTCTGGTGTATCTAAAACACCTATGGATGATGTTGGCAAAGACCTAACCAACGTGCCTACGGATGTAATGGAAGATGCACCAAAAAATAACGAGTCTGATAATTTTTCCTGGGATGCTATTGAGTTTGTTGGAAATTATTTGGTCATAAAATGATTTATAAACTGTTATGTGCAAAATCAATACTAAACATGTTCAGAAAAACAATGTTTGAAACTCACCACACATCAATACTGAAATACTACACATAACGATAACAATATTGATTCACTAATGATGTGAAATTGTTGGAATGACAACACAAACAAACGTTAGATAAAGTATTATTATATATAAACGTATGTGAGGATATTAAATTCAAAACGAAAACTGATAGCCTTTGAGAATATTAAACTAACAATGTATTCGTGTGGGTGATGATTCGAACGAATATATTTGTGGGTTTAACGTTCTAAACGATATCTTATAATTAGAAAATTAAATCGGAAAGTAAAGCAGTCGTCGTGTTCGTACGGGTGACAATATGTATGAATACACGCGAAGGCTATACGATTCGATGAAATATTTAAAATAAACGAATTCAAAACTTTAAAAATAATAAAAAGAGATTTATAATATTTATTAGGAATTAGCACCTAAAAATATTTAGATAAAACTACTTTCACAAAATTTATACCATTTAACAAAACGTAACGAAAATGACCCGTTAATTGTAGCCGAAAAAAACCGAACACACGCGTAAAGACCCGGGCTATAAAAGGACTATATTGTCACACCCCCAAATTCCCAAGTGCAGTGTCAGACCGCGCGGGTGTGACGTGGCCAGGATCACAGCTCATGGTCATATAGAACGACTGTATATGAGTTACACAAACAGATAGTTTTGTAAAATAACACAGGTTTCAGTAATACGCAGCAGAAAATGTTTAGAATAGCATAACTAAATAAAAGTTGCAGCGGAAAAGTTAAAGTACACAGTGGAATTGTAAAATATGTTAGACACTACAGAATCAGTATTGTTGTAAAAGATATTAATCAAAAGCAAGCCTAGGACTAGAGTCTAAATGCATGAGACTCTCTTATGTGTCCTCCTCAGTTCGTCCTAGCTTGAATTCCATCAGTTACCTGAGAATACATGCGAAAAAGTGTCAACTATAAAGTTGGTGAGTTCACAGGTTTAGACAGACAGAAATCAGTAAACAAACATATACTGGGTATGTTAGGTTGTTTGTGGATCTACGATCCGTGAGTGTGTCAGTTCATCTTACCGAAACTCGACTGTTTCCGTTTGCCTCGCCGGGTCATCGCTGAACCCCTCATCAACATCGATATTACACTCGTTATGACCTCCAGTCAATATTGTTGCCAAGTGGGGCTAGTCAAACCCAGTAGTACTACGTAATAACAACTCGTTTGTTACACAACTAATGGTAAGGATACATGAGTGCTTAATGCGATAATAGTTACACTCAAAAATGGTTTTACAACATACTAGTCATACATCTAAAATAGTTGTATTGTATTCTTACCCCAAAAGTTTAGTAAAAACAGTTAAAGAGTAAAAGTGGGGCCGTAAACTCACCTGAGTTTGAGTAGAGTGCGTTCTTACGAGAACGGGGTAGCACACCGGCTAGCAGTTACTTATATCACATAGGTGTTATAAGTTTGTGTTCACATACATGTGGGTCTCACAGGGCCGTGTTCGTGTCCAAACAACTCCAAGTTGTTATGTGGGCGTGTTGACCGTGTTTGATCGTGTTGACCATGTTTGACCTAACGACCCGTTGGTGACGGTTTTAGTTCAAGTGATCGTGAACGTGCAATTTAGTGTCGTGTGATGTGTGCGGATACCAAAGTCGCATCCGTGAGATAGCTTACTATTTATAGTAAGTTTCTATTTCAGGAAGGTTCCCATTTAAGGCAAATCATACAAGATATCACTTTCCGATTATTCTAATTTGCATAATAAACCTAAATGAGCATGTTATCACATAGCACATAGTTACCCTTAGCCGGTTAAACATGTATCGTGTTCAAAGTTACTAAATATAGAAAGTTCACATAACACATTGTCTTAGTCATGAATAATCCTTCCTAACATGATCCTAGGACTCTTGACATTATCATGGTAACTCAAACTTAACAAATTTCAAGATTTATGAGCAAATCTTATAACCAAAGTTTCTAAGTTTCTATTTATAGAAACTTGTGACAAATATCCATTTTTCAATGATTCTAATAACTCAATCATTTAATATCATCATATTATCATCAAATAAGCATGTTAAACACATTACAACATGGTTCTTATCATTCTTTAGCAATTTGTAACTAAAAAGTTACTATTTATGGAAATAATCGTGTAAATCACTTATTTTAACATTTCTAACAAATCAAATGCTTCAATAATCACCACAATAGCTTGTAAACATCATTTTATACATAAATCCTAGATCTAAACACATGCATGTTGCCATTTCATCGATTATTCACCATCACATTGTATTAAAGCTTCTAGATATAGAAATAATACTTCAAATAGTCATTTTGATCACAATAATCATCATAGACCATACATATGCCTCCCCATATCATCAAGATTCATTTATTCATATTCAAGATCATAAAAAATCACATGGATCATTCATTCATGTTGCTAGGAATCATCATCTAGGCCAACAGCCCCAAATAACACAATGTAATATCAATAATGCCCAATAAATCAATCCTAATGCTCGAATCAATGAATTAATACATAAATCACAGATCTAAAAAATCAAAAATTTGTGCATGTGGTGTGTGGTGGTTGCATGTGAGTGATTCACAATGCATGTGAGTGTACTTGTGCTAAAAGTGCAAAATAGTGCTAGAACTACCTCCAAATAGCTTCTTGGGAGCTTGATGATTACTGGAACAGGAGAGTGTAGCTTAAGAAGACCTGTTGTGACCTCCACAGTAGCTCCATGTCGTGCAAGATGGTGGATGATGCCTCCTAGCTCACCTCAAACCTCCAAGGACTTCAATGGTGCTTACCAAATGGTGTTTATGGCTTCCAAGAGGTTATAAAGTGGTTTGCAGGTCATAAAGACGGAGTCTAGTCGCCTGGAGCTCGAGGAAATGGATAGGGGGTCGACATAAATGATTAAGTCTTGGTTAAATAAAGATTTTGCGTGTATAGGGGCTTCGCGTACCGCCGAGACTGGCAAAAATGCCTCTCGGCGTATCGTAATGAATATAATATTCATCTGAGTCCCGAAACACGCCGCGTATCGCGAAGCTGGAAAATGATCGGTCGTCACGTACCGCGACGACTTTCGAAGAATTCAAATTCTCCCGCCTGGGCTTCGCGTACCGCCAAGGCCCAATTCGAAGCCCATCGCGTACCGCGATGGATCCCAGATGAGCCCAATTTGTTGTTTCGAATCAATTTTCACGAATTTCTCGATTACGATCATCGTATTGTTCCACTTAATTTAGGTTCCCTAGAACCTAAGTGCAGTGAAAGTGTAGTGTGGTTCGTTTAATTCACCAACGATCGTTATTCAAGACACGTGCGTGCGTTGTACGATAATTCCTCGAATTATCTGTGTGTTTGAACTGTTGTGCCATGTGTCACACTAGATATTCATAATTCTAGTGCCACATATGTAATAATAATACACATTATTATTCAAAATAAAGTAATGCTGACCTGAAAATTGCGAGGTGTCACATCGTCCCCCAGTTAATTGGAATTTCGTCCCGAAATTCAGTTCGTGTTGCTGGTGTTAGTCTGGTCGGTGAACAGTTGAGGGTATTTCTTTTTCATCTGGTCCTCTCGTTCCTAGGTGTATTCCGGTCCACGCCGTGAGTTCCATCTCACCTTAACTATCGATATGCGACTAAGTTTGAGCTTTTTGATCTCTCAATCCATTATTTCCACTGGTTCCTCAACGAAGTGAAGTTGCTCATCAATTTGTATCTCCTCCAAAGGGATCGCAAGCATTTCATCTGATAAGCACTTCTTGAGGTTGAATACGTGGAATACGTTATGTACGCTACTTAATTCTTGCGGTAGCTGTAGCTCGTAGCCACGGGGCCAATACGTTTTGTGATTTCGAATGGTCCGATGTATCGAGGATTCAACTTCTCCTGCTTCCAGAATTGGATCACTCCCTTCCAAGGCGAGACTTTAAGAAGTACACGATCTCCCACTTGGAATTCCAAAGGCTTGCGCCTTTTTTCGGCATAACTCTTCTGTCGATCCCGAGCTGCTGCCATTCTGTTTCGTATCTGCACAATCTTCTCAGTCGTCTCGTGCACAAGCTCGGGTCCAGTCAGTTGGCTTTCACCAACTTCTGGCCAACAAAGAAGTGATCTGCACTTACGCCCATAAAGTGCTTCAAATGGTGCAGCCTTAATGCTTGTGTGATAGTTGTTATTGTAGGAGAACTCTACCAAGGGTAAATGAGTCTCCCAGCTACTGCCGAAGTCTATCACGCATGCTCGAAGCATGTCCTCCAAAGTTTGGATGGTTCGTTCACTTTGCCCATCCGTTTGCGGGTGATAGGCAGTACTCATATCCAATCTTGTCTCTAGTGCCTCATGTAAGGACTTCCAAAAATGTGCCGTGAATCGGCTGTCTCGATCGGATATTATGGAGACTGAGACTCCATGTCTGGAAACCACTTCCTTTAGATAGAGTCGAGTCAACCTATCCAACTTTTCAGTTTCCTTAATCGGTAGAAAATGTGTAGATTTCGTAAGTCGGTCCACGATCACCCAAATGGTATCGCAACCACTTGCCGTCTTTGGCAATTTTGTGATAAAATCCATTGAAATTTGTTCCCATTTCCATACCGGGATTTCCGGTTGTTGCAGTAAGCCTGACAGTTTCTGATATTCGACTTTTACCTTGGAGCAAGTTAGACACTTACTCACATAAGTCGCGATCTCCGACTTCATGTTAGGCCACCAGTAAGTTGTCTTCAGATCGTGGTACATCTTGTCAGAGCCTGGATGTACCGAGTACCGGCTCTTGTGAGCTTCATCCATCACTACGTTCCTCAATCCTCCATTGCGTGGAATCCAAATTCGATCCATTAGATAGTAAGCTCCGTCATCCTTCTCCTCTAGTTGTTTGTCCATACCTCGCATGGTTTCGAGAGTGAGGTTTTCGGTTTTCAGAGCTTCCTGTTGTGCGATTCGGATCTGATTTGGTAGCTCTGAGTGTATTGTAAGCTGTAGTGCACGTACGCGTTTGGTTGTTTCCTTTCGACTCAACGCGTCGGCTACTACATTAGCTTTCCCGGGATGATATTTGATAGCACAGTCATAATCGCCTATTAGCTCGACCCATCTATGTTGTCTCATGTTCAGTTCCTTCTGGTCGAAGATGTGTTGTAGGCTCTTATGATCCGTGAATATCATACACTTGGTGCCGTACAGGTAGTGCCGCAAAATCTTTAGTGCTAACACCACGGCTCCTAACTCCAAATCGTGAGTCGTGTAGTTCTTCTCATGCACCTGCAGTTGTCGAGATGCATAATCTATGACATTCTCACGTTGCATCAACACACAACCGACTCCTTGTTTTGATGCGTCGCAATATACCACAAAATCTTCACATCCCTCCGGCAGGGATAGGATCGGTGCACTGCACAATTTCTGCTTAAGTAGGTTGAAAGCAGATTCTTGTTTTTCTCCCCATTCAAAGTTCTTGGCTTTGTGCGTGAGAGATGTCAATGATTGTGCGATCTTCGAGAATCCTTCGATAAATCGCCTGTAGTACCCTGCCAATCCCGGGAATTGTCGCACCTTAGTTGGAGTCTTAGGTGCTTCCCAGTTCTTAATGGCCTCGATCTTGGCTGGGTCTACATGTATTCCTTTCTCGTTCACTACGTGTCCAAGGAACTGGACTTCGCGAATCCAAAAGTCGCATTTGGAAAATTTCGCGTACAATTGTTCCGTCTTCAGTAGTTCTAAAACGAGTCTCAAGTGTTCAGCATGCTCTTACTGAGTCTTGGAGTAGATCAGGATGTCATCTATGAATACGATTACGAACTTTTCAAGATACGGCTTGCATACACGGTTCATGAGATCCATAAATACAGCTGGTGCGTTGGTCAGTCCGAAGGGCATGACCAAAAATTCGTAATGTCGGTATCGTGTCCTGAAGGCAGCCTTTGGTATGTCTTCTTCTTGTATCCTGAGATGGTGGTAACCAGATCTTAAATCAATCTTCGAATAATAGCTTGACCCTTGCAGTTGGTCAAACAGATCGTCTATTCATGGTAGAGGGTATCGATTCTTGATCGTCACCTTGTTCAATTCCCGGTAGTCGATGCACATACGGAATGATCTGTCCTTTTTCTTCACAAACAAGACCGACGCTTCCTAAGGTGAGAAGCTTGGTCGAATAAATCCTCTATCTAACAACTCTTGCGGCTGATTAGATAGTTCTTGCATTTCAATAGGAGACAATCGATACGACGCCTTGGCTATCGGTGCGGCTCCCGGTGTTAGGTCTATCTGGAACTCCACTTGTCGTTTCGGTGGTAGTCCAGGCAGATCGTCAGGAAAGACTTCTGGAAAGTCGCAGACTACAGCAATGTCCTCGATCTTTCTCTCCTTCTTGGGTTGCTCCGTAATGAGTGCTAGAATAGCGGTGTAGCCCTTTTGTAGGTACTTGTTGGCTTTCATTCAAGACATAGCGTTCAACGGTATTCCACGCCGTTCTCCTTGGATTGAGATCTGCTCTCCGCTTTGCAACGTAACTCGTACCATCTTCTCGTTGCACACAATCTCGGCATGGTTAGCAGATAACCAATCCATTCCAACCACCACGTCCAAACTCCCGAGAGTTACCAGCATTAGATCGATCTCCAGTCTGTGATACGCTAGCGTTATGATGCAACTCTTGAAGATGTGCTGCATCTCGATCAGCTTGTCGTCAGCTAACTCTACGGTATACTTATAGTCTAGTGGTGTTGGGGTCATATTAAGCAGTTTACTAAAGTCACTAGAGATAAAACTCCTATCGGCACCGGTATCAAATAATATGCTAGCATAGCATTATTTAAAAGAAATGTACTGGTAACAACATATGGTCATCTTTTGCTTCTGTTGATCCGCTCATGAACACCCTGCCCCTTGCTGGATTGCCGCCGGCGTTCTTGTTCTGCGGGCAATCTCGGCGCATATGTCTCGGCTTCCCGCAAGTGAAGCACCCCTTCAAGGTATCATTCTTGTTTGTGTTGGGGTTTGGGTTTGATCGGCACTCCTTGGCCATGTGCCCATTCCTTCCACAGTTTGTACACTTGACCCTTTTGCACGGACCGAAGTGATGGTAGTTGCAGTTGTTTCATTCTGGGCTGTTGCCTTGATATCCTCCCTTGCCTTGATTGTTTGACTGTGTGGTAGTGAAAGCTTTTGCGGGTGCTGGGCGGTGTTGGGTTGGTTGCTAAGGAGAGAAGGTGCGGTTGTTGCTGGGCTCCCACTTTCGTTTGGGTTCTTAGGGCTTCAGATGCTCACCCCTCTTTGGCAGCTTTTCCTGGGCTACCGCCTGATCAGTCAACTTGTGGGCCAGTCAGATAGTGGGTTGGATCTGTGTTGGGTCTGACGCGGTGACCATGCTTTGTATTTGTTCGGGCAGCCCACTGATGAACTGCTCGGTCTTCTTGTATTCCGGCGTCACCATTGCCAGACATAGCTTACACAGCTCGTGAAATCGAGTGCAGTACTGCTCGATTTCGGATCCCACCATCTTGTTTACCCAAAATTCTGCCTCTAGCTTCCTAATTTCATCTCGAGGACAATATTCCTCGTGGAGCATTTTGGTAAACTCTTCCCATGGTGTATAATTTGTAGTCTCAAGTCCTAATGTCTGGACATGTGTATTTCACCAGGTGAGGGCTGGTCCCTCCAGAGTCCCGATGGTGAATTTGACTCGGTTCTCCTCCGAGCATTCAAACATTGAGAATAGCGACTCGAGCTTCTTGATCCAGCGAAGCAGTCCCACTGCCCCTTCGGTACCCTTGAAGTTATGAGGATGGCAACTTAGAAAAGCTTTGAACGAGCATCCCTTGGTTGTGCTCCCATGAGATCCTGGGCATCGGGATTCAATGTTATGTGTTAGTGACAGCGTTGTCTACTCTAAGTTAGTCGTATTCGAGTTAGGTTAGTACCGTGGTTAGTCCCACTAGTTTCGCTGTGCTGACGGTTCGCCTCGTATTCGGCGATAGCTTTGTTGACTCTCCGGTCAACCATCATTTTGATAACCGCAGAACCAATCGGTTTCTTGTGTGGCCGGGTATGTTTCCCTCTTCCTGCCATGTTTTGTTTCTATATGAAACGAATGTCGTGTTAGCTTGTCAGCAGTGTTAGATGGTTAACTCAGTGTACAACATGATTAAAAGAGCATACATGATAAATATAGCATTTCATTAATAATAAAATCTTTTGAGTACAATGATTTTCAAAATAGAGATACAACTATCATAGTTCATGTGAGCACATCCCGCTAATCTAGGAGTACAGAAAAGTAAAGATACTGAAATAAGCAACCTATCTAATCTAATGCAATGGTGGAGTGCGAGTCCCCCCTGTCGGCGGGACCGTCATCCTGGTCCTCCTCGGGGTCCTCGTCAAAGTCTCCCCCTTCGAGGTCCTCAACGTCGAACTGGGGTCCTGCTCCTGCTCAGGCTCCACAATGAGCTGCTCGGCCTAAGCGTTCTGAAGTACCGCCTGGTTCTCGTCAGTCACGTCCTCTACCACTGCCAGTCGCTCGCCCTGGTCCTGGACCACGGCAACGACTTCTCCCTGTCGCTCCTCTAATTGCGCTATCCGGTTCCGGAGCGCGGCAATCTTGTCTACCACCTGCTCCCGCAGATGATCTAGCTGTCCTAGCGGTACTGGTTCTCCTCTCGGAGAGCCCTAACCTCCTCATCCCGCTCATGCGACCTACTGGCCTCATGAGCTGTCCGAGCAACATGGGCAGCGAAGGCCCACTCAAGTGACACTCCCAGTGCCGATAATCGATACGCTCGCGCATCATCAGTTCACAGTCGGGGAAGAGGTACTCTCTCCTCGATGATCCAATCCCATACGGGTGTGTGGGTACCAACTCCATGACCTGGCGCGCTTCGCTATGCGCGCCCTCTCAGCTTCTTCGATGTCCACTTGGGACACAATGTCCCAAACCCGCTGACGACCCTCCTCCGTCAGCTCATACTCTGCGGGGAGTTTCCCCGGGTCTCTCCTATCGTCGTTGTTGTCTGCCATCCTGTAATCTTAAATCAATAAGTATCAAATAATAATAAACACATCATTGTGCAATGTCTAGTGTAGTGTCTAATGTAGAGCAGTGGTTATAGTCTAAGTTTACTACATGCAAACCTAGTTCTCTATAACCTGGCTCTGATACCAGTCTGTCACACCCCCAAATTCCCACGTGCGGTGTCAGACCGAGCGGGTGTGACGTGGCCAGGATCACAGCTCATGGTCATATAGAACGACTGTATATGAGTTACACATACAGACAATTTTGTAAAATAACACATGTTTCAGTAATACGCAGCGGAAAATGTTTAGAATAGCATAACTAAATAAAAGTTGCAGCAGAAAAGTTAAAGTACACAGCGGAATTGTAAAATATGTTAGACACTACAGAATCAGTATTGTTGTAAAAGACATGAATCCAAAGCAAGCCTAGGACTAGAGTCTAAATGCATGAGACTCTCTTGTGTGTCCTCCTCAGTGCGTCCTAGCTTGAATTCTATTAGTTACCTGAGAATACATGCGAAAAAGTGTCAACTATAAAGTTGGTGAGTTCACAGGTTTAGACAGACAGAAATCAGTAAACAGACATATACTGGGTATGTTAAGTTGTTTGTGGATCTACGATCCGTGAGTGTGTCAGTTCATCTTACCGAAACTCGACTGTTTCCGTTTGCCTCGCCGGGTCATCCCTGAACCCGGCATCAACATCGATATTACACTTGTTATGACCTCCAGTCAACATTGTTGCCGAGTGGGGCTAGTCAAACCCAGTAGTACTACGTAATAACGACTCGTTTGTTACACAACTAACGGTAAGGATACGTGAGGGCTTAATGCGATAATAGTTACACTCAAAAATGGTTTTACAACATACTAGTCATACATCTAAAACAGTTGCATTGTATTCTCACCCCAAAATTTTTTAGTAAAAACAGTTAAAGAGTAAAAGTGGGGCCGTAAACTGTCACACCCCCAATTTTCAACTAACGGAATAATACCGTTTGGGACGTGACAAACCAGGATCTCAGATCATTAGACATAACAAAGACCTCTATATGATTTTCAAAACATACTTTGGTCTAAAATTGTAATATCAAAGTTCTACGTTGCGGAAGCGTTTTCAGAATAAAAACAAACGTAATAGTTTGTAAACTGAAAATTACAAAACAAACTTTCAAATTTTCAAATTCAAATAACTGAAATATAAAATATGCATGCGACTCGATCTCCTAGTCCATGCTTGCTTGATTGTGCAACCCTAGCGTCCTGAGAAAACATGTAAATCAAGTCAACACAACGGTTGGTGCATTACACAGGTTTAAGCATTCACAAATGTTTGAAACAACAGTTTGAACAAAATGCTTGCAGATAACATAATCACATATGCATAGTCATGATAGCTAGTCATTCATACTATTTACATAAGTGGTCGACACCGAAGCTGACTGTTGCATGCTAACGCATGTTTTGCCTTGCCACTATTGTCTAGCACAAACAATAGTAATGTGAATTGGCTAGTCAAAAACTTGCGTAGATCCCATCTACCAAGTGAGGTTTGTCAAACCTAATAGATCTATTTCCAACTACCACGCTTTGCGCTACGGCAAACTAAACGGTTCGGAGTGTAAGGACTTGTAATGCTATGTTTACACTTAATGTAACCAGCTAACTCATGCAAGTGATATGTATCTAAAAGTGTTTGTTGCACATGTTTTCTCCCCCAAAATAGTTAAAATAAGAAAGGGGCCGTGTACGCAGCTTTGATTGCAGCAGAATGATCAAACACTCGTGAACTCGCGTAGATAATCCTCTACGAAGAATCTGAGTTTTAAACAATACGTTGTGTTATTCGTAATGTTAAATCATGTTTGTAATCACATACATGTCAACACACGTATGTTAGAATGTTCGAAACGTACATACAAAAGTATGTACGATTTTAAGTTCATTTGTTTAAATCGTTCAACTATCTACGATTTCGTTAAACACGCGTATTTATACGCGATTTATGGTTTTATGACAAAATATAAATTTTATTATTCTAATACGTTCGGAACTGAATTCTGGTTCCAACGCCTTTTGAACGGGTCGAATCGGAGTCAGAACGAGTGAGTTATGGGATAAAAACTAAAATTGAATTAAATCTCAAAAACAGGTGAAGCCGGAATCGAGCCCATGACCTCCTGCCCCAAACACTCAACCCCTACCATCTATTCTGGTTCAACATTTGTTAACAGATTCATATCTAAATAGTTTTAAACATCCATGGGCCGGTTCCCCTTTTGCTTATTCATTCAAGCCCAATACTACCCAATTGACCCTAATCGAACCCCAATTCGAACCCAATCGAGGCTGAAACCATAGGGCTTTCGTTCCTATGGTTCAGTCGAGTCTAATCATGATTTCAATTCGAAAAATAATACACCATAATCCGTTTAATCGAACACACACATGCTCGAACCCTAGCCGTATACTCTCGGATTCGATTTCTTAGAATTCGTTGCTTTTAATCAATAAAATCATGGGATTTTTGTTTAGAACAGGTTTTTGAATATTTCTATTCTATTTAATTGAATTTTTATGCACATTTGAACCAAGAACCCTAACTTGTTCTTGATCGTGAAACCATGAAACCGGTTAACACTCAATTCGATGTTCTATATTGAAATTGGCATAGGGGTTAGTTTGATCGAGATTTTATGAAACTGGTGATGTAACTTAATTTGATTATAATGCCCATTTCAATCGGAAGCCCCAAATCCGTCAATATTATGAACCCTAGAACTCGAGATCGACCAATTCGTGATTTAAACTCAAAATTGAAAGAGGTTTTTCTTTTGTGATGTTAACACGAAACTATCTGTATAATTGAATTGGGTTTTTAAACCCGTTTGATCAGAAACCCCCAAATAGGTTTCCATCAAGAACTCTAGAACTCGACTTCCACTAATTCGATATAATTGACTAAAATCATCATGGGTTTCTCACTTAAAATGATGTTGCGAAACTGCTTATGCAATTTGATTTGATATTTGAATTCGTTCAGGTAGAAACCCCCAAAACGTGTTCTAAGATGAACCCTAAAACTAGAAATCGTATCATTCGATGTTAGAAGCCACAATTAGCATAGGGTTATGCTTAGTCGCATGTTTTAGTGTATATAGGAATCGATTGTCACCTGATTGGAGATCGAATTGCCGTAGATCAACTTTAGACTTGAGTTCGGTCACCCCGCAATCGAGTTCTTCTGTCTAGAGCTCTTGAGATCCAATTCTTGTGTGAAAGGGGCTCTAAAGAAGCCGACCAAAGTTTTCGTAAGTTAGATTGTGAAGAATTTGATCGATTGTTATTAGATTGATGGCTAATGACGACGGTTTCGAATTTTTATCATCATTGCAGCTTAATTCGACGAGTTAATGTGTTAATAACGTATGGAAACTGTTAGTAATCATCAATGGGTTGATTTAGGATAGTTCAATTTGAGTGTAACCGACTATTAAGGTGAAATTCGACTTCCACTTGATTTCTATGACGGATTTTGACTTATGAAGTCAAAATTCTTTATAATTTCAACTTAATTACAACTAAGTTATTGTAATTTTGATGTTTATGATTTGTTTTGTTCACTTCTAACCCTCGTAGTTGTTTTTATTAACATTTTGTGTCATTTCGGTTAGTCCCGGTTTTACTGGGTTAATCCAGAAATGCCGGACTGTCACAACCTATGTGCAGCCCAACATGATCATAAATGGCCCAATAGCCTATAAATTTCTCGGCCCAACTTCTGTGTTTAAGTTTCTAATTGGCACACAGTTTACAAAACAGGCCCAATATCACGAATTTAAATCATTCAGCCCAATCCATGTGCAAGCCGGCCCAATCAAATTATTCGGCCCATTTTCACCCAACAATTTAGCCCAACACTTCCCTTGGCCCATTTCCCAAACGAAGGCCCAACACACTCATGTCTCGGCCCAAATTATTCGACATAAATGATTAAGTCGGTTAAATAAATATTATGCATGTATAGGGGCTTCGCGTACCGCCAAGACTGGAAAAAATGCCTCTCGGTGTACCGTAATGAATATAATATTCAATTGATTCCCGAAACACGTCAGGTATCGCGAAGCTGGAAAATGATCGGTCTTCGCGTACCGCGACGACTTTCGGAGAATTCAAATTCTCCCACCTGGGCTTCGCGTACCGCCAAGGCCCAATCCGAAGCCCATCGCGTACCGCGATGGATCCCAGATAAGCCTAATAAGCCCAATTTTGTTGTTTCAAATCAATTTTCACGAATTTCTAGATTACGATCTTCGTTTATCGACATATAAGCATTGTTCCACTTAATTTAGGTTCCCTAGAACCTTAGTGCAGTGAAAGTGTACTGTGGTTCGTTTAATTCACCAACGATCGTTATTCAAGACATGTGCGTGCGTTGTACGATAATTCCTCGAATTATCTGTGTGTTTGGACTGTTGTGCCACGTTTCACACTAAATATTCATAATTCTAGTACCACGTATGTAATAATAATACACATTATTATTCAAAATAAAGTAATGCTGACCTGGAAATTGCGAGGTGTGACATAAATACTGTCTCCTTCCCTCATTTATTGCAGCTTAATCTCTTTCTCTCTAAAGAAATTCGTCACTCTCTCTATACTCTCTCTACACAAAAACCACACCCAACCTACCCATTTCTAAACCAAATTCGGAGTTCTTGGTGTCAAAACGATCCTCTCAACATCTAGAACACGAAAGTGCGAATGATCTAGCCCAAAACAAGCTCAAATAACCAACAAGTTAGATAGAAGGTTTGGATTTTTAGGGTTTTCATCAAGTCAAGCTATTCGAACTTGTAACCGGTTTTTGAACCATTAATCTTGATAAAATCGAATTGGAAATGAACTTATGACACTTGAGTTAGCTTGGCATAAGTGTTGAGGGATGTGCAAGAACTGTAGGTGGTTGAACATCTAGTATCGACACATGAAACTACCCCAAGTGTTAGTATTGAAGACTTGGTTCCACCCAACTCTTCATCGACATTATTAGATTCGATGGGAACTAAGTTTGACCAATGGGTGGTCAATATTATTAAGTTCAATGAAGTCCAAGAATTTTGGACTAAGTGCCCGTCGATATTGGCAAGTTCAACGACCAGTGTGTCGATTCTAAGATGGCATCGAAATAGTAGTCTCGACAACCTTTAATTAGCCATTTCCAGCTTAGTATCGATACTATTAGTATCAATACTGCATGGCTCTTGTCGATAGTATCACTTAATCGAAATCCAAGGAGATTGGGAAGAAGTTTAGTCGATGTTACGAAGGTTGAAGCTCACAATATCGATGCCAAAACTTGGTCGAACTTGATAATGTCAATGGAGGGCCAATGGAAGGACACAACACTAGTGTCGACACTACTTCTTGATCAGCCTGCTCGTCGATACTACTACCTTAGACAAATTCAAGTAATACTAACAACAAGGGGATTCAATATAAACATGACATAGACTCAAACAAGTAAATAAATAGTTAAAGGTTTGGGGTTCAACTCACTTGTGGGTTAACTCCATTCTAAATGAGAAAACTTGATATTTTTTTAACTTATCATAAATTTTGTTTGTAATACTAAATAATAAGATGTGTTAATGATATAAAGGTTAAAAAGAAAATATTTTAAAGGAAGATATAAATAATAAAACAAAGAGCTTTATAAAGCAATTTTGACATATTTTCATAATAACATGCCTACATGTTAAGCATGAGTTTTAAGATAATAAGTTGTCTTTTACCAATATCATAACCAAATATCTCTTAATATAAGTTCAAGCTTTAATTAGTTGGGGGAAAGTAATGCAAACTACTTAGACAAAGTTAGTGACACACAAAACTTAGGATATATCACCTAGTCTATTATATTAGGCAATGAGAAACGAATATAATACTTACAATGCACAACAAAATCAATGAAACACAGGTGTTGAACTTAATCCAATTACAATCAACGAGCGTGCACATTCTTGAATCCACACAATCATACAACACCAAGGTGAGTTCATTGTCCCTTTTTAACTATTTTGTTTTATAAACTGCGGGACTAAGAAGCATGTTGAATGTTTTATATAAATTTTTTTTCATGTTTCTTAAACCATTTATTATCATGTTGCTGTATTTATTCACAATGATTTCATACATAGTATGGAAATGCTTATGCTTACACATACAAACTTATGCTTTCACATACATAATCATACATATACTTTCTCATACAATATTCATACAATACTTATAATACCTACACAATACTTACAATGCTCATATACTCATACAAACTCATACACATACAAGTGGTTGGTATACCCAGGATGGGGTATACGTGGATGGGATTCGGTTGGTAAGAAGATACATGTGCACATGGTATGGGACGAATCAATTACGTAGTACTACTGGGTTTGACAAGCCCCACTCGGCAACAATGGTGACTGGAGGTCACGACGAGTGTAATATCGATCTGATCCTGGGTACCGCGATAACCCGGGGAGGCAAGCAACAAGTCTAAGTTTTGGTAAGATGAACTGACACGCTCGGGATCGTAGATCCAACAACTTAACATACCTAATATATATCTATTTACTGTTTTCAACTACTTAAACCTGTGAACTAACCAACTTTATGTTGACACGTTTTCGTATGTATTCTCAAGTAACTGAACGCACAATGCTAGGATGCACATGGAGTAGGACTAATGTGGAGTTTTGCATGCATTCTAACAGATAGACTAAACATTGTCATGATTTTGTATTTTGAGCAACATAGTGTTTAGACAATTTCATTTCCGCTGCTAAACTTACATTTTCTGCTACAAAACATTTAGCTTATTTCAGCTGCTTTGTTGATGAAATTTGAATTTACTTACAAAACCATGTGTATGCACAACTCATATAGAGTCGTTCTATATGACTGAAAGCTGTGATTTTGGCCACGTCACACTCAGCGGTCTGACGCCGCACGTGGGAAATTGGGGGTGTGACAGACTGGTATCGGATCCTTGGTTATAGAAAACTAGGTTTGCATGTAGTAAACTTAGACTATAGCCGTAGCTCTACACTTAGACACTACACTAGTTTCACACAACACATTATGTGCGTAGTTTAGCCATATGCTTTGTGACTTTATCAGACACCTACGAACATGTCTCTAGCACGCATAGCAGGTGTTCATATTCGACTTCACATGTGACCTCTGCAAGGGGATTAGCGAAAAGGCGAACTCAAGACCGAAGGGAACTCTTCTATGCTCTGAAAGAGACTTCACTAGCACAATCTAACTTGAATCGAATTCCTTTCCCAACCTCTTTCTTGAGTGTAAACCAGACAAATTACTCATATTTGTGGACTGTAACCTTAGTATCGACACTCAGGAAGCAAACTTCGAACCCTAAGTTGTTTAGTAACTTGAGATTGAATGAACTAGAACGACTGTGTAAGATAAATTGACGATTATGGTGGACAACGTAATCATGAATTTATAGGTACATACGAATTCTGTCAAATTCATATGATAAGCTACACCCACCAGGGAAACTATGTAGTACACCGCTGCTAATGGAGATTCGAACTCCACTATTTCCACATAGTAGTTTACTTCCTTATTGTATTTAGTATAGTTAGAACCAACATGAGCGAATTGTGCTCATAGAAATCATTTTGGTAGTAGTAATATCATGAAACTTATGATTGTACTTTTTAAGGAAATTATTAATGAAATGATATTTTGAACTTATGATGAATCCTCTCTGTGCATGCTAACACACAACTAACTCTAACAGTAATTTATACAATATCTATTGTATATAGATACTAACAAATGGCTGGTCGAGGAGCGTACGTGCGCACTAACAACCAATCAATCGGTTCTATGACTATCGAAGCCATGGTAGAACAACGAGTTAAAAAAACCATTGCGGATTATGAGGCCGCACAATCAAATAGTGAAACAAGCGGAACAAACAACGGGTCTTGCAACAACAACTCAAAAGGATTCTCATTCAAAACTTTCCTTAACTGCCGTCCTCATACATTCAAGGGATCAGAAGGAGCGGTGGCCTGCTCCGATGGATTAAGAAGGCCGAGTCGGTCTTCTGCATGTGCGAGTGTTCTGAGGAGAACAAAGTGAAATTCGCTACCGGGACTCTGGAGGGACATGCCCTCATTTGGTTGAATTCACACATCCAGACACTAATTCTGGAGACTTCTAACTCAATCCCATGGGAGAATTTTGTCAAGATGTGGAAGGAAGAGTACGGTCCCTGGAACGAAATCAAGAAACTAGAGGGGTCCTGAATTCACAAAATGTAGGGATCTGAAGTCGAACAATACACCACACGATTTCATGAATTGTGTAAACTGTGCCCAGGAATGGTAACCCTAGAATACAAGAAGATCGAGCAATACATCAGTGGATTACCTAGGTATATCCGAAGCATAGTTACCGCGGCAGACCCCACCCTCATTCAAACCACTATTCGCTTGGTCTGACCGAACAAGCGGTAGCACAGGGTAAACTACCCAAGAGGGGTGAACATCTGAAGCCCAAAGATCACAAGCGCAAGTGGGAGCCCAGTAACAACCAACTTCACTCCTCACAACAATCACAATCCCATAACCTACTAGCACCGACTATAGAATTTACCGTTACCCAATCTGACCCCAACGGCAAGGGTGTCTACGAAGGGAAATACCCTAGGTGCAACAGGTGCCCATATCATCATTACGACCAGTGCGAGCGCTACCAATGTCGAAAATGTGAAGGACACGGTCACATGGCTAGGTATTGTTGAAGCAAGCCAGTTAACATCAATAAAAACCAGAACACCTTAAATGGGTGTTATGAGTGTGGCAAGCTTGGGCACAGGCGTAGGGACTGCCCATAAAGGGCCGTGCATTTGCGATTGACACCGAAAAAGCTAGAGATGATCCCAACATTGTGACCAGTATATTCCTTTTAAATAATGTCTATGCTAGTATATTATTTGATACCGGTGCCGATAGGAGCTTTACCTCTAGCGAATTTAGTAAATTGCTTAACATTACCCCGAAACCACTAGACTATAAGTACACCGTAGATTTAGCCGATGGCAAGCTGATTGAGACGCAGCACACTTTCAAAAGATACGTCTTAGTGTTGGCGGATCATGAACTTGAGGGCGACCTAATACTGGTAACTCTCGGGAGCCTTGATGTAGTGGTCGGAATGGACTAGTTATCTGCTAACCAAGCCGAGATCGTATGCAACGAAAAGGGAGTTCAAGTTACGTTGCTGAATGAAAACCATAACTCTATTCAGGGAGAACGACGGAGAATACTGCTGAACATCATGTCATGCATAAAAACTAGAAAATATCTGCAGAAAGGACATCCGGTGATACTAACTCTCATCATGGAACAACCAAAGAAGGAAAGAAGGATTGAATACATCGACGTTGTCCGTGATTTCCCCGAAGCCTTTCCTGAAGATCTACCTGAACTACCACCAAAACGACAAGTCGAGTTTCAGATAGACCTCACACCAGGAGCCGCACAAATCGCCAAAGCACCATACCGATTTGCTCCGGCTGATATGCAAGAGCTGTCTAACCAACTGCAAGAGTTGTTAGACAAAGGATTCATCAGACCGAGCTTCTCACCATGGGAGCACCGGTTCTGTTTGCGTAGAAGAAAGACGGATCTTTCAGAATGTGCATCGACTACCGAGGGCTGAGGAAGGTAACAATCAAGAATCGATACCCTTTTTCGACCAGTTGTAAGGGTCAAGCTACTATTCGATGATCGATTTGAGATCCGGTTACCATCAACTAAGGATACAAGAGGATGATATTCCTAAGACAGCCTTCAGGACATGGTATGGGCATTACAAGTTCTTCGCCATGCTGTTCGGGCTGACCAATGCACCAGCCGTATTCATGGATCTTAAGAATCGCGTGTGTAAGCCATACCTCGACAAATTCGTAATCGTTTTCCTTGACGATATCTTTATTTACTCCAAGAATCATGAAGAGCATGCTGAACATCTAAGGCTTGTCTTGGAACTAATGAAGAAGGAGCAGTTATACACGAAAATCTCCAAGTGTGAATTTTGGATTCGCGAAGTCCAGTTTCTTGGACACATGGTCAACGAGAAAGGGATACATGTAGGCCCAGCCAAGATTGAAGCTATTAAGAATTGGAAAGCACCCAAGACCCCAACCGAGTGCGACAATTCCTAGGACTGGCAGGGTACTACAGGCGGTTTATCGAGGGATTCTCGAAGATCGCATAATTACTAACTTTCCTGACGCACAAAGACAAGAAATTCGAATGTGGAGAGAAACAAGAACCCGCCTTCACCAGTTGAAGAAAAAGTTGTGCAGTGCACCAATCTTATCCCTACAGGAGGGATGCGATGACGTCATAGTATATTGTGACGACTCCAAACAAGGACTCGGTTGCGTGTTAATGCAATGCGAGAAAGTTATAGCCTATGCGTCACGACAACTGAAGGTGCACGAGAAGAACTATACAACCCATGATTTGGAATTGGGAGCTGTGGTGTTCGCGCTAAAGATCTAGAGACACTACCTATACAGCATGAAGTGCACGATATTCACCGATCATAAGAGCCTATAGCACATCTTCGACCAGAAGGAACTGAACATGAGGCAACGCAGAGGGGTCGAGCTGATAGGTGATTATGACTGTGCTATCAAATACCACCTGGGAAAAGCTAACGTAGTAGCCGACGCGTTGAGCCGAAAGGAAACAACCAAGCGCGTTCGTGCACTACAGCTCATGATTCACTCAGAGCAAACCAATCAAATCCGAACCGCACAACAGGAAGATCTGAAAACCGAAAACCTCACTCATGAATCCTTGTGAGGCATGGATAAACAATTGGAGGTGAAGGCGGATGTAGCCTACTATCTTATGGATCGGATTTGGTTTCCACATTACAGAGGATTGAGAAGCGTAGTGATGGACGAAGCTCACAAGAGCCGATAATCCGTACATCCAGGTTCTGACAAGATGTAACATGATCTGAAGACGACCTATTGGTGGCCTAATATGAAGTATGAGATCGCGACCTATGTGAGCAAGCGCCTGACTTGTTCTAAAGTGAAGGTCGAATATCAGAAACCATCGGGATTACTTCAACAACCCAAAATCCCGGTATGGAAATGGGAATAGATTTTGATGGACTTCATCACGAAAATACCCAAGACGGCGAGTGGATGCGATACCATCTGGGTAATCGTAGACCGACTCACGAAGTCTGCAAATTTCCTGCCAATCAAAGAAACCGACAAGTTAGATAGGTTGACCCGAATATATCTGAAGGAAGTGGTTTCCATACATGGAGTACCGAACTCGATAATCTCTGACCGTGACAGCCGATTCGCGGCGCATTTCTGGAAGTCGTTAAATAAGGCACTGGGAACAAGGCTGGATATGAGTACTGCCTATCACCCGCAGACGGATGGGCAAAGTGAACGAACCATCCATACATTTGAAGACATGCTTCGGGCATGTGTGATCGATTTCGGCAGCAGCTGGGAGACTCACTTACCATTGGTCGAGTTCTCTTACAATAGCAGCTATCACACTAGCATCAAGTCTGCACCGTTCGAAGCACTATACGGACGTAAGTGCAAATCACCTCTTTGTTGGGAAGAAGTTAGTGAAAGCCAACTGACTGGTCCCGAACTCGTGCACGAGACAACAGAAAAGATCGTGTAGATACGAAACAGAATGGTAGCAGCTTGGGATCGACATAAAAGCTTTGCCGATAGAAGGCGCAAGCCTTTGGAATTCTAGGTGGGAAACCGAGTGCTTCTTAAAGTCTCACCCTGAAAGGGAGTGATCCGATTCGAAAAGCGAGGGAAGCTGAATCCTCATTACATCGGACCATTCGAGATCACGAAACGTATAGGCCCCGTGGCCTATGAGCTGAATTTACCACAAGAACTGAGTAGTGTCCACAACGCCTTTCATGTATCCAACCTCAAGAAGTGCTCATCCAACTAAATGCTTGCTATTCCTCTAGAGTAAATCCATATCGATGAGCAACTACACTTCGTTGAGGAACTGGTGGAGATCATGGATCGAGAGATCAAAAAACTCAAACATAGTCGCATACCGATAGTCAAGGTGCGATGGAACTCACGACGTGGACTGGAATTTACCTGGGAATGAGAGGACCAAATGAAAAAAAATACCCTTACCTGTACCCAAACCAGACAACCACCGACAACACGAACTGAATTTCGGGACGAAATTCCTGTTAACATGGGGATGATGTGACACCCTGTATTTTCCAGGTCAGCATTTTATTTATTGTAATAATAATTTATATTATTATCACTTATGTGGCGCTAGAATTACTTAATTTAGTGTGACACGTGGCACAACAGTCCAAACGCACACAACGAAACGATAATTCGAGGAAATATCGGAAAATGCACACACGTGTCTTGAATAACGAACGTTGGTGAACTAAATGAAACAACAATCTAATTAAACAACAATTAAGTCTTATGATCACTTGTAACAAGTGAAACAATGTCAATAAGTCATGAAACGATAATCGTAATCGTGAAAACGACAAAAACGAGCCAAACGATCGAAATTGAACAAAATATGTTCAACCGAGATCCTTTGCGGTATGCCAAGGATCCCGGTGTGAGCCTTGGTGGTACGTGAAGGATGGGCGGGGGATTTGAATCCTGAAACGCACCGCGGTACGCCAAGAACCTACTTTTGATATCCCGGCAGTATGTGAAGCTGTCTGACACGCAAAATCTTGTTAAAACCAAGACTAAATCATTACTATCCACTCTATAACCATATCCCTCGAGCCAGAAGCTACTTTCCCGTCCAAACCCTCTATCATACTCCATAGAAGCTCTGGAAGCCATTGTTGGACCTATTGGAAGCTCAAGAGTGAAGTGTTGAAGGCTTGAAGCAAAGAGGGAACACACCAAGACCATCACCAAGCTTGAACCAACTGAGAAGCCATTTTCAGAAGATCTCTAGAGCTGTTTAGCTATCACTCAAGTCCATCTCAGTCGGTTTTAGGTCTTGTGAGGTAGTATATATGGTCCTTGTAGCTTGAAAACACCTCTAAACTCACATGCAACGAGAAAAACCCACATGCTAACACATGGGTATCACATGCACGAAATTTCACCTTCTTGAATCTGTGATTATATGATTGATTTGATGATATGAGGATGATCCATGATGATGTTCATGAGATTTGATGGGTATTTGTAGATTTTATTAAGAAACGGTTACATTTGGTTGCATGCATGTATGATCTACATGGATTTAGATGATTTTGGAAATGAATACATGATTATGGATGATATTTGAGATGATATGCATGATTTAGAATAGTTGATATAGTCAAGAAATGGTTATTTGAAGATATTACTAATTTTAGTAACTTTGTTTTTACAAAATGATGATAAATGATGAAATGACAAGATGCCTGTGTTTGGAATTATGATTTATGGTTAGAATAATGATTTTTGGAGTCTTGATTTGCTAAAACAGATATAAAATGTGACTTGTACCAATATTTCTAAAAATAGTAACTTTTAAGTTACAAATGGTTAAAGGATGATGAACTTGATATTATTTGTATGTTTAACATGATTATTTGAACTTGATATGTTAATCATAGTTGTTAGTGATGCAATAAAATCATGAAAGTAGAGATTTTGACATAAGTTACTATAAATAGTAACTTTATTCTAAGAAATCGGTGAATAACGATATGTTAGTAATAACGAGCATGTTTTGAGGATTATTTAGAACTAAGATAATGATTTATGATGAACTTGATTCATTAGTTTTGGTGAAACGTGTAAATTGTTACAACTTTCTATAAATAGAAGCTTTTAAACAAGAAACGTGATTGTATGACTATGTGTGATTGAATGCTATGTGATAACCTGATCATATAGGCTAAGTATGCATGTTAGAATAAATAAAATGTGATTTGTGTGAACTTGCTTAAAATAGAAACTTTACTACAATGGAAACTTACTATAAATAGTAAGTTACCCCACGAATGTAATTTATGAGATTACATGTATCACACGACATTGTGAACACGTTAAAGGATCACTTAAACTAAACACGTCACCAACGACTCGTTAAGTCAAACACGGTCAACACTTCCAACGTAAAAACTTAGAGTTGTTTGGACACGAACACGGTCCGGCGAGACCAACAAAAGTCCTCACACCCTTACCGTTAGTTGTGTAACAAACGAGTCATTATTACGTAGTACTACTGGGTTTGACAAGCCCCACTCGGCGACAATGGTGACTGGAGGTCACGACGAGTGTAATATCGATCTGATGCTGGGTATCGCGATAACCGGGGAGGCAAGCAACAAGTCTAGGTTTCGGTAAGATGAATTGACACACTCGGGATCGTAGATCCAACAACTTAACATACCAAGTATATATCGGTTTACTGTTTTCAACTACTTAAACCTGTGAACTCACCAAATTTATGTTGACACGTTTTCGATGTATTCTCAGGTAACTGAACGCACAATGCTAGGATGCACATGGAGTAGGACTAATGTGGAGTTTTGCATGCATTCTAACATATAGACTAAACATTGTCATGATTTTGTATTTTGAGCAACATAGCGTTTAGACAATTTCATTTCTGCTACTAAACTTATATTTTTCGCTACAAAACATTTAGCTCATAGGCTCATATAGTGACACTGAGTGCACTGAACACAATTAACGAACAAAACTTATCTTGATTTGAGCTAGAATAATCAGGTGGTACAAATTACAGTTATGAGTGGCCAACATAACTGGAGACTGCAACACATGTACGTTCTGATGAATCTCAAGCTAAGCGTAATAATAACATTATTGATGAATACTTGTTCTAAGAATAGGAATAGATATCATGATTATACTGAATATCATTATTGATTATTCATTACATGATACTGCTTTGGAAATTGTATTTGATACAACAATGTAAGATTCTGGAGAATGATACACATATCAGAGGGTTTTGTATCTGATCCTAGACGATACTCGTAGCTCTGGTACAAGCTTGGATTCAAATTCATCCTCAGCAGCTTCACGAGTAGTACCACAGATCCCCCAAACATGGCCACTAGTGCCTCATACACCACGGAGACATCCTCAGCTATAAGATGAGGATTCATCAGGTATTAGGCGGGCGAGGAGTCCCACACCCCAGAGGGTCCCAGTGTTCACTTGGGTTAGACGTATGCAGGGACAGGCCCTCAAGACCACATGCCTTCCTCCCCAGCATCAGCTAGCACCTAGGGACTTCCCAAGATCTACCCACAAGGTGGGAGAGTCATCATGACAGGCTGAGCTTAGAGCCTAGCTTCAGAAGGTCACTCTGGACCTGTAAGCGACCATGCATGAGCTAATACAGTCACGTGGATATCTTCTGGAGACACGTGATACACTAGTAAAGGCACGTACAACTCATCAGATTCTAGTAGAGAAAGTTGTTGCCATAGAGGAAGGGACTAGGGTGTGGAGGTGAGTGATGGAGGCGAGGATGCAGTGGACGGTGGTTGTCATGTTTAGGCAGTATGTGTCACACCCCCAAATTCCCACTTGTGGTGCCAGTCCACGTGAGTGTGACGTGGCCAGAATCACAGCTCATGGTCATATAGAACAACTCTATATGCGTTTCAAATACAAATGTTGACATAAAAGTTTAACTAAAATAGTTTGCAGCGGAAATACAATGTTTGTGCAGCGAAAAAATAACAAGTTTAAAATGTGCAGCGGAAATAACTGTCTGACACTACATTGTGCGAAAGTACATAACAGAATAAATATTGTTTGTTCAAAATGTCGGGAAATGAAATGCACATGACCCTATGCTTTTTCCTTAAGTGCACCCTGAATTCCATATGCATGTCAGTTACCTGAGAATACAAGTTAAGAAAAAGTGTCAACACAATGGTTGGTGAGTTCACAGGTTTTGATATACATAATAGTAAGAAAACATTGTCATGTTGTTTATCATAATGTTGGTACTGAGCCCTAGGCTCCAAGTGTTAGTGTGTCACTATCGAACTAGACTTGTTATTCCTTGCCTCTGCTATGTCTCGTAATAACATAGCAAGATAGGTCGAAATTTTACGTGTCCCAACCTCCAGTCAGTATTGTGCCATGTGGGGTTCGTCACACCCAAACGGATCCATTCAAACTCACCTCGTTGTTCGTACATTAACGGTAAGACTTTGTGAGGGCTTGTTACGATTACAACACTTAATGTTTGTCTAATAAACCAGCATACACAAAAAATGTTTGTACAGTAGTAATGTTTTACTCGATTCAACAAGTATTCTCCCCCTATTTGAAAAGTTTGAAAAGAGTAAAGAGGGGCCGTAAACTCACCTTAGTGATAATGAACAAATGTAAGCGTAAGCTCCCGCGTCGTCGAGTAGTCGGTCACCGGCTACCTATTTCGTATACCATACGTGAGTTCGTGTAAGTGGCCATGTTTCGTGTTCGTGCTCGTGTTTGTGCTCAACAACCCTCGGTTGTTCATGTTTGTCCGTGTTGGTCCACATTGACCATGTTTGCTCATGTTGGTCCACATTGACCGTGTTTGACCGTGTCAAGTCAACGACCCTTTGGTGAACCGTGTGTCGGTTGTGAATCATGTAACATTCGTGCTCGTGTTCGTTGTGTGCAAGACGCGCAAGTCGCGTTCATGGACAACTTACTATATATAGTAAGTTTCCATTTATGGCAAGTTTCATATCACGTATCATTTTTAAAGTTCTAGCATGCTCGTTAAGTCCTACGTGATCATGTTAACACCTAGCACATTATCATGGGTAGTCAAATAAGCACATAAGCCGTATTTACACATTAAAGTTTCCTAAAAAGGAAAGTTTCTAAATCTAGCAAGGTTATCATCGGAAACCATCTAACTTAGCATGCAATAATCATATTAAGTCATAATAGGTCATTTAGCATGCTCGAAACATACATAGCATTTCTAAATCGATTTATAACAAAATAAAGTTACTAAAAATAGTAACTATGATAATTTACATCCAAATGATCATCCTAAGCATTCCTAATCCATTTTCATATCAAATAACATTATATAATGCCATTTAACATCATTTAAACATACCAATCTAGACCAAATCGTTAACTAGCAAGGTTTCGACTAGAAAAGTTACTATAAATAGTAACTAAGCCCCAAATGACCCGAAACAATCCCAAATCAATTCCTTAGCATTTTAATCATCATATTATCATCCAAATAGCCAATCTACACACATGCATGTTCATAATTTCATCCACATCATCATGTTGTAACTAAAAAGTTACTAAAAATAGTAAGATTACTAAAAATCCATGTTTTAACCATTTTGACTAAACCAAAACCATGAGACACATTACTAACACCACCAATAACATACTTGGACATTCTAACTCATTCTACAAGCCATGGATCATACATGCATGTGAGTAGATCATCTATTCGTGACCAAATCATACATTCAACACATGCATATCATCATAGATTGTCATGAAACGGCATCTAAACATATTGGATTATCATAATCAGTTGAAATAACATTAAACCCAGATTCAACATCAAGAAACTCGTGCATGTGATGAATGAGTGCCTGCATGTGGATTTTAGCACATGCATGTGGGTGTAAGAGTGTTTTTAAGCTACAATGATTATGTAACTACCTTCCAATGCTTCGAAATCCCTGAGATGGTGCTTAATCAGTGGCTTATGAAGATCGAAAGGGGCTGTGATCGAGTAACACGGCTGGTTCAAGCTCTTGGTGTGCTCCTTCCTTATTCCAAGCCTTCAAATCTTCCTTCTCAAGCTTTTCTAAGTGTATCAATGGCTTCCAAGGATCCTAAAGCTGAGTTGCAGGTGGGGAAGACGAGCATGGGAGGTCTGGGACTCGAGATAAGAGAGATAGGGTGGCTGGAAATGATTACATCTTGGTTTTATAAGATTTTTGCGTGTTGGCCTCGTCGCGTACCGCCGAGAGGGTCCAAGATCCTCTCAGTGTACTGCGATGGATTTCGGGATTCAAAATCCCCGCCCACCTATCGCGTACCACGACGGGCCCTGGAAGAGCCCAATAGGCCCAATTTCAATGGTTTGATCCGTTCGTCGCCGTTTTCATGCTTACAGACTAACGTTCGCCTTCGTTTGAACTTTTAAGTTCAATGTTTGAGCGTTTTGCGAGGTTTCTAGTGTTTTGTTACACGATGTGCTAAACGTTCACCAACGTTCGTGTTTTCTTAGACACGTGTGTGTGTATTGCGATAATTCCCCAAATTATCGTGTTTGTGTTAGTGTTCGCACAGTAATGCCACGTGTCACACTAAATTAGACTAATTCTAGTGCCACGTGTGCAAATATCAATTAAATAAACATTTAATATAATAAGATGCTGACCTGGATTTTACGGGGTGTCACAGTATGTGGAGAGGTATAGAGAGCAGGTTGTTAGGTTTTGGAGCTTAAGTTTGGAGATGAAGTTACTCTTGATGGCTATATTGATGGCTATAATGATGGCTACTATGGCCATAATGATGGCTTGCTTATAGTACTTCTTAGGGTGAACATGATCAGGTACCAACATTTTTTGGACATTTCATTGTTAATATCACTAAATAGGTGCGAATAGGTTGACTATTGATGTTATGGGATAGTTTTGATGTACATGATAGATCCCTTGCGGATAGGTTGGTCAATAGTCAGGGTAACATCAGGAAATTTTCTTGTATCTAACCATTATGGTGTATAACATGATATCATAGTAATGATAAGTATTTCTTCTAATATGTGTATTTTGTATCAAAATGTGTGTTCATATCAAAATTTTTTTTTACAAACAGTGAAGGGTGTCATAACATAACATATTAAAATCCCGTGTGGTAGCATATCAAAATTATGTGTGGTAACATATCAAAATCATGTGTGGTAACATATCAAAAGCATGTGTGGTAACATTTAAAATACTATGTGGTATAATAATAATAGTATTAACAATTGTAACACTTGTAACATTTTGTCAGTGTGTTTTTCAACTCGAGATTCAAAACAAAAGCTAGAAAAGGGGCTATGAACTCAGTTTAGCTTCGTTCCCACTAGCCAAAGAGATTCTCAAACAACATTACCATATTCTCATGTGCCCTAAAACTTCGAGGACACATTACAGTTTATACACGAGTCTATCAAGTAAGTTGTTAACCCAACCTAGCTACCAGACTTGGAAAATATTCCATTTTGAAAAAAAAAAAAACAGATTTTATCCAAACGACCCATTGGTAACTCAAATTTAGTTATTTATCGTAAATGACCAGCTAACGTTTTAAACACGTAAAATTCATAAATAAATTAAGTCATATTTGTTAAAAATCCATTTTAACTACCAACTAATTTATTTGTCAAAATTTGTCTAAAATAGTAAATACTCAGTGTTTTACTGTATCCTAGACAACAAAGACACAAACCAAGCATGCATTATTACTCAATTTACTTTTAATACTTAATAATAAGAATAATTTACTTATTATTATAGAAAATTTGCTATTTAAAATTAGTCACACAACTACGTCGTATTTTTGCGTTAAATCGTCGTTTTCAAACATAATTTTCAATTATATCACTTTATACTTATCCCAAAACATTTATACAAATTATGGATTTTTATTATAAATTATATAAAATTTATGATCAAACTCATATTTATGAATCGCTCATTTTCGCATGTTAAAAATACTCAAAACCATGTAATTTTGGTCACAATGACCATTATACAAATATATTTTCAAATCCACTTGATTTTATATTTTAAACATGTTATAAAATCACTTGCTTTACTATTAATAACCTGTCCAAAATTATTTCCATAAAAACTTCTACTTTTGAAGCTTTTAGCTTAACAAAACAACAATTTTAAGGTAATAAAAATTATGGCTAAGTTATCTAACCACCCATTATACATTTTACAACAAAATAATTATATTTTTAAGTATTTTAGCACTTTAAAATCACATCCTATAAATTTCACAAAATATCACTTTTCTTATTATTTTCAAACTTTTACAAAGCTCCAAGAATCACTCAAGAACACCAATAATAGGTGAGATTAAGGCATGAAAATAGGAAAATGAAATGTGCAGGGAGAGAGATATGGGTCAACGGTGGGAGAGAGAGGGATGGAGAAATGATGACGTATGGTGATATGGTGAGATTAGTACAAGATTTTAAAAAAATCTTCCTACATGCTCTCATGACAAGTGCCGTAACACCCGTCCTTATTTTAATTTTTCTTGGATCAAAATAGATAAAAACAAATATAATGAGTTCTACGGTGTGTAAATCTTGTATCAGAAATTTAATTTAACCATGATTTTTATTCTAAAATTACTAGAATATTTAATTTAACTAAAATAATTAAATTTTAGTTAAAAATAAGGACCTTAAATGTCATTTGGTTAATTAACTCCATTTTATCCAGCTAAAACGCAGATAAAGTCAGTTGATTGAAAATTTAACGGTTAACTCTAAAATTACGGTTATTCATCGTTCGCTCAAGTTATTCATTTATTAATTATTATTTTATTCTAATAGAAGAATATCAATTAAATTCATTAACCAAGTCATCATCAATGTTTGTTTTCGGATATGACACCCTCAAAAGATGCCGAAATCTCCAAAACACCAAATGCAGCACCATGATTAAAATAAAAATAATTCTTTGCTATGCTCATTAACTTAAATTTATTAATATAAATTAAAATTTTTAACACCTTGTTTTGTCGAGTCTAGTACACTGACCATATCGGGTGTCATCCTACAAAACCCACATATGTCGTAATTTGTTTTTCAATAGATATTAAATTTAATATCTTTTCTTATGTTACTATAAAATTTGCTTGTGCCACACTGTATTCTTGGAGATGAATAACTCAATAAGTGCAACTTCTTTAGATTATAAGATACGTGAAAGCTTACATTCATACCATAATAATAGCCTTTAGCTAGGTGGAGGTTTTTACTGATTTACAATTTGTAAATCAAGTCAAATTAACAGTCAAGTCTTAACAGAATAAAATCTAAATTTACGACAAATGTCATAGGATGAAATCCTCTGACACATAGAGTATTAGGCCACCTCCACCGTCTTGATTATGTTGCACCGTCGAGGAGGAAATGGAAGCATGAGGAGTCCGATTCAGATATTGTGGACATCACCGTTCCTAATGATGATGATGAGGATGATGATGGTTATGACATGGATGCTCCTTCAGCTTCTATTTAGGCCACTTCATTGGTTTCAGTTGAGAGGAGTGAGCGGATTTCCGTTTCCACTACGTAGGACATCCCACCTTTTAATCCAAATGATGTAGATTTTGATGACATCATTTTCATGGACCACTATGAATGCACAGTTGGTGATGAAGAATAAGAAGAGGGAAAGGGAGGAGACCTCGAGAAATCGGGACGATGTTGATGATGATGATTTCGTTCCATAGTTTAGTACCGTTTCTGCCCAGGCATCTGGATATGCCAGAAAGAAGACATCGTCCAGGAAGAAGTGATTTGTATCATAGAGTATGATAGAACACGTGTTTGTTACACTCATAGAGAGGATTTTGCCAAATATTTCTATTGCTGAACAACTTAGAAATCTAAAAAGTCTGGTTATTCATTTGATAAAAAGGAGCTATGAGAAGGATCAGCGAGTTACAGATCAGGATGGGCTGCTGCTACAATCCACAAAATTAGAGAGCTGAGCCGACGGAAAGGAATGTTGAACTTGATTTAAGATTGATCAAGTCAGCAGAAGACCATATGCAGTTTTTCCGGACAGTCCAAGGACATGAGGAATGTATTTTGAGCTTGGAGTCCATGAACAAGTGATTATTAGACACTTTGGAAGGTCTGAAGGATTCAACACCTAGGAATGACGGAAAATCAAATCCCACCAACTTCAATGACTCTGAGTCAGATGACGACGAAGACGAGGAGAAGGTTGATTACGATGGATCTAATGACGAGGATGGCGAGATGACCACGATAGAATGGGGGATGCCGTTGTAGGTGCAACAGGCACTTCAGGGCAATCCAACCAAGACGAGGAACATTATAAGAAAAAACTGGACTAAGCTCCTGAGTCATCTATTGATCCATCTGGAAAGGAAAGAGTGACTGACGAAGTCGAAGCTGTGCCACTAAACCGTCGATTGAACGAAACGTTGATGATAATTCTCGATGCTCAGGGCATTATGGTGAACTCAGTTAATTACGACAAGGAAGAAGGGGAAATTATCCATAGCTTGACTAAAGAGAAGATAGCCGAGTTGTTCAGGTTAAATCATGACGAGATTATCTTAGATGAAGACGCTATTCCTGCTACTAATCTCCCAACGCAAGAGAAATTTGATGACTTTGATGAAGTTTCTTAGAGGATTTGGACGAAGAATACCGCCAAGGTATACTCCGGCGGACGAAGAGTTGGCTACTTTTGCCGATCTGTTCCGTCAACATTCAGATGATGAGCTTAACAAAAAGATAGAAGAGGAAGACGGCGGAAAGGAAACCTCTAGAGAATACATTTAGAGAACGGGTGACATATTGAAGATTTTGAAGACACAGAACATTCCTTCTCCATCAACTTCGTACACCAAAGTTTACACGACAAACGGATATAGATTCGGCGGTCATATCTTGGGTTGGGCTTATTTTGAAGACATGCATTGCTTTGCAGTCAGAAGGGAAAAGGGAATTTAGTACTTCCAATTCCCCCATGAATTTAAGACGTTGCTTGGATTCAAGGTTAATCAGCTTGCACGTCTAAAGATGCTTTACAGTGGTTATTCTGGAAAGTCGTCATGGTTTGAACGACAACTCCAGCTCGAATATCAGAAGAGGTGGGTGAACTTTCAGCTACAACAACTAGAGCGTTATTATCTACCTGAGATTGATCAGCAAAGCACGAAGCACAAAGTCCTACTGAAGTGGCTTCCACAAAATTACTAAAGTAGATTCCACTATGTAAGATGATTTAGAACTTCTTGGATAGGTTTCGTTGGTGCTACTATGATGGCAGAACCGCTGAGGCTGTTATAGTTCCGCGCAAGGACGATCAGTGGGAGACTGTTCGTGCTTTTGACCCGATGTAGATGACTAACCTGTCGGAGGATGATGTGAAGAAGCTTTACAAGTGTCAGATCTTCTTTTATTAAAGACATTGAGCAGGCGCTACAGTTCATGAAGGTCATCTGGTTGTGCTTCGCATTCGAAATCAACGCTGGTTCTGACTGGAAAGCACAATCAAGAAAGTTTTTGAAGACTAAAACGAAACAAGTAAAGAACTAGGTTTTCACACCCGAAGCTGGCGGGCTTGATAGAATTTCCTGTCAGGCAGAATAGTCTCTGGCGCGATATCAGGTGATAATCTAAGTGATCAGATTGTTTTCATGGCATATGATATATAATGAGAATGCTAAATTGAAATAGAATTACGAAGTTAACTTACATCAGTAATATTTCATAATTTAACAATGTAAATCTACCAAAAAGAATCATGATCTAACTATCTTGTATTTACACAAGATATACATAAGTGATTCGTATGTTGTTGTCCAAAAGATATGTACGTCCAAAAAGTTACTAGGTCATTTAACTTGGCATCCTAGTAAGTATCATAAGCTCCTATAGCTTAGACGTGTTCGTCACCTAATGCAAAAAGATCAAGTCAACACATGGTTGGTGAGTTCATATAGTTTTGTATTTGAAAAATGATTCTTAACAAACCTGCTAGAGTCTCAACCTTAAGCCCCCTAATGAAAATTATCATATCCTGTCAAGTATGCTTAAATATAGGGCATACGTAGGGTCAAGCCCAGCCGCCAGCCCACTAGACTGGATATGACATTGTTATTAGTGAAGATTAAGCATCTCACTACCTATCAACCCCATACTTGATTCTTTGAATTCACATCTTTCTTGATTCTTTAAATTTATCCTGTGTTTCCCTTTCCTCAACCAATCATTCCCATGATCCCGATATGGAAATTGGAAAATCATTTATGACGCTTAACTAAATTCATAGCTAAACATTACTAAGTCATGTTGATTGGATTCTTGGGTCAACTCGAGTTGCAATCAAATGAATCTTAGCGGGTTAGTGGATTCTGTAAATATCATAACAAGTGTGGCCTATAAACAACAAGTCTAGCTAGGACTTCTTGAATTATATGATTTCTTGATTCACTCTTGATTCGTGTTGATTCGTTTCTTGATTCGTCCGCACATGTTATCTTTGATACTTCTGAGAATTCCACCAAAAAAAGGGGTACTCGATTCATTCTTGATTCGTTGTATTTAAAAACTTGATTCATTGAAAATGAATACTTGAGTCGTTGAAAACTTGTATTTGATTCGTTGAAAACATGTATTTGATTCTTTGAAAAATTGTATTTTATTCATTCAAAACATGGATTTAATTCGTTTAAAATATGGATTTGATTCGTTGAAAACATGGATTTGATTCTTGAAACTTGTACTTGATTCTCACCAATGATCTATATATGACACAAATTTAACTGCCTATAATATAAGTAGATAAAATTTATAAGAAACATGTATAAAGTCATCTAGACATCATAAAGGCTATCATTAATGAATAACGTAATAAATTAGAAGTATAAAGTACAAAAATTTAATCATAAGAAAATATTTAAGCATGCTTCTCGGCCCTGCAATTATAAACCAAAATGTTTAGAAAAGATGCTATGAACTCACCTGTGTTGTTGTATGATTGATTCGATTCAAGAATGCGCACGATCGCTTGTTGTGGTTTGAGTGGCTTCAACACCTGGTTTCATCGATTATGGTTTTATATTATAAGTATTTGTATTCGTTTGTGGTTGTGTCTAAGACTAGGTGTTTTGACCTAAGTAGCCTATCCCTTCTTGACATGTGTCACTAGGTTTTGTCTATGGATTCTTGCCCATGTTGACTATTACCCATAATCATCAAACTAACTTATTTGAAAAGGATGTATGTTTTAGAACATATGTTTAAGTTACAAAAAGACAAGTTGTTATTTAAAGTCTTTTACACACATAATTGTATTTGGTTACAAAGGAAAGTTAACTTATTTTTATAAAAACTCCTTTTGTTTATTTATATTATATTTTCAATTGTGTGTCATTGTGGTATTTTAGAAAACTTAACCACATGATGTTGATTAAAATTTTTAATAAAGTTTAAGCTTAGGTTATACAATCCTTAGGTTTTATAAACTTGAAATTTAGTTAACCCTCGTAACCCTAACCCGATCCTGCTTTAATGATCCCACATTGTTCGTTCCTTGATAATGTTAATACCCAACCATTGCCACTTAAACTTGACTGAATTTGATGGCTCATGGCTCATGTTAGTATCGATGATAGGAGTTGCCCTAGAATATAGATTGTTTGAGCTCGTTTTGAAGCAGATCCTTTGTACTTTCGCATTCCTCTTGTTGCAAGGATTATTTTGACACCAAAAACGCCCTATTTGGTTGAGATTTCACTAGGTTGAGTGTGGGTTTTGTAGAGAGAGAAAGTATAAAGAGAGAAAACCAGGATTCTTAAAAGAGAGAGGGAGAGACAGACAGAGAGAGATTGTTGGTGAAATAAATGAAGGAGATAAAGAAATTAAGGGTTTTTTTAGTCCGGGTCGGTTCGGGTGCGTTCGGTTACGCATAGCTCGTTATTTTCGAAACGTTATGTTAAGTTGTTTATCTTTTTGTAAAGATGATTTCATTTAATCATTTTAGGTTGTAATTCCTAATAAATATTCTAAATATCTTTTTATTACTTTTAAGATTTCCAAAACGTTTATTTTAAATGTTTCGTTGTTTCGTAATGCTTCCGCGTGTATTCATACATATCGTCACTCATACGAACACAACGACAGCTTTACTCTCCGATTTGATTTTCTAATTATAAGATATTATTCAGAATGTTAAACTCACAAATATATTCGTGCGAATCGTCAACCGCAAGAATACACAGTTAGTTTAATATTCACGAACACTATCTTTGTAGTTTTGAATTTGATATCCTCGCATACGTTTACACATAATAAAATCCTAACTAACATACCTGTTATTGATTTGTGTTGTCCAATGGACTTTTGATTGTTCAACCTTGATTTCACACACACTATTCATGAATTGTTTTGTATTGTATTCATATCATAGACATTACAAATAAGTTTCGTACATGCATATATCTACTGTACAAACCTATTGTTTAGATACTGGTTGTCACATAGGTCCGAGGGGGAGTTTGTTGATGCATATATCTGTTGTTTGGTTGTTATTGATTGTTTAAGTTTGATTTGTATTGAATGTATACCCATTCGTACGAATGAATCATAAGAATGAGTCATTCGTACCAATGAACGCCTAAGAATAAATCATTCGAACGAATGAGTCATTAGCATGACTTATTCTTATGAATGACCTCAGATTATATGAACCAGATCGACAAACAGAATATTTCAGCAGTCATCATTGGCCTAGGTATCTGTGCACCGCCAAACCTCGGTTTCTTTGTCCAACTTCGAGTTTCACCCACATGGTCAATCGTTTCTCACATCCATGTTGGTTCTATAGCATCGGTTGATCACGAGCTTCATTGACATCGATTGAAAGACCTCCGAATAGGATTTCGTGCTATCCGGAGGCTGCTTGAGTGGATTCCTTAAGGAACAAACGTGTACCGAAGGTCCTACAAGATGTCCCCCCTAGCATGTGTAATATCTCTTTAACACTAACAAAACATCCTAACCAGCTGGCCCACGACATAATAAGCAAGCCATCGCTCTGGAAGGGGCGAGGCTCCCACTTTTCTAAAGTTTTTGAAACCAGACCTCCTTGTACTATTGATTAAAAACCCGTTTCAGTATAAAAAAAATAAAAATCCTAAATGTAAGTACGAGATGTAGCTTGTATGTTGATAAAATAATAGAGCATGGGTCGTAGGGTAAAGCTATATTAATAAAGTAACAAACATGAGTTGTCAAATAAAGTCATCCTAACATGAACTAAAACCATTCAGACATAGGTTGCCATTAGAAAATGTTATTCTATAATATATATCATGGGTATTGCCTTACACATGCATCTTGTTATATTATATTATTTTTTATTATTATTAAACTAAAAGCGTCAAGGGTATTACCCCACATAAATCTTTTTTTTTTAAATAAAAAAAAACTTGCTGGACATATATATGATAACATAAGTTTCGCTTTTCTTGGAAAGTCAATATGCATCTCTTTATTTGACTTTTCTGGATATAATATATGTATGATATACCCAAGGTATCACCTTTCTAGGCGAGTAGATGCAATCATTTTTTTTTTTGGTGGATATATGCATAATACTCTGGGTGTCTTCTTTCTTGGTGAGTTAATGTAACCACTTTTTTTTATTCTTTTCGAATTTGCTGAACATATATCTCCTCCCTTAATGAGATGACGATGTGAAGGTGGTTTTTATTTCAACACAAAACCCATGTTTCATTTTCATTAAATTATCTTTTTTAACTTTAAACCTAACATGTAAAATAAAGTCTACCAATTAGAACTACTTGAAATAGTAATCGTACTGGACTTAATTTCATTTATAATTCCTGTCACATTTTTCTCATACGTTTAGTATGACTCTTCATGTTAAATGCATGTTAAAGTTAGTAATGCATCACACGTCAACAAAAGCTAGCTATTGGTTTTAGAAGTGATAAAACTCAATACAACTCCATTATTTTATAACATATATTTTTCATCAAATAAATTTAAAAAAAAAAAAAAAAAAAACCTTAAAATGAAAAGCAAAGCAAAACATAGTTGGTGGTACAAAAGATGTCCAACAATACAAACGAAAACGAAACAACATATAAGATTCAAGCAGTCAAGTCGAGAAAGCGACAATTGAATCAAAATGCTGAATTCACTTGTATTCCAAGATCATGTTGTTTTCTGGTGCCAATCCAACACAAGCCCTTAATATGTTCTCTAACATTGCCCTTTGTTTTGCTAATGCGTTCACCACAGGTGTGCCTGGTGGTACCTGTTTTTCATCACAAACAAATCGTTAATTTCATATCATCCCCACTCAATAAATAATAATAATAATTATTATTATACGACTAATTAACTTATTAATTACTTACCAGAGGGGCCTTTGAAAGGTAACTCAAAATAGTTGCCACCGGATGAAACGAATGAAACTTAGCCTACAATAACACGTTCGTTTGGGGGCAAAATGGACTTTAGATATCAAAAGTTAAAAAAATAAATAAATAAAAAAGATTTGATGACACTAACCTCGGTTTCTGCTTTGAGTTGGATGCGAGTGCTTAGCTCAGCAAGCAGCACCAGGTCCAAGATGATTGGGGCAGCCAAAAGTGAGTCTTCACATGTGTTGTGTAGTACAATTGTGCTTTTACCACCCATAAATATCTCAGATGTGTACTCATCCATCGCTCTTTTGCTATCTCCAACGTATGGAACGTACTAAATTAACCAGGCTTACGACGTTAATCAGTGTTTAATTACGCGAAAATGGTATGGTTTTATGTAAAGGTTACGTACCTTGATGACGACCACGTGGTCCGGATGCTCACCGGGCTCGTATAAGATGGCATTGCTTGAAACCATGTCATCAACAACGTTGCTTTTGGAGATCTCTTTGGATCTGAATGTTTGTGGAGCTGAAAGATTCATGCCATCGTTGTTTCCTAAGTGATTGTAGCTCACAATGGATGTTGGCTGTTACAAATTATATTAGTGGTGTTTTAAGTAATATCATAAGTTTAAATCATTTTCATGTTAAAAAAATTAAATTTAAATCATTTATTTTTGTGTGTGTTTATAATTTGTTTTAAAAATAAAGTTGTCACTATCAGGGTCTGCCTTTTTCTTTTTTTCTTTATTATCATTTTACTTTATTTTTGGTGGGTACCACCATATTTGTCGGTCGTCGAGCGTGATAAACGGAACCGATGATCACATTCACATTCACATTCACATTTATCATCGTATATTTTCATATCATGTAAACATTACCCGTTTTAGTTTAAAAACATAAAATACTTATTTTTATGCTGGTTTTTTACTGGATTTATATTTATTGTATTATATTTTTAAATACAATATAGAAAATAAAATACAGAGCAATAAAAAAAACAAAAAAAACAAATAAACAAATTTAGTACAAAAAATAGTTTTTATTAAAAGTATTATTTTTATTTGATCCTCTCATTTAAAACATACATATACATGTACATTTGTGTGTATATGGATTATATCATCCCAAACTTAGTCTTAAAAAGAAAACATTAAACTATATCCAAGCCTTGGATTTGAAATATTGAACTTAAATATGTGATACAATTAAATTTGAATAAAAAATAGACTTTGACTAAAAATTAATTTAATGTGTAGCATTTATTTATTTTGAAAATTTCAAATAAAGGGTCAGATATAGTTTAAAAGTTTTATCTTTAAAATCAAATTTCACATGACACAATTCCTACGTATACATTACTAGACATTCATGTTAGATAATTACATAATGAAAAGAACTTGGATCGTTACCTTAATCCCAGCTCCAACAAGGAAATCAACAAGAACAGACTTCATCTTGGTTTGACCACTCTTAAAATCATCACCACCAATCAAAGTGTTTCTCTTAATAGCCAAATCAATAACCCCTGTTTGCACCCACAAATAAAATCATCATACCCACTAAATCTAAATATCACTTGTAACATGGCTATTCGTAAGATCTAAATCTCATTTATAACATGATTATTTGTAAGATCTAAGAAAAATCATCATAACTGACAAAGAACATAAATAAACCTTGTAAACACATGAAAGAAACGAAGACAAGTAACGTAAAATTACCTGGTACGAAAGTGTTTTGAGGGCTGCCATTGATGAAAGGAACATTTTCAAGAATACAAGCAATAGCATACAAGGTTGATGGAGATATTTCGGCTTCATTTCTGTCTAATGAGGCAAACAGGCTTTCCATCGTGTCATTAAGCCCAACCATAACGTTGCTGTATCTTTCTGTGTTTGCTGTCCACAGTACCACCACCTTGTCCACCTTCTTTGCTTCCTTAAACTCCCTATTTGCATTACCATTTAAAAAAAAAAAAATCAAATTTTAAACTATGGATGGCTTATATTACATGTATCATTATA
The DNA here is from genome assembly GCA_009363875.1 of Mikania micrantha. Lineage (NCBI taxonomy): Eukaryota > Viridiplantae > Streptophyta > Magnoliopsida > Asterales > Asteraceae > Mikania > Mikania micrantha. The sequence continues at coordinate 41,326,880 of CM018694.1, read as the reverse complement.
TGTATACTAACTAATTACTGATCGATTTTCTCATTAAGTTTCTATTATTACGTCAGACACTATTTATCTTTACGAGAAGACCAGAAGATAAAAGATATGTGTCGTATCTTTGAAGTTTAAAGATAAAATAAGAAATTTGGTATATAGATAAATGATGTTTTATATAATTTACTACATATTATGTGATTCACTTTATTTTAGACACATGTGTGTGATCTACGATACCATGTATACAAATATTGTCACTTATTGTGTCATCATTTTGCAAAAATTAGTTACTCTTTCTAGCTATCTCATTAGAGTTGTATTTTTAATGATTACTTTTATTTATACTTTGAACTAGGTTTTTTTTTTCTTTCTTACTTTCTCTTTCTTTCTAATCTCTCATTCCTTAATAATAGAGAACTAGGTTGTATTCCTCCGCGCGTTGCGGCGGGTTATAACATTACATTCGCGAGAACATGTATTATATATAATTTGCAGAAGCATAAGTTGCATAGCAAAAACAAATCTGTCATCACGAACTCTATACAAAATTTTTATAAAAACGTAAAATCACATAAAATCCTCACAAATATGTTATAAAAATAATAAAAAATTAATCACAAAATCACTCTTACAGGTAACCATTCTTTTGAATTAAAAGAAAAACTGAAATAATCTAATCAAAACTCTCAAATTTAATAAAAACTCAAATCTTTAAGCAAATCTTTCAAATTTAATACCTTATCTTTGTTTATTACTTTTCAAAGTAAAAAAAAAAAAAGTTTTGATGGTCCAAGTCTAAATTTTTAAAACATCACTATATTGATCTGACACCTAAATAATATAATATATATATATATATATATATATATATATGTTCTTGAATATAATAATAATAATAATAATAATAATAATAAATAGGGCCAACAATCAATATAATAATATTTTTTACACTATTCCTTTACATACATAATACATTTTAATTATTTAGAGTAAAAGAGTAATATGTGTCTATATCTCACATTTCTTGAACTGTACAAATAGCCATGGTATAAGTTGGTTTTCTCTATTCAAGATTGGTTGGTTACTTGGTTGTTTGGTTTTTTTTTGTTTCTATTAATAAACTTTTTAGATAAATCTCGAGATCAGACAAATTAAAACATCTATTTATTTATTTTTTATTTTATTTGGATTCTTGACAACATGAATATTTTAATACGAGTCACGTAAACTTTATTTTAGAGAAAATTAAAAAAAATTACTAATCACAAAAGCTATTAATCAATTTTGTTTTTAGTTTTTTTTTCCAATTTTTTATTATAACGTTAGAAATGCTAACAAAAAAAATGAAAATATATGTGGCCGGTTTGTGATATTACTCACATGTACTTGTACGTTACATATATGAGTTACGTATATGTGTAACAACCGGTTTTAACAATCGCACACGTTTGAAATAATCATTAATAAAATGATTGTGATTGTTGCAAATTGAAAATATGCAAGAAATGATGAACGTAGGTGAAAACCGTGCGTGAAACGGAGTTCCAGATTTCCCGGAATCGCAAAACGAAGAAAATTACAAAAATATCAAAATCCATGATGTCAGGCGGTACGCCTAGCCCCGATAGCCCACGCTAGGCGGTGAGCGCGGGACCACAAAAATATCTGAGACCTTCGTCTCGCGCGCTACGCCCCAGGCCAAACACCCACGTGGGGCGATGCGCCTGGGGTACGTCGGTTTGGCAGATTTCTTATCTTCATCAGATTTCACCAGAAAACATAAAATTCGATCTCTCTCGAATTTCAGCTCCTCCACAAATTACTAAATCGAAATTTTACCATCAAAACACAATTCTGAAGCCACCAGAACGTCCGGATCGAGCCGTGGATCGTTTCTACAAGTCCGGATCATCGTATTATAACCAGAAATCCGTTCGAAGGGTAACGATTCATTTTATCCTATTGATTTTGATAGTATACGGATTAAATTGAGTTTTGAGCATTATATAATGATTAGGGATGATTAGAAACGAAAAACTAGATGTTTTAACGGTGAAATCTTGATTTTGATCCGTTAAAATGTCCGGTTGTCATGAAACTCATATTATTGAGTATGATAACTAGTGGGATGATTAAATCGTGATTATGGTGGTTTTGGATCATTCTTTGGAATGATAAATCCAATTCAAAAGTTGATTAAATGTTGAAATTTGAAAGTTAATGATTTTAGCATCATATGCTAATTATAAATAATGACTCGACTTCTAAATGCCACCTAGTAATGAATGAGATTCAAATGAGTTTGAATCAATATGTATGTGTGCTGGGTGTATTGAAACTAGTTGTATACGTGTGATGTACAACTAGGTGTTAATGATGAAAGCCATGTAATGAATTACAAAATATGAAACTTTGATAATATGATTAAGAACATGTGTAGATTAATTTCTACACATGAGTTGTTTAATAAAAGCCTCAACGAGGTTTAATTGAATACGAAGAGTGAAACAGGTCGAAAGAATTAGATTATATAAATAACACAAGTTGTGTGTTCATGTTGTTAAATCTTGTTATATGTGAATATATAATAGGAAGAGGAGGTGAATCTAGTTCTAAAAGGTCTGGAAAAGAGTTGGAGATTGTTGATAACTCTTCAAATCAAGGTAAGTTACCCGTTTGATTGAACTTGTAGTTGTAGGATTGGGTGAGTCCACCTACAAGTATTTGTGCATTTAGCATATATGTGATTTATTGTTTTGATTGAATTTGATATAAATGGATATGGTTAGTGCGGTTATTATAGTTGAATGATTTACAAGGTGTGTGAACATTCAACTAGTAATAATGATTGAGTTGATTTACAAGAGTGTAAACAACCATCATAATGTTGAGATTATGATCTACAAAAGTGTAGACATTAAATTGGTAATATGCATGCTTCGATTCACAAAGTGTGTGAACATAAGACTTCCAAATCCAATGTAAGAGATTCACAAGGTGTGTGAACAAAAGATGATCTACAAGAGTGTAGACATCTAATTTCAAGAGTCAAATTGTTTAAGTTTGACTTTTGGAAAATATGATGCACAACTGGAATTTTGTGTGCACATATGTGTTGTGTTAAATTAAAATGATTATGCATGAATGAGAGATTTACAGGATGTTGGGTGAAAACGACCCGTTAGTAAATCGTGTTGTATGTGATTGAATAATGTTATCAAATTATATTTGAAACATCATTAGTATACCCATATGGTGTTATGGAATACACTTGAGAAAATAGCGGGGTAATCTTACTTAGTTCTAATGAACTAATGGTGAATTTAAATGTGGTGTTTACAGGTACTAAAGAGTCGGATGAGCGGTGATGGTGATTGGAATCGAACGTGGAGGCTCGTATGATGGTTTAATCTTAATAACCAAACTGTTTTGAAACTTTTGTATAATAAATGTTTTGTAAATTATGTAAACATACTTAAATCTTGTTTTTAACAAGTAGTGTGTTTGTAGATGTGTAAAACACGAAAGTTTTTGCTGAGACCTAAATGTAGTTTATTAAATAATGTTTTAAAATGTCTGGATAGGACATAAAGTGACATGGGTGTCACAATATGTAACTTTATAGATTATATACATAACTTCTTCAGTTACATATATATAATTTCGTGATTTATATATCTTTATTAAAAAAAATTGCCAATAACATTTCATAATCATAAACAAAAAATTTCAAAAATTTATTGGTTGTTAAGAGTTTTATTCAAAATGAGAAGCTTTCTTTTGAATTATCCTCTACATATATATAAATGTATACATGGGACAGTGTGTATTATGCACATTTATATTAAATTAAAATTAAAATTAAAATTAAAATTATACCTAATGTCCTTGATTATCTTTTGGATTTGCTCATTCTTTGTTCCCTTGATCACGTTGTCCGCACGTGCACCTTGGTTAGCAGCAATGAAGTCAGGGTCAAAGATACCAGGGAGTGGGACCATGGATTCCATATAAGGTCTTAACTGCTTCTGAAGATCAATGTCTAAAACCTTGGCTCGCGCCATGGCATCAGCCATGTTCATGCTGCTTATGTCCCATCCCCCAAATACGATGTCGTCTGGGTTCACCTATAACATTCAATTCGTTATTATCTAAATTATTATTTATATTTATTCAAATATTTATTCATTCGAACTAATAACCAGTAAGTTATAAAACATTAAAATTATTTTTCTGAAATCGCATGATTTGAAGACATAAAAGTAATTTCTTTAAAATTTAAAGGAAGTTACTTTTATTTGTTTTAAACTTATGACTATAAATAATTATTTTAGTTATTAACTTGGTATTAATTTGAATATTCTTCTTTTTAAGATATTAACATATTTACTATTAAATAAATAATATTAGTCATATATATATGTGTATATATTCATACATACATACCATGGGGAGGAGGCTCTTGAAAGGGGCATATATCTCCTCTCCATTGAAGGATCCAACTCTAATTGTGGATGCTTGAGTCAAAGAACCAAAGTAGTTGGCTTGTTGAACTTTTTCTTTGGTTGCCCAAGATATTCCCCTGTTTTGGTTATAAATTAATTACATTTTATTATTAAAAAACAAAACAATTGCTTAATACATTAACCTAATTTAATTACGAAACCCATGTGAGAATAAATAAACATTTGTCGTTTAGCTGATGATATTAATAACTAGATTTATATAAATATCAAAATATGTTTATATTAATACACATAATATAAATATGATAGAGAAACGGAAAAAAAACACAAAAGAACAAGACGTGTTGTTATTTGTGCATTTATTAATTAGCATACTAAATATAGATACATGAATCTGATCACATGTGTGTTGCCTTTTCGTCCAAATATTCACTTCTTAATTAATATACATGCTTCATGTTAAACCACATATTTTTTTATTATTTTATTTTTATTGTATTAAACCATAAACATAACAAAAAATTTAAAGGTTGGTGTTACATGCACATGCAAGATAGACATAGGGTTCAGGCCCTGCCTAACACGGGTCAATGTTATAAAGAAATGATATAAATAATAAAACCACTTATTTTTGGCGAAACATGACTCACTCCCGATTAGCGATAACACCAGCGGTTAGGGTGGAGCCATTGTTACCTCCCCATCCAACAAGCATAACCCTGTTGATAACCAATACATTAAATCATGCGAATAAATTAACAATTAAACTATCAGTAAATTAATTAAACATGTACGAACCCTAGCTTAGGAACATGAGTTTGAGTTTTGAACTCGTATTTGACGGTTTTCGGCTTAACGACCCATTGATAAGCACCGTCTCTCTCTTCATGAACCAGCTCGGTGGTGTCGTAGTTGTAAAGAGAATGTATCTCATTCTCAGTGTACTTAACGTTATGGCTTTCAACCTTAAAGTTCTCGATGAACATATTGGCCAAGTGTTTGGTAGGTGTGTTTGTGTGTGTGGTTGTGACTTGTGAGGTGATTTCAGCAAAGGGGAGTGAAGGCTGGTTTTATAGAGAAGTAGTGTCTTGGAGATACTGACACGTGTCAACAGGCAATTGGCAGTGGGTCCTACAGGCGAGAACCATTGATGGGATCTTGTAAAAAATTCACCTTGCTCGCACGTACCTACTTCATAACTTCATATACCTACTTCATTTCTTTGTCTTTTTTTTAACAATTTGCATTAATTAATTATACTTTTTTTTCATGAACGTATTGAAAAAATAAATAGTTTGTTTGTAATATATATTCGTTATTACAAATATAATAAAATAATTGAGTAATCATGAGAGAGTGTGCCATGTATATTAGATTGAATTTATATAGGCTGATAACAATGTGGTAAAGATATCAAGGATCTTGTCTCATTGCTATGAGGGGTCGGTTAGGGGTAAGTGCTTTTAGTTGCGATTCGTTTGTAGGTTTTACTTTAAATCAAATGTCTAACCATTGAAGTATTGGGTGTTAATCGATGGAACCCATGATATATATGTGAAGTATTGGGTGTGATCAATACGTCTAGATACACTGTCTTGGGATCCGAACCTATACTAGTATACTATGTGTCTATATATACAACTCTAGGAGTACACTAAAATGTAAAGTACCCGATATACAAAACTATACAAAAATTTAAGTATACGAACTTCAAAGTACACAAAAATCTTCAGCTTGAATCTGATTTTGATTTGAACTTGATTTTGTTAGTCTCTTGTCTTTAACTTGGGTTTTACATTGTTCATGACCCAATTTTCTTTATTACGTTGGTTCATTGTCTTCGAATTGAGTCAAATTAGCATCTTCATTTTTTTCGTTACATTTGTAGCATCATACGTGGCTACTATCGGTTTGTTCACTAACCTTACTTTTCCTGGACAACCGACCTCTCCCACGGCCACGCTCAAAGTTTCCTAGATTTGAACTCCCATGACCACAATGGTCAAATTTACGTTCTTTATTCTTCTCCTTTGAATCTTTTTTTTTTTTTTTTTTTTTTTTTTTTTTTTTTGTGAATAGAACTTTATTATGTTTATCCTCCTTATTTGGCTTCTTGATGCGTTCTTCATTGGCCTTTAATCTCCCGATGTCTTATTGAAATTGCATAGTATTAAGATACGCAAATTCTTCTATCGAAGCAACAATTCGAATATACTTTTCTTGTACGGATCCCAGTAGTTTCCGAACCAATCTTTGTTATCAATTGATGATCCAAGATTGTTGACTTTTGATACAATTTGACTAATTTTCTGAATAAAATCATCAAGAGCTTCAAAGTCTTTCATCTTTAATGCTTCAAATTCAGTTTCAAGTGCTTGTAATCTTGCTTCTTTGACTCTCTTAGCACCCATAAAACGTGCCTTTAAATCTTCCCAATATTTTTAGCATTTGTGTGTTGAGAAACTTGAAGAACAAGTTCTTCAGGCATTGCTTGAAAAAGATATGCGATAGTCATTGAATTTTTCTTTTCATCAACCTCTACTTTTGGTTCAAGTGCCTCCCATGAACATTTGAGATTGCTTTAATTTTGACTGTCCAAATTTTATAATTTGTAGAATTTAGAATCAGACATTGGAAGGCTATTGCAGTTCCTCCTTATTTAATTGTTATATTTTCAGTGTTCTTGGTGTTTTCTCAAATATTGCTTGAGTCTTCTTTTTTCCTATACTGTATCAAATTTGGTATTCCCCTTTCTAATCCTTGTCTATTTGAATTATGAAAATTTTGCACAAACACCCAGTCTTTCGGTATAATATCCTTAAATTAAATAAACTAAAAAAAATTAACCGTATGTTCGAGTTATCGGAATAACTGATTTAATTAACCTTTGATTCGGGTTTTATTTAACAAATTGAAATAAACCGATAGATTCGCTACACGAACATTTTAAATTATAAAAAAAAATAATAATAATATATCATATTTTAATAATGTTCGATTAAAACACAACCGAATTAAGATTAGATGTTAGAACTGACCCGTTAAAAGATCATTATTTGTTATTGAAAGGTTTCATTAAAACAATATGTAAATTACCAATTTAACTACAAAGAATGTATGCAATATAAATAATTTAATTTGGTAACTGTAGAAGATGAAAATCCCAAATTGAATGCACATTAAATCTTGTTCGGTGATGTAAATTAAAAGAAAACAACCATTGACCCTAATTCTTGGATTACTACCCAAACCTGCAATCGGAAACCCTTCTCTCGACCGTGATCAACCACCATACAACGGCCCCTACAAACAGTCACAATCAGAGGGGAGATTCTAGATAAACACGTCGAAGAACAATTCCATGCAAATAGTGTGATCGCACGTCCCATTTCGGTTACTATTCGGTTGCTAATTCATCACCATGGACCCTGGAAATAAACCGTATGTATAGCCAGCACCGATGTTGTTTTGGTTACTGATTTGCCTTCCGGTCACGATTTAAGGTAAGGGTTTAATCAACATGTATTTTTATAAGGTTTTACTAACAATTACAATTGAAAATATGGTCATTATGGCCATGATGATTTGATCGAAAATCTAGTTGAGGTTCATCTCTAAAATAGTTATGAAATGCTACTGTGAGTTCAGAGACCAGAAAATAAAATGAAGATGGTGGTTAAGATAAACTACAATCAAACTAAATGTGAACAAGAAGAAATGAAGAAATGTAGATGTAATGGTTAGGCACTTGGGTTAAATATGGGAGATCTCAACTTTTGTTTTATTTTATTTTTTTTACGTATTACACCAACAAAAAAAATTTTAAAACAAATAAATTAACATTTGTTAACTGAACTTTATTGATTAAGTTTTAGAAATTCAATTCCAATATAAACTGATTTAATCGATTAACTGTATAAAAAGTCTAAATCATCCTATTCTAATTGATTACATATAAGAATCAATAATTGACTAAACTAATGTAGGATCAAACAAAAGCACAATTATGAAATCGTCAAGGATTTGGACTACTAGCGTATTTTTCTGATTAATTGCTGATAATTGCTAAAACTGAGGTACGGATTTTATTTCTTTATCTCATAGTATATCTGATTTTGCTTCGTTTCTGTACGGATCCTGTTTAAATAAATCATAGTATTTATGATTCTGTAATCGTTTAAATTCCGTTTCTGTATTGTATTCCGATTTGTTATGCCACAATATGATATCGTGTTTCCCTGTTTCGTTTTTCATGCAATAGATCTAGATTATTTTGTACTCATTATTGCATGATCTGATTATAACATTACTTAGTAGTTTAACCACCCTACTGAACCTACTGAACTTCTGATCTGTTACCCGAGCATGCCCCTACCTGTAAGGATGACTACAGGCCCTTCATGGCGGCAACCATGATGTGGAACCACCCGTGGCGGTTAGTTGAGTTCACGGCGTCTCTATTTAGTACTATGATAGTACACTTGTGCACCTACTGAATTCTGGAGAGGCATATGGACTGGTCCTAGGATAATTGTTAACTGTACTTTCTGATTTCTGGGGGATAGTGACGTGTATGCCAACACTAACTATCTCATGAGTGTGGTAAGCGGCAGTAGCTACCCTTGAACCTTACACTTTTATACGTACAGTCGGATCGTGGTATATTCTGGGATTTCCCACTATTTCTGACTTATATTATAACCTATATTGTTGTTTCTGAAAGATTATTTTTTATTCAAGTCAGACCACTGTTTACTGTTTCTGTTTCTGTCACTACTCTGTTTCTGGTATCTGTTTATGATTAGTATTTCTCATACCTTCACCACTTTCTGAACTTCTTTTAATTACTGTTGTTTATCCGTTACTGAGCATTCTTTGGCTCAGCCGTATTTGTTTTGGTGGTGTTTATGTGTCTTGTATAGGTAATCCAGGAAACCAGGCTGGGAATTGAGGGAAGAGATACAAGAGATTATCAAGGACTGATTATAAAATAATGTAATAAACATTATCATAAGACTTTTATTTGTGTCATGGTTGACTTATGTAAGATTTAAATCATCTTTAAATATATTTTGGATTGTTGCATTAATTCTGACTCTGTATAAGTGACACGTCAGCCCTAATCAGGTTGGAGTGTTACATTCGGTCACTTGGATTTGATCAAAATCCTGCTAAACTGCTGTTTAATCAAATTCTTCCTGGATTGAATTTCTAACCTCTTGATTCTTGCAAAAGAATAGCCTCGTTTTTCGGTCACCACGGATTTAGTCAAACACGCGCTCAACTATTGTTGATTAATTTATTCCTGGATCGAAATAATTTGAACCTCCTATTCTTCTTTTTTCTTTTGTTGAGTAACCTTTGATTGACTTGACTACTTATTATTACGTTCTTTTTAACATGTAAATTAATCCCGTAAAAATTCTGACTTATTTTTTTAAAAAAAAACTTTCACTTACAAAAAGCTTGAACTTAAGAATATTACTATGGTATTTTAAGAACCCCTTTTTGAGATCTTTTGAGTTTTGTTTAAATAAAAAACATATTAATACTATGTTTTAAAATAGAAAACCGCAAAAAACAATTAAGATTTCGGAAAATTGACTTTCCTTCTTTTTCTTGTTTAATTCCTTAAAGATATATTCATCGAAAGAAAACTTCCTTCACCCTATTTTTCTTTAACCCACGAAAGTTAGGGAAATAGAGTTTCTCAAACCGAAAGAAAATCCAGAGCGCCTACATGCTTCTTTGGTTCCCGGTGATCCTATATTCATGTGGCTTTCCCTTCTGATTGATCTTCCGATTATCCTTTTGTAAAGATGCTTAAGACATCAAGATGATTAGCAACAATACTTTGTTGAGTCAAATTCCATCTTTGTTCGGTTTCCAATTGTGAAGATTAGACGACAATCATTTTCCGACCGATTACTCGCTCAAACTTTGTCCTTAAAGGTATGTTTTGTATGATTTATGTGATTTATGTGTGTTGATTGTTCACTGTAGTCCTTCGCTGATTTTAGATTATGCTTTATAATCCGTCGATCCTTTGGGAATTTCGGATTTTGTTGTTTTGTTCTTGTGGAATTGGCTCTGATGCCATTTATTAGGTGTTAATCAATGGAACCCATGATATATATGTGATCAACAGATAGAAATATACACACACGAAAAGAGATCTTCGAATGATACACATATTTAACATCCAACCTATTTATAGTCGAAAATATGATAGTTATTTGACAGTTATTTAACTATCATAACTGCCTATAACTACTAAACTAACTATAGAATATGTTTGACCTGTGGACATAATAAACATATTTATAACAATCACTAAATTGTTCTTGTATTAAACCCATGATATCAAGCTTAAGTCCAACATGAAGTCTTAATCAAAATCTAGACCAAGTTTGAATACAAAGTCTAGTTGCACAAAATCAAATAAATTATGTGAACCAATTTGTCAAGATCACCATTGAAAGGTAGACACATAGTGATAATATATTTGGATGCTAGTCCAAATCCTATGAATCAATAACACAACCGCGTAATTTTAATCTCTCATTCAAATTCATAGAACACCAAATAACAATAAGCAAATTAAAACCTTACGATTCCGACTCTAACCACGACTAGCACCAAACTTGGTCACAGACGGACCAGCGTTATCACTATAATGAAAATCGCATATAGTAACGACATATCATCGCTACAAGGTCCACAGTAGGCTAATCATTGTAGCCAAGACAAGTCGGCTCTATCTAGGTCGTCGCAATAATACGAGCTAAAGTGACTAACAGTCGGAGCTATAGAGTGCACTGGCTTTTGAATTATTTTTATTCCCTTTATTTAGAAAAAAAACTTAAAAGTCATTATTATATTAACTTATAGCGACGACGGTTCATCACAATAGCGAATAAATAAAATATAAAGAATGGCCTATAGCTACGACTTGTGGTCGCTATAGCTTAAAGTTCAAAATTTTCAACATCAGCTATAGCGACGACATGTCATCGCTATAGCACTGTATCAATTTTTTATTTTTTTATTTTTTAAATTTATATATTTTTTAACACATGTAAACCTGCCAAATGCAATTTCTAGATTTAAATTTCCAAATACATTCATGCATCCATACCTAAATGATTTAACAAAACAAGACAACAAGTGTTCAACAAACGAACACCAAACAAATATAATTGTACGTTATCCAAATACATTCATCCAACACAAAGTTTCAACAATTTAAAAAGTCAACAACTTTGTCTAATTGCTTTCTTCATCATAATCTTTTCATCTTGTGTGGGGTGATAGGATGAGGTAGGCCCTTGGTTTTCCATCGAAAGGATTTTGTTGATATATTGATGCATCATTTCGTTGATTAGTTGTTGTTCCTCGCAACGTACATTTGATTTTTCCAATTGTTGTTGCAGTTCATTAGTTGGCGCATACATGTGGGGAAGCAAGTCTGGGGTGACACTTTTTATTAGTTCAGCTAACCCCAGGTATATGGCTCGCCGGCGACTTAACGAACATTCAAGAACTTCAACTTCATCAATAGGTGTGTCTTCACCACCTGAGCCAGATTTTGCTGTATTCATTTATTCCCTAATATTTACCTACATTAAAAAAACACAAGACAACATATTTTAATGTTTTAAAAAAATTCGACAGCATAACTGTTGTAAAATGATTACCTAAAATGTATAAAAATATATAATAAATGGCAACAAATCCCAATTCAATCAACAAATACTAAACGAGTCACGATCACCCAAAATGTATAAAAATAGATAATAAATGGAAACATCCAACTAAAGTTTAAATGAGAAAAACATAATACAAGTGAACATTTTTTACTTACCTAGTGTTGTCTGACCATCTGATTATACCACCCCGAGCTCCCTTGAAAGTGCATGTCTCGCCACCCTCTTTATGTTGTGTCACACATGTTTCCTTAACCTGTAAACAACAAAAATGTATCAAATAATAATTAATAAATCTTTTGATAATACTAATTTATTACGTTGTCATATCGTCTCTACGCATAAGATTGAGTACCTTCATAACTTCCATAACATTGTATAGATCTATTTGCTGAGTTTTTTTAAAGATCGGTTCTTGTAGTTGGAAGTTGTAATTAACTCATCAATAACTCGGACCCATGATTCTGGGTCCATGTCCTTTAGGAAATTGTTCTTTGCTCTCTTAGTTCTTTCATATCCACCTCCTTATGAAAATATTTTTTTTAGCTTTGTTTTATAGTCTTTTTACTAGTTTGCACAATCTGTTTGAATACCAAGCTTTATTCCATCCCAATGCTCAGTGTTTTGGACTTGTTGCATATCATAGTAATGCCATAAAAGTTCATGGGATTAAAAAATAACTAACAACATGAAATTTTAATACAAAAACATTAGTAAGTGTAGTTCCTCTCAACTTGATATGGATCTAATGGTATCAATCACAATACAATGAATCGTGCGGAATCTGACTCAAATGATATGAGTGAAATATATGAAAATATGAAGACTAAATATTGTGCTTGTATTAATATTGATAGTGAATTAAGTACAAGAAACTAGAATCAAAATCTGACAAATCAAAGTCTAGAATTTCATTCAAAAGTCTACATCTAAGTTCGACATTTGAACTATTTATATACTCAACATATAACACCATCAATACTAATAGTATATATGTTATTAATGACTTATATTTTTATCAACACCATTAGGATCGAAAATATAATTAGTCAATATTTACCTTCATTCTAAAAGACAAAACAAGACTAAAAACAAAAAAAACTATTACAAGAAAATACAACTAAAAACAATTCAAAAACATAAAGTCTTCAGTTCAAGAACTCTATACTCTTCATCTTCAATTCAACATCTAAAGCTGATGCTATCAGGGTACTAACAGAATCCCCCTTAGCAACAACTCAGTGTTGGTCTTCCTTCAGCCTATCGAGAAGGTAAATGACTTCCATCAAATATTTTATGCTTGACATAGACATCTATTACTCTCTTGAATTGCATAGCTTCCTCTTGATGATCTTTATGAAACTATATAGTCTTCATTTGTAATTTCTTCTGATCATCTTTAGAAAGATTAATCAAGTGGATTGGATCAAATACACTACAAAACTCCACTTTATTTTTATCTTGAAACACAGCCTCTGAAGTATAACCATCCAAAAACCGTAAGTGTAGATCATTCATAGTAACCGAGTTAAACTTTAATGAAGGAATCATTTTTAAAGATTTCACCGGTTTGAATTCATAAAGAATCCTCCACTTTCTGGTAATCCAATCTAAATTACCAATGACTGAAATTTTCTTCAACTTTTGTGGCTTTAAAAACTCGAAAGTCATATTATATACTTCTTTTCTAATGACTTCTTCTATTTTCCAAGCCATATAATCTTTAGTTGAATTTCTTAATTTGAGTTCAGCCAAAACCCTTAATTCACATAAATGGGTTAAAAATCATTATTGTCTTTTTAAGGTTTTGAAATCCATCAAATCTCTTTATTACAAAAACTCTATTTTTAGCCTCAAATTTCCATGCCAAGATTTTTCCAACACATTCAGTTTTATTCTTATAAGCTTTCTACAAACATGGACTCATTGACATAGATATCAATCTCTTTGGTTCTCTGAATTACTTCAATAAGTGTCAAATCTTCATATAGTAGATTTTCATTTGTTTTGACAAACTGTTTTTCAATCAATTAAGATTGAGTAGAATTATTGAAACTTCCAATAACAACTTTTTGAGTAACTTCTTTCATCATTAAATCTTCCCAATCAAGTTCAACAAATAAATCTCTAATCTCCTTTGCAGGATAACATTCACCCTCTTCTAATTCATTATTACTATCATCAACAAGCACTTTGATCATCAAAGACTGATGCTATTTGAAATTCTTCAACATTTAAACTCTTATCAACATCTAATACCAGATCACTATCATCTTCATCTTCAAAATCAAATTGAAAATCTTCATCATCCAAATCAATAAGTGCATCTATCATCATATCATCTTTGCACATTCTCTGCACCCTTATTTGAACCTGATGGCTCCACCTAAGTAACTACTTCAGTAACTGCAGTTATAACTTGTTTGTCTCTAGTCATGGGATCATTGCCAACATTGTCACCATTCCCATGATTTCCACCATGTGACAACCGGTATACGAGCTACCATGAGTCTGAAATCCAAGGGTGTACACAACCATAGTGTAGGAGATTGTGTTACAGGAGTGACGGTAACAGTAATGAAAAACAATCAAAATACACGGATTATCCCTAAAACAGTTAGGAAAATCCATTGAATCACACAAACATTAATCAAAAGAAAAGAGAAACACCTTGTGAGGGAAACCGATGAACATAACATTTAGGGTAACGATCCAACGAGATATCGGCATAGGTGACGATCCATGCGGATATGTTGTTAGATTTGACACGATAAATGTTGTCTTTACAGTACAAAACAATGTCAGCTTTTAAATTCTAGGTGACTTTTGTATGGATGACGATTCATACAGATGTCAACGTGAGTTTATTAACGCTGACATAAAATAATAACAATTTTAAACAAATTTCACCAAAACAATTTAATAAACAATCAAAATTTTCAAACACACAGCTATTCGTGTGAATGAACCCTCATTCATATGAATAGGTTTATTCAGTGAAGCTTTACAGCCACAGAGTCATTCGGCCGAATGGGAGTCATTCGTACGAATGACTCATTCGTGCGACAGGAGAGCTATAAAAGCAACACTTCCGGCTTTTAAACCCATTTTTCACCCAACTCTCTCAACCGAAACCCTCTCTTGGCCATTCGACTTTTCGACCATTTCCATACGAAATCGGACCATTTCACCGTCCAAATCGTGTGTATTTCAACCCCAACACCTCCATTTCAATATTTCAACCATTTTCAACCCATTTCGGTCAAATACGAGCTCCACAGTAAGTATTAGCACAGATCCTTTGCACCAAAACACTCCAAACCGTTTTACCATCAATTTCGACCGTAAAAATACCACAAACAACCATCGATTTCAAAAATGGCATTCTTGGTGAATCTGCAGACGAATGAGCTAAACGAAGGGCTCGTTCGTGCGAATGAGAAGCCTTATTCGCCGAGAAAAGTCACCAGAATGAGCAGCTAAACGAATGAGCAATCACACGAATGACATGGACTCATTCGTATGGGATAACCATACGAATGAGAACACATTCGCACGAATGGATCACAAGAATGGGAGTATGCATTCGCATCATTCCATTCGTGTGAATGAAGGCCATTCGCACAAATAGGCCATTCGCACCAAGAGAAGCCCAAAAATGGCTAAGTGTTGAACGTCCTATCATACACCATTCGTATTGATAGAACCAATCTAATCAAGATAAAACAAAATAAAAACACATTTTCCAAAATCACATCAAAAAACAGAACACACAACCATCCAACTCCTAACTATCTAATTTATAACATAGGATTCGAATCGAAAGAACATACCGAGTGAGTGCATCGACGACCCATAACCCCAGGTGAGTTCATAGACCTCTTTTTCTTTAACTTATTTCCTTCCAAACCATTTGGGGCTGAGAACATGAACCCTCTTATTCGAATGATCAGCGAGTAAGAGTTATTTTCAAATAATTTCAATAAAAAGATCAACTCTCAACCTTTTATTTGAATGTTATTCGAATAAGTGCATTTTCAATCATTTTACTGAGCGTTCATTGCTCCACTCAACTTTTCCAACTCAACAACAACAAACGAGTTTCAAGGGTTCAAACACAAATCAGCGAGGAGATGTCCGTTGATCACAATAGTTCGAGGCTTTGTTCCCAAACAAGAGGTGAACGGACACGACTCAAGGAATGTGTAGTGCACAATCGAAAACAATCATTTTCATGGGAACCCCCCATCAAAAAAACAACAAACTTTGCATGGTATCTATCTAGGGTAATTCACTAGAGCATGTCTCCACACAACATACACGTCGAGAATTCCCAATTCTCAAGTAAGTCCCTTTAGAGTCATTTACCATTAGTTGACGCGGATCAACCGATGGTAACGTAGATGGTACCATAGGTCTAACCAACCTCCAGTGCCGAGGCTGGTACGTTACACGCATACATACGTGAAACAACTACTCGGATTAGTTCCATGGGAACTAATCAATAAGGACATATAAGTTAGGTTTGGTAAATGTTCACATGGGTGATATCACGAACAGGCCACACAAACAATAACATGAGTTTTCAAACCAAACAAATGTTCAAGACCTGGTCTTGAATGATTTTCAAACGAGTGCACAACAAACAATGTCAATCAACAATAACTGAGTGTAAACTTTGTGATTTTTAAATAAACAAACCAAACAAGTTTTCCTATATTAGGAGACAAAGCATACACTTGTTTCTCAAGACATTTCTTTTACCAAACATCGGTCGAGTCGTGTTGAATAGAGGTACATAAGTGATGAGGTTTGATTTCCATTAAGGACATCCTCGTGGGTCATCAAATAGGTGTTGGGCTCGCGGCCGAGCTTTGGCTCTATGTATGCCCTCTACATAAACTACCTTCGATGATTTGGGATGATGTCAGTAAAGACTTATACACTTGTGTAATTCATTCGTGTTTTTAACACCATTTACACGCCAATTTCAAAATCAGTGTGAATGGAAAGAGTTTTCATCAAACCTTTTACAAAACCTAACATTTTTAAAACTTATGTGAACTCACCAACCTAGTGTTGACATATTTTACATGTTCTCAGGTGAAGAACAGGTGAAAGCAGGATGAATTTTAGAGAGAGAAAGATAGGATCCCTTAGAGGAACCTACAACTCCAGCATGGAATCTCCCAAGCCACGTCGGCTACAAGATTCAAGACTTGCTCTTTTGCAAGCAATTTTTGTGAGACATTTGGATCCTATCCCAGATGTCCAAGTCAGACTGTAATAGAATTAAATTATGAAACAGTTGTAATTTAATTTTGTTTTATTATTGTATTTTAGTATTTCTCATATCATCATGTGCAATGTAACAATCTGATCACTTCGATTACATCATGCCTCGGGACTATTCCGTACAACGGGTCCCCGAGCCGGCCCGAGGTGTGACACACCATCTCCGTGATCATCATCATCTTTAGATCGATCGAATGGTTTAGATGCTTCAACTCTACTGGTAGTCTCCCCCATGAGTTGAAGAACTTGCCAATTGTTCTTTCAACATCTAGATGTGACTATAATGATCTCCAAAAACATGCATAGAATGATCATGAATACATTGAATAATCTTGTTCATTGCATTCATCCTACCATGAAAAGTGATGAAGGTAGCTAAATCCTTTTTATTTATTCCATCTTGATTTTTCTAACTAGATCCAACTTGAGCTTGTAATAAGCTAAGTTAATGTTGTAAAGGGATAATCAAAGATGTCTGCTTATTTTGATTCTCAACCTGAATTTTTAACTCATTGACATGAGTTTTTAATTGAATATTCTCTTATTGAAGTTCCAATACTTAGGATTGTAAGCTAATCAGCATGGCAAACTATTGTAAGCTAATCAGCATGGCAAACTGTGTAGCAAAGCTATCTATGAAAATGTGATCAAAATGAGGATTGAAAGACAGTGGTTCAGTAGGTTGAAAAGGTGGTGTGGTAAAGGTTGAAACTTGAGTGTTAGGAATGGTTGTAGGTGGAGTAATGGATGTGACTAGAGATGAAGATGGTGAAATAACAGGTGAAATAGATGTTGTAAAAGGATAATCAAAATGAAATTCAGTATTAGAGGGAATGTAATCAAGATCATCATCTTTTGTTGTTCTCCTTTGTCTATTCTCAATTTGACTTTCATCATTTAGGATGTCATCAAATTTTCTTTTTCCTGAAACCGTTTTTCTTATAGATGAAGTATCATCATCAGACTCAAATGTTGAAGCATCATCAACTTGACTTTCAACAGTTTTAACTATATCATCAGCTTTATCTGGAAGTAGCAATGTCAGTAAATTGAACAAAGCAAGTTACTTCAGTATCTGTTGCAATTGGATCTGGTTGAACTGGTTGAGGAGTATCAAAAAATGTTTCCACTGTATCAACTGGAGACTCTGGATAAAACCAAGCATCATTATCTGGTTCCAAATATTTTTCATTGACAACATACCCAAATAGAGGTGTGTCTGAATTATTAACATCTTTCAATGGTCTGCAATCAAAAGATATCCTTTAATTCATATTTGTAATCTTGATTACAGGACCATCTTTATGGATGCCTGAAAGCAAATGGTCAACAATCAAAGCAAGAAACTGGGGATACTGAAGGAAACTCTACTTTTCTGTAGCTGTTATGTAACACCCCGACCGATGTCGGAAACATTGGAGCATCACGAAGTGCAGATTGTTCATAGCACAAGGTATATAGCTGTAAATAATTCAAACGTCACATTCGATTCATCATTTAATTCGAACATTTGATACATTGTTTCAAAATTCAAACCCTAACTATTACATCAATTGAATTAAAAACATTAAACATAAATAAACTCAATCCAAGCTCAATAAATTAGCTAATTTGCATTCCCACCTGAAACATGTTTAAAATCAAGTGTCAACTACAAAGAGTTGGTGAGCTTCACATGTTTAAGCACACACACAAAAAAATAGTTTGATAAAATATAAGTTGTCACATGTGATAATAAGTCAATATGAACTAAAACATGCAATTAAACCATACGTAGGTCAAATAATGTTAACAAATGATGTTTGACCAAGCTGGATTCCTAACAATGCTGAAGTAGTAAATAATCACTACGGAGGACCGAAGTCAACTCAACCAACAGTGGGATGGTCGGTCCAATAAATCTATCATTGTTACTAAATAGTTAAGTTGTGCTCAATGCAAGCTCAAGCTAAGTTCACACTAAAGTTTAGGTCACAAAGCTAAGTTCTAATGTATATAAGTTAAAGATTAGTTCAAAGTTACATGTTTCACCCCAAAAGTTTAAAAACAAGTTAAAGAGCGGCTATGAAGACTCACCTTAATGTATGTGGTGGTCTTTGTAATGAATATCTAGTTATATCTTTTAATGAATGTCCAACAAGTTCAAAGTACACCTAAATAGTTCATTTGTCATAATGTTAACAAACTATGTTTTTCTATGTTTTCTTCTAAGTTCTAAATAGATCACAAGTTCGAGTTTTGAATGGTGGATCTTTTAAACCCATTTTGATTTCGTTGTTGGAGGTTTACTTAAGCTATATGTTTCTAGTTTTTCATGTTTGACACAATATGTTGATTAAAACTTTTGTGGTTTAAAATAATTTATGTTTCAACAAAATACAAAGATATTTATTTTATAGTTTCAAATTTATAATTGATATTATTAAATCATTTTTCTAGGTATGAATTTAGCATAACATATTTTAAATATAAACATGAAATATTAAGTTGTAAAAAAACTTTACTAAATGTTATTTGAATATTATAATATATAATATATATATATATATATATATATACACACACTATAGAATGTCTAAGAAAAATCTAAAGTTTATAAAGATTCTTTGAAGGAAGATTTACATAAATATGTGTGTATTATCTTTATTTATGTTTATAACATAAGCAACTCAAAAATACTTTATAAAGCACTTGTATAAAATAAATGTATATATATTTATTGTATATAAATGTATAAAGTTTACATTAAACTATTGAGTTATTTTATATATTTTAGTTAACAAAAATGATATATTTTATTTTTAAAGTTTTTGCATTAAAATAAACAAAGAAAAACATTAAGTTTAAGTAAATAAATTTAGTTTATATTATAAAAATAAATTTAAAATGTTTTGTTCTGTTTCTATTTAACAAAGTTTATTGTTTTAGAATTTTTTCTGAAAAAATATGGTATGATATAGCTCTAAACTAAAACTTGTTCACTGGTTCGAAAATCGCCCACGCACGGACTAGAACCCGCGATATGTTACTCGAACACCACAAAAGTTTACCAGTTGAACCAAAGGCCTGATCCGCAAAAGGATTCCTTCCAAAATTGTTTTAACATAGGCCGAGACCTTCCCTCCAAATCAGTTGGTTTAAAACCCGAAAACCCTAATCCTTCTCCCTTAAATTCGATCGAACACGAATTTGATTCTTTCAAAAACCATAGGGCTTTTGTTTTAGATCAAAAGACAAATTGAATGATGTAAGAAAAGCTTACCTTTACTTGTGATTTGATGGGTTTCGATCGAGAGAGACAAAGTCGAGCGACCTAGGCTTCCACATTCAATTCTTCCAGGATTAGCAGTTCGTGAGGGTTGTTTGTTCTTACAGACTTGTTCGAGATGATCTCGTGAGTGTTTTGATTGATTTAATTTGATTTATATACACGTATGAGTGAATTCACGCATTTTGTTTGTATTTTTGGTAATGGTTTTTGAATTATATGATATCAATTCGTTCAATCGGTGATTGAGAATGATTTACGCTCTTAAAACCTTGCCATAATCGGTCCTAATTAGCTGTAAAAAGCGTTAGAATGAGTTGTTTATGTATACGGATCTAACAAATGGATGTAGGTCGACCAAGAGGTTGAACGGGTAGGAGATGGGTGGAGGGGATAAGAACTTTAAGGATTTGTCAGCTTTGGTCACTCCCTGTTTTCCTTTTAATACCAGTTTTGAAATTGTCAAATTTTACCCTCAACTTTATAAAATCATGATTTTTAATTTGGTATAATTTGGTTTAAATTATTTAAACTTTATAAAATAGTATAACTAAATAAGTTATATCTTTATGATATTTTGAATAATTACCCAAAGTTTATTTGTAATATTAATTTAAAGTTTATGAAATTTAATTATTATTAAAGTATATAAAATTTCATAAATGTTTTATTTATTTAATATAGTGTTTTGTGATGTTTACTAAAATTTTATAATTAAAATTTATTAATTTGTTAAAGTTATGTATTTACAAATAAGTTCTAACCCTTTTTTTTTAAAAAAAAAATGTTTTTGCTTCATATTTTTAACTTGTGTAATTTTAAATAATTACATATATATTTAATCATATACATATATAGAGGAAGGCTCATAAGAAAACTTATCAATCTTAAGAAAACTAAGAAAACCAATTTCCACCAATCATATAATTTATAACTTATTTATTATTTTTATATGAAAAGGGTATTTAGCTAAACTAGACACTATTATTTTAGGTAACTATATATGCTTTTAATTTGAATTATTTGAATCCTTAATTATTTTTCTTAAATCAAACGAACATCAAGTTTATATTTAGATAAACAAAAAAAAAGTCAGTCATTGAAATAACAAGAAAAGGTTCATTGACATAATAACAACAGATTTACAAAAACGATAGCATCATTTTATAAAAAAAAAAGAAACAAAAAAAGATGTTGTAATTTGTTCTAAAATTACAGCATAGGTAATAACTAGTAGAGCAAGTTAACACTCCAAACACTATTAACATTCCAACTAGAGGTGTTCATCGGGTTGAATAATGAGTTATTCGGATTTGAAAATTTTTTTGGTCGATCCGAAACCCGACCCGGAAATAAAATATATTATCCGACCCAAACAACTGTAAATTTTACATCTGAACAACCCAAATAAACCGGGTTTATTCGGATATCCTACCCGAAAAACTAGTTTTTAAATAACCAAAACCCGACCCGAATTTAAAATCATTTTATCCGACCCGAAAAACCCGAATTAGATTTCGGATGAGGCTTTTTCGGGTTTCGGATACGATTCGGATTTTGGATTTTTTCGAGTTATAGATATTTTGAACACCCCTAATTCGACCACACTTGGGTTGCTCATCATTCATCCACTAGATTAAAACAAGCACCACAATTTTACATTTAGAGGTGGATGTTCAAACACTTGTCTTTTATACGATTTATAGTCTCTTTTGGAATAGTTAGCAGCTAGATACAAAGAAAATACAACTATGGTATTATTATGCATGTATTTTGTGTAATTTTTTCGTTAGTTTTTTTGTTACATGTATGCAACTAATAGACTTAGATTTATGTAATAAGATGATATGAGTTGTTTTTTCAATTACTCTATTATTTTCGATTTACGTATATGAAATTTACTTTTATGTGATTGATTACATATAATTAGGTACATAAATGTAACTAGATATATGATTACATATACGTAATCAAGTATATATAAAATAGGTATATGGTTACATATATGCAATCAGGTATATATGAAAACCAAATATATGATTACATATAAGTAATCATGTATATATGAAACTAGATACATGATTACATATATGTAAACATGTATATATGAAACCAGATATATGATTACATATATGTAATAAGGAAAATAAATATAATCAGTTATATGGTTACATATATGTAACATAAAATTTAGATTTCGTTGAAAAAAAATCAGATTTTAAATGAAAACTATTGTTTTTTTGAATTCAATTTTTTGAGTAAAAATCCATATTAATTATTTACCCGATATAATAATTTCTAAGAAAACTCTAAAGTGCCAAATTCAATTCCTATGTCTGCAACTCGTTGGACACGCAAAATTAAAGAAATCAAAAAAGGATTTAGTAAATGACGTGAAAACGTAATTACCGGTTGCCTATAATAATGACTTTCCAATTATGAATTATATATTTTTGACAAAACTGCCCTTTAGTTATTTATTTAAGTTAATTATTCAATAATAATTTACCAAAATGCCATTGACCAATTCCAACCATTGATCAAATAAATCAATGGTTAGATATAGGTTTTCTTGGTTTTCTCTAAAAAGATGGTTTTCTTAGGAACCCTCCCCTACATATATATACACACATATATTTATAACTATACCTATATATGTATAAAAATCATATATGAAAATTTTAAACGATGTCATAATTTATTTAATTAATGTAATTGTTTTTTACAAATCACATAAATGATACATGTTATTTTTTTAACCATACAATCGAATATGAACTGACAAATGTTAAATGGTTTATTTAACACTTGAGCAGCTAAAGCACATTGAAATGGTTTGGATAATGTATCCACCCCTGATTTTCTATTGGAGAGACACATGATACAAATATGGAACACATACCTCCACTGTCCAAAAAGATTATTCTTGGCCAAGTTAGAAGTAGTGACATCTCCATTATATCCCATAAGATTAAAGACACCAAAAATAAGTTCATTGGGAAGAGTCACTAGGTCGTCATCTTGATTAGAAAATTGAAGGGCAGCTCTTACATCAACAACAAAAAATTGAAAAGTCACTCCATTGATCTTGGATTTCAGCAGTGGGGGTTTAGAAGTACAATTATGCTCGGCATTCTCCCAGTAAGAAGTAATGTGACTGATACATATCACAGGATTTGCAGAGATTGCATGAAAAATTCTTGATCTTTTGAGAAAATAGATCATATTCACGAACAAAGATGCTTCTTAAAACTTGATCTAGTAAAGTAATGACGTTGTGTTTGTGATTATACATTCTTTGACCTGAAAAACTAAGAAAATTAAAAAAACAACATTAGACTAAAACGAAATAAAAAGTGAACATTTAAAAAAAATTCTAAGTATAGATTTGTCGATACTAATTGTATCGACACTATCAGTATTGTCGATATTGATAGTATCAATATTAGTAATATCGATACCATACTTGTGAAAATTCAATTTAATTCCATCGATACTATTAGTATCGATGGAAACTGAAACCGTCGATACTAATAGTATCGATGGATGAACACCTCAGAGTTTTAAATTTTCTTTTCAAAAGATTGTGATAAGATTTGAACATATTTCATTCAAACAAGCTCGATCAACATATTTGAAACAAAAGCCCCATACAATTTGATACTAATGAAGCTTGATTAAATGAAAAACTTTGAAAGTTCAACTTCACAATCAATATGTAAGTTTGAATAGATAGATCATCAATGATTACCAGCCATTTTGTTCTAAAAGAAGTTCCGAACACTATAATCAAAAAGAAAAACACAGAAACTTGCAACTAAACAGAATCAATGAAAGAACTTGAGAGAAAAACCGAAAGCTATTGATACTGATAGTGTCCACAAATTAGTCATTTATCCTGTAGGTCCCTTGAACTGTCAAGATCCAAACTTTATCAGCTCAATCAACGCGAAATGCTTCTAATATGTGCAGAATCCATGTTAGAAGATATAAATGTGCAGAATCCATGTTAGAAGATATAAATGTAATAGAAAAGTGAATTTCTATTATAAAAAGTGAACTTTTTACAAACTACTTCAATGCGTCTAGAAGTGTCTACCTCGGGATTCGCAACCCTAGAGCTGTATACAATGTGTCTATTTATACTATCCTAGGAGTATTCAAACCTATGTACACGAAATGTAAAGTACACGAAACTTAAAAGTTCTCGAAATACATAGTACACGAAAATTGTAAAACTTGGTCTTCATTTTGTCTCGACTGGATTTTGTTAGTCTTCGTCTTCAGATTGGGCTCTACAAACTCCCCCTAGACTGATGAAATCAATTGATAGCAAGTGTGACTTGATGAGGGCCTTTACCAGCATAAAGCTTATGAGCCGTCGCCAACGCAACGACTTTAGTGTATGGCTTTACCTCCTGATCATAACCGCCATAGGCGCGTATGGGGTTCTTGTGAAGTACGGTGATGTCATCCTTCCCGAACATAAGCAAGTCCATTGGGTCCAGAATGATATTGTCGCCTGACTTGTCTCGCACAATACCTGTTGCAAAAGTAATTTTGTTGAAGTACCAGAAGGTGAAGTTGTGGAGTGAGTTATCAGGCTCCCTTGAGTAAACTGGGACTGCTTTCTCTGTCTTTGGAGGAGGATACTTAACATAAATCCATAGCTCTTTCTTAACAGGATCCAGAACGCACTTAGACACAAATCTTCTTCCCTTTGCTGTGTTCATCACTAGGAAGTTGTTATCGCATCGATCCTTTAAGAACTTGGCAAACAGGTCAGCCTGACTGTCATTGGAGAGGTTGATGAATATGACGTTGTTGATACTTCGCAGAACACTCTTTGGCATTGAGCAGAAATCTTTAGGTCTCTTGAAATACTTCAATTTCCCATTAAACCTCTTGAGCAGGTATAGCTTCTTGTCATGATCATACATCCAGCTAACGATTGTGGATCTGTCATTGCGGACGGTAAAAAGGTCTTTGGAGCTGGCAATGTACGTCACATCATTATTATCCACATCTTCATCCTTGTCTTTAGAAATCCAATTCTGTTGCACCTCAGTTGGAGCAGGAGTCCAATCCGTCTTTCTGTCAAACTAGCTCTTAATGACTGTTTTGAGAGAGGTGACCTCCTGTCCTTGGGCATCGATGTATTTGTGAGCATACAAATAGTCTACATACGAGTCTATGGAGACGTTACCGAGTATAATGTTTTCTGGTTCTTCTTCCAAAGATGCTCCAGTGGAAGATCCAAGTAACTCTCCACACTCTTGTTCATAAACAACGTCAAACACGGAATCCATAGAAACATCTGCTAACATATCTCCAAGTCCTACATTCTTCATTTCTTCACCAAGACCCTCAAAGTAAAAGTCTTCAGGAAGATCCCCAGATAGACAGTCATCAAGATTATTGGAGGGTTTGCTTGAAGAAGAAGGGTTTCCAGTGTTATCACCACCTTGATCATTAGTGGGCTCATCATCTTTCTTGCTCGGGCCCTCTTTGCCCTGATCATCACCTTTAACATCGCCATCATCATCATCACCATCATCTTTCTTTTTCGAATCCTTGTCATCATCCTCTTTGTCTTTACCTTCTTTTTCTTCCTCTTTTTCCTTTTCTTTATCATCATCAATCTTTTCTTCTTGAACGACAGGCTTAGATCTTTTAAGTACTTTGATCTCTTTCTTCAACTCTGTATTCTCTTTCTTCACGAGGCTAATGTCTTGGCTTTGTTTGTTTAGTTGTTCACGAATCTTCACCATACCATGTCATAGATTATCAATGATAAGGCATTTAGTGGCTGAATCTTGTTCCAATATGAACACCCTCTCTTGAAGACACTCTAAGTCAACGAGTAGGCTCTTGGGCACATAGGGTGATGTGGTTTCAGGAGGTGCCTAGCCCTTGTCGGACTTTGGTTTTGGTGGTGGTGGAGGTTGAGAGAAGTTAAGGGGTACATGAGATTGAGGTGGTGAGGTTTGTATGGGTGGAGGTGATGGTGATTTTGATGGTTGGGGTGATGGTGGTTTGGATTTGTTGTTGGGTGATGTGAGGTTGGGTGGTTTGGGTGGCTGTGGTGATTTTGGTGTCTGTGGTGACTTTGGTGGTTAGGCTGGCAGGTGTGGGAGTGGTTTGTGGTGGAGGTGGTGGTGTCTGTGAGGTTGTGCCTGAGGTCTTCTGTTTCTTGAGCCGTGGATCCCTGGGTCTCCTTGAAACCATCTTAAGTCTTCTCCTTTTGGGAGTAGACTATGGAGACAGGATATAATCAACATCTCGTTCATCTGCGTCTGCTCGTGTGCGGGGTGGAGTCAGATGCCTTGGCTCTTTCACGAGCTCAACCTCTCCATCAAATGATTCGGAAGATGTAGCCTGAAATGCTTTAGTAGCTTCTGTAGTTGTACCAGCAGGGGTTGATCATGTTCTTACGCTACAAAGGCCACATGAGTGCCTTGTTCTTCCAGCTCTTCTTCCAATCCGGCAAACAGTCTGCCGAATTTCTCCAATGGTTTAACTCCAGTATAATTATTATTGCCTTTCTTGTTCATGCCCATATAGGAGAAGATGTCTTCCTTCATCTGCTTCAAGGGATGTGTCCCAAAAAACTTTCCTTTCGTTTCCTTTTGATGTTATCATACATATCACGAAAGATCATCTGCGAAAAGTTGAAGTCCAAACCCAAAGCAATATCCACCATGTGTGAACTCAGTGTCTGACTGAGTACATCGTATCCTTCTTTACGTCTTGAAAGACACTGAGTCACCACGTGTGCGAGATATCTCCAATACGGATGCATGAGCTTCTTCTCGGTTGGAGGGTAAAGTACCTCATAGCCCATCCTGGGTATGGTGCTCTGAATAAGTTCATGATCAAGTTCCACTGGGTCAGAGTCCTTGTCACCGAACTGCACGCATTTTCTGATAATCTGCGAAGTGATCACTATGGGCTGACTTGGACCTTTCCTATCAGGCACACATGTTCGTTGGCGTCTTTTGCTCTTGGTGACAAAGTTCCAGAAGTCGTGAATGAAGTTGGAAATAATCAGAGAACAATCCATCACAGCAAAGTTAACAGGTGAAAGAATCAGTCCATCCACCATGCTCGTAAACATCATATGCTTCTCTGGAGGAACACCGAGATAGGCAATCATGTTGTGGTCGGCAACGAAACGTAGTTCAGCCATTTGAAAAAGAAATAGACTAAGTAAGTCAAAGAATAAATTAAAAAATAAAAGCCAAATTTCAAAGTCAAAGTCAAACTAAAAGGTCAAAGTCAAAATTAAAGTCAAAGTCAAAGTTAAAACTGAAGTTCTCGAAACTGGTGAAGTTCTCGAGAACAGATGGAGTTCACGAAGCTGTTCAAGTTCTCGAAATATAACATGTTCTCGAAGGAAATAGAGTACACGAAATTATGGAGTTCACGAAGTTCAACTGGTTAACAAAACTTGGTTCACGAAACCATGTTCACGAACTAGGGTTTATGAAGATGAGTTCACGAAAATTTGAAGTTCACGAATCCAGAATTTTCGTGAACTATTTTTCGTTCATAACTTGTTCAATTTTGCTCCATTGAATTCCATTTTGGTCTCAAAATACTCGAAATTGGAAAACGACTAACATATACAAAAATGGGTTTCCAATTCGGAGTATTTCTTAGGATTTTGACCAAGAATCTCTCGGTTCACGAAAGAAAGTTCTCGAACTCATTTTTCTTTGATAACTTTTATTTTAACGTTCAAAATTTGAGAAAAATCTATACCTAGGTTCGTCTAAAGTAGATCTACAAGTTGGTCGGAGTGGAATGGTCAAATAATGTCTTGAACGAAAAAGCGCCAAGAGATAGGGTCTGCAGTTCACGAAGAGGGGTATTCTAAAATGACCCATTCACGAAGTATTTATAGGCAGGGGCATTACACGAAGATATTTCGTGTACTTGTCTTCGTGTACACCTTTTCAGGTACCAACTTTCGAGAACTGTATTTACTTAGTTTTCTACTTAGTTTTCTAAGTCAAATAATATAAAATTAAATTAAATTAAATGAAAAAAAATAAAACAAAATAAACTCAAGAAGTTTGGACGAGTTCAAGGTTGAGTCGGGTCACTTTTGTGGGATCAAATCTTTATCAGAAATTTGGCCACCTTTAAAATAATTTCTCATATAAACCCAACCTTAAAATAATTATACCCCACCAATGATTTCCGCCCGTTTATCTATATTCCAAAGATAAGGTTTATGATCAAAAATTTTCTACCAGTTTTACTGAAAATCCTTTTGAGAGATTTATGGGCAATCAGACATGTTATCCAGATATACATGCAACCTATCAATTTTGCGAAATCTATTATTTCAAAATTTTATTGTGTTTAAACGAACTTAAAACATTTTGACACAGTTTTAATGTGAGAAAATAAAGAACAGGTCTATCAAATTATAATCAAGAACAAGAAGGGGTTCTATCATCTTTGTGCACATTGGTATCTTTTATTTTATTGATCTGCAGACATATTGGTCTTAACGTAACACATCCAGGTCTTTGCTTACTCAAAACAGAGGATACTTCGATTTTCTGCTCTTTGTTTCCACAAAACATAGAAAATACCCGAGTTTTCTCAAAATGATTTTAAGTTTATCACAACACAATCTTACTTTGACTTAGGGATTTCTACAAAAAGTCTAATAGTTATTGCGTTTGTCTAGCTTATCTGATTTTCCAAGACTTCTCACTTATTTATATTTTAATATTTTGAATAACCATGTCTAATCTTCTTATTAGGAAAACGTGCTTTATTCCTTAGTGATTTATACTTATCTAAAGCTGGTATTCCTGAGAAATTATATTAAAGTAGTGAGTTTCTGCGTGTCAGAAATCATTTTACTTTCCATTGAACCACTTTACCTGACTGTCCAAATAATTTTTTTTGTATTTTTCTTAAATTCTTGAAAAGACAAAATATTTTCGAATTTTTCTTAAATTTCACTCCCCCTAAACTTATAGATCGTTTTAAAAACCAAAAATCTTTTTGTTCTTTTTGTAAATATTCTCCCCTAAATTTGTGATCTAAAAATTAAACTAAAACAAAACACAAATTTTAATGTATTTACAAAAATTGTTTTTATTAAAAAAATATTAGTTTGAGTTAGGCAAGCAGATGGTGGAAGCAAGCTGTATCTAACGGTTTGGTGAAAACATCCGCAAGATTTTCTGTGTGGACCTTTTCAAGATGGATCAGCTTAAAAATTCGAAACAGTCCAGGATAAAGTGAATCCGGATGTCAATATGTTTAGTTTTGGAGTGTTGTACCGTATTCTTGACGATCTGAAGAGCTGCTTCATTCTCACAGTAAATAAGAGAGTCAAGAAAGTTCAAACAGTAATCGGAAAGCTGTTGTTGCATCCAGATGACCTGAGAGCAACAACTTGAAGCAGCAACATACTCAGCTTCTGTAGTAGAGGTAGATACGGTTGTCTGCTTCTTGCATACCCATGATACAAAATGATCTCCCAGATACTGACATCCACCTGTGGTTGACTTCCTATCTAAATTGCAACCACCAAAATCACTGTCAGAGTAAGCAAATAATTTGAACTTAGAATTCTTAGGATACCACAAACCGAGACAAGATTTCCCGAAGAGGTAGCAAAAGATCCTCTTGATAGCAAACAGATGAGAAGCCTACGGATTTTCCTGATATCTGGCACACTGACATACCGAGAACATGATGTCGGGTATGCTAGCGGTGAGGTACATCAGTGAACCAATCATCGATCTGTAAAGATGTTGATCAACATCTTAACCATCAGAATCTGAAGTCAACACGGGACGAGCAGCCATAGGTGTGGAGGCGGGCTTGGAGTCCAACATGTTGAACTTAGTAAGAATGTCGGTCACGTACTTGCCCTGATGAATCAGCACCCCTTTCTGATCTTGTTTTACCTGGAGATCTAGGAAGAAGTGTTGATACATGTAATGTCCCTAGTTCGGTTTTGTAAACTCTAATCATGTAATGTTCAAATTATTAATGGAAGTTGTCTTTATATATATTTCTTAATGTTTATTACTGATTAATTGATTAATTGATTTGATTAAAATTATAATTGAGTATGACTATCTCACATTCGGGCGAATGACTCTAGAATGAAGTCATTCGCCGAATGATGAAACCAGCGAATGGCTAGCGATAGAATGAGTCATTCGCCGAATGACTCATTCGATTGATAGCTCATTCGAGCGAGGTCATTCACCGAATGAGCTGCTTCGGCCACTCATTCGGCCGAATGACTGCAGCCTATATATACAAGTTCAAATCATTTCAACTCCAACTTTCAAAGAGCCCTCCTGATTAAATTTTTCTAAGTGTTGAATTTTATCATTTCTGATTAAATGGAGGATTTAGCTCTCATGGCAAATCAGAACCATCGCATACAGACATTGTTGTTGACAGAGAATGAGACGGGGAACTCCAATAAAGCTCCCAAGTTACTAACCTTAGACGATTATCCTCACTGGAAGTATCGGTTTGAGATTCACATTAATGGAGTGGATACAAATCTATGGATGATGATTGAAGGAGGTTATCTGAGGCCTCTGAATGAAGATGGAACTCCTATGCTAGTCACACGGATGACTGAGCCTCAAAGGAAGCTGTATGATTATGAGAAGAAAGCTTATGCTATTTTGTCACAGTCCATTGCTACTGATATTTTCCATTAGTTTAGACAATTCACTTCTGCTAAGCTACTGTGGGATGCACTACAACAAAGATATGAGGGTAATGATGCTTTGAAGAGTATCAAGTCAAAGGCACTGAGAAAGGAATTCAATAGCTTCATGTATGTGGGAAATGAGTCACTGGATGAGCTGATTGCTAGATTTTATCATCTTTTGAGTGAGTTATTCAATCATGAAGTCAAAACAACAACTCAGGAAAAGATCCAGTGTTTGGCAGATGCTCTACCTCCAAAGTGGGAGTCATTCTTGATGGTACTCAAGCAGAACCAGATGTTGGCACATATGGATATAAATGATTTTATCCAGAAGCTGAAAGAGCAGGAGATAGAAAACAAATGGAAAGCCAAGAGAGTTGTTCAAGTTCAGGACCCCTCCTTATACTATTCCACTCCCACAGTAGATAAATCCAATACTCATGCTCCTCTAAAGACTGCTTTTGTTTCTAAGACATCTGAGGCTCCATCTACCGCTCAGATTCATTTCAGTCAATCATCCTCAACCAGTTCACAAACAGAACATCATCAGCCTACTACCAGCCTGAAGACAGACAACTTTGACAAGGTCACTGTAGAGATTGCTAAAGAACATATGGGTCTTTTGTCTACATTGGTTAGCTCATATGATGGATTAGTTGCTGGTCAGATCGGCAATCCTTATTTGACCAATGATGACTACTCTCAGATTGATCCTGATGACATGGAACGAATTGACATTATGTGGGCGTTGGCAAGTGCGGTTAGAAGAGCTAAGGAGTTTGTGAAGAGGACTGGGAAGGATATCAATCTAAATAAGGAGTCTAAGTTTGGATTTGATATGGCATCTGTGACATGCTACAACTGTGGTGAGAAGGGTCATTTTGCCAGGCAGTGCAAACAGCCGAAGAAAGCAGGCAACAAGAATCCATTCCAGCATTAGAAATCTTCCACTGCCAATCCAGAAAGGAGATTAGTTCCCATTGATTCTCCTTCTCAAGCTGGATCTTCATCCTCTGCAAGTAAAGCTTTAATGGTTCAACAGGATGAAGGGGTGAACTGGGATTTCAGATTCAATGCTGATAAAGAAGAACAAGATAAAGCTTGTGTTGCTGAGATTCAACAATATGAAAATCAAAGTGAGGAAATCATTCGGGAAGACTCAATGGTGAATGATGATAAAGTCTCAAATTCAGAATCAGATAGCATGACAGATTCAGACACTCAAGATTCTGATGCTGAAGCGGATGACTCCTCTACTCAATTTGCTTTGATGGTAAACTCTTCTGCTTCATCAGAGTCAGAGCAGGTATACACTGATTGTTCATCTTCACATTCAGAGTGTTTTAATTGTGTTGATCTTAGAAGTAAGGTCCTTGCTTATCAGACACATAACAGTGCTTTGATGAACGATCTCGACTTATGCATTGAAGCTAACAAAATTTTAAAATCTAATGAAAAAGATTTTCAAGCTAAAATTGATCTTTTAAACAGACAATTGCATGAAGCCGAGATTGCAGTGCTGAATAAGCAAGATGCTATCACTTCTTATCTCAATATCATTAATGAGATTAAGAAAAAGTTAGCCATAGTCGAGTGTGACTATGAGACCTTGGGTCAGAAGCTCAAGAGCTATGAAAGCTCATCTTATATTATTGAGCACATGATCAGTAGGGGTACTGATCAACATGGGAAGGAAAAGGTTAACTATCAAAATTGTCCCCCACCTATTCTCAACACCTTTTTCAATACACCAAATGACAAAAGTGTTAAGGATTTTCAAGTTACTACTCTGTTAGTAATAGATCCAGTTGATCTGAGTACAAATCAGATTTCATCAATGACTGAGGGATCTCGGGTGGATGGAGTTGTTGAAGATTGGGTCTCAGAGTCCGAGGATGAATCAGATTATTCACCTAAGTATAGTACTCCTCGGAATCAAACTCCTGTTGTCATGAAAGGTGACCCAATCTGCAACTCAAAGATTTACGAAGAACTGTGCTTTGTTAAAGCTTCACAAGAATATGAAGATAAGTGTGTTACCAAATCAGCTTTTGTTGGTAACAAAGGGACAAAGGGTTTGGGCTTTGATCTAGATAGTCAGAAAACAAATGCTTTTAAATCAAATAGAAAACCATTTTCTGATTTAAAACATTTTCATAAAAAGGGTGACAAAGTCTGTTTTGAATGTGGTGAGTCTGGGCACATTGTGAGATTTTGTCCTCATTTGATCAGGCCAAAGGCTGTTTCTTTCAGAAAATTAAATTCTGCTTTACCAAAACCGGTAAAATCTTTTCTTAAGCCTGTTCAAACAAAGGCCAAACAACCAGTTCTGATTAAAACTTCAGACAAGGGTAAAGGAAAACTGGAAACATTGAATGTTCCAAGTGTGCTTAAAGTTAACCAAGCAAAATCATCATCCATTTATCTGAAAACCTCTTTGATAAAAATGCAATTTGGAAAGTTAAATCATCTGAGGATTCTATTTCACCTATTTCAGATAAATCTCTTCCTGATGGAAAATGGATTGATGTTTGGATCCGAGACTCTATGGGTCAACCCAAGACTGTAAAGGCTTGGGTTCCCAAAGTGAACTAATTGTCTCTTTATTGTGCAGGTTGCCCCAAAAGCTGGAGTTAACAGCAATTGGATCGTTGATAGTGGGGCTTCCAGACACATGACTGGTGATATTTCTCTGCTCACCAATGTGAATGCAGTTCGGGGTGGATATGTTGCTTTTGCCGGAGATAAAGGCGGTTTTATTACAGGAGAGGGAATTCTGACAAATGGACAAGTTTCATTTGATAATGTCAGATATGTTAAACAGCTGGAAAACAACCTCCTGTCAGTCTCTCAGATTTGTGACAAAGAGTACAAGGTCTTATTTGATGAGTCAAAATGTTACATTCTCAAGCAAGGTGTTAAGATCCCTGAAGATTGGATTTTGATGTCTGCTCCAAGAAAGCAAGATTTGTACGTTCTCAATATGGCCACAGCTTCAACTACATCCTCCACAGCTTCATGTTTTATGACAAAGGCAACTGAAAAAGATTCAGTCCTTTGGCATAAGAGGATGGGTCATTTGAGTTTACGCAAAATGAATCATTTGGTTCATAATAGTCTGGTTGAGGGAGTTAGCTTGAAGAATTTTAAGCTGTCTGATATCTGTGTATCTTGCAAGAAGGGAAAGCAATCTAAGCAGTCTCATAAGCTGAAAAAGTTTCACTCAATCAATGTTCCTCTTGAGCTTCTCCACATGGATTTATTTGGTCCAGTGAATCGGAAGAGTATAGCTGGCGATCAATACTGTCTTGTCATCACTGATGAGTATTCCAGATACTCTTGGGTTTTCTTTTTGAAGGAGAAATCAGAAACGTTTGATTGCATTCAAGTTTTGGTTACCAAACTTGAATCACTTTATAAGCTCAAGATTCGTCAGTTTCGAACTGATAATGGAACGGAGTTCAAAAATCACAACATGGAAAACTTTTGTAATGCAAGAGGCATTGTGCAACAATTTAGTGCTCCATATGTTCCTAAAATGAATGGTGTTGCTGAACGCAAAAATAGGACATTGATTGAGGCTGCTAGAACCATGCTTGCTGATTCTTCCCTGCCGGTTCAATTTTGGAATGAAGCTGTAGCAAATGCTTGCTATACATTGAACCGGGTACTAATTGTGAAAAGACATGGGAAGACTTGTTTTGAACTGCTCCACAATAGAAAGCCAAATCTTAAGTATCTTGAACCGTTTGGTGCACCATGCACTATGCTTAAGAAACATGAACAGGGCAAGTTCAATGAGAAGGTGGAAGAAGGGTACTTTCTTGGGTATAGCACTCCAAATAAACGAGTTTACAACAATTCAACTCATAATTTGGAGGAGTGGTACCATGTTGATGTTCAGAAATATTCTATGCCCCCACCTGGAAAAGGGCCAGATTGGATGTTTGATTATTCCAGTCTCTTTGATTCATTCAATATGCCCCCATGTATTCAGATGAAGATGTTGTTGTTCAGATGTTGTATGATGTACAAAATGCACCTGATGAAACTTTTCAACCTTCATCTGCATCCGTTCCTACTACACAGATAAATGATGACAGCTCAGACACAGATGACAATCCTCCAGCTGCTCCTGAACCAGTTGTTGATAATCTTGTACCGGG
This sequence comes from Mikania micrantha, assembly GCA_009363875.1. Taxonomy (NCBI): domain Eukaryota; kingdom Viridiplantae; phylum Streptophyta; class Magnoliopsida; order Asterales; family Asteraceae; genus Mikania; species Mikania micrantha. Next base: position 41,291,280 of record CM018694.1, on the reverse strand, counting down.
TCTTGAGGATTTGAATCTGAATAACTTAGATCCTGAGGTTGAGGTTCCAGCTCATCCTGTTGGAAGAATTAATCGTATTCATCCTCAAGACAACATTATTGGGAGTCCTTTGGATGGAGTGAAGACTCGAAGTCAGATTTCTTCAGGTGGTCTTGCTGACATTCTTGATTTTGCAGATGTAAGCTTTTGTGCTCATTCCTGCTTTATTTCTCAAGTTGAACCGCGTACTGTCACTGAAGCTCTCAAGGAAGAATCATGGGTTGATGCAATGCAAGAAGAACTTTTGCAATTCAAAAAGTTAGGTGTCTGGCAATTGGTTGACAGACCTAAAGGTGCAAAAGTCATTGGCACTCGATGGGTTCTTCGTTGCAAGAAAGATGATCACGGGATCATAGTGCGAAACAAGGCACGTCTGGAGGTTCAAGGATTCAGACAGATAGAAGGGTTGGACTACAATGAGGTATTTGCTCCAGTTGCTCGACTCGAAGCCATTCGTATTTTCTTGGCTTATGCATCCTTTAAGAAGTTCAAAGTTTATCAAATGGATGTTAAGAGTGCGTTCCTTCACGGTGTTATCAGTGAAACAGTGTATGTCAGTCAACCTCCCGGGTTTGAGGATCCATTGCATCGTGACCAAGTCTACAAGCTAGACAAGGCCTTATATGGATTGCATCAAGCTCCACGAGCGTGGTATGAGACACTTTCTACTCACCTTCTGAACAACGGGTTCAGAAGAGGTGTCATTGACTGCACATTATTCATCCGTGAGAAGGATAGTGATTTACTCTTGGTGCAAGTATATGTGGACGACATAATTTTTGGTTCCACAAATGATAGTCTGTGCAAGGAATTCGAGAAGGTTATGAAAAAAAATTTGAAATGAGTTCTATGGGAGAGATGAAATTTTTCTTGGGCTGCAGGTAGATCAGTCTGAGGCAGGGATTTTCATTCATCAAACCAAATACGTTGGTGACATTCTGAGCCGGTTTAGTATGTCTGATGCAAAGCCTGCTGGTACCCCACTGGCGATTAATCACGGGATTACTCCAGACGAAAAGGGGGAGTTAATTGATGCCACTCTGTACCGAGGAATGATTGGATCTCTTATGTATCTTACTGCTTCTCAGCCAGATATCATGTTCGCTACTTGCTTGTGTGCACGCTATCAATCAAAACCAAGAGTATCTCATCTCATTGCTGTCAAACGGATTATGCGTTATCTGAAGGGTACACCGGAACTTGGCTTATGGTACCCTAATGATGATAATTTTGAGCTTACTGCCTATAGTGATTCAGATTATGGTGGATGCAAGAGAGATTTCAAATCAACATCTGCAGGATGTCAGTTCTTTGGAAACCGATTAGTCACCTGGCAGTGCAAGAAGCAGACGTCGGTGTCTACTTCAACCTGTGAAGCTGAATACATTGCTGCTGCTAGTTGCTGTTCACAAATCATCTGGATTCAACAGCAACTCAGGGACTATGGGTTACATTTTTCTAACACTCCTATATATGTTGATAACACTGCTGCCATTGCTGTCACTAAAAATCCTGTTCAGCACTCCAAAACCAAACACATCGACATAAAATATCACTTCATACGTGATTGTTTTGAAAAGAAATTAATCGATGTAGTGAAAATTCAAACCGATCACCAAAAAGCCGATCTTTTTACAAAAGCATTTGACAAACCCAGATTTTTATATCTGTTATCGGTTAATGGTGTTTTCCAAAAGGATGAAGTTCAATCCTCATCTGAGTCTAACAAATGATCATCATTTTTCTTTGCTAGTTTTTACTTTGTTTATTTTAGTCCAGTTCTTAAATTTTGTTCTGTATAGTTTATTTTCTTCATCAAAAACTCAAAAAGATTTTCTGTTTTTAGGTTTTTAGGGGGAGATATTCTGTTATTGGAAAAACCAAAAACAATAGTAAATTTGAAAAACCAAAAACAATAGAAAATTTGAAAAACCAAAAACAATAGAAAAATTAAAAATTGAGATGGTCTTGTTTTATAAAGTAATACATTAATCTATTATGTCACAGAAACAGAAGTGAATGTATGAACTAAAATCACAAGAGAATTGTGATGGGATGTACTGATAGGCTGACTATACAGAATGAATAAACAACTTGTGATAACTTAGAAAGTTTGATCTGTGGGACTCATGTTATAAAACCACTTGAGTGAGAAACAGTTTTTGACTCAAATCAAGCATACACCTGTCATCATGGAATCAAATGAGGTTTCATTCAAAGAAAAATAAAGGCAAGCTGGTATTAAGCTTGATGAAAATCAAAAACAAGCTGGTATTAAGCTTGATGAAAATCAAAAACAAGCTGGTATTAAGCTTGAAGAAAACCTAATGCAAGCTGGTATTAAGCTTGAGAAATACTTAAACAAATTAAGTTCGATTCCATACATGTGCCATATTGCTGGGACGGACCTAGCTGAAGCCATCCATTTGGATAGAACAAGAAAAATACAAAAAGATAATAAATGTTTGAATCTTATTGAATTCATGATGACTGGTTTTAAGATATGCAGAAATGAGTTTTGAACTGACTTTGATCTTTAATGGTGAAATGAAATGGGGAACTCAATCAGAAAATATGAGCGATCATAAAGTTTGTTTAGTAGTTGTGTATTGTTTGGCTTAATTTTGGACAAACATATCAGTAATCGTATCATAATAAAATTGTGTTTGAAGTAAAGCATTTACTGAAGATAATGTGATGTGATTAGAGATATGTGTTATTTTATTAATGGACTTCTCACAAAAACATGTGTTTATTTATTTTTAGTTATTGTTTGTACAGTTGTAGTGGTTGTTTCAGAAAAATACAAAAAGATTTTCTATTTTCAATTTTGTTTTAGATGATCATTTGTAGATTCGGATGTCTGTCATATCTGAATCCTGAACCAACCAGACATATCTTCATAATTGGTCAAAAGTTTGTTGCTCAAAATGCAAGATGTTGAAAAAGTTGAGTTTTGGGTGTTAACATCTCTCATTCGTCCAAATGAGAGATAAAAATCATTCATTCGGCCGAATGAACTCATTCTACGAATGAGTCATTCGACCGAATCAATTAAACACAGTTTCCATCATTCGACGAATGAAGGGTGTCGAATGTCTTATTCGACCTTTTCATTCGGCGAATAAGTGTCGTCGAATGTCTCAATCGCAACTCTCATTCGGCGAATGAGACTGAGTCTGAGCCGACCTTTCGCCTAGCTCATTCGGCGAATGAGCTTGGCTATTTAATAGTCCTTCGGCCGAATGAGTGGTCATTCGACCAGATTCTCTTTCGACACACCAGAGCTCCGTCATTCGGCGAATATCACATTACTTGTCTTAGATCGATTTTCTGTTACTTTTGTTAACCCTGCTTCTGACAACCAAGTTCTATTTCATCTCAGGTACTTGGAGATCGATTATCAAGCATTTTCAACCGTGAAATCATCAAAAACAGTTGTGATTTTAGGGTTTTGGGGTTTTGTTAATTGCCTGTTTAATAGACAATCAAAATGGGTTTGAAATTACCTAAGACCGGTATTAAAAGTCTTAATCGGTTGATTCTGAGTGAGTACATGCAAATTTTTTGGACTGATTATTGATTTTTGGAAAAAGGGATTTTGAATTCAAAATGGGCGCCGAATGTCGTCATTCGGCGAATGACTCATTCGGCGAATGAAGCTCATTCGGCGAATGAAGCTCATTCGGCGAATGGCTCATTCGGCGAATGGCTCATTCGACGAATGACTAGCCTAGCTTATGTCTCATTCGGCGAATGATGTCTATTCGACGAATGACCTCCATTCGGAGAATAAGTCATTCGCTCATAGTTCTCATTCGGCGAATGAAGGTCATTCGACCAAAATGTTGGATTTTGAATTTGTCTTTCTGATTTCTGTTTTTGTTTAACTGAATTGTACTAACATGTTTATTTCTTTTGTTGTTCAGTATGGCAGGTTACAAATCAGTTCCCAAGCATAACATATGTGCTCATCTGGATCTGAACACACCGAACGCCAAACACTACTCGGAGATCATTACATTTCTACGGCGTTCGAGGATTTTTACTGCTATATCGACTGTTCATGTGCCATACCATTCTCATCAGCAGGATTTCTGGTCATCAGCTGACATAGACTGTGAGGCCGAGCCTACAGTTATCAGGGGAAAGGTGCAAGGGCACGATGTTGTTGTTTCGGCTGAACACATCAGGAGAGTGTGTGAGTTTCAAGACTCTCCCGATCAGCCATCTCTGCTTGATCGCTTCTTGGTTCGTGGATGTTTTCTCAGATGCAAGTATGAAGGTGATATTGGAGCGGGCATTCTCAACAAAGCCTTCATGTATCCACAGTTCAAGTACCTTGCTCATGTCTTAGTTCACTGTCTCGGATCAAGGCGAGGAGGATTCGATGACATGCGAGAGACTATTCAATGCGCATTTGCTGCTTTAGTGTTGAACAAGCCGTTCAACTTCTCGGAGATGATCTTTATACATATGAAGGAGAACGTGGTCTTGAAAGGGGACAAGAAGTTTCTTATGTACCCTCGGTTTCTGCAGCAGATCATTGATGCTCAAGTTCCTGATCTTCCCAAGATCAATGCTGATATTGTACGATTGGAGCACATGAATGACACCACTCTTAACAGAGTCTTGTCATACAGGGGAAAGGAGAGGAAGCCAACCACCAGATCTTTATTCGGTCATCTCTCTCGACCAGATTACAGAGCTCCTGCAGGTCGCAGATGGAGGCATGATGACTCCGATTCAGATGTTGAAGACATAGTTTACCTGTTGATGGAGGTGATAGTGATGGAGGTGATGATGGTGATGAGGCAGGTCCTAGTGGTGCAGGAAGGGGGGAGAGCTCAGTGGTTGTGAGAACTGCTGATGTGAGTACAGGTAACATAACCACTGCTGCTGATATGAGCATGGTTGATGTGAGTGGTGCTGTTGCTGGTGGTGATGCTGTTTTGTCTACAGTTCAAGATAAGGACATAGATATTGATTCTCTGATGGACTTGGATTTCTTGACTACCACTACTGTTACTGCTTTTACCTCTGTTGATGCTACAGTTCCTCATTCTACAGAAGGTGGTGATGAGTCAGAGGACTCAAGTGAGGATGAGGGTGTAGCTGGTGTAGGTGATGAAGATAGTACTGACTCTGAAGAGACTCATGATGATGAGTTTGAGAAAGTGATGGAAGGAGGAAAGATGGAGATTAGGAAGAGAAAGAGAAGTGAAGCAGAGATGGAGGAGATTACTGATCCTTCTTTTATTCCCGAGTTTGATTTCTCTCCTCCACCTCGGTCTTCTACTCCTGCTTCAGTGGCTGTGATGCTGCCACTTCTCAGCCTATTTCCTCTAGAGCTGGAAGGGGAAAGAGGTCCAGATTCTCATTCCAGAGAAGGTCAGAACTGACAGCAGCTGCTACAACTACTGTTACATCAGTAGCAGCTGTTTCAGTTTCTTCACTGACACGGTCAAGGGCAATTCATGCTAGTTCTATTACTGCCCCTCTGATCACCTCTATGACTCAGGCTCCCATCTTCACTACTGCAGCTGCTGGCCCCTCTACATCTCGAGCTAACACGTTCATACCTACTGTTTCAGTTGTTGATCAGCTGAGCACACTGAACAGTATGGTTCTGAGGTTGATGGAAAAGAATATGGAGCAAGAGACTAAGATTGCTCAGCTCACACAAAGGATAAACAATCAGGATGCCTTGTTGCTGCAGGTAGCTGATCAACGAGCTGATCTTAGGGCTCGTTTTGCTCAGCAAGAGGATCAACTACTTAAGTACATTGATGAGCATAACCAGTTGGCTATGACTGCCACTGGTTTCAACGAGAGGATTCTGCTATTGGAAGCTGAGAATTCTCGCCTTGCTGAACTTGTTGAGAGTTCCAAGGAAGGCACTCCCAGGCTTGAAGCTGCTGAAACCCGTTCCGATGAATCAGACAAGGAGATAGACGAAGAAGAAGAAGAAGAGTCTGAGGAGGAACAGGTAGATTTTGAGGATTCTGATAAAGATGATGAATCTGATGATGATGCTGATGATGATAAGGACGGATCTGGGAGTGGGTCATCTGAATCATCTGGTACTGATGACGATGATGACGGTGATGATCAAGCCCCTCCCTCTTCGGAGATCCGGTCAAAGAAAGCCAATGATAAGAAGACACAGGCTCCTCCTCCTTCGTCTCCCTCAAAGATAACCGAACCAGAAGCTACTGAGGAAGTACAAGCTGTGCCTGTGAGACGTCAGCTAGATGAGACTCTGACTATGATTTTGGACGCTCAAGGCATTATACAGCACTCAGTAAGCTACGACAAGGAGGAGGGAGAGATCATTCATTGTCTTACCAAGGAACAGATTGCTGAGTTGTTCAGGTTGAATCCTGATGAGGTGGTTACTGATGACACCTCAGTTCCTATTTTTGAAGAACCTGAGCCAGAAAATTTTGGTGATATTGATGAAGTGATTTTGGAGGATATAACTAAAGAGGAATATCCAAAGTACACATCGGCTGAAGATGAGCTGCCTACATTTACTGAACCATTTGATCAAGAAACAGAGGATCTTTTGGTTAGATATCTGGAAGAGAAAGTCGAAGCCAGCAAATCCGAAGCCGATGATCAAAAGAAGAGAAAAGAAGAATGGGAGGCCTACTGGGTGGCATTGAAGAAACAAAGCACCGAGAAGATGCCAGCTACACACAAGAAAGTTTACAGGACCAAAGGCTACAAAGCTAGAGGTCAAATCTTGAGCTGGGCATACTTTCACGACCTCGGTTGCTATGCAGTGAAACGAGAAAAGGGTATTGATTACTTCAAGCACCCTCATGACTTCAAGACGTTGCCGGGCTTTGAAGTTAATCAATTAGCACGTCTGAAGTTACTATACAGTGAAGGCTCAGGAATGTCTGCCTGGTTTTCTAGGCAAATTCAGTACGAGTACAGGAAGAGATGGGTGAACTTCCAACCACAGCAGCCAGAACGATATTACTTGCCAGAGATTGATGGAGATACCCGTAAGCATAAAGTGATCCTGAAGTGGCTTCCTCCTAAAGTTTTGAAGAAGATTCCCTTGCGAAAGATGCGACAAGACTTTATGGATGGCTTCCGATGGTGGTATTATGATGGGCGCACTGGTGAAGCTGTGATAGTACTGTGCAAAGACAAACAGTGGGAGACTGTTAGGATTTTTGATCCTATGTGGCTGACGAACTTGTCTCACAAGGATGTTCAAGCTTTATTCAGGCACCAAATTTTCTTCGATGTTCCAGACATGGTGCAAGCTTTACAATTCATGAGAGTGATCCGTCTCTGCAGCATATTCAAGATCCACGCTGGAGCAGATTGGAAAGCTATTTCAGAGAAGTATTTCAAGAAAGACACTTCCAAGAGTTGAACTAGGTCCAAGGGGGAGTTTGTTGATACATGTAATGTCCCTAGTTCGGTTTTGTAAACTCTAATCATGTAATGTTCAAATTATTAATGGAAGTTGTCTTTATATATATTTCTTAATGTTTATTACTGATTAATTGATTAATTGATTTGATTAAAATTATAATTGAGTATGACTATCTCACATTCGGGCGAATGACTCTAGAATGAAGTCATTCGCCGAATGATGAAACCAGCGAATGGCTAGCGATAGAATGAGTCATTCGCCGAATGACTCATTCGATTGATAGCTCATTCGAGCGAGGTCATTCGCCGAATGAGCTGCTTCGGCCACTCATTCGGCCGAATGACTGCAGCCTATATATACAAGTTCAAATCATTTCAACTCCAACTTTCAAAGAGCCCTCCTTCTTCCTAGAGATACCAGAGTCAAACCCTAGGAGATTAGAGCGGCCATTGATCGTCCAACTTCGATTCTCAACACGTAGTGTTCGATTGTTTATTCCAAGTCGTTCCTACAACTTCGGATCACCACGGTTCCGGTTGATTTCGATTGGAAAACCCTGGAATAGGATTCCGCACTATTCCAGAGGCTGTCGGGTAGATTTATATAAGAATCGGATTGTTTCCGAGCTCCAAATCGGTCCAACAAGAAGGTCATCTCCTCCATAGCACTCATCTCAAAATTCTTCTTCATTACGTCTTCAAACTCCTTACAAAGCACCGAGCTCGTGGAACCGAAGATAATATTATCCACATAGATCTGAACAAAAATCAAATCATCCTTCTCTCTGCGAACGAACAGTGTCTGATCTATGGCTCCACGGGTATAACCATTGGCTAGAAGATGATCCGTGAGTGTGGCATACCAGGCTCGTGGTGCTTGATGAAGACCTGTCACACCCCGAGCCGGCGGGGTTGGATTGGAGTCCCCGTCGGGCGGAAGGTTCTCGGGGCGCGATATCGTGAGTGATAATCAAAGTGATCAGATTGTTTACATTGCACATGATATAAATGAGAAATGCTAAATAGGATAGAATTACAAAGTTAAATTACATCCGAATCGTTCATAATTTAACAATGTAAATATATCGTAAACATCATGAAATAACTATCTTGTTACTGCACAAGATATACAAAATAATTGTATAATGATGTTTCCAAAAATATGCAGGTCCAAAAATACTAAGTCTTCTATCTGAAGTCCTAGTCCAAAAGCATACGCTTCCTAGTTGACATGTTCGTCACCTGAGAAGTCATGCAAAAATAAAATCAACACATGGTTGGTGAGTTCATATATTTTAAAGTTTGAAAATGATTTGTAAACCTCTTCCAATAAAGACCTTAACCTCATTAACTCCACATGTAATATCTGAATCGGTATGCTTATATATAGGGCATATGTAGGGTCGAACTTACCGCCCGCCCAGCCACCGTCCCACCACATACTAATCCGTATATGACACTGTTGTTAATGATAATTAAGCATTTTTACCCTTCTCATTTAACCCAAAAATCCTTCTGTTCTTTGTCCCTGTAATTACAATCATTTGAAATCCATATTGATTTCATAAGTTCATCACACAATATGATCAACCACAGCAATTGTAGAAACAGTTATAAATGCTTAATTAAATAAATAAATAACCATTTAATAAAATCTAAGTCCTAATGATTGGGTCTTGGTCAACTCGAGTAGACTAGTCTGTCGATCTAGGTACTTAGTAGTTAGGGAATTCTGTAAATATCATCAAACATATGACCTACAAATCAAACGGTCTAGCTAGGACTTCTTGAAATGTAGGATTTCTTGTTTCGTTCTTGATTCGTTGTGTTGGCATATGTTATCTCTGATATTTCCCAGATTTTCCCTTGAAAATGATTTATTGATTCGTCTTATTCTGTCACAAGATGTACTTGATTCGTTGATCATGGAATACTAGATTCGTTGATCAAATGTACTCTTGATTTGTTATTCATCAAACACTTGATTTGTTGAACATCGAATATTAACTTTGCAAAGATTATTTCGTTTGATTCGTTGAACCTCCAAACTTGTTTTGTCAAAATAGTTTCGTTTGATTCGTTGAACTCACACACTTGATTTGTCAAAATGTTTTGTTTGATTCGTTGAAATCACTCACTTGATTCGTCAAAATGTCTTGTTTTGATCCGTTGAAATGACACACTTGTTTCGTTAAAATGTTTCATTTGATTAGTTGAAATGTTTAGTTTAACCCAATTATCCACTTAAACTATAAGTAGATGAATTTAGTAAAAACCTGCATAAAACTCACCTAGACATGATTCTAGGTTAACAATTTACATATAAAACATATGATAAATACAAGCATTTAAGTAAACAATTTAAATAAAACAGTTTACGCATGCTTCTCAGCCCCGCGATTTAAAACAAAAATGTTAGAAAAGGGGCAATGAACTCACCTGTGTTGATGTCTAATGTACTATCACAGAATGCGCACTCTTGTTTGTAGGCTAAGTATCTTCGATTCCTGAGTTGTTTTATAAGAGTTTGAATACGATAAGTACACGTAATAGTCGCCATACCTAAGGTTTGGTTTTGGTGTGTGTAACTAAGTGTCCTATTGTACTAAGTGTCCCTATGATCTAATCTAACTTAGCTACCCGTTTTAGACTCAATCCCATAATTAATTATAGTAATTTACTTTTAAATTTTCAAAAAATTTGGGCAGAGTTTCCTTTGTATCTTGTTCAAATCAAGACAATTGATATTGTCTTATTTTACAAAAATTTTCCCAACAAGATCATCAAAATAAAGCTTCATTTAAAACATTTATAATCTAACAATTTTTATAATCCAATTACTTTTATTTAAATATAGTTGCATAAATTGTAAGGTTACAATCAATATGTGAATGGGCTTAACAAAAATTCATTGGGCCTACTTAAGCCCATTTAGTAGCCTTTGATTCCGAATTGATAACTAAACTTTGATCTTGATCCGTATGAGTTCTTGGAAATCCTTCACATGTGTTAGTCTAAGTCAGTAAATGTTATCATTTATATTGATGTACTATTGTTTTTCATGAAAACCCATGTCTCTTAATAACCCTACTTCCTTATTATAAGTTAAACGAAATCATAACACCCTCAATTCATGCATGCATTTACGTGATCTCTCCAAGCGTGTCTAGCCCCATGCCCACACACACACACACAATACATATTACACGCATGCATGTATTCTTGCATTCCCACTTTAACCAATTTAAACAACATTTAGGTTCGACACTTTGTTTAGGGCAGCGAACCTATTGGTTCTACCCAGGGTTCGGCAACAACAACAGCTCGACGAACCCTTAAGGTTCGTCTGTAACATGATCCTGGGTTCGCGGCTTCTATAAGGTGTAGCATAGGGTTCAGCTGACTTAACAAAGGTTCGGTTGAGGGTTCGTTCACCTGGGTTCGTGAGGCTGCTAAGGGTTCGGTCATGCAAGGTTTGGTGAAACCAGGCTCTTAGGTTTGTGGGGTTTTAGGGTTCGCATGGCCAAGTTCGGCCATGCAGGGTTCGTCCACTGGTTTGGTTATCATCACCTAGGTTCGTGAAGCCAAGAGGTTCGGCTCAAGTGGTTCGCAGTTAGGTTGGTGACCACAGGTTCGGCTGGCAGTGAGCCAGGGTTTGGCTGGCAGGTTGTCAGGTCTTCAGGGTTCGCCACTCCATGGTTCGGCTCTATCCTTGGAAGGTTCGGCCGAAAGAAACGAACCTGTAACAGCCCATCTTCACGAACCTGTACTTCCAGCTTTTTTTTTTCGATCCAAATCTGTTACAACACAAGTTCCTAGCTCCTTCTAGTTGATTACATGATTCATCTAAGTGTTCATGAGTGCTTAAGCCGATTAAAACATCATCAAACCTAAAGGGGTTGTGACATATCCTAAAACCGAAAATAAGTGGTTATTTACCTCAACTTTCGTGGATGGAAGCTCGAATAAACTGTACTTCTGTGATCTTCGTGGAGAGATGAGCGTATTGACACCTAAAGGACGTGAATCCAACAAGATTTGAGCTCCAAATTGAAGAGAGAAGGTTGGGTTCTTGAGATGGTTTTAGAGAGAGAGAGAGTGGAAATGGTGGTGGTTGTGGCATTTAATTGCCACATTAAATGTGGGGGAAGATACCCGATCGCTCGGTCTCGTTCGGTTTCGCGTAAAAGGCCGGATCGCGAGGTTTTCTCAATGAAACGACACGGTTTATAAAAATAGAATTTATAAAATTATTCTAAGTTGTGATTCCTAATAAATTAACTAATATCTTCTATTTATTTTGAAAATTTACAATATTAATTCATATTTAAATCGAAACGTACGGTCGTTGCGCGTATTTGTTCGAATCGTCACTCGTACGAACACGACGATAACTATACTTTTCGATCTTGTTTTCTAATTATCGGATATCATTCAGAACGTTAAATTGTCAGATTTATTCGTACAGATCGTCACCTATACGAATAACCCATCAATTTAGCATCCACATAACAACATCCTTGTATTTTTGTCACACCCCGAGCCGGCGGGGTAGGATCGGGTTTCCCCGACGGGCGGAAGGTTCCCGGGGCGCGATATCAAGAGTGATAATCGAAATGATCAGATTGTTCGCATTGCACATGATATATAAATGAGAAACTGGCTAAAATAAAATAGAATTACAGAGTTAAATTATAGAAGTTAAGTTTACATTTTAACAATGTAATTCCATTATCACATCATAAGTCTTCCATCTTGTAGCATCACAAGATATACAAGTAAACTGTATAATGATGCTTCAAAATATGCAGGTCCAAAAAGCTAGGTCCTCTATCAAATAACCTAATCCAAAGAAATAACTCTTCAATTGACCTGTTCGTCACCTGAGAAGTCATGCAGAAATAAAAGTCAACACATGGTTGGTGAGTTCATATAGTTTAGTATTTAAAAATGATTTGAAAATGATTTGAAACCTCCTTTGGTAAAGACCCTAACCTCATTAACACCATATGTATCATCCAGATCGGTATGCTTATGTATAGGGCATACCCTTGAGTCGAGGCTACAACCCCGCCCAGACGCCATCCCACCACATACTAATCCGCATAGGACATTGTTGTTAATGATAATTAAGCATTTTTACCTAACACACACTCTTGTTCACAATGATTCAAATGTTTACACAAAACCTTTGTTTAACCCTCGGGTAACAACCTTAATCTCATTAACATCACATGTATCATCCAGATCGGTATGCTTATATATAGGGCATACCCCTGAGTCGAGGCTACAACCCCGCCCAGACGCCGTCCCACCACATACTAATCCACATGGGACATTGATGTTAATGAAAATTAATCATTTTACTCCTACCTTTAACCCAATGATTCGTCAGTCCTTTGTTCCTGTAAATACAACAATTTGGAATCTATATTGATTCCTTATGTTCATCACAATAGTGATCAACCACAGTAATTGTAGAAACAGTTAAATAAATGCTTAAATAAATAAATAAATAAACATTTAATAAAATCTAAGTCCAAATGATTGGGGCCTTTGGTCACACTCGAGTAGACTAGTCTGTCAATCTAGTTACTTAGTAGTTAGGGAATCTGTAAATATCCTCAAACATACGACCTACAAGTCAAACGGTCTAGCTAGGACTTCTTGAAATGTAGGATTTCATGTTTCGTCTGTTTTGGCGTATGTTATCTCTGATATTTCCCAGGCTTTCCCTTGAAAATGATTTATTGATTCGTCTGATTCTGCTACAAGATGTACTTGATTCGTTGATCATAGAATACTAGATTCATTGATCAATTGTACACTTGATTCATTGTTCAACAAACACTTGATTTGTAGAACATTGAATATTGTCCTTGCAAAGATTGTTTCGTTTGATTCGTTGAAATCCCACACTTGTTTCGTCAAAATGTTTCGTATGATTCATTGAACTCACCCATTTGATTTGTCAAAATGTATCGTCTGATTCACTGAAAACACCCATTTGATTCGTTAAATTGTTTCGTTTGATATGTTTGAATTCACACACTTGTTTTGTCAAAATGTCTAGTTTGATTCGTTTGAAATGTTTTGATTTGTTGAAATGTTTAGTTTAACTCAATTATTCACTTAATTTATAAGTAAATCAGTTAGTAAACCTGCATAAAATCTTCCTAGACATAGTCTAGGATAACATTTATATATATGTAAAACATATAAATTTAAAAGCATTTAAGTAAACAATTTAAATAAATAGTTTACGCATGCTTCTCAGCCTCGCGTTTTAAAACAAAAATGTTAGAAAAGGGGCAATGAACTCACCTGTGTTGATGTGAAATGAACCACAAATATATGCGCACTCTGTGATTGTTGCCTAAGTATCTTTAGCACCTGAGTTATTTTAAAGAATTCGAATACGATAAGTACATACGGGCATTGTCGTATCTATGGTTTGGTCTCGGTGTGCAACTACGTGTCCTAGATTACTAATGTGTTTCTAGAATTCCTTCTATCTAAGTTAAACTATTACCCGTTAGTAACCCAAATCCCACATTAATCATTTAAAGTATTTAAGTAAAACATTTTCAATTTATTTCATTTTAAGTTAATCATTTATTTAGGCAAATCATTTAATTATATTGATAAGGTTTATAATTTAATTTCTTTTTATGAAAGGCATAATTATTTAAGAAAAGTGCAATTAAACATGATGAGCTTATATTAAACCCATTGGGCCGTTCTTGGGACCATTAATAGACTTTGATTTTCAAGCGATCTCTTGTTTGCTTATTGAGTCACTAACCTTGATGGTTTAAATAACCATTTAGATTAGTCATATGTCTTTGAAATTCCCAATGGTTTAGGTGTTAACATTTAAGTCTACCCATAACCTTTAGGTTCTTGTTTTCCATCCCTAATGTAATTCTCTCATGATGTTGATATCTTAGCTTAAGGAGATTCATTTGTGTTTAACCAAGTGGATGATCATTCCTCCCCCCCTATAATGATTTCATATGGTTATTGTGCTAAAATGTTCTAAGTTAGACCGGTTGTTAATCCTAACATTGTTTTTATTGAAGTTTAGATCTCGTGGGCCTTATGTTAGGCCTTACTTGCCATTGTGACCCAATTGGTTAATATTTACTTAATCGAATGTACAACGGGTCAACCTTAGATATTGGCCAAATGATTTGGTCTCGAGCTTACCACTCGGACTTAATACATGGAAATTCTTATGGGCCGAACATAAATGATGCGAGCCGAATAGTGATCACGGGCCCAATTGGGCCAACATGTCAAAGCTTTGCAAATCCATTTCGATTGGTTATTCTATTGGGCCTAGTAGGTTATAGGACCGAGAGAGGTCTCAATTATCAATGGACCAAAAGTATCCAACTAGTAATGGGCCGAATTAATTATATGAACTAACTTTTGTGTTATGGGCCTAAGAACCGGTGGGGCTATGTTAAACTACTGTTGGGACGACTAAGAGTATGTATTGGGTTAAAGAAAATCCCATGAATGTGAATCCCGCTGCTAGGTTCCAGCGAACCTTTTTGCTCTCATGACCAAGGTTCGGCTAACCTGCACCGTGGTCAATGGTTCGCTTGTATGAAACAGGGTTCGTTCCTAGGATAGGGTTCAGCTGGTCTAATAGGTTCGGTGAAGTAACCAGGAGCAACAAGGTTTGTCAGCCTCTCACTGAGGGTTCGCCATGCACGTTGGGTTCGCCGAAGGCTCGGCCTGGTCTTAGGGTTCGGCTAGTACTCGTTTCCCATGAAAGGTTCGTGTTTCAAATAGAAAGGTTCGGCTGATATACTGGTTCGCCTAAGAGATGGTTCGCCTGTTAGAGTGAGGTTCGGTGGTTGGTGCAGCTTGACAGGGTTCGGGAGTGGCTCATGCAGGGTTCGTTCACCACAACAGGTTCGGCCGATCTCTTCTTTTCTATCTTCACGCACGAACCCTACCTGCAACAACACCATTTTCAAGCTCTAATCCGGGCAAGATCATTCCTTGGGTCAACATTCATGTTAGAATGTTGCCTAAATGTGTGTTTTGTGTACAAAGATCCTAAACCGGTCGTGTGTGTGTGTGGGTCGAACAACCACAACAATATGAATGAAAACCCTAAATATTCGAACCTTTAAACATCCATACCTCGAAATCGGTTGGTCAAATCTACAGATCGGTTGTACTTCCTTGAAGAGGATGATGAGAGCTTCGCGTGGACACCAAGAACGCCCGATTTCGTCTCCAAACGAGTGAGATCTTGAAAGTTGAAGATGAAGAACTTTAGAGAGAGAGAGGTGACGGGAGAGAGAGCTAGAGAGAGAGAGATGTGTAAAAATGAAAGATTTTAGTTCTTTCCACGCTTATATATCCCGAGGGTATTCGGGTTCGTTTCGTTTGCTCGGTTCGCGTATTCATCGCGTTTCCGGATCGTAACGCGTGTAATTACGTAATCTAAATAAAAGGTTATATTTTATGTGTTTGGGAAGTGTTTATTTCTAGTAAAGATATTAATTGTTATTTTCCTAATTTATTTATCGAAACTCATAAATTTTACGCGTTTTATTATTTATTCGCGTGTTATGGTTTACGCGTCTAAATTTAAAATAATTTTGCTTTAATTTATTTATGATGAGTTTCAAAATTGTAAAACAGAAAGTATTTTATTTCCTTAACTTTAAAACCGTTCGAATCGTCTTTCATTTCGTTTCGTCAGAAAACGGCACTTACGCGCGTTTTCGTACAGAGCGCTAACTGTACGAGCCCGATTGTACGTTTCACTTTCTGATTTTGTTGTCTACTTTACAATCATCGTTTCAGACCATTAAATTATCCGATCTATTTGTACAGATCGTCACCTATACGAATAGTTCGTCAGTTTAGCGTTCCGTAACAACAACTGTTATTGTATTATTTTGATTATCCTCACATACGTGCTATCCTAATAGATCCTAACAAATAAACCCATGATGGTTCAGGGTTGCCAGATAATTACCTGACTCAAGAACCATTGTTCCGTACTTAGTTTCTGCTGAATGTTTATGAATCTGTTGTTTGATAATGTGAAATGACTTTGACTATCGATATGAACATGAAATAGAATAGAATGTGTATAGTTTGTGTCCGTTTACTGTTCGTGCTACTGTTGCGATCACTGTTCCGGCACCGGTTTCGGCACTGTTGTTACAATTTAGTTCTGTAAAACCTCACATACGTTTACACATAATAAATCCTAACAAATAATCACTGATGGTTCTATGTTGCCAGATAATTATTTTACTCAAGAACCCTATTTCTGAACTTTGTTTCTGTTAAATGTTTCTGAATTTGTTGTTTGCTAACACAAAAATGATAATGACAATGATATGAATTTGAAATAAAATAAAATGTTTGTAGTTTGTACCTGTTTACTGTTCATGTCACTGTTTAAGATCACTGTTCCGGTGACGGTTCCGGCACTGATGTTACAAGACCGTACAAGGCTTTGTCTGGCTTGTAGATGGATCATTATTTGAATCATGAAATTCATCATCAGAATTAGACTCTTTAGAAACTTTTTTCCTTTCAGGAACTAAAGAAGTTGTAGAATCATCTTATGGAATAAAATAAGAACCTTCATAAGTCTATAATATAAATCTTGGAAACAAAGTACCGTGAAGTGTTAAAGTTTCGCTTATTGAATCAACAATATCTTGTGAACTCCAATGGAAAACATTTATGTAAACAGTTAAAAACTTCTTCATAATCAAAGAGCCAGTTGGGACCTCTTCCAGGAATGTCTTAGTAAATCGACAAACTGTGACTTAATAAGCCTATTCAATTCCCCTGGTGGCCATATTAAGAACTTTCTTATTTAAGGAATTTGTAGAATAGCCCAAGAAAACAACATCAATAGCCTTTGGCTCAAATTTTGGTGTAGTCAGCTTCAAATATTTAAATGTAGCACCAAAAGGCTTCAAGTGTGGAAGATTGGGCTTTCTGCCTTTAAGCAACCGATAACATGTTTTTCCTTGCTTTTTAACAGTTGAAATATGATTTAATGTATAACATGATGTTTTAACTTCTTTTGACCAAAAGTAATCGAAAGATGAGTATCATCGTTCTGGCCGTCTTCATTAATTTCTTATTCGTCCTATTTGCAACACCATTGTGTTGAGGTTTGTAAGGTGCACTAAACTGATGAGTAATTCCTTATTGAATACAAAACTGTTCCAACTTATGATTCTCGAACTCCATTCCATTGTCACTCCTTAGAAATTTGATCTTTCTTGTATATACTCATTCTCCGTCTTGATGATTAGATTCTTCCAAATATTCGTTGGCTCTCCTTTGGATGCTAAAATGAAAACCTGTGAAAATCTAGAAAAATCATAAGTAATTACCAAAGAAAAAGATCTTCCATCAAAACTCTTAACAGACACCATACCAAAAATATCATTTGTAACATTTCTAGAGGAGTGTTAATGGAATTTTCCATTTTAAGCATATGTCATTGTCTACGTTGTTTCCCCTTTTGACAGGAGTTATAATGATCAGACATGACAAATGATTTAGATAGGACAACTTAAACAAGGTTATTTCTAACCAAAAAATTCATTTTTCGTACATGAACGTGTCCCATTCTCTTACGCCAAGAAATGGAATCCTTTTCAGTGGCCTTTGAAAAGAAACAAGTATTATGAGATGACGAAGAAACAGATGAAATATGTAACATTTGTACATTTAGTCATGTAGTAGTGAACAGTGTTAGAACAGTGTGTGTACATGTTCAGTCAGTCAATGTGAATCATGTGTCATTATGTGCTTGTGTGTTAGAATCTTTATCATTTATCAAGTATGTATTATTTATATACAGTCGATTTCACTAGGCAAGAACAGTAACTGGTTATATCGAAACAGTGGTGGGCAGCGAGAGTGAGCCCTATATATATACTGAGTTCGGTGTAACAGGTTAGTGTTAGTGCGTAGTGGCGAGACGAATATTATAACAATTAATTAATTCACAAGAATTGTAATACGTAAGCGAGACTGAGTATAGTTATGGGTGACGATCCATAATGATACGAATGTTGAACTTATAATTATGATTAAACGACTTTAAATAATTAATACGATCGAAAAACGTACGCGATTGCGGGTATACACGTAATTGTGAATGTTTAACGATTTGTCAACACCCGAAGAGTAAAAATAATTAATTATTTTACATTTTTACAATTTTGAAACTCATCATTTATATGAGTTTAACAACTCTTTTATTTAAAACAGCGTAAAATACGCGTTACGTTCCAGAACCGCGAACCGAGCGACCGAAACGGACCCGAATACCATACGGGCTATAAAAGCCTTGAATGAGATCATTTATCTCATTTATTCCACCTACAACACTTTCTCTCTCTAGAAATTCGTCTCCCACCTCTCTCTAAAATTCCAAACTTTAAACGTTCGTATCTTCTTCGTTTCTCAACGGATTTTGGCGTTCTTGGTGTCCACGCGAAGCTCTCAACGAGTACTACAAGAAAGTACAACAGATCGGAAGTTTTCACCGGCCAAATCGGAGGTATAATCGAGTTAAAGTTCTGAAAAATAGGGTTTTTGGTTCGTGGGTTTGTTAAACACATACATAGCCGGTTTTAGCATTAGTTCTCGAGTCACGCACGTATAGGGATCTTTCTCATGGTTATGCTGTCTTGGATCGTGGTATGGAGCTGGTGGTTCGATGGAGATGGTGATGCACACAGGGTTCGTCGAGGGTACATCCACGGCCGAAACTGTTGGGGTGGCCGAACCCTCTTCAGCAACCAGCCGAACCCTAGGCATCCCCACGAGCCTTCACCGAACCATTTGGCGTCCAACGAACCCTCAACTGCACCTGGCCGAACCCTGAGATGCTTCACGAGCCAACACGAACCTTCCTGATCCATCAACGAACCTTGAAGAGCTTCACGAACCTTGCATGGTTCGTTTCATGCACAGCCGAACCCTAGGGAGTTCCACGAACCTTGTTGTTGCATGAGCGAACCCTGCTGCCAGCGAACCTGACATATCGAACCATTTAAGTCATCGACGAACCATTAGCCATATTAGACGAACCATGCTGGTGACGAACCCTCGATCTTGTACGAACCTGGTTGTTTGCACCTTGCCGAACCCTTGGACCATAAATTAGCCGAACCTAGACTCATGAACCTAATAGGTTCGCTGCCAAGGTGGGCAGCCCACAAGCTTTTCGGCCCAACTCAATGCTACAAGGCCCAATACCATTTACAACTTGGCCCATAGGTTTAAATCAAGTACAATCGAGCTAGTTGGCCCATGAGGATCTTTAATTGGCCCAATATCAAGTTGGAACCTTACATGGCCTACTTAAGCATTTCTTAACCCAATTCAAATCCCTTAGGCCCAATCCAGGCCCATACGACTCATTATGATCCTAATTAGCTCGATAATAGCCTTGGCGGGTTGCAAGGCCTATGTGCCTACTGGTTGGCCCAACATCACCTCCAATTGGACCATTATTAACTTAAATGGCCCATGGTGTGGCCTACGATGCAAAATGTCTATGAATTGACTTAGTTGGGTTAAGATTAACCTAAACTAATAATGAGATCAATTCATAAACACAAGAGTCTAAAACACTTAAACATATTCATACATTTCATGTTGATCAAAGGTTAACCAAATTCTCAAACACATGTGATGTGTACAAACTAGTTTGAACACAAAAGAACATTTCACATTCGTTTCTTGGACCCATGATCAATCTAATGATTCAAATCATAACTTTCAAGTTTTCATAACAATCAAATCATGAGAACACAAGTCAATCAATGAATCAAAGTCTATACAATTATAAATCCTATATCTTATGTATGATTACAATGTTATAGGAAACAATTAGAAGTCCTGTTTGCTACTTGCTATCTGTTTTAGTTCAGAGTCTACTGCAGACAGGTGAGAACATTAGCCCCTCTTTTACTGTTTTATAACTGTTTTGGGGTGGAACACGTGATCAAAACCGCTATTTCAATCTTGTTTCATTACACAAGTTATGTGTATTTCATAAACATTACAGGTTCATCTTACGAATCCAAGGGATTCATCAATTGTTTAAAGAAATTGTCAACCGTTTTAAGGACTTATTAACTATTGGAATCTTTTTACTAAAAAGGATTTTATAAAGACTCTTTGAAATGTGTTATAACAGATTTACTCAAATGTTCTTATAAAGGATCAACACTTTTAAATAAATGATTTGATAAACTCTTTTGTTATAAACCTTGTTGTTACACAAGGTCACTAAATCATGGTATTCAAATCAAGTGGTTCACATCATGGTATTCAAATCAAGTGGTTCACATCTTGGTATTCAAATCAAGTGGTTCACATCATGGTATTCAAATCAAGTGGTTCACATCATGGTATTCAAATCAAGTGGTTCACATCTTGGTATTCAAATCAAGTGGTTCACATCATGGTATTCAAATCAAGAGATTCATTTCATGGTATACAAAACAAAGGATTTAATTCGTGGAATTAAATCTTGGTTTTCAATTCATGTTATCAAATAAGGCATTAACACATTTGGTTAAAGTAAGATTCAGAAAACATGGTGTCTATTGTTGTAAACAAACTTGTAAAAGCATCAAGTATCACATTCATTAGCGTTAGTACTGGGTGACCACAACAAGGGAAAGCGGACACATTGTTTCTTATCCAGGATGGAGTTAGCTTTTAAATTTGTTTTAAAAGCTAACTGTAGGTCTGGTGTCATTGTTTTCTTATCCAGGATGGAGTTGGCTTTTAAATTTGTTTTTAAAAGCCAATTGCAGGTCTGGTGTCATATGGTTATCAAAAATGCTGATGTATTATCTAACTCCAAACGTGTTTTGGGACTTGATATTATATGTTGGCTTTCGTGCGAACAGTGATTGGACTGTTTACACTCATTTTCTTACTTGATGTTAGTTTGGGTTGCAGCTCATCCGTGTGAATCATATGTTGCTTTAACTTACCTATGCCTTATATCATATACTCACGTTTACAAATGTTTAAACCTATTGTTCTCACCAACTACGTCTGTAGTTGACAGTTACTTTTCACGTGTTTCAGGTAATCAGGTTTAAGACATTCTCAGGGACAACTAAGGAGACCATTCTAAGATAGAACAAGATGAAGAAACATGCTAGGATGGATTAGAAACACACTAAATCCTGATTGTTTAATTGTCTTGTTTGAAGTCTTATTTTGTAACTCTATTTTGGGGTCTGTAGTTGTCTTTCTTTTGGTAGATAGTTGTATGTAACTAAACAATTGTCTAAACATTATGCAACATAGTAATCCGTTGTGGTTGTTCTTATTCAATACTTGTGCATGATTCAACTGTTCATACGTCACCGCACCGTGGATTCCGCACGCGGCGCAGGGGTGTGACAGGTTGGTATCAGAGCCAAGGTTGTAGAGAACTAGGAAAAACCCAATGTTTAATGACCTAGACTATAACCTAAGCTACCCAATAGGACTAAGTGCTATAGACTTGAGGATACTTAGGATCTAAGTAACTTGAGTGAGCATTAAGTCTACATTAAGCTTGAAAGATCTTAGGGACATTTTTCTAAGATTAGATATCGAGTCAAAGAATTTGGATCGGACTTCTATAATTTTAGAAACCGAATTAAATTCTCACACATATGCATTTAAGGATTTCAGAGGCAAGGATCTGTATTCTTAGTATCCTTGATCTGAAATTCTCACACAGAGATCATTATAGAAATTCGGAAGCAAAGATCTGTATTTTCAGTATCTTTGAGATGAATTTCTTGTCATATTCAGTATAGGATTTAGAGGCAAAGATTGGTATCTTTGATCTAAAGTCCTTGTCATATTCATTATAGGAATTCAAATGTCAAGATCCATTAATTTAGAGTCTTGATTTGAAATCCTTGTCATATTCATTATAGGAATTCAAATGTCAAGATCTATTAATTTAGAGTCTTGATTTGAAATCCTTGTCATATTCATTATAGGAATTCAAATGTCAAGATCTATTAATTTAGAGTCTTGATTTGAAATCCTTGTCATATTCATTATAGGAATTCAAATGTCAAGATCTATTAATTTAGAGTCTTGATTTGAAATCCTTGTCATGCTCATTATTGGAATTCAAAGGTCAAGAACTATTAATTTAGAATCTTGATTTGAAATCCTTGTCATTGTTATCATTGTTATCATTATCAGGTGTTCATTATCATAGGAACTTTATAACTTAGAATCTGTGTAACAGTATTCTTTAGTTGAAGTTCTCACAAGAGATCATTATACTCGATACTGTAGGTATTGAGAACCTAGGTTAATTAACCTAGGACACACATGCTAAAACCTAAGGTTTTAATTTCGAGTAAATTAAGAACCATGGTTTACATAATCATAAACATATCCACAGAACAAGAGGCAATCATGAAACAATCGTAATCAATCAACAGTTGGAATCTTAGCCCCAAATATAGACGACGGATTAACGCTGATGTGTTGAGGTAAGTGGTGGGTCGGTGAGAGCTTACCCTATATATAAGCTTATTTCAGTATGTTAGGGGGAATCCGGCGTCTGTATTTGGAGTGAGGATTCGGGATCAACTGGAAACATGGAACATTAGTCAAACACATGGGATACAAACATTTGGGAAACAATCATTGGTGAATCAAATCATAGTGCAATTCAAACTTGGATGAACCAAACATTATGGTGAATCAATCAAGTTGTGAACATTCTGTAAATGTAAACCTTAAGTGAAATTCTTAAGTGATTACATCATTAGTACCTACTAACATAGTTAACAAGAAAATGTAGAGCACACGTATGATTTAGTTCTACATGTTAACAACTGTTAGTAAGTGCACTCATAACATAATCATAGTTCAATCATGGAATCAATCATAGTTCAAGTTGATCAAAGATCATGAGATTCTTAATCAATGGAACACACTTGGAAATCGGTACAAACATGTTGCCAAACGCTAGCAAGGGCATGATCGTGGTATATCGAAACGGTGGTGGGCAGCGAGAGTGAGCCCTATATATAAGCTATTTTCGGTATATCGGGAAAGTGTCAGTGTGTAGGTTTGGTGGAGAGATCATGGAACATCATACATATTCACATGATAAGTATGCAAATAAGTTGATAACTTATACGTAACTGGATCATATTACAATTGAATGATAATACTAGTAGTATGGATATATTACTGACCTTATCATGAAAATTCAATTGTATCCTTCCTCATTACTGACCCACTTGTGGCTTCTATTCGTAGAATGCCTCCCCGACGTGATCCTAACGGAGGGGGTTCAACAAGTGGCAACGATGATGAGATCAACAAGATTGCTCGAGCTATCGCGGTTCATATGCGGGATGTGATTCCTGGTATGGTCACTGATATTACCCAGAATCTTCGGGG
This sequence comes from Mikania micrantha, assembly GCA_009363875.1. Classification (NCBI taxonomy): domain Eukaryota; kingdom Viridiplantae; phylum Streptophyta; class Magnoliopsida; order Asterales; family Asteraceae; genus Mikania; species Mikania micrantha. The sequence continues at coordinate 41,267,376 of CM018694.1, read as the reverse complement.
AAGTACTAGTGATTCAGCACATAACTCAAATGCTACAACTACTGGAACTGCTAACTTCACTTTCAAGCAGTTCAATGATGCTAAGCCTCCTAAGTACTCTGGTACTGAAGGAGCTACCGGCCTACTGCAATGGTTGGAGAGCATCGAAGACATTCTCGACTTCACTGGATGCCCTGAAAATCTGAAGGTCAAGATGGCCTCAAGCGCTTTTCATAAGGGCGCACTCACCTGGTGGAATTCTGAAAAGAACACCAGAGGACGCGAAGTCGCTCTAGCTTTACCATGGGACGGTTTCAAGAACTTACTTGTGGAAAAGTTTTGTCCACGTCATGAACTGAAGAAACTGGAGGTGGAGATGTGGAATCTGGTGCAAGATAGTGGAGAGAACGCAAAGTATACAACTCGGTTCCATGAGTTGTGCATTCTAGTACCCCATTTGGTTACTCCTCTATCCCGCAGGATAGAGAAATACATTGAAGGTTTGCCTTTGGTTGTCAGAGGAACTGTTATGGGGAACAACCCCACTACTCTAGAAGCAGCCATTCAACTTGGTGCTACTCTTACTGAAGAGTATGTGAAGTCTGGAGTGCTCACCCGAAAGGGATTCAAGAGAGCACAGATTGAAGAAGGCAAGAAGCCTGAACAGCACCATCACAAGAAGAAGAAGCAAAAGACAATCAAGAACTTTGCAGCGTTGACTGCGGCTGCACCTACTCATGCTACACCCCTTACTGCTATGCCACAACCAGCTAACACCAGAAAGCCTTACACTGGTCCGTTTCCACTCTGCACCAAATGCCAGTATCATCATCTACCCAACACTCCATGCAAAAAGTGTCTCAAATGTGGGCGTATGGGACACTTTGCAGCTACATGCCGAGCTGCTCATCTTGCTGCTGCAACAACTGCTACCACTACCGCTGCTGCTACAGGTGGAAGGGCCTGTTATAATTGTGGAGCAGAGGGACACTTCAGAAATCAGTGTCCAAAACTCAACAACAATACTGCTGCTGCTCGTGCTTTTGTTATTGGAACTGCTGAAGCACGTGAAGAGCCGGCAGTCATCACGGGTACATTTCTTATCAATGATCATTATGTTCCTATCATATTTGATACTGGTGCCGATAAAAGTTTTATCTCTACTCATACTGCTTCTTTGCTTAATATGCAACTATCCACACTTACTGCTCCTTATGCTGTAGAAGTAGCGAATGGTAAGACCATAGTTGTAGATTCCATAATTCATGCTTGTGAGCTAAGATTAAATACCATCTCTTTTCCATCGATCTCATTCCTATGACTCTCGGAAGCTTCGAAGTTGTAGTAGGAATGGATTGGTTATCCAAAAACAATGCTGAAATCGTATGCTCGGAGAAACTCATCCGAATTCCCTTACCGTCCGGCGAAACGATGATAGTCTACGGTGAGAAACCATGCCGCGGATTGAAGATTGTATCGTGCATCAAGGCGAGGAAGTACTTGAAGAAGAAATATTATGCTTTTCTAGCTCATGTAGTGGAAAAGAAACCTGAAAAGAAAGCAGTTGGAGATGTTCCAGTGATCAAAGAATATCCAGACGTATTTCCAGAAGACTTGCCTGGACTACCACCAGTCCGACAAGTGGAGTTTAGAATCGATCTCGTCCCTGGAGCAAACCCAGTGGCGAAGTCACCGTATCGATTAGCACCGTCTGAGATGCAAGAACTGTCTAGTCAGCTTCAAGAACTTTTAGACAAAGGTTTCATAAGACCGAGTTTCTCTCCATGGGGAGCTCCGGTTCTCTTTGTCAAAAAAAGACGGTTCATTTCGTATGTGCATCGACTATCGTGAGCTGAACAAGTTGACAATCAAGAATAGATATCCGCTGCCCAGGATCGATGATCTGTTTGATCAATTACAGGGAGCAACTTGCTTCTCTAAGATTGATCTGCGATCCGGGTATCATCAGTTAAGAGTAAATGATGAGGATATACCAAAGACGGCATTTAGGACTCGATATGGACACTATGAGTTTGTGGTTATGCCATTTGGGCTGACCAATGCACCCGCAGTGTTCATGGACTTGATGAATCGAGTCTGTAGGCCTTACTTGGATCAGTTTGTTATCGTCTTTATTGATGATATACTGATTTATTCCAAGTCAGAACAAGAACATGAGGATCATTTGAAGAAAGTCTTGGAACTACTAAGAGAGGAACAACTTTATGCTAAATTCTCAAAGTGTGAATTTTGGCTAAAGGAGGTTCACTTCTTAGGACATGTCATAAACAAAGATGGGATACATGTAGATCCGGCGAAGATTGAGGCGATTAAGAACTGGACTACCCCATCTACTCCAACAGAGATTCGTTCATTTCTGGGTTTGGCAGGTTATTACAGAAGATTCATTGCAAACTTCTCTAAGATAGCCTTGCCACTTACCACTTTGACTCAGAAAAGTCAAGCGTTTATATGGGGACAGAAACAAGAAGATGCATTTCAACTTCTTAAACAGAAGTTATGCAACTCCCCTATCCTTAGTCTTCCAGAAGGCAGTGATGATTTCATTGTCTACTGCGATGCTTCAAACCTTGGTCTCGGTTGTGTACTTATGCAACGGGACAAGGTCATTGCTTATGCTTCAAGACAACTTAAGGTTCACGAGAAGAATTACACTACTCATGACCTTGAGTTAGGGGCTGTGGTCTTTGCATTGAAGATTTGGAGACACTACCTGTACGGTACTAAATGTGTCATCTATACAGACCACAAGAGCCTGCAACACATTCTCAATCAGAAAGAACTCAACATGAGACAACGACGTTGGGTTGAGCTCCTAACTGATTACGACTGTGAGATTCGTTACCATCCGGGTAAAGCCAATGTGGTGGCGGATGCTCTTAGTCGCAAGGAACCAGTCAAACCAATTCGTGTAAGAGCTATGGAGATCAACACACAACCAAAATTGAAAGACTTGATTCGTATTGCACAACAACAGGTAGTAACAGATAATCAACTCAAGATAGACTTGGATTGTGGCATCGAGAAGAAACTAGAACCCCGATCTGATGGGTTGTTATATCTCAACGGCCGCATTTGGATTCCAAAGTCTGAAGAATTGCACACACTCATCTGTGATGAGGCTCATAAGTCGCGATACTCAGTTCATCCTGGAGCCGACAAGATGTATCAGGACTTGAGGACATCTTACTGGTGGCCGGGAATGAAGAAAGACATAGCACTGTATGTGGGAAAATGTCTTACATGTTCAAAGGTCAAAGCAGAACATCAAAAACCTTCGGGACTTCTACAGCAACCTGAAATTCCTCAATGGAAATGGGAGCAAATTTCCATGGATTTCATAACTAAGTTGCCGAGAACTCCACGAGGTTTCGATTCGATTTGGGTGATCGTTGATCAACTCACCAAATCTGCTCATTTTCTCCCTATCCGAGAGGATTACAAAATGGAGAAGCTATCTACTTTGTACATCAACAAAATCATTGCACGTCATGGTACTCCAACATCAATCATTTCTGATCGTGATAGTCATTTCACTTCTCACTTTTGGCAATCATTGCAAAAGGCTTTGGGAACGCGTGTTAATCTTAGCACGTCGTATCATCCCCAAACCGATGGTCAAAGCGAAAGGACTATCCAAACACTTGAGGACATGCTTCGTTCTTGTGTCATTGACTTCGGTGGAAGTTGGGACACTCATCTCCCACTCATTGAGTTTTCATATAACAATAGCTATCATACGAGCATTCAATGTGCACCATTCGAGGCTCTATATGGTAGAAAGTGCCGATCACCGGTCTGTTGGACCGAGATTGGTGACTCACAGGTCGTAGGACCAGAACTCATTCAGGAAACATCAGACAAGATCACAATCATTCAGTCACGGCTTAAGGCCGCACGAGATCGGCAAAAGAGTTATGCTGATCAACGTCGGAAACCGCTTGAGTTTCAAGTCGGTGACCGAGTCTTACTCAAAGTTTCTCCCTGGAAAGGCGTTGTCCGATTCGGGAAGAAAGGGAAACTTGCACCAAGGTACGTTGGACCTTTTGAGATCCTGGAACGGATTGGTCCCGTAGCCTACAAACTCAAACTTCCAGTGGAGCTAAGCAATGTTCACGATACTTTTCATGTATCGAATCTTAAGAAATGCTTGGCAGATTATGATGTTCAGATTCCACTGGAAGACATTCAGATTCAGAACAACATGCAATTCATAGAACGTCCAGTTGAGATCATGGATCATGGGGTCAAGAAACTTAAACGCAGCCGTATCCCGATCGTAAAGGTACGATGGGAGGGCAAACGCGGTGCTGAGTTCACCTGGGAACGTGAAGACCAGATGAAGCTTAAGTACCCTCATCTTTTTACAGTATCTTCGGCTAGTTAATTTCGGGACGAAATTCCCTTAACTAGGGGAGACTGTAACATTTGTACATTTAGTCATGTAGTAGTGAACAGTGTTAGAACAGTGTGTGTACATGTTCAGTCAGTCAATGTGAATCATGTGTCATTATGTGCTTGTGTGTTAGAATCTTTATCATTTATCAAGTATGTATTATTTATTTACAGTCGATTTCACTAGGCAAGAACAGTAACTGGTTATATCGAAACAGTGGTGGGCAGCGAGAGTGAGCCCTATATATATACTGAGTTCGGTGTAACAGGTTAGTTTAGTGCGTAGTGGCGAGATGAATATTATAACAATTAATTAATTCACAAGAATCGTAATACGTAAGCGAGACTGAGTATAGTTATGGGTGACGATCCATAATGATACGAATGTTGAACTTATAATTATGATTAAACGACTTTAAATAATTAATACGATCGAAAAACGTACGCGATTGCGGGTATACACGTAATTGTGAATGTTTAACGATTTGTCAACACCCGAAGAGTAAAAATAATTAATTATTTTACATTTTTACAATTTTGAAACTCATCATTTATATGAGTTTAACAACTCTTTTATTTAAAACAGCGTAAAATACGCGTTACGTTCCGGAACCGCGAACCGAGCGACCGAAACGGACCCGAATACCATACGGGCTATAAAAGCCTTGAATGAGATCATTTATCTCATTTATTCCACCTACAACACTTTCTCTCTCTAGAAATTCGTCTCCCACCTCTCTCTAAAATTCCAAACTTTAAACGTTCGTATCTTCTTCGTTTCTCAACGGATTTTGGCGTTCTTGGTGTCCACGCGAAGCTCTCAACGAGTACTACAAGAAAGTACAACAGATCGGAAGTTTTCACCGGCCAAATCGGAGGTATAATCGAGTTAAAGTTCTGAAAAATAGGGTTTTGGTTCGTGGGTTTGTTAAACACATACATAGCCGGTTTTAGCATTAGTTCTCGAGTCACGCACGTATAGGGATCTTTCTCATGGTTATGCTGTCTTGGATCGTGGTATGGAGCTGGTGGTTCGATGGAGATGGTGATGCACACAGGGTTCGTCGAGGGTACATCCACGGCCGAAACTGTTGGGGTGGCCGAACCCTCTTCAGCAACCAGCCGAACCCTAGGCATCCCCACGAGCCTTCACCGAACCATTTGGCATCCAACGAACCCTCAACTGCACCTGGCCAAACCCTGAGATGCTTCACGAGCCAACACGAACCTTCCTGATCCATCAACGAACCTTGAAGAGCTTCACGAACCTTGCATGGTTCGTTTCATGCACAGCCGAACCCTGGGGAGTTCCACGAACCTTGTTGTTGCATGAGCGAACCCTGCTGCCAGCGAACCTGACATATCGAACCATTTAAGTCATCGACGAACCATTAGCCATATTAGACGAACCATGCTGGTGACGAACCCTCGATCTTGTACGAACCTGGTTGTTTGCACCTTGCCGAACCCTTGGACCATAAATTAGCCGAACCTAGACTCATGAACCTAATAGGTTCGCTGCCAAGGTGGGCAGCCCACAAGCTTTTCGGCCCAACTCAATGCTACAAGGCCCAATACCATTTACAACTTGGCCCATAGGTTTAAATCAAGTACAATCGAGCTAGTTGGCCCATGAGGATCTTTAATTGGCCCAATATCAAGTTGGAACCTTACATGGCCTACTTAAGCATTTCTTAACCCAATTCAAATCCCTTAGGCCCAATCCAGGCCCATACGACTCATTATGATCCTAATTAGCTCGATAATAGCCTTGGCGGGTTGCAAGGCCTATGTGCCTACTGGTTGGCCCAACATCACCTCCAATTGGACCATTATTAACTTAAATGGCCCATGGTGTGGCCTACGATGCAAAATGTCTATGAATTGACTTAGTTGGGTTAAGATTAACCTAAACTAATAATGAGATCAATTCATAAACACAAGAGTCTAAAACACTTAAACATATTCATACATTTCATGTTGATCAAAGGTTAACCAAATTCTCAAACACATGTGATGTGTACAAACTAGTTTGAACACAAAAGAACATTTCACATTCGTTTCTTGGACCCATGATCAATCTAATGATTCAAATCATAACTTTCAAGTTTTCATAACAATCAAATCATGAGAACACAAGTCAATCAATGAATCAAAGTCTATACAATTATAAATCCTATATCTTATGTATGATTACAATGTTATAGGAAACAATTAGAAGTCCTGTTTGCTACTTGCTATCTGTTTTAGTTCAGAGTCTACTGCAGACAGGTGAGAACATTAGCCCCTCTTTTACTGTTTTATAACTGTTTTGGGGTGGAACACGTGATCAAAACCGCTATTTCAATCTTGTTTCATTACACAAGTTATGTGTATTTCATAAACATTACAGGTTCATCTTACGAATCCAAGGGATTCATCAATTGTTTAAAGAAATTGTCAACCGTTTTAAGGACTTATTAACTATTGGAATCTTTTTACTAAAAAGGATTTTATAAAGACTCTTTGAAATGTGTTATAACAGATTTACTCAAATGTTCTTATAAAGGATCAACACTTTTAAATAAATGATTTGATAAACTCTTTTGTTATAAACCTTGTTGTTACACAAGGTCACTAAATCATGGTATTCAAATCAAGTGGTTCACATCATGGTATTCAAATCAAGTGGTTCACATCTTGGTATTCAAATCAAGTGGTTCACATCATGGTATTCAAATCAAGTGGTTCACATCATGGTATTCAAATCAAGTGGTTCACATCTTGGTATTCAAATCAAGTGGTTCACATCATGGTATTCAAATCAAGAGATTCATTTCATGGTATACAAAACAAAGGATTTAATTCGTGGAATTAAATCTTGGTTTTCAATTCATGTTATCAAATAAGGCATTAACACATTTGGTTAAAGTAAGATTCAGAAAACATGGTGTCTATTGTTGTAAACAAACTTGTAAAAGCATCAAGTATCACATTCATTAGCGTTAGTACTGGGTGATCACAACAAGGGAAAGCGGACACATTGTTTCTTATCCAGGATGGAGTTAGCTTTTAAATTTGTTTTAAAAGCTAACTGTAGGTCTGGTGTCATTGTTTTCTTATCCAGGATGGAGTTGGCTTTTAAATTTGTTTTTAAAAGCCAACTGCAGGTCTGGTGTCATATGGTTATCAAAAATGCTGATGTATTATCTAACTCCAAACGTGTTTTAGGACTTGATATTATATGTTGGCTTTCGTGCGAACAGTGATTGGACTGTTTACACTCATTTTCTTACTTGATGTTAGTTTGGGTTGCAGCTCATCCGTGTGAATCTTATGTTGCTTTAACTTACCTATGCCTTATATCATATACTCATGTTTACAAATGTTTAAACCTATTGTTCTCACCAACTACGTCTGTAGTTGACAGTTACTTTTCACGTGTTTCAGGTAATCAGGTTTAAGACATTCTTAGGGACAACTAAGGAGACCATTCTAAGATAGAACAAGATGAAGAAACATGCTAGGATGGATTAGAAACACACTAAATCCAGATTGTTTAATTGTCTTGTTTGAAGTCTTATTTTGTAACTCTATTTTGGGGTCTGTAGTTGTCTTTCTTTTGGTAGATAGTTGTATGTAACTAAACAATTGTCTAAACATTATGCAACATAGTAATCCGTTGTGGTTGTTCTTATTCAATACTTGTGCATGATTCAACTGTTCATACGTCACCACGCCGTGGATTCCTCACGCGGCGCAGGGGTGTGACAACATATTTAGCTGATCTGTGATATTTTGTCTTGGAGCTGACACCATAATCCAATCTTAAGGGATAACAACACCAGGCTTCGGAATATAACAATCTTTGTTGTCAAATATCACATAATATTCTTTGTCACAAACTTGGGAAACCCTAAACAAATTATGTTTAAGCTTTTCCACATAGCTAACATCCGCAAAGCTTATCTCATCATTTGACAACACACCCTCTTTAGTAATATATCCTCCAATGTTTCATGTCCTCAAGACACCAATCCTAAAAGAACCTGTGAATGCAATGGGTGTAGCCTGTAAGTCATACGACAAACATGTAGATGATTCTGTCATGGTTTCTTTCTTGATGCTTGCTTCCATGATTCTAGAACAGCAAAAGAGCCTGGACACACGAAGGCATATGAGATGATTGAGCATCTGCTAGAAATGTTTCAGCAACATAGTCGACATGAACGCTTTGAAGTGATAAGATCACTCTTAGATTGTCGCATGCAAGTAGGTTCTTTGGTTAGTACTCATATGCTAAAGGTGAAGGTTTATATAGATCATCTAACACGTCTTGAGTGGCCACTGACAAATGAATTAGCTGGGGATATAATCTCAATTCATTGCCTAAGTCATATGACCATTTCACTTTGAACTATAATATGAATGCTTGGAGCAAGACCATCCCAGAGCTGCATATAATGCTTAAAACTGCTATATGAATATACCAAGCTCTAACAAAGTTAGTTCAGTGTTGATGATCAAGGAGGTTCGAGTTGAGAAATCCAAAGGTAAGGACAAGAAGAGCGTGAAAGGTAAGGTCAAAGACAAAGGCAAAGTGGTTGCCAAGATCAAATCTCTAAAGGATGTCAAACATTTTCATTTTGATGAAACTGGGCATTGGAGGAGGAATTGCCCCAAATATTTGGCTGAGATAATGAAAAAGAAGAGTTCTACTGCAAGCACCTCCGGTGTTTTCGTTACGGAAATATTTTCTTTTTCTAGCAAATCTTGGGTGTTTGAAACTGGTTGTGGTTCTCACATATGTAATAATTTGCAAGGACTATGGAAGGTTAAGAAGCTACAGAAAGGCAACATGTAACTCCATGTGGGACATGGACAAAAGGTTGCAGTCAAGGCAGTGGGAAAATGTGTTCTTTTACTTCCTATGGGTTTAGAACTTATTTTGAACAATGTTTTTTATATTTCTAGTTTGACTTGAAATATTGTTTCAGTTTCTGCTTTGCGTCAGCATGGTTTTAAGTATGCTTTTGACGACAATGCTTATTTTTCTGCATATTTGAGTGTTGTGTTTTATTTTGATGCAAAGACACACAATGGAATCTAGGAGACAGATGTCCATAGAAATAATGAAATATACAATATCTCCAATAAACGTATGAAATTGGATTTCAACGATACATACTTATGGTATTGCCGGCTTGGACACACTAACAAGAATCACATTAGGAAACTCCGAACCTCTGGAAAATTATATTCAACGGGTTCAGAATCATTTGATGAATGCGAATCATGTTTGAGTGGGAAGTTGATTAAGTAGCCCATTAAAGGGAATAGTCATAAAGCCAAGGATCTGCTTGAAATCATACATTCAGATGCAAGTGGTCCATTCAGAACCACTGTTAGAAATGGAGAAGGGTATTTTATTATAGGTATTAATGATTTTAGTATATATGGTTATGTTTATCTCATGAAGAATAAATATGAAACGATGGAAATGTTCAAACGATACTAAAAAGAAGTATAGAACTTATTAGGTAAGACGATTAAGATACTTCAATTGGATCGAGGAGGTGAATATGTTAGTCAAGAATTTGATGAACGTCTAATAAATTGTGTAACTGTTTCACAACTCACTCCACCTGGAACACCACAACTAAATGGTGTTTCTAAAAGGAGAAATCGAACTCAATTAGATGTGGTTCGATCAATGATGTGTTGTACAGAGTTACCACAATCCTTTTGGAGTTTTGCTCTTGAAACAACCGCATAAATTGTTAACTTCGCTTAAACAAAGAAAGTTGAAAAGACACCATTGGAGATATGTCATGGGAATAAACCCAAAGTGTCTTATCTTAAGGCATGGGGATGTAACACATATGTTACACAAGAATCTCAAGACAAACTAGATCCCCAAGGTGATAAAGTTTTTTTCTTTGGATACCCTAAGATGACCGGTTATTAATTCTACAATCCCACTGAAAATCGTGTTTTCATTAAGAGGAGAGCTACATTTTTGGAAAAGGAACTCTTATCTTGAGGGATTAGAGAAAATCATGTGGATTTAGAGGAAATCCGTGAATCCCAAATAACCGAGACGCTAGCTGAAACATCTGGACAACATAATGATGTTGAAATTGAATCAGAAAGGACTCAAGAGTTGGATAGAACTCCAAGCATCCGTAGAAGCAGTAAGGATTGACATGATCCTGTATATATATTGAACTTAATGATAATGTCGACAGCTTCTTTACAGATCAAGCTGAATCTACTCTTATAAAGATGCCATTATGGATTCAGAATCAACAAAATGGTTGGATGGTATGAACACAGAGTTGTAATCCATGTATGACAATCATGTATGAGACTTGGTTGAACTTCCTCCAGAGTGTCGGATTGTAGGATGTAAATGGATCTTTAAAAATAAGACTAACATGAATGGAAATGTACAAACCTACAAATCTAGGTGTTGATTTTGAAGAAACCTTTGAACAGTAGCCATTCTTAAGTCAATTAAGATCTTACTAGCCATAGCTACATATTATGACTATGAAATATGGCATATGGATGTCAAAACCGCATTCCTAAATGGACATCTTACGGAAGTTGTCTATATGGTGCAACCTGAAGGTTTTCTGAATCAAAAGAATTCTAATAAGGTTTGTAACTTGAATATATCCATTTATGGACTAAAACAAGCATCTCGAAGTTGTAAGATTCATTTTGATCAAAAAAATCAAAGATTTAGGTTTTATCCAGAATGAAGACGAACCTTGTGTTTACAAGAAAGCTAGTGGGAGCTGTGTTACTTTTCTGGTCTTGTATGTGGATGACAATCTAATCATTGGAAACAACATACCTATGCTAAAAGATGTAAAATCTCGGCTAGGTAAATAATTCGCAATGAAAGATCTCGGCGATGCCGCTTATATTCTGGGAATAAAGATATATAGGGATAGATCTAAACAACTCATTGGATTGAGTAAAAGTACATACATTGATAGTTCCTAAACATTAAGATTCTGTGAGAGGAACCTTACCTATGACACATGGTACAATACTCAGTAGTAACCATTCTCCTAAAATGTAACATCAAGTGCCAGATCGTCCGGCAAGTCCGTACGGTATGTGTACTTTCACTATTTACTATGTGTAAATACGAGTATAGGAATAGTGTTTGGGATAACAAAAATTGAAATACAAGAAACAGTTGTACGTATTTAAGTGAAAACTTAAATACTGTAAGTACAACACGCACAATAAACAATAGTTGTTAGTATTTAGGTGAAAACCTAAGTACAAATAATACAACGAAACAAGAGAAACAACGGTGTTCAAGTAAACGACAAGAACAAGTCGGTTGCGATATGATATCCATAGACGACAGGAATCAGAAGGCCGACAAATCAGAACAAAAACAATGTGAAAACAGGAAGTTAGTAGAGTCCGTAGTGAGGAAACACAATTCGAACATAATTGCAGTGTTATTTCAGAATAACGAACTGACAGTGTGTTTGCGTGGGTGACGATTCACACAAACATATCTGTGAGTTTGGAGTTCTGAAATAATGACTGAAAAGTAGGAAACAAAAGTCGTAAAGCAAAACCATCGTCGTGTTCGTTCGGGTGACGATTCGAACGAATACGAGCGAAGGTGACGCGATCTGACGAAACGAAAACGAAAGACGATACGAACGACAATAAATCAAGAAAATAAAACATTTTAATGTTTTACAATTTTGAAACTCATCAAAAGTAAATAAATAAACTATTTTTATTTAAACTCCGTAAAAGCGCGCGTTACGTTTGGGAAACGTAACAAAAACGCGGACCGAGCAACAAAAACGAACCCGAACTCACTCGTGGTATAAATACAGTGAATGAGTCCATTTTCTCATTTTTCACTTCATCTTCTCTCCCACAAACCCTAATTCCCGGTTTTGAAACCCACCACCATATTCAAGCTTCTCTCTAGCATATCTCTCTCATTTCTTCACCAAATCACCCCATTCTTGAACCTACACGAAGCTCTCATCATCCCCTACACGAAAGTACAACCGATCTAGAGCTAAATCCACTGAAAATCGAGGTATGAGGCTGTGAAAGTAGCGATTTTTAGGGTTTTTGAACCCCTTGTTACATCACTAACCCTAACCGCTTCTAAGGGCTCTCTCTCGAACTCCATGGCTACGATGATTAACCTTAACGCCTCCCAACCTTGAAAACACCATGAAACCACGAAATAAGGACAGATCTGGGTTAGCTTGGCTGCGGCCGAATGTCAAAACCCAGGCCGCCGAATGACCCTTGGCCGGAGAACCTCATTCGCCGACTGACTGCTCAGTCGCCACCTCATCCATTCGCCGGACCACCATGCCATTCGGGAACCAACTACCATTCGGCCACCCAACCCAGAATGAGCCTCACTCGCTTGCTACCCATTCGAGCCACTCTTCATTCAGGTTCCTTAATTCACTACAAACCATTCGGCCAGTACCACTCCTTCGTGCATGAGGAGATCAATCGGCCAAATCCAATCGGGGTCCTATCAGTTGTAGTCGAACCACCATACCCGCATGTTGCCATCATTAGCCTCATGAACACCAACCTACTTGACCATTCCCACATGACCTGATAAAATTAATGGGCTTAGAGGCGGTTTGGTCCAGTCATGCGGTCCAAAAAATACCTCTAAAGCCTTCTAGTCCGGTTAAGGCCACTAGCAAGGCCCAATAACTTGGCCCAACAGATTCTCCTTGGCCCAGACATAATGTAATCAACCCATGAAGCGGATTTGGCCCAATAACTAGTTTCGGCCCAATTAAATTTGGTTCGGCCCACTTCTTAACTAAATCAACATTTGGTCACTTGAGTCAAAATGTAAATAAGAACATTAACCAATTTCAAAGTTAACATGCACGAGAACTTGATAATTTTGATACAAAAGTTATGAATATTGGGTCAGTGATGGGCATAAGACCTAATTCTAATATTTACACGGATAGGTTATGAGAGTTTATCAAACATGTGATTAACAAATCAAGTTTTCATGGGTAACACTTAAAGATTTAGAACTACAAGATCAGAACCATTTTAATTGGACAATGATTTGCGTGAGTCATGACAAGTACACAAAGGGCCAAACGACGACCGAGACTTAAGAGTGTTAGCCAATTCCATGGCTAATACGCACACATGCACACCCACAAATCTCTATAACTCACACTTACAAGTTACAAACACGTGAAATCAATACAGGATCATAAAAACAACATCAAGTACAATCAAGAGCGCGAGCATTTCTTGTTTAGACTTAGTCAACCCCAACTGCTACAAGGTGAGTTCATATGCCCCTTTTCTTTAATCTTAACTGATTTGAAACTCTCGGGGCTGAGAAACATGCTTAACTTTTAATTATTTAAAAGTTTAATGTTTAACATATTGCTTATACTTTGATTTAGATAATACTTAATTGTTTATTATCGTTTATCATTGTATGCATGCTTGTATGATTATGACATGACAGGGATAATCAGATGAACAAGATAATAGATCTTATTAATTCGTCAATACATTAGAATAATATAGTTATAAGACTTTATCTTATAACACTCAATTATTCTTACATAAACAGACAATGGAACAATTACAAGTAAACATATGAATGTTATAACGATATTACATATCTTTGTATTAACATTCGATACAAGAGTTAAGTAAGTGTAATAGGACAAGTTCTTTTAACATTTACCTTTACAACTCAATACATATTACAAGAGTACAAGGAACAAAGAATGATAATCATGATAACGTAACTTCATGATAACAACATCATTCACTCAAATAATTAACATAACTTAATAAGACAAGCTCTTATTTAACTTTGTTAATATCATGGAGTACATATGACAATGAGAACAAGGATACAGATGAACACAATAACAATTAGTTACTATTGACCTGGAGTATTATATCACTTCAATCATGTGCCAAATTGTACAAGTTGATCATGTAAGACCCTTTAATTCGATGACCAGTTAGTTTGACGTGAATAAACCGACGATAGCAAAGTGGTACCATAGGTTTGACAAACCTCTAGCTTGTAGGGCTAGTATGTTGATCGTACTGATTCATTGGCCGGTAACGTATGACCGGTGACAGGGCGACCTCAAGTCAGGTTCTGGAAAGCGACACATGGTGATATTAATTTGCAGTGATAAGTAATTAATCCAGCGGAAATCCTATTGACTAGTAGGTTGGGAAAGTGATCTACTCTCATGTTCACAATAACAATTAGTTACCTAATAAGACAAGCTCTTATTTAACTTTGTTAACATCATGGAGTACATATGACAATGAGAACAAGGATACAGATGAACACAATAACAATTAGTTACTATTGACCTGGAGTATTATATCACTTCAATCATGTGCCAAATTGTACAAGTTGATCATGTAAGACCCTTTAATTCGATGACCAGTTAGTTTGACGTCAATAAACCGACGATAGCATAGTGGTACCATAGGTTTGACAAACCTCTAGCTTGTTGGGCTAGTATGTTGATTGTACTGATTCATTGGCCGGTAACGTATGACCGGTGACAGGGCGACCTCAAGTCAGGTTCTGGAAAGCGACACATGGTGATATTAATTTGCAGTGATAAGTAATTAATCCAGCGGAAATCCTATTGACTAGTAGGTTGGGAAAGTGATCTACTCTCATGTTCACTGCTAGTAATAGATTTCGTTGAGGACACGGTACATACAAAGTGATAGAGGTAAATCGGATGCATTGTACTCTGATTATGTGAGGATTACAATGGATTCCTTTTATGCTCTATGCACTATAGTTCAAAAACAAATTTCAAGTGGTTGACTAACACTTTTAATATGTAAAGGTGAATTAACAGTTAACCCCACAATTATAGAATAATACAAGGATCTGATTAAATAAATCTAATTCCTTAATACAATGAGGGTGTATCAATACTTCGGTTTAATAATCAAACCTCTCTAACTCTATTATTCTATATATGGTGAACAGATGAATACACAACGAACAAGTCAATCAATTGGGAGATGAAAATGGATATTCTTAGTTGTATTACAAGTAGTGTGGAATTCAATTGAGTATGTGGTGGGGTGGCATCTGGGCTTGACCCTATGCCCCTATATATAAGCATACTTGATTGAGTGAAATACCACTTGTACATATAACTAAGGAGAGGCCATTGGGTGGAACAAGTGGATTCAATTAATGCAAGTAATCAAATATGACAATGTGACTGTGTGCATGAACAATTCAAGATTTTCAATATTCAAACTTATGAACTCACCAACCTAGTGTTGACTTTGTTTAAATGCATGTTTTTTCAGGTGACGAACAGGTGTAGTCATCAGATTTCAAGATCATAGCGAGAGGACTTTTAGAAGACCTAGCTGCATTTTGTGTGATCATTACTTTTGGATTGACAAAAACATTTAATCATATTTTGTAGATCTTGTACAGTTACAAGATATAAACTCATTGATTCTTTTGGATAGATTTACAGGGTTAAATTATGAACGATACATTGTAATTTAACTTTGTAATTCTATATCATTGTCATGTTTACATTTCTCAATTATACATCACGTGCTATGCAAACAATCTGATCATTTGATTATCATTCAAGATATCGCGCCCCGGGAACCTTCCGCCCAGCGGGAAAGTCGATCCAGCCCGCCGGCTCGGGGTGTGACAGATTGGTATCAGAGCCATGGTTATAGAGAAATGTAGGTCATATTACTTAAACGGTTTGGCCTAGACTATAACCTAGGGACCCTCATATAGAAGTCATGTCACATAGGATTCTGTTTGCATGTGTCTTCTGATTCTGATCACTGCACTAACCGATTTTCTTTCGGTTATGATTAGAATGCCGCCAAGAAGACAACCACCTCTACTACCACTGACTCAAAGTTTAGCTCCGCACTCATCTACACCGACACCACCTGACTCTCCTCCACATCTACCACCACCTCCACCTCCTCCTCCTCCACCACCGGCTTATCAGTTGGACCCTGCTACTGTGGCATTGGCCACTCTCCTGACTAGCCAACTGAGGGATGTGATTCCCGAGATGATGAACCGCATCAACACCAACAACAGCAACAATGTTGCCAACTCATCTGGAGAGGCCAGCGGCAACACCCGTCAGCAACAGGACTATGGCTACAAAAAGTTTGTAGGCAGCAAGCCACCCAGATTTAGTGGCAGTGAAGGTGTAGTTGGATTGATTCAGTGGATCGAGAAGATGGAAACCACCCTTGACATCAGTGGCTGTCCTGAACAGAACAGAGTCAAGTATGCTCCGGGATCATTTCACAAACGAGCGTTAACTTGGTGGAACGCTTAAGTTGCTATCAGAGGTCGAGATGAGGCCCAAGCCATGCCTTGGGATGATTTCAAAGCTGTGCTGCGGGCAGAGTTTTGCCCAAGGAATGAACTGAAAAAGGTTGAAACTGAACTGCTCAACCTGGAGATGATTGGTGCTGGGAATCTGGCCTACACCACAAGATTTCATGAGTTAGCCACTTTGGCACCTGACGTGGTGCCAACACTAGAGAAGAGGATAGAGCGGTATATGGTGGATTACCGCCCAGCATCTGGGGGCATGTGATTTCTGCCCATCCTACTACCATGGAGTTAGCTGTTACTCTGTCAGCATCGTTGACAGACATGATGGTTTCCTCTGGGGCATTCAAGAAAGAGGCTGACTCAGCCAAAGCTGGAACCTCAAGGAAGCCGGATAAGAGGCCGGCAAAGAAACAAAAGGTGGCTAGAAACTTTGCTGCTACCAATCAAGCCCCAATGCTTAACCAACCACCACCACTGCAAGTCAGATAGCCCTACACTGGCACCGCACCTTTGTGCAACACTTGCCAGTATCATCACGCGCCAAACACTCAGTGCATACAGTGCACAAACTGTGGAAAGTTTGGCCATTGGGCAAATCGCTACAGGAGCACGGGAGCTCCAAACAGAAACAACAATGTAGCCACTACTGCTGCTGCCACTACTGCTAATCACAGGTCCTGCTACAACTGTGGCGAACCTGGACACTTTTTTCGGGATTGTCCCAAGAAAAATCAACAAAGGGCTCAAGCACCAAGAGGACGAGCCTTTCAGATCGGAGCAGCTGCTGCTAGACAAGACCCGAACGTGATCACGGGTACATTTCTCTTATTTGACTTCTATGCATCCATATTATTTGACACTGGTGCGGATCAGAGTTTTATCTCATCCGATTTTGCTAGCCATCTTAATCATGTTGAGGAATCATTAGACTCCCCTTATACTATTGAGATAGCTAACGGCAAACAGATTACAGTTGATATAGTACTTAGGAATTGCCCACTAACACTTGGCGATCATACATTTTCTATCGATTTGATACCGATGGAGCTGGGCAGTTTCGATATCATCATCGGAATGGATTGGCTATCTCTTAACAGAGTAGAGTTCATTTGTTCCGAAAAGCTACTACGTATCCCAGTGGAAAACATTCAGGTCTTGGAAATTCATGGAGATCAAGCGAAACGCAGTGTCAAGATAATATCGTGCATGAAGGCTCTCAAGTACTTACGAAAACAATGTGTTGCATTCTTAGCTCATGTGGTAGAGAAAGACAAGAGAGCAATCAAGATTCAAGATGTACCAGTTGTGAAAGACTATGTGGACGTGTTTCCGGATGATTTACCGGGACTGCCACCCGAGAGATCGGTGCAGTTTCGAATCGATTTGATTCTGGGAGCGACTCCTGTAGCTAAGTCTCCTTATAGACTTGCACCATCAGAAATGCAGGAACTGTCCAATCAATTACAAGAGCTACTCGACAAGGGATTCATTCGACCGAGTTTCTCAACGTGGGGAGCTCCGGTTCTTTTGGTGAAAAAGAAGGATGGAACTTTCAGGATGTGCATCGATTACAGAGAACTCAACAAACTCACCATCAAGAATCGGTACCCGTTACCGAGGATTGATGATTTGTTTGATCAATTACAGGGAGCACAATACTTTTCAAAGATAGACCTGAGATCAGGCTATCATCAGCTCCGGATTCAAGAGGAAGACATACCGAAGACGGCCTTTCGTACCCGATATGGTCACTACGAGTTCATGGTGATGCCATTCGGATTGACGAACGCACCGGCTGTGTTCATGGATTTGATGAACTGGGTGTGCAAGCCGTATTTAGATCAGTTCGTTATCGTCTTTATTGATGATATACTGATTTATTCAAGGGACGAGAAGGAACATGAAAAACACCTCAGAACAGTCTCGGAACTCCTGAAAGAAGAACGACTTTATGCCAAATTCTCCAAGTGTGAATTTTGGTTAAGAGAAGTTCAGTTTTTGGGTCACGTGATTAACAGTGATGGTATTCACGTGGATCCTGCCAAGATAGAAGCAATCAAGAACTGGGATGTGCCTACAACGCCTACAGAGATCCGATCATTCTTAGGATTGGCAGGTTATTACAGGAGATTCATCTCGAATTTCTCTAAGATAGCCTTGCCTCTCACCAAACTCACACAGAAGTCTGAACCTTTTGTGTGGACTCAGAAACAAGAAGAGGCATTCCAGACACTGAAACAAAGATTGTGCAACGCTCCTATCTTAACACTCCCAGAAGGCAATGATGACTTTGTAGTTTACTGTGATGCTTCCCATCAGGGACTCGGATGTCTTTTGATGCAACGAGACAAAGTCATTGCTTATGCCTCACGACATCTGAAGATACATGAGAAGAATTACACAACACACGATCTCGAACTGGGAGCTGTTGTCTTCGCTTTAAAGATTTGGAGACATTACCTGTATGGTACCAAATCCACTATCTTCACAGATCACAAGAGTTTACAGCACATATTTGATCAGAAGGAGCTTAACATGAGACAGAGACGTTGGGTTGAGCTCTTGAACGATTACGATTGTGTGATCAAATACCATCTGGGCAAAGAAAATGTTGTTGCAGATACTTTGAGCTGGAAGGAAAGAGTCAAACCCTTACGCGTTCGCGCAATGGGAATGACTGTGCAAACAAGTCTGAGAGATCACATTTTACAAGCACAACAAGAAGCGGTGGCAAGAGACAATCTGAAACACGAACTCGATTGTGGAGCCGAGAAACATTTCAAGACAAAACAAGATGGAGTTATCTATTACCTGGAACGTGTTTGGATTCCAGCAGTAGGTGAACTCAGAACACTCATACTTGACGAGGCACACAAGACACGTTATTCAGTTCATCCTGGTGCCGATAAGATGTACCAAGATCTTAGGTCATTTTATTGGTGGCCGGGTATGAAGAACGACATTGCCACTTATGTTGGCAAATGTATCACATGTGCCAAAGTCAAAGCATAACACCAGAAGCCTTCGGGTTTGCTGGAACAACCAGAGATACCACAATGGAAGTGGGAACAAATATCTATGGATTTTATTACCAAGCTACCCCGCACTTCCAGCGGACACGATTCGATTTGGGTCATCATTGATAGATTGACCAAGTCCTCACACTTCTTGCCGATCAGAGAGACATACAAGATGGAGAAACTAGCGAGACTATACATTGATGAAATAGTAGTTAGGCACGGGGTGCCATTGTCTATTATTTCAGACCGGGAGAGTCGATTTACTTCGCGGTTCTGGCAATCATTATAACAATCCCTAGGGACAAGTGTTAACTTGAGCACTGCTTATCATCCACAAACGGATGGACAAAGCGAGCGCACCATTCAAACCTTAGAGGATATGTTGAGAACATGCATCCTAGACTTTGGTGGAAGTTGGGATACTCATCTACCACTCATTGAGTTCTCCTACAACAATAGCTACCACAGCAGCATTGGATGTGCTCCGTTTGAAGCACTCTATGGTAGAAAATGTCGGTCTCCAATTTGTTGGACTGAAGTAGGAGGCAACAGAATAACTGGGCCTGAACTTATTCAAGAAACTACTGATAAGATAGCCCAGATACAACAGAGATTACAAGCAACACGTAGCCGCCAAAAGAGTTACGCATACAAACGGCGCAAGTCTTTGGAATTCGATGTGGGTGACCAAGTTTTGTTGAAAGTGTCCCCATGGAAAGGCGTAGTTCGTTTTGGGGCTAAGGGCAAACTAGCACCTCGGTATGTCGGACCGTTTGAGATCACTCAACGCATAGGTCCTGTGGCATACAGACTCAGACTCCCTGATGAATTCAGCGGAGTACACGATGTTTTTCATGTATCAAATCTCAAGAGGTGTCTAGCTGACGAATCATTTCTCGTACCATTGGAAGAAATACAAGTTGACGAACAATTACATTTCATTGAATAACCTGTAGAGATTATGGAAAGTGAAGTCAAGAGACTGAAACGAAGCCTTACCCTATTGTAAAGGTTCGATGGAACTCCAAGCGTGGACCAGAATTTACCTGGGAGCGCGAGGACCACATGAAGACAAAGTATCCCCACCTGTTCGAGAATTAAATCCCGACTTTGATGCTTAAATTTCGGGACGAAATTTCTTCAACAAGGGGAGACTGTAACATCAAGTGCCAGATCGTCCGGCAAGTCCGTACGGTATGTGTACTTTCACTATTTACTATGTGTAAATACGAGTATAGGAACAGTGTTTGGGATAACAAAAATCGAAATACAAGAAACAGTTGTACGTATTTAAGTGAAAACTTAAATACTGTAAGTACAACATGCACAATAAACAATAGTTGTTAGTATTTAGGCGAAAACCTAAGTACAAATAATACAACGAAACAAGAGAAACAACGGTGTTCAAGTAAACGACAAGAACAAGTCGGTTGCGATATGATATCCATAGACGACATGAATGAGATGGCCGACAAATCAGAACAAAAACAATGTGAAAACAGGAAGTTAGTTGAGTCCGTCAGTGAGGAAACACAATTCAAACACAATTGCAGTGTTATTTCAGAATAACGAACTGACAGTGTGTTTGCGTTGGTGACGATTCACACAAACATATCTGTGAGTTTGGAGTTCTGAAATAATGACTGAAAAGTAGAAAACAAAAGTCGGAAAGCAAAACCATCGTCGTGTTCGTTCGGGTGACGATTCGAACGAATACGCGCGAAGGTGACGCGATCTGACGAAACGAAAACGAAAGACGATACGAACGACAATAAATCATGATAATAAAACATTTTAATGTATTACAATTTTGAAACTCATCAAAAGTAAATAAATAAACTATTTTTATTTAAACTCCGTAAAAGCGCGCGTTACGTTCCGGAAACGTAACGAAAACGCGGACTGAGCAACAAAAACGAACCCGAACTCACTCGTGGTATAAATACAGTGAATGAGTCCATTTTCTCATTTTTCACTTCATCTTCTCTCCCACAGACCCTAATTCCCGGTTTTGAAACCCACCACCATCTTCAAGCTTCTCTCTAGCATATCTCTCTCATTTTTCACAAAATCACCCCATTCTTGAACCTACACGAAGCTCTCATCATCCCCTACACGAAAGTACAACCGATCTAGAGCCAAATCCACTGAAAATAAAAGTATGAGGCTGTGAAAGTAGCGATTTTTAGGGTTTTTGAACCCCTTGTTACATCACTAACCCTAACCGGTTCTAAGGGCTCTCTCTCGAACTCCATGGCTACGATGATTAACCTTAACACCTCCCAACCTTGAAAACACCATGAAACCACGAAAGAAAGACATATCTGGGTTAGCTTGGCTGCGGCTAAATGTCAAAACCCAGGCCGCCGAATGACCCTTGGCCGGAGAACCTCATTCGCCGACTGACTGCTCAGTCGCCACCTCATCCATTCGCCGGACCACCATGCCATTCGGGCACCAACTTCCATTCGGCCACCCAACCCAGAATGAGCCTCATCGCCTGCTACCCATTCGAGCCACTCTTCATTCGGGTTCCTTCATTCGCTGCAAACCATTCGGCCAGTACCACTCATTCGTGCATGAGGAGATCAATCGGCCAAATCCAGTCGGGGTCCTATCAGTTGTAGTCGAACCACCATACCCGCATGTTGCCATCATTAGCCTCATGAAGACCAACCTACTTGACCATTCCCACGTGACCTGATAAAATTAATGAGCTTAGAGGCAGTTTGGTCCAGTCATGCGGTCCAAAAAATACATTTAAAGCCTTTTAGTCCAGCTAAGGCCCACTAGCATGGCCCAATAACTTGCCCAACAGATTCCCCTTGGCCCAGACATAATGTAATCAACCCATGAAGCAGATTTGGCCCAATAACTTGTTTCGGCCCAATTAAATTTGGTTCGGCCCACTTCTTAACTAAATCAACATTTGGTCACTTGAGTCAAAATGTAAATAAAAACATTAACCAATTTCAAAGTTAACATGCACGAGAACTTGATAGTTTAATACAAAAGTTATGAATATTGGGTCAGTGATGGGCATAAGACCTAATTCTAATATTAACTAGGATAAGTTTTGAGAGTTTATCAAACATGTCATTAACAAATCAAGTTTTCATGGGTAACACTTCAAGATTTAGAACTACAAGAGATATATCAGAACCATTTTAATTAGACAATGATTTGCATGAGTCATGACAAGTACACAATGGGCCAAACGACAACCGAGACTTAAGAGTGTTAGCCAATTCCATGGCTAATACGCACAAATGCACACCCACAAATCTCTATAACTCACACTTACAAGTTACAAACACGTGAAATCAATACAGGATCATAAAAACAACATCAAGTACAATCAAGAGCGCGGACATTTCTTGTTTAGACTTAGTCAACCCCAACTGCTACAAGGTGAGTTCATATGCCCCTTTTCTTTAATCTTAACTGATTTGAAACTCTCGGGGCTGAGAAACATGCTTAAATTTTAATTATTTAAAAGTTTGATGTTTAACATATTGCTTATACTTTGATTTAGATAATACTTAATTGTTTATTATCGTTTATCATTGTATGCATGCTTGTATGATTATGACATGACAGGGATAATCAGATGAACAAGATAATAGATCTTATTAATTCATCAATACATTAGAATAATATAGTTATAAGATTTTATCTTATAACACTCAATTATTCTTACATAAACATACAATGGAACAATTACAAGTAAACATATGAATGTTATAAAGATATTAAATATCTTTGTATTAACATTCGATACAAGAATTAAGTAAGTGTAATAGGACAAGTCCTTTTAACACTTAGCTTTACAACTCAATACATATTACAAGAGTACAAGGAACAAAGAATGATAATCATGATAACGTAACTTCATGATAACAACATCATTCACTCAAATAATTAACATAACTTAATAAGACAAGCTCTTGTTAATATCATGGAGTACATATGACAATGAGAACAAGGATACAGATGAACACAATTACAATTAGTTACTATTGACCTGGAGTATTATATCACTTCAATCATGTGCCAAATTGTACAAGTTGATCATGTAAGACCCTTTAATTCGCTGACCAGTTAGTTTGACGTGAATAAACTGACGATAGCATAGTGGTACCATAGGTTTGACAAACCTCCAGCTTTTAGGGCTAGTATGTTGATCGTACTGATTCATTGACCGGTAACGTATGACCGGTGACAGGGCGACCTCAAGTCAGGATCTGGAAAGCGACACATGGTGATATTAATTTGCAGTGATAAGTAATTAATCCAGCGGAAATCCTATTGACTAGTAGGTTGGGAAAGTGATTTACTCCATGTTCACTGCTAGTAATAGATTTCGTTGAGGACACGGTAGTGGTAGAGGTAAATCGGATGCATTGTACTCTGATTATGTGAGGATTACAATGAATTCCTTTTATGCTCTATGCACTATAGTTCAAAAACAAATTTCAAGTGGTTGACTAACACTTTTAATATGTAAAGGTGAATTAACAGTTAACCCCACAATTATAGAATAATTCAAGGATCTGATTAAATAAATCTAATTCCTTAATAATCAAGCCTCTCTAACTCTATTATTGTACATATGATGAACAGATGAATACATAACGAACAAGTCAATCAATTGGGAGATGAAAATGAATATTCTTAGTTGTATTACATGTAGTGTGAATTCAATTGAGTATGTGGTGGGGTGGCGTCTGGGCTTGACCCTTTTCGTATGCCCCTATATATAAGCATACTTGATTAAGTGAAATACCACTTGTACATATAACTAAGGAGAGGCCATTGGGTGGAACAAGTGGATTCAATTAATGCAAGTAATCAAATATGACAATGTGACTGTGTGCATGAACAATTCAAGGTTTTCAATATTCAAACTTATGAACTCACCAACCTAGTGTTGACTTTGTTTAAATGCATGTTTCCTCAGGTGACGAACAGGTGTAGTCATCAGATTTCAAGATCATAGCTAGAGGACTTTTAGAAGACCTAGCTGCATTTTGTGTGATCATTACTTTTGGATTGACAAAAACATTGAATCATATTTTGTAGATCTTGTACAATTACAAGATATAAACTAATTGATTCTTTTGGATAGATTTACGGGGTTAAATTATGAACGATACATTGTAATTTAACTTTGTAATTCTATATCATTGGCATGTTTACATTTCTCAATTATACATCATGTGCTATGCAAACAATCTGATCATTTGATTATCATTTAAGATATCACGCCCCGGGAACCTTCCGCCCGGCGGGATAGTCGATCCAGCCCGCCAGCTCGGGGTGTGACATAAAACAAAACGAGGAGAGGAAGAAAATGGAAAGAGTTCCATATGCTTCTGCAATTGGTTCAATAATGTATGCCATGTTACATACTAGACCTAATGTGTCATTTTGTTTGAGTATAACAAGTAAATACCAGCAAAAACCTAGTGAAAGTCATTGGGTTGCTGTGAAAAACATATTTAAGTACTAAAAAGAACCAAATACATATTCTTGATCTATAGAGGATTGGAAGAAGAGCTAACTGTAAAGTGTTACATAGATGCTAGCTTCCAAACAGATCGAGATGATTCTTGATCACAATCAAGGTATGTTTTTACACTCAATGGAGGAGCTATCACTTAGAGGATCTCAAAACAAAGTGTTGTTGCTCAATCCACGGTAGAGTCTGAATACATTGCTGCTTTAAAAGCTACAAAAGAAGATGCTTGGATGAAGAATTCATGACTGATCTCGGTGTGGTTCTATCACACCCGAGCCGGCGGGCCGGATCGAATGTCCCTTCGGGCGGAAGGTTCTCGGGGCACGATATCGTGTGATAATCTGAATGATCAGATTGTATACATAGCATCAACATTGAGAATAACTAAAGCAGAAATAGCATAAACTAGGATTACAAAGTTAAATTACAATTTGTCAATGTTTGATAATTTAACTAAGTAAACCTATCAAAAGAATCATAAGTTTACTATCTTGTAACTGTACAAGATATCAAAAGTGATTTACAGTCAATCAACAAAAGTATGTGCTTTCCAAAAGCTACTAGGTCCTCTAACTGGGAAACATGTAAGAAAACAAGGTCAACACAATGGTTGGTGAGTTCATATAGTTTAGTATTTGAAAAATAGTTTTTGCAAACCTTTTCGGTAACAACCTTGATCTCATTAATAACCACCTGTCCTATCCGGTTCGGTATGCTTATATATAGGTCATACGTAGGGTCAAGCTTACCGCCAGCCCAGCCGCCAGCCCACCATACACTGAACCACATATGACATTGTTGTTAATGAAAATTAAGCGTTTTACCTACCATCCAGTTCCCTTTTCATCATAGCTTCAAGCATTCTGTTTAAGAATTTCAAACACACACACAATATCATTTAAAAATCAAGTTTAGAGAGGTACTTCTATGGACAAATGAATACCCAAAGATGTCCAATATCAATCCGTAGTAGAAACTAAGTATGACTTGCAACATAGGTGTTTTGATAAAGGGATCCTCAAGATGACACAAAGTCAGCAAGAAGAAACCAGTATCATCCTAGTCACTCGTACAAAACCATAGATGAACCAAGAAGAACACTGAATGACTAGTAGGGGTAGACACCATAGGTCACCACTCGGCGGCCAATCAGTCTGTCTTACAAGGTTCTGACAATGTAGAACACTGATGACCAGTAGAGGTTGACACTGTAGGTCAACACTCGTCAGCCAATCAGTCTGTCTTACGAAGTCCAATAGCCTTAGCATCCAAGTTTATAGCATACAAATTGTTTAGCCTTTACGTATCATGTGCACAAGTACTAGCTTCACAACCGGAATCCCATTACGTTAGTTTTAGCATTTCAAGCATTCAAAGCATTCAAGTATTTCGAGCATTTCAAGCATATAGAGCATTCTTGAATTTCAAGCACATAAGTCTTTCGGAGTTTAAGTATATGAGTTTTCAAAAGTATGGTTTATAAAAGCATTTAAGAGTTTCAGTATTTGGTTATCTAAAGCATTTGTAGCATCACGAGTTTACATCATCAAAGTATACGTGTATAAAGAATTAGCGATAAAAGTAAGTATAATAGTGTTAAGAAACATTTAAACATTTATTTAAAATATTTAGACATGCTTCTTAGTCCCAAAGTAAAACAAAATAATTTGAAAGGGGACAAATGAACTCACTTGTGTTGTACTATGCCTGTATGACTAAGAATTCAGATAAACGCACTCACGTGCTGTGGAGACTATGTAGCTTCAATACCTGAGTTGATTTGTTGTGATTTTGTACACGATAAGTCTTTATAATAGACGTAAATAAGAGTTTGGTCTCGGTGTGAGACTATGTGTCCTAATCGTTTTCTAATGAGTTACTAGCGTTCCACTTCTAAGCTAAGTATTTTCCAATGACCCTTATTCCTTAGTTAATAGTAACTAAACCTTATTTGTATAAGGTTTACAAATTACGTTATTACATTCTAAAAATCATCATTTACCAACATTATTAAGTTAATAAACAATCTTTTTAAGTTTAAATTCATCTAATTTATTCTAAAATACTTTAATAAATCAATATTATGATTACCTTTTATAAGACAACGCTTTTTATTACAAAACATAAGTTATTTTATGAAAACTTGTTTTAATCGTATAAGAACTTGAGTTAACTCATCTAAGTTAAGTACAAGTCCCTCCTTAGCTTCTAGTTGATCAGTTGATAGCGTTTGCTTTTCGAGTTGATAATTAACTAAGATCATCTCATGAGAATAATCTAAGTTTATTATCTATAAAATGAAATCACTAAGGATTTAGAAGTTAATCATATAAGACTAACATCACCCATACTTAGTACATTTCCTTAGATTCTCATAAGTTTCCTTTTGTTTCTTTAGCTTATTGTACTCATAGCATCTCATTATGTATATTATACTTAGTGTATTATTTTAAGCACCATTGCTAATTTTTAGAGTGTTAAAGTTTTAGTTTGACACTTGTGTAACACTTTGAATACAACCGGTCTCTAACATCTTTATCCACGGTGTTGCCTTATTAGACTTTAATGCTTTATGGCTTTAAACTTGTTAAAAGATTAAGTTTTATAGCTTTGAGAGTGTTTTACAAAAACTTGGTGTAGTTAACATCCTAACACGGATGGGAACCCTCAAACCGGCTAACACCATAACTCCAATAGTCCCACCCGACTAGCCTATGTTTCAATTGACTTCCCAAGCTCATTTCTAAGTGTCTAGGCCTGTTTTCATGTTTGTGACGCTTGGATATTGTTTAAGGAATAGTATCGACAGATCAACAGCTAATATCGATAGGCTTAAGATCATTAATGTCGATGACATGCTTCAGCCCCCATCGAGAATGCTAAGTTCGGCAACCCCATGTTCAGAAGTCACTAACCATCGATACTATCAGTATCGATGGGATCCTTGACCAGAATCCTTGGATAGGATCGACCCTAGTAGTATCGTGGTGATGCCATCGAACTTGCTTGGTCAACACTAGCAATATCGTCCCAAGAACCTAGCTGAAATCAGCTACCGTCAATACTACTTCCTTCAACGTTTCTTGCTTCGATATTAGCCTATCCACGTCCAAACTCGATGAAACT